>OZ021723.1:59960569-61160569 GCA_963978545.1 Linyphia triangularis | reverse complement strand
GAAGTACTTTATCTGAAATAAAAAGGCGTTAAGGTCCGCTATAAAAAAAAATTTGGAGAAAGTTTAAACAAAATATAAATCAAACATGCTTTTAAGTGGGGACACATATATTAAAACTATAACACATATATATAAGAATGATCATAGTAAGAATAAAAGAAAAGATGCTAAGCATTGATTTAAAGTGTATTTATTTCGACTTAGCAACAAATCATATGTTTGAAACGAAAATAACTTCGAACCAAAGTATAACTATCCAATTTCATTGATTCCTACAAAGAAATTTTTCTCATCTAATAATTGCATTTTTTTTTTCTCATACACATTATAAGTGTTGTCCAATCAGGTGCAGAATAGTTGAAGATATCCGACCTCTTTCTAAATTCTAATAAGAGGTCGGATATCTTCAACTATTCTGCACCTGATTGGACAACACTTATAATGTGTATGAGAAAAAAAAAATGCAATTATTAGATGAGAAAAATTTCTTTGTAGGAATCAATGAAATTGGATAGTTATACTTTGGTTCGAAGTTATTTTCGTTTCAAACATATGATTTGTTGCTAAGTCGAAATAAATACACTTTAAATCAATGCTTAGCATCTTTTCTTTTATTCTTACTATGATCATTCTTATATTGAAGGATGATTTTTCGAAAGTCAATATATTTGAAAAATTAAATATATCTATAGTGTAACATATAAAGTTGAAGTTACGTGGAATGCTATTGAAATTAGCATGAGAAAATATAAGAATCTTCTATTAATTTATTCATGGGGTACTGACCATCACGTGAATATCTCCCCGCAACATTGATTGCTCCTATCGGTATATGTTTCGTGATCTTAACATTTGTCAATGTTATATATTATTATTTTTTTACATGTTAAAAGAGGAAACTTTTTCCACATTTGTTGATAATTTTCATGTTTATTCAGTTTGTGGTTGTTTTCATGTTATTCAGTTTGATACAACTGAGAGGACAAAATATAAATTGTTTAATGTGTTATAGTTTTAATATATGTGTTATAGTTTTAATATATGTGTCCCCACTTAAAAGCATGTTTGATTTATATTTTGTTTAAACTTTCTCCAAAAATTTTTTTATAGCGGACCTTAACGCCTTTTTATTTCAGATAAAGTACTTCGAAACATTCAAATTTTTCAATGTTGTATCTTCTATGCTTTCAATAAAACTTCTCACATTATACATGAATTTCAAGAAATTTGCTATTCCTAAGTTTGGTATTTTTTCGTTTTTCTGCTAAAGTTTAAGTTCTCTGTTAGACAATAAAACATTTGCCTAGAATAAAATCATAAATTATTCATCATTTTATGTACCAACAGTAAAATTATCATTTTACATTTTTTGTAGATTTTTTTTCTTTTTAACATGACAATGTTTTTTGAATGTAAAGTTTTTATTTAATAGTAATTTTCCGACTTGAGAAATGTAGATAGCATTTATTTTTTCGATGAGCTTGATTTCAACTGACAAATATATTTTTTGACATTCGAAGCTTATGCGAGTTATGTGAATAAACCATATGCAACTTAGCTAAATTTCAGTAATTAATTTGTTAAGTTTTATCTTTGCCATAGAAAATATATTTATTTTTACTGATTTTTGTTAAGTGCTACGACGATCTTTTACAAAATATATCTTCTTGCAACATGAGAAAAGATGTGAAATGATAAGGACTTCTCTGGTATGCTATCAATTCCTTGAGAAATAAATTTAGCTTAACTATAAGACATGTTCTGATTCTGAAGATTTTGAAGCATGCTATTTCCTATCGTAATTTATAATTTTACATGATACTTGGTTTAAAAGTTGAAAAAGTTTACACAAATTTCCTATTTAAATTCTACTTCACTGAAAAGTTATCGGTCACAAGCAATAAAAATTTCACTTTGTTTGACTAATGTTTTGCATGCGTTAATTATCATGAGTTATATCAGTTTTATTTATGTCTTTCGAAAGCGAGCATTCATAAATTTAAAAGGATATTTCAAACTATTTTCAAAATATAAGCATCTTTTACAAGTTTTTTCCGGAATGAACTTTGCTCAGTTATAATAATATTGAATATTCATCTAACAAAATAAGCGTCTTGTAAAACACATTCCGTTTCAGTTTTCTGAAATTTATGTATTTATGTATAAGTTATTTAGAAATTATGGGTGGAAGTTAAAAATCTCTATATTAATGATATATTGTCAACACCTCTCAAATAAAAAAATAAAATAAAATAAAAATATCACATATAATTTAGTCTGTCCAGATGATGTTCAATTTTACGTAGTAACAAACTATACATTTTTCAAATTTATGCTAGTTTTTCAAAAAAAAAAAAAAATAATAATTCTTTAAGTTTGCCTAGCAAACTTTTTTCAGTATTCAAATGTTCTATGTATATTCCATCACATGAGTAGTTAACTATTTCAACTAAGGAAAATATCTTATTTTTTTAAATTTGTTTGAATGATGTTAAATTTTTATGTTTCTAATTGGTGATTTGCATATACTCTTTTAAAAACTTTACACAATTCATAACATATATATATTAGAAATAATAGTATATCGCATCTGAGATTGAAAAAATTTATAACTATTATTATGTAAAGAAGGTAAAATTTTAAAACATGTCATTGAATATGAGTGTTACCATGAAAAAAGTTAACTAAATTACTTGTGATTTCCTTTTAGAATATAAAAAGTTATGTAGTTTACATATAATTCGCAAGTTTCTTTCAAATTATCTTAAGATGTTTTAAAAGTCTTGCAGGTTATTTTCAAAACTTGAATGATATCTAAAATGTATTTAATATCTACAATTTATTTAATATTTTTCACCTTTCTTAGATTGATAAGAAAAATAATCCTTAGTCAGCATGTATTGCACGAGTTAATATGACACCTTAACGTATATTATTACAAAGTAAATTGTCTTTCTTGAAGTAACAAAAATTTCCAACTTGTATTGCTTTTCCGATTGAAAAGTAGATTTTGAAATTTTTCTTTGGAGTATTTATAACTAGTATTCATTTTAAATCACTTGCTATTTTTCTTCTATGAAACAATTTTGTTAAGTTTTACCCGTATTGTAGCATATAATCCCACTGAGTTTAAAAGATATTCAATGTTTTTGATAATAGAAAAGTTTTCAAGTAGAAATGATCTTAAATTCTCCAAGCGAATCATACTTTTTGGGAGAAAGTCCATGCGAATTCTACCTTCACTAACTAATGTGTCTTTGAAATCCACTTCATTCATTACAAGTTTTCACAAACATTTCATTATGAAAAAGGCAAAGTAGGAAAACGATAATCTCAAAGACCTGCTGACACACCATAGCATCACCCGCTGCTTGCGCAACGATCTCTATCTTAATTGGTTGATTACCGTCACGTGCTAATCTTCCCGTGCTTGCTGTACAAATCTCCTGACCTGTTCCAACAAGTTTTAGCGTGACTCATCCTCCAGTCTAAAAATGACGGTAAGTGGCGTATCACCTACCGCTACCTTGATTGGCTAATTACCGTCACATGCTTACCTTCCCGTTTAAAGACGTGAATTGTATATGAAAAGTAAATTGTCACGTTAAAGTTTAAAGACATGATATTTATATGTGAAGTAAATTTTCAAGTAAAGGTTAAAATTCTTTATCTTTGAAATTTTTGTTATGTTCAAATTTCCCTAATTTAACATTAACCTAAGAATATAATTGTATATGAAAAGTAAATTGTCACATTAATGTTTAAAGACATGATATTTATATAACAAGTGAATTTTTGTGTAAAGGTTAAAATTCTTTATCTTTGCAATTTTTATTCTGTTAAATTTTCCATTATTAACCTAAGAAAATAATTGTGTACGAAAATTTCGCATATTGTTTAAATTTTTGTCGAAGAAAGTTTTAGTCTGTTACTTTTCCCCCTCTAATTTAGCATTATTCTTACACATTTTAAAGATAAAAATTTTATATGTGAAATAAATTTTCGCCTATTGTTTAAGTTCCTTACCTTATAAATTTTTAGTGTTTCTTGTTCTCTAATTTAACGTTATTCTTACACATTTGAAAGAAAAAATTTATATGTGAGGTAAATTTTTGCGTATTATTTAAATTCTTTGCCTTATAAATTCTTAGAGCTTCTTTTTTTTTTTTTTTTTTATCTTATTTATCGTTGACATAAGAGTATGACTGTACATGTAAAGTTAATTTTCACGTTTAATTTTAAACTCTTTGCCCTTGTAAATTTGTAGTGTTTATTTTTTCTAAAAGTTAGAGTTGTCATTAGACATTTTAAAGACATGAATGGTAATGGGTTTAAATTCTTTGTTGTAGAAATTATAGGTATGTTATACTTTTCTCTTACATGTCAAATTTAAAGTCGTAATTTTTATATGTGAAGTAAATTTTTTACGTTAATGTTAAAGTTATTTATCGTACAAAGTGTAAGTATGTTACTTTTTTCTCTTGTTTAGTGATATTCTTACACATTTTAAAGACATGATGTTTATTCGTAAAGTAAATTTTCACGTTCACTTTTGAATTCTTAGTTGTAAGATATTCAAGAATGTTACTTTTTCTCTCTAATTTAGGCATTAGAGTATCCAAAAATCAGAAAAATTGTTCAAAGTTGAAACGAAATGTAAGACAAGTCTTAAAGTGGGAACCTTACTCAATAAAATAATGTTGCTTAAAACTGTTCAATTATTGAAATCATACATACACAAATTATCTAATAAAATATATATTTTTATTTATAATCATCAAAAGAATACAATATCATTAAATGCAGTTATTTACAATTTCAAATGGTCATTCAAGGAACTCCAAGATATACATTTAAAAAAATCTTCATGGAAGTATTGTATAACATTTTTAGATCTTAGAGTTTCAATTATATTATTTACATTAAGCACAAAAATTGCATCATCATCAACACACCAAGATTGATCTTGTAATGGGACAGTCATACAGGCATGATTTCCTTGTGACATATCATTTAAAGCACAACCATCGCAGCGAAACAATTTAAGTATATTGCATTCAATTTCATGCTGCAATGTAATAACATATTCATGGAATAAATCAATATTGGGTGGAATATTAACATTTTGCTTACATTCAACAAGAATTTTAGTTTGTAGTATAGTTAGAAGAGTGTCCTTAATGGTTTCACAAATATCAAGTATCAACTCTTTTATTTTAATAAGATTAATTTCATCCACACTTAGAAAAGTCTCCTTAAGTTGAAATTGGAAAAGTTGCTTTAAAACTAACTCACCCTTGTAGGATAGGATCAAGAGTTGATTGTTGCAGATAACACTCGAAGTTGAATATTTAGTGTTCACATGAAATAGTTTATTGTGGAAGTCTTGAAATGTATCCATATTCATCACAATTCCTTGATTTGTTGGATAAAAGTTCTCTCCTTGGGCACTATATTGACGCATATGCACAAAAAGTCGAGAGTTCATCTGCTGAAGTGATACTTTGAATCCAAATCCAAGATCCCATTCTTACAGGCATTCACTTGTTTTCTTTGCGGGGTCATAAAGGCGAGTTAACCAGTCGTCTTCGGGAATTGCTTCATCGAACGATCGCTTCCGAGAAGGAGGCTTGTAGGGATGTTCTACAATATCTTGACCTCTCTCCACAATGTTTCGGAAGGTAACGCTTATTCTCGGCTCCGTCACAGCTGGCTCGGCAGGAATAGCATGAGTCCAGAACTTGTTAGTCGGTGGCTTCATGAGGAGGAGGGACCCACTTGCTAATGGAACTTTGCTGGGCTTAAATTTGGTCTGGGTAAACTTCATAATCCTTGTAGCTCCAAGACTCAGGGGTTGGGATGATAGAGGCTGGATTCAAGTCTTTTTCGTCATCTTTATGGGCAGCAATCATTGGGATAGAAGTTGAGAAGGGCAAAGTTGTAGTCTTGTCCGGTCTTTCTTTCCACATCCTTCTTCATTGCAAGTAAAGTTGGAGTCCATGGCTTGGCAAAAACACACGTTCCAGAAAAGGCATAGTTCACACCAGTATCTCCAAAACCCAACACTTTTCTTTGGGGAATGAAATTTTTTCCATTAAAGTTCATTTGCAGTTTCTCATATTCGTACTTTAACAACTCATCAAATAACTGCTGCGATTTAGCTGCATCGTAAAAGCTTTCAACAAGTTCGATATTCAAATCAGTCGACATTTTAACTTTGAAGAAATAACAAACGCACCTTCACTTAACAAAATCAGGGGGAGAAATGGCGTTATCGTTAGCTATCAAACCGTTAGTGACGTAGTTCATGCATTCTGATTGGCTTAAAGAAGTCACGTGACCGTCAACCCACTCGGCTAATCTCCCCCTCCCATCTTATCACCGCACAATATCCTGCTTCAACAAGCTCAGACAGGATGACTCATCCAATTAACACCTGCTCATATCCTGTTTAAACCTCGAAGCTGTTGCCACCGCATCCCTAAACAATTAGTAGCTATATTAACCAATCAGAAGCGAGCATTTATTTCGGTCCATCAGAGGAGACATTAAGCAAGTTATAACGTCACTAGTAAAAATGTCTGTAACTCTAACTTATTCATTTCGAAGCAACCCTAGAACAACTCAACTCCATCTTAGTTCAAAGATACACTTTGTAAAAATAATGACGTCATACCCATTGTGACGTCATACCCATTGGGATGGGGGATGAGGGACGATGACGTCATCTAAAATTATAGGTGTTGCCACCTCTAACAAGCAAAATTCTGATATATTCCAACAGAAACAGATTAAATTCGTATTTATTTCCATGTTATGACGTCATACCCACTGTGAAGTCACAAGCATAAATGCCTATAAGTAAAATGTCTTCATTCAGGAGAAGGAACCCTACAACTCAACCCCTGCGCTAAGGAGGGATGATGACGTCATCTGAAATTGTAGGTGTTGCCACCTCTAACAAGCTAAATTCGGATATATCCCAACAAAAACAGATTAAATTCGTATTTATTTTCATGTTATGACGTCATACCCATTGTGACGTCACAAGCCTAAAAGCTTATAAGTATAACTTCTTCGTTTAGAAGCAGGAGTTGAACAACTAAACTTCCAATGACGTCATCGTCCCCTTCCACATTCCTCCTTATATCTTCCTTTTGCCGCCACCTTAAATTTAAACTTTATAATATATTGTGACGTCATCCCCATTGTGACGTCACTAGTAAAAATGTCTATAACTTGAAACTATTCGTTTAGAAGCAGCTCTAGAAGAACTCAACTCTACCCTGTAGAAACCCAAACTAAAAAGTGTTGCCATCGCCTTTAAGGTAAACTTTATAATATATTATGACGTCATACCCACTGTGACGTCATACGAAAAAGCCTATAACGAAACCGAAACTAACTGCAACAGGAGTGAAACAACTCAACTGCAGGATAAGAACAACTAAACTCAACTTCTGGTCACGTGATATCCGGTGATGGTACTTCCTGTGGCATCACATCCGGCCACACCCACTTCCGGTGACGTCATCCGTCCTCGCCCCCTTCCTCCTTGGCCCCGGAGCCCTATTTTCTACCTACTCATGTCAAAACAGAATGTTAAAATTTTAATTAGTTTTTTTTTTTTTTTTTTTTTTTTTTTTTTTTTTACAAATCGACTTCAGAGATACAACTTCGAAATTTTCCACATAGGTAGTTTTAGCCCTCTAATTGCAGTTTTAAAAAACGAAATTTTAAAATTTTGATTAGTTTTTTTTTTTAATTAATTAATAAATATGTTACAAAATGATTTCTAATAGGGCTACAGCTCTGAAATTTTCAACATAAATAGTTTTGGCCTTTTAATTGGACTTTCGAAAAGCAGAATTTTTAATTCTTATTTAGTTCATTTTTAATTAATTAATATATATACATATATTACAAAACGATTTCAAATAGGGCTACAACTTTGAAATTTTATATGTAGTTGTGGTCATCTTATCGGATTTTTGAAAAACAGAATTTAAAAAATATATATATATATAATTAACAAATATTTTTCAAAACGATTTGTAATTGGGCTACAGTTCTGAAATTTTCAACACAAGTAGTTTTGGCCTTCTAATTGGACTGACAAAAAGAATGTCACAATTTTAATTTGTATTTTAATTAATTTTTTCACAAAAAGTTACTTCTAATAGGCCTAGAGCTCTGAAAGTTTCAGCATAAGTAGTTTTGGCTTTTAATTTTTGCTTTCCTCAAACACGTGTTAAAATAATCTTAAAGGCGTGTTGAATTATTGTATTAACGGGGAATTATTTTTTTCCCTCGACAAGGGAGAGGCTTACAATATTAAGGCTTTACGTAGCAATTAGATTTTAGTGAGTGAAGCGAACTTTTCAGCGAACGAAGCGAGCTCAATTTTGCGTAGCGATGAACCTTCCTGCGAGCGAAGCGCCAAAAACTGGGACTTATACACGAATGACAGATTTCCACAACGCGTGGCCTCACAGCTAGCTAAAATATTGCATACGTTAAAATTTCTTAGCGAAGCACGGGTTTTCAGCTAGTGTGTAATAAAATGAATTATTATAACAAATTCAACACTGCAGCTTTTCGTTGGAGCCAATGGCTTATGAAAATTAACCCCATGTCCCATGGCTTTCGAAATTTTAAAAATGAAAAGAAGAAGAAAGGTGAGATTTTCGGAAAAAATATGGATTTTAAATAATTCATTTAAACATAAAATTAATGCATATTATTTCAGTTGAAAATTTCGTTACTCAACAGAAAAATATTTTCAATCTTATATTTTTACTTTTTGAAAATTTTGGTTGTTTACTGTTCAGTCAAAGCGCTTTTGTCACTTGTGGAATGTACCACAAAAAATCCGTTTATTGTTATCTTTATAAATGGATATTTCAGGCAAATGAATGAGTTAAAGATAGCTAATATTCTGTGTTGGGAAAGTCAAGCACATTTATATGGATTAAAAAAAAAATTCAATTGCAAAAAAAAAATATGTTTTTTGCTGGCCATAAAATGAAGTTTCATGGCTATACCAAAGTAAAAAGATGCTGAAGGTATAGTGGGTCCTATGTCTGCATACTCAGTAGCGGATTTAGACGTCAGTCAAGTCAGTGAGGTAACTACGATGACCATTGTCTATTATAGCAAGAAATAGAACGGGAGGAGGGAGATAAGGACAGCTTAATTTTACTTGCTGTATAACTCATTTACCAAATCACCTCTAAAATTGAATAAATTAAAAATAAATATATTTTTATGATAATTAAGATAATGAAATACATAACCAATTGAGCTCATCCATGCGAAGGGACCTAGGATTACCCGGACAAAATGCGTCTCTAAATATTTTTTTGAAAAGTCACGATTCTGTTTAAAAATTTATTTATTAAGAAAAGCTTACGCTTATATTTGAAATATAAATGGTAAAATTAAATTATCTTATCGAGATTTTTATTGAAAAATTAATTCCCTTTTCACAACGTATAATTGCAGTTTTCTGTCTATTTTCTCTGGCTCTCCCAATTCAATTCACCGTCATTTCCTTGTACGCTTGCGCTATAGAAAATTCCAACACTTCTTTCGACAGTTCAAGCTCGAGCTCGACTACTTTTGCCCAACAAAGTGGACCATCCCTTATAGAATTGCAGTAAATTGATACCCATGTAGGAGAAAGAACTCCCCCCCCCCCCCCCTCAAAAGCACAGGAAGTGAAGTACCTGGCTACAAGCTTTAATCTATGTTCTTTTCAAGGTGTCCGAAAAAGTGGTCGTTTATCCCTCAAGAATTGCGTCCCCGCGGATAGACCTCAAGGTCATTATGACGGAAGTCTTTAAGAGAAGGGATGGACGAAGTGTATTTTTATTGAAATGGTTGCAGTTGATTGCCATTTTCACGAGTTTGTGGCAAAAGAACTATTACTCCAAGTACAATAGTTAACATTTTGAGGTTAATAACTGCTTTCATTTGTCTTGCATTTTTAAAATATATTACAGAAATTCCAAAACAACATTATCAAGTATATATAAGTGGGACCAGGGTCCCAAAAAGTGAGCCCCCCCCCCCCCCCCCAGCACCAACCGCCACTGTTAATTATTTATATTTACAAATACGTAATATTTTATTTTATTCGCGTATTTCTTAATTTTTTTATGAACATTATCTTAGTTCTTAATCGTAAATAAATGTAAAATAATCCAGGATGATGATGGGTTCCGTGGTACCAAACTCTTAAAGATGAAACATATATTTTATTAATGGGGGACAACTTAAAAAACGGAGCGCCTAGGGCGCGTCCGATCTGTATTAATTACGTATACAGAGTTTTCTTACAAGGGAGGGGAAGGGTTTTTATCCTCTTCCCAAAAAAAGGGGGTAAGCAGCAGAAAACTTATTCGTAATTCCCAACACACTCCCACCTTTGGAGTTTTTCATATACAAAACTACAAATTACACATGATATATACTTAAAGCCAAATATCAATACAGGAAACCAATATAGAATTTACAAACAAAATATTCTTAACTACAAATAGGATATTGTTATGAATTTTTTCACTGAGGCAATGATGGCACAGTTTTTCAGATAAAAACTAGTATTTATTCTCTTCAGAAAACTCACAAAATTTATTCACAGATAACAGTGCAATCACTATTAATCTTCAATACAAGCTTCAACAAGAACAGCTTCGAATATAGCGATTATACAAGCTCACTCCAATAGGTCAACAAAACGATCGCGATCCGCTTTCAACGAAGTCCGAAGTCAATCTGAAAACGTTCCCGATCTGCGGTCTTTATATAGCAGGCGCGTGAGAATATTCCCGAAATTTCCAGCCAATTCATCGAAAAAGAAACATCTCGAAATTTCTCGATTGCTTTAGGTGTTGCCACCTTTTTCTAACTTGTATAATCGCTGTTAATAAATAAAATAAGATAAAAATAAATTACAATAGAATTTTAAAATAATACGTCACTATTTACACTATATGCAGACAATTTGTGCAACATTTCTCCCTTCTTAAAGACTGCACGTCCCGGGCAGTGAAGTCCTTAAGAGGAAAGGCAATTCAATCACTTCTACTATAATATGGGACTAGTCTATTGTTATGTACAACTCTAGGTTTACAGGAGGGTGTCCGTTGAATCCTTACCACGACGTCGTTGATCTTAAGGACCACATACGACCCTCCCCGGTTCGTCTGGAGCTTAGGGGAGAGTCCTTTCCGACGTTTAGGATTCCATAACCACACCTTGTCACCTTCCTGGAATGAACATTCCGTGGCCGTGGCATCGTAGCGGACCTTCATGCCCTCCGTCATGATATTGATTCTTTCTCTGGCGAACCGATGTACGGCTTCCAAACGTGCCTGGAGATCATCTAGATACTGGACAGGCGAGGAAGGAGTGTCCGGTGGTCGTCCAAAGAGGAGGTCGCAGGGTAGTCTAAGGTCTCTTCCAAAAATCATTTGAGATGGTGTATAGCCGGTGGTCTCGTGAGTAGCACTTCTGTAGGCCAAAAGGAACAGTGGAAGTTTCTGATCCCAATCTTGCTGGTTCTTGGAAACAAACAAGGAGAGATGATTCAGAATCGTTCTATTAAATCGTTCGACCATTCCATCGGATTGTGGGTGCAGGGGAGTTGTACGAGTCTTTTCCATGTCGAGCAAGCACACAGCCCAGTGAAGACGGCAGAGTTGAAGTTCGTCCCCTGATCGGAATGTATCAGCAGGGGTACGCCAAATCGGGAGATCCAATTCTGTACGAGGACTTCTGCTACGGTTGTGGCTTCCTGGTCCGGAATCGAGTATGC
Organism: Linyphia triangularis; assembly: GCA_963978545.1. NCBI lineage: Eukaryota > Metazoa > Arthropoda > Arachnida > Araneae > Linyphiidae > Linyphia > Linyphia triangularis. The sequence continues at coordinate 61,148,748 of OZ021723.1, read as the reverse complement.
TTCTGGCCACTTGCTAAAGTAGTCCATGACAACTAGGATGTATTTGTTGCCATTAGTTGTGAGAGGTAGGGGGCCTAAGACGTCCAAAGCAATTCTTTCGAATGGTGCTCCTACGTTGTAACGTTGCAACTTTCCACGAGTTCGGGTCTTCGGTCCCTTCCGCGAATTGCATGCATCACAGGACTTGCACCACTTCTCCACGTCGGATTTTGCTTTGCCCCAGAAGAATCTCTCCCTGACTTTCTGAAGAGTTTTCGTGACACCAAAATGTCCTCCAGTAGAACTGCTGTGAAGTTCTTCTAGAACGTTGGTAACTCTAGAACTTGGAAGAATTAATTGCCACCGGAAGCTTTTGCCATCATCGGACTCCCATCGACGGTAGGGTACTCCATTCTTCAAGTGCAAAGAGTCCCACATAGCCCAATATCTCTTCATTGTTGGGCTATAGCATGCAATTTCCTGCCAACTGGGTTTTCCGGTAGCTGCTTCCATGAATTCAATTAGAGGTTTCAAGTCCTGACTCTTTCGAACATTCTGGTCACTCCAAGGGTCCACGTCTGAAGTAATTGACTTGGAAATTATTTTCCGAACGGCCGATGTGTTAACCCCAAACTTAGACTCGGCATTGGAACAAAATCGACAATTCTCATGACATGGTCTTCTAGAAAGAGCGTCTGCATTCCCATGGAACGTTCCTTTTCTGTGATGGATATCCATGTCGTATTCCTGCAGGCGCTGAATCCACCTTGCTATTTGTCCCTCTGTATTCTTGAAATTTAGCAACCAAGTCAGAGACGCATGATCAGTTCTTAAAAGGAATTTTCGGCCGTACAATTAATGATGAAAGTGCTCCACGGCCTTTACTATGGCCAGTAACTCATTTCTTGTGACGCAGTAGTTCCGCTCGGATCTTGACAGGCTCTTACTAAAATAAGCGATGACTTTCTCCTGTCCTTCAATTTCCTGGGAAAGAACGGCGCCCACTCCCTCATTGCTGGCATCTGTATCCAGAATAAAGTCCCTGTTAACATCGGGAAAAGACAAAACAGGCGCGGATGTTAAAGCGTTCTTCAGTTGATTGAAGGAGTCGTCACAGTCGGCAGTCCACAGGAACTTCTGCTTGCTCTCTGTTAGTCGATGCAAAGGTCTGGCGATCTTGGAGAATCCCTTCACAAATCTACGGTAATACGTGTACAGGCCTAGGAAGCTTCGCAATTGATGAACGTCTTGCGGTCGAGACCAAATTTGCACTGCATGGATCTTGGCTGGATCTGTGCTTACTCCATCGGATGAGATGATGTGTCCGAGATAACTGACTTTCCGCCTAAAGAGCTTACATTTTGATGGGCTAAGTTTCAAGTGGGCTTCTCTAAGCTTCAAGAACACGTTCTTTACGTTTTGCAAGTGCTGATCAAAACTCCGCCCGGTGATAATGATATCGTCCAAATATACCAGACAGGTCTCGTAGGAAAGTCCTCTAAGCACAGTCTCCATTAGTCGCTCGAACGTAGCCGGTGCATTACACAAGCCAAACGGCATAACTTGAAACTGCCATAATCCTTGTCCGGTAGTGTAGGCCGTCTTCTCACGATCGTTGGGATGTATCTCCACTTGCCAGTATCCACTCTTCAAATCCAAAGTTAAAAACCACTGGTTCCCCGATAGAGTGCCCAAAGTGTCATCAATTCTTGGCAGAGGGTAGCTGTCCTTTTTCGTAATTTCATTCAGCTTCCGGTAATCCACACAAAATCTAGTGGAACCATCCTTTTTTCGAACGAGTACGATTGGAGAGGCCCATGGACTTGAGGAGGGTTCAATAACTCTATTATCTTCCATTTCTTGTAACAATCTCCCGACCTCCTCTTGTTTTGCAAATGGAAGTCTTCGAGGATGTTGTTTAATCGGTAGGTGGGTCCCTGTGTCAATTCGATGTTGTGTAAGCTTCGTTCTTCCTACATCTTTCGATGACATGGAGAAAACGTCCTGAAATTCTTTTATAAGGTTTCCGACAATCTGCTCTTGACTTCTTTCCAACCGAGCATCCTCGAGAAGCTGGTCCACTAAATCCGCGGAGGGTGCGGTCGAAAACTCCTTCGATCCCAGTTCGATGCTTGTAACAGGTGTGCAGGTGGCAATTTCTTCTCCTTTCTTGATAACTTTGGTAGCATCACCGATGTTAGCCATTCTCACATGCACCACCTCCTGAGAGAGATCCACAAGCGTCGCTCCTACTAGCACTCCTTTCGGGACGCTATTCGATGATGGGAAGTCCGTTACTCCAAATCGGAAGGCATTCGGGAGCTCTACTGAACCCTTTACAACCAAATCTGTCATGGAAGGGATGGTGATGTCTTCAAGAGCTACTATTCGATATGCACACGGCTCTTCCGAGTCCAAACCGAACAATGGAACTTCTTCTTTCCCTGTTTGAAGCTCGCCTTTCTCGAAATTCAAAGTAATTCCATTTTTCTGTAAAAAGTCCAGTCCAAGAATACATGGGTCAATAATTTCAGCGACGTAAACGGTGTGAGTGTACGTGTGAAATCCAAAGGAAATGTTGACATTTAATTTCCCATGCACAGAAATTTTGTCACCAGTCACAGTTTGTAGTAAAACTGAAGGCGCCGTGTAAAGAGGTTGGCTGTCCAGGCGCCGTGCTACATCCGTCCGTAAGATGGTTACATTTGCCCCTGAGTCAACTATTAGACGACAGGGAGTTCCATTGATCCTGCCCTCCACGAATAAACCATGGTTTCCTCCTTGAAGGGATGAGATGTGATAGAGGCTGAGTGGGGCACCACCTGCTCTACACGGCAACCTCCGCCTCGCGAGATAGCCACTCTTTAGTTTAACTGCTGAGACTCGGACGAGGGTTTGTCCCCTCTCCTGTCCAATTCAGGGTAATCACGTCTGAAATGTCCTTCGCGGTTACAGAACCAGCAAACCACTCTAGTTTTTCAATCCCTCGAGCCAAGATTACTTCTTATCATTCGCTCCACCTTGTTTTCCAGTTCTTGAAACTTCTTAGTGAAAAGTTCAGAGGAATCGTCTGTCAATGTTCCACGTACGAAACTCCGATCTTTTCTAGAAGCTTGCTGTGCGGCTTCTACTCTCATGGCATAGACGAAGGTGGACTTCATATCTTTGCTGTCTGACATCCTGGTAGCTTTCTGTATGTCGGGATCTTTGATGGCATCCACAAAATACTGAAGAGACAGATTATCTCGTACGTCCGAGGGACAGTCTGGGAAAGCGAGGAGCGACAGTCTTTCTACATCCGATGCCAATTCTTGAAAAGTTTCATTGGCCTTCTGCTGTCTCACTTTCAATTGCAGTCTGTTGTAATCCTTTAGATGCTGCTCCCCAAACCTTAACTCCAACGCACTTGCCAGCGCCACGAATTCTCCCCGCTTCTCTTCAGGTAGTGTCTGTAAAATGTCAGCAGCTTCACCTCGAAGAGATGCTGCGAGATGGAATGCTTTCGAAGTATCGTCCCAACCATTCGCAGAAGCAATCATTTCAAACTGCGTTTGATAAACGCGCCAAGACGACCTCCCATCAAAAGTGGCTACTTTGATGTTGGAACGTGGCGCAATGAAGGGAGTGGAAACATTATCCCATTTAGGCGTTGCAACTGTCATAGCTTCCCCCGTTTCAATTTTCCTTAGCCTTTCTTCAACAGCGTCATGAAACTTTTCCTACTCCTCTTTCATGGTGGAAACCTTTTCTTCTATTTCATTCCTCACAGTCACAAGATCTTCTTTCACTGTAGAAACCTTTTCTCCCAAGCAGTCAACTTTCCCATTAACCGCCTCAAAATTCTCACTGATTTCTTTTCTTACTTCACTCAGAACCTCTTCTTTTACCGATTGTAGAACACTTGTAGTAGTCTCTATTATCGTAGATTCCACCATTGTAGCCAGTTCGGATTGCATTTCTTCTTTAATCCCAATTATAGCTGCTGATGGGGATTCTCGGCAGGTGGCGATTGCAGCGGCGAGTTCGGCGTTAGTCGTTTCTTGGCGGGCTTAACCGGCGGCAATCGTAGCGACGAGTTCAGCGTTCGTTGATTCTTGGCGGGCTTGACCTGCGGCAATCGTAGCGTCGAGTTCAGCGTTCGTTGATTCTTGGTGGGCTTGACCGGCGGCAATTGTAGCGGCGGTTGATTCTTAGCCTGTGGCGATTGCAGGAGCGAGTTCGGCGGCAGTGGATTCTTGTTGGGCCTTCATTCCAGCAATCATTTCCATCAATTGCTTCATTTGGTCTTCCATCATTCCTCTAGTAGTCGGCATTCAAGTTGACTAAATGCCACTTCTGACACCACTGTTATGAATTTTTCCACTGAGGCAATGATGGCACAGTTTTTCAGATAAAAACTAGTATTTATTCTCTTCAGAAAACTCACAAAATTTATTCACAGATAACAGTGCAATCACTATTAATCTTCAATACAAGCTTCAACAAGAACAGCTTCGAATATAGCGATTATACAAGCTCACTCCAATAGGTCAACAAAGCGATTGCGATCCGCTTTCAACGAAGTCCGAAGTCAATCTGAAAACTTTCCCGATCTGCGGTCTTTATATAGCAGGCGCGTGAGAATATTCCCGAAATTTCCAGCCAATTCATCGAAAAAGAAACATCTCGAAATTTCTCGATTGTTTTAGGTGTTGCCACCTTTTTCTAACTTGTATAATCGCTGTTAATAAATCAAATAAGATAAAAATAAATTACAATAGAATTTTAAAATAATACGTCACTATTTACACTAAAACGGACAATTTATGCAACAATATTAATATATGAAACACAAATACACTTTACAGACGGCAGGGTGGCTTAGAAATTCGGCCAATTCTAGTTTGCAATATGTTGTAACTAAGTAATTGTTCATTGTTATCCTGAATAGGAATGTCCAATTCTAATCTATACCGTCTTTGGACGGGTCTCAACAGTTCAGTAGAGTCCGTTTTGATTCGAGCAAGTCTGGAACGGCCGTCTTTGCCTGGCATTAATTGCAACACTCGAGCCAAATTCCAATAGATAACTTTTCTGTTCGTATCTTCTATTAGAACAATATCGCCGACAGAAATTGGTTTTTTAATTTGTTTTTATAAGATTGTTAACACAACTGTCCTAAATACTCGGATCGAAATCTCGATCGAAGCAATTCACGTATTTTTTAAAGATGTTTAGATCGCTTACTTAATCTACCTCATCAAAGTCTGGGACACCTGACTTTGTTAACTCGTGCAAAAACATGGATGGTGTCAAACGAGAGACTGTGTCAATGTCTTCGGTCACATAAATTAGAGGTCTGGTGTTTATAACTCGCTCATAATCGCACAAAATAATAAGGAATTCTTCATAATTAAGTGATGCACGTCCCAATATTTTTCTTAATATTTGCTTAGCCATTCGAACAAGTCGCTCCCATCAAGCGGCGTAAGGAGGGTGAAACTTTCATTGAATTTTGTGCTCTATGGTTTGTTAACTAACACGATCCCAATCAATGGCGTTTAAAACTCTACTAGTTCCTAAGAAATTTGAACCGAATATACAATTTCGGGACGGCCGCGACGGGCGATGAAACATCTTAGTGATTGTAAGAATGCCTCAGTAGACAAAAGATTTACCATCTCAAGATGAATCGGGCGATATACTTCACAGGTGTACAAAACAATATATGCCTTTTGCCCGCCTTTAGGTAAAGAGGACCAGCCAAGTCGACTCCTACAATTTCAAAAATTGCTGCGTCACGCACTCTGTCCACAGGTAAAACTCCAGGTTGGGCCTCACCTGGATCACTTGTAAAACGCTGACAATTAACACATTTTTTTATACCATCACGAATTGTTTTACGTGCTTTCAAGATCCAAAACTTTTCGCGTAAGTTAGATATTAACATAGTACCTGTATACATAGTAACAACCTGTATACATAAAATCCTTATGTATACTAATAATCAGCAATTTCACAACGGTGTGCTCTGAAGGCAAGATAATAGGATACTTAAAATCCCGTGTATCCTCTCTAAATACAATATTAGTTTTAGCTCTCAACAATCCATCATCGTCTAATACTGGTTTGAGATTTTTTTAGTTTAGGATCAGAGCAACCAGTGAATGACTCTTGCTGAATGAGTTTAAACAAATATTTTTCTCCTCTGTCGATTTCATTCAAAGACAAATATTTCTCACAGTTATTATTAATTTTCTTTGACAAATCATAAAACCTTAAAATCCATGCCAACATTTTTATAATATTTTTATACGAAGAAAAATATAATACCAATTTGAATCATTCACAGATTTGGTCAAATTCGTAACAACTGTTTTACGCATTTCTGAATTATCTATGCATTCACCTGAGTTTCCATTTGAGTTAGGCCAATTTTCCTCACTTTGATGAAGCCAATCTGGTCCCTCCCACCAACGCTGTTCGATTAATTGTTCCACTGAACAACCCCTCGATGCTAAATCTGCCGGATTGGCTATTCCAGGAACATATTTCCATGCCAAAGGAGGAGTTAAATATTGGATTTCTTTAACCCGATTTTGGACAAAAACTCCCCAATTTAAATTACGTTTAATTCAACTTAGAGCCGTGGAGGAATCGGTCCAACAGTGTATTTTTATCTCTGAAAGATGGATATCACTTAAAGTTGAATTTAATAGCCTAGCTCCTATCAAACAAGCCAAAATATCCAAACGAGAAATAGTGATTGGTTTTAGGGGGGCAACTCTACTACGTACACTTAATAAATTGACCTTAACCTGTTCATTTAATTCAATGCTCAAAAATATGCAACAACCATGTGCTAATTGACTTGTATCGCAAAATAATATGACAAGTTATTAATTGATTACCTTTTTTAATATTCAACCACCTGGGTATCCGTGTATTCGTAAGCAAATGCAACTGAGCAAGCCACGCCTTAAATTTTTTAAGCTAAATCTTCGGGGATTACATCATCCCATTTAAGCTTTAATTCCCATGTTTTTTGTAGAATAATTTTTGGTAATAGTAATACGGGTGCGGTGTATCTTATTACATCAAAAACTTGATGAGCTTTAGACAATACAACTCTTTTCGTAATTTGCTCGTCTATCTCGGATACTGGGTCAATTTTGCAAGCAAGAGTAGTAGGTAGAAAATGGGGCTCTCGCCCCATAAGGCGGTGCCGGTGCAGGGACGAGGGACGATGACGTCACCGGAAGTGGGCGTGACCGTATATGACGTCACCGGAAGTCAGTTGCCTGGAAGTGGAGTTGAGTTGTTCCCCTCCTGCTGCTGTTTTAGTTTCGGTTTCGTTTTAAACTGTTTGTGTATGACGTCACAGTGAGTATGACGTCATAATTTGTTTTATATCAAAGTTTTGAGCGGTAGCAACACTTTTTAGTTTCGATTTACCTTTAAGATGGAGTTGAGTTGTTCTAGGACTGCTTCTAAGTGAATAAGTTAGAGTTATAGGTATTTTTAACAAGTGACGTCACAGTGGGTATGACGTCATTCATGATTTTACAAAATTTACCTTTAAGACGATGGCAGCAATAGGAATATGATTTTACAATTATTTTTAGGTTGAGTTAGTCTGACCCTGTTGAAGGGAATTAGTAGTTGTAGTGTGTTCACACGTGACTTTGCAATACAATATTAGTAATATACATTTCCAAAAAGAAATATTTATCACTTTGAATAGAAAAATAACGAATTTTTTTTTATTTATATAAGTATTATTCTCAATTTTGTAAATTTTAAATATATTATCCATATTTTATTGAGGAATCTATAATTTTTTCTTCTTCTTCCAGAATGGTTTAGAAAAAACATTTCATTTTAGTCAGAACAATGTTTTCAAAGAGATGGAAATACATAACTTTTCGATTTATCAACCTTCAAATACTTTGAAATTGATTCTATTTGTTACAACCGGTTAGAATTCAAAGCTATACTGTACTATGCGAGCGATATTATATATCTTAGCTACTTACTGTCTATGTTAAAATTTATATTACCAATAAACTTATTAGAAATTAATATAGCTATGTTAGTTATATTAATCAAGATAGTTTTTATTGTACAATGATACTTACTTAAGTTGATGAATGGTAACACAGAACTAGCGGCTAATGCTGAATAGAGATGTGATAACTGATTTTGGATACTCTAATGCCTAAATAAGAGAGAAAAAGTAACATACTTGAACATCTTACAACTTAGAATTTAAAAGTGAACGTGAAAGTTTACTTTACGAATAAAAATCATGTCTTTAAAATGTGTACTAATATCACTAAATAAGAGAAAAAAGTAACATACTTAAACTCTTTACGGCAAATAAATTTAACATTAACGTAAAAAATTTACTTTACACATAAAAATCACTTTAAAATGTGTAAAAATATCGCTAAATAAGAGAAAAAAAGTAACTTACTTAAAATTTCTAAGATATATATTTAATATTTACGCGAAAATTCCCTTCATATATAAAAATCACGACTTTAAAATATGACATGCAAGAGAAAAGTAACGTACTTAAACTTTCTACGACAAATAACTTTAACATTAACGCAAAAATTTACTTTACACATAAAAATCACGACTTTAAATTTGACATGTAGGAGGAAAGTATAACATACCTCTAATTTCTACGACAAAGAATTCAAACATTGCCATTCATGTCTTTAAAATGTATAATGACAACTCTAACTTTTAGAAAAAAGAAACACTAAAAATTTACAAGGCAAAGAATTTAAAATTGAAAGTGAAAATTAACTTCACATGTACAATCATACTCTTATATCAACGATAAATAAGATAAAAAGGAAGCTCTAAAAATTTATAAGGCAAAGAATTTAAATAATACGCGAAAATTTACCTCACATATAAAAATTATGTCTTTTAAATGTGTAAGAATAACGCTAAATTAGAGAAAAAGAAATATTAAAAATTTATAAGGTAAGGAATTGAAACAATACGCGAAAATTTATTTCACACATAACATTTTTATCTTTAAAATGTGTAAGAATAATGCTAAATTAGAGAAGAAAAAAAAATAACATACTTAAACTTTCTTCAACAAAAATTTAAACAATACGCGAAATTTTCATACACAATTATTTTCTTAGGTTAATGTTAAATAATGGGAAATTTAACAGAATAAAAATTTCAAAGATAAAGAATTTTAATCTTTACACGAAAATTTACTTCATATATAAATATCATGTCTTTAAACTTTAACGTGACAATTTACTTCTCATATACAATTAAACTCTTAGGTTAATGTTAAATAAAAAAAAAGTAACATACTTAAAAATTTCTAAGATAAGCATAACGTAAAAATGTCGCATCATGTGTTTAAAATGTAACATATAAGAGAAAAAAAAACTAACATACTTGAACTTTTTATAGCAAAGAATTTAAGCGTTAGCGTAAAAATTTACTTTACATATAAAATTCACGTCTAGAAACGGGATGATAAGCATGTGACGGTAATTAGCCAATCAGGTTAGCGGTAGGTGATACGCCACTTGCAGGCATTTTTAGACCGGAGGATGAGTCACGCTAAAACTTGTTCAAACAGGTCGGGAGACTTGTACAGCAAGAACAGCAGCATCGACGCGCAAGCAGCGGGTGATGCTGTGGTGTGTCAGCAGGTCTTTGAGATTATCGTTTTCCTACTTTGCCTTTTTTCATAATGAAATGTTTGTGAAAACTTGGAAGGAATGAAGTGGATTTCGAAGACGCATTAGTAAGTGAAGGTAGAATTCGCATGGATTGTATTCCAAAAAGTATGATTCACTTGGAGAATTTAAGATCATTTCTACTTGAAAACTTTTCTATTATCTAAAACATTGAATATTGTTCAAACTCAGTGAGATTATATGCTACAATACGGATAAAACTTAACAAAATTGTTACATAGAAGAAAAATAGTAAGAGATTTAAAATAAATACTAGTTATAGATACTCCAAAGAAAAAATTTCACCTCTACTTTTCAATCGGAAAATCAATATAAGTTGGAAATTTATGTTACTTCAAGAAAGACAATTTACTTTGTAATAATATAGGTTAAGGTGTCGTATTAACTCGTGCAATACATGCTGACTAAGGTTTATTTTACTTATCAATCTAAGAAAGGTGAATTGGGTGAAAATATTAAATAAATTGTAGATATTAAATACATTGGATATATGCATTCAAGTTTTTAAAATCGCCTCAAGACTTTTAAAACATCTTAAGATAATTTGAAAGAAACTTGCGAATTATATGTAAGCTACATAACTTTTTAAACTCTGAAAGGAAATCACAAGTAATTTAGTTAACTTTTTTCATGGTAACACTCATATTCAATGACATGTTTTTAAAATGTAAAAATCTTTACATGATAATAGTTATAAATTTTTTCAATCTCAGATGCGATATACTATTATTTCTAACATATATGTTACGAATTGTGTAAAGTTTTTAAAAGAGTATATGCAAATCACTAATCAGAAACATAAAAATCTAACATCATTCAAACAAACTAAAATAATAAGATATTTTCCTTAGTGGAAATAGTTAACTACTCATGTGATGGAATATACTTAGAAAATTTAAATACTGAAAAAAGTTTGCTAGGCAAACTTAAAGAATATATATATATATATATATATATATATATATATATATATATATATATATATATATATATATATATATATATATATATATATATATTCTTGTGAAAAACTAGCATAAATTTGAAAAATGTAGAGTTTGTTACTACGTAAAATTGAACATCATCTGGACAAACTAAATTATACGTGAAATTTTTTTTTTTTTTTTTTTTTTTTTTTATTTGATAGTTGCTGACAATATATCATTAATATAGAGATTTTTAAAATAGATTTTTAAGATAGATTTAATAGAGATTTTCTAAATAACTTATACATAAATTCATAAATTTCAGAAAACTGAAACGGAATTTTGTTTTACAAGACGCTTATTTTGTAAGATGAATATTCAATATTAATATAACTGGAGCAAAGTTCATTCCGGAAAAAACTTGTAAAATATACTTATATTTTGAAAATAGTTTGAAATATCCTTTTAAATTTATGAATGCTCGCTTTCGAAAGACACAAATAAAACTGATATTACTCATGATAATTAACACATGCATAACATTAGTCAAAGTGAAATTTTTATTGCTTGTGACCGATAACTTTTCAGTGAAGCAGAACTTACATAGGAAATTTGTGCAAACTTTTTCAACTTTTAAACCAAGTATCATGTAAAATTATAAATTATAATAGGAAATAGCATACTTCAGAATCGGAACAAGTCTTGTAGTTAAGCTAAATTTATTTCTCAAGGAATTGAAAACATACCAGAGAAATCCTTATCATTTCGCATCTTTTCTCATGTTGCAAGAAGAAATACTTTGTAAAAGATCATCGTAGCACTTAACAAAAATCAGTAAAAATAAATATATTTTCTATGGCAAAGATAAAACTTCACAACTTAATTACTGAAATTTAGCTAAGTTGCATATGGTTTATTCACATAACTCGCATATGCTTCGAATGTTGAAATATATTTGTCAGTTGAAATCAAACTCATCGAAAATAAATGCTATCTACATTTTCAAGTCGGAAATAACTATTAAATAAACTTTACATGTAAAACATTGTCATGTTAAAAAGAAAAATCTACAAAAATGTAAATGATAATTCTACTGTTGGTACATAAATGATGAATAATTTATGATTTTATTCTAGGCAAACGTTTTATTGTCTAACAGAGAACTTAAACTTTAGCAGAAAAACGAAAAAATACAATTTTTATATCCTATCATGCTTGTCGAAAATTGAATTTATTAGCTGTTGTAATAGATTTTTATTGTCCAAATTTCTATAGTTTTTCTTCCCAGTGCAATAAAATTAAGTTCATGTGTAATGAGTAGTTTTTTTTTGGTTTTTTTTTTGTTTTTTTTTTATGAATCTTATAAATTTAATGAAATTATTATGACCTAAGAGATTGAGTGAACTGAATAAATAAATGATGTAAATTTAAACAGCGACTTGAACTGATACATACTATAACTGTAAAGAAGTATGACAAAGTGATAGATGAAGTGAAAATAGAAGTTGAGTGAAATGTGTTGAAAAAAGTTGAAAATGACAAGAAATTCGTAAATGAGAATTATCATTGACTTATATTAACTTCGTTTTTCTTGCTTATGACAAGAAAATACACTCTTTCTTATTAAGAACCAACTTGATATCTTATCATAGAATGACAATGATGAAATATCTATACATTAAAAAAAAAAAAAAAAAAATACCAAACTTAGACATAGCAAATTTCTTGAAATTCATGTATAATGTGAGAAGTTTTACTGGAAATATAGAAGATACAACATTGAAAGATGTAAATGTTTCGAAGTACTTTATCAGAAATAAAAAAAAATGCGCTGAGTTCCGCTATAAAAAATTTTAGGAGAAAGTTTAAACAAAATTTAAAATTAAACGTGCTTTTAAGTGGGAACACATATATTAAAACTATAGCACATTAAACAATTTATATTATGTCATCTCAGTTGGTATCAAACTGAATACAAAATTTTATATATTTTCATGGAAAACATATAAAATTTTAATTTCACGAGAAAGATGTACAATTTAACATGTTACAAATGCAAAGCTATAAGTATGTTTTTACTTTTGAAAGATTTACTTAGAAGATTAATTGATGAAGAACTAGTGGTATAAGTTATCGATTTATACGAATAAGACTAAAAGTTAAAATTTTTCAATACATACGACAAGTTTTATAACTTAAACATACATTTATTGAAGTGAATAAATTTCCGTATTTAAATATATAAATTGACTTGAAAACATTCTTTGAAATATATATATATATATATATATATATATATATATATATATATATATATATATATATATATATATATATATATATATATATATATATATATATATATATATATATATATATAAAATATATATAAAAAAAAAACTTTAAGTGTAAATTGAAATTTTTATAAGTTTTTCAACAGTGACTTATTAATATTTAGAAAGAGGTCGGATATCTTCAACTATTCTACACCTGATTGGACAACACTTATAATGTGTATGAGAAAAAAATTTCAATTACTAGATGAGAAAAAATTTCTTGCAGGAATCAATGAAATTGGATAGTTATACTTTGGTTCGAAGCAATTTTCGTTTCAAGCATATGATTTGTTGCTAAGTCGAAATAAATACACTTTAAATCAATGCTTAGTATCTTTTCTTTTATTCTTACTATGATCATTCTTATATTGAAGAATGATTTTTCGAAAGTCAATATATTTGAAAAATAAATATATCTATAGTGTAACATGTAAAGTTGAAGTTACGTGGAATACTATTGGAATCAGCATTAGAAATTCAATCAATCAATTTATTCATGGGATATTGACCATCACGTGAATATCTCCCCGCAACATTGGTTGCTCTTATCGGTATATGATTACGCATGTTTCGTGATCTTAACGTATGTCAATGTGTTATTTTTTTTTTTTTTTATATGTGAAAAAAAGGAAACTTTTCCACATATATTGATAATTTTCATGTTTATTCTGTTTGTGGTTGTTTTTCATGTTATTCATTTTGATACCCAACTGAGATGACATAATATAAATTGTTTAACGTGCTATAGTTTTAATATATGTGTTCCCACTTAAAAGCATGTTTGATTTTAAATTTTGTTTAAACTTCCTCCTAAATATTTTTATAGTGGACCTCAGCGCATTTTTATTTTTTATATTTCTGATAAAGTACTTCGAAACATTCACATCTTTCAATGTTGTATCTTCTATATTTCCAGTAAAACTTCTCACATTATACATGAATTTCAAGAAATTTGCTATGTCTAAGTTTGGTATTTTTTTTTTAATGTATAGATATTTCATCATTGTCATTCTATGATAAGATATCAAGTTGGTTCTTAATAAGAAAGAGTGTATTTTCTTGTCATAAGCAAGAAAAACGAAGTTAATATAAATCAATGATAATTCTCATTTACGAATTTCTTGTCGTCTTCAACTTTTTTCAACACATTTCACTCAACTTCTATTTTCACTTCATCTATCACTTTGTCATACTTCTTTACAGTTATAGTATGTATCAGTTCAAGTCGCTGTTTAAATTTACATCATTTATATATTCAATTCACTCAATCTCTTAGGTCATAATAATTTCATTAAATTTATAAGATTCTTCAAAAAAAAAAAAAAAAAAAAAAAAAAAAAAAAAAAAAAAAAAACCTACTCATTACACATGAACTTAATTTTATTGCACTGGGAAGAAAAACTATAGAAATTTGGACAATAAAAATCTATTACAACAGCTAATAAATTCAATTTTAGACAAGCATGATAGGATATAAAAATTGTATTTTTTCGTTTTTATGCTAAAATTTAAGTTCTCTGTTAGACAATAAAACGTTTGCCTAGAATAAAATCATAAATTATTCATCATTTATGTACCAACAGTAGAATTATCATTTACATTTTTGTAGATTTTTTTTTTTAACATGACAATGTTTTACATGTAAAGTTTATTTAATAGTAATTTCCGACTTGAAAATGTAGATAGCATTTATTTTCGATGAGTTTGATTTCAACTGACAAATATATTTCAACATTCGAAGCATATGCGAGTTATGTGAATAAACCATATGCAACTTAGCTAAATTTCAGTAATTAAGTTGTGAAGTTTTATCTTTGCCATAGAAAATATATTTATTTTTACTGATTTTTGTTAAGTGCTACGACGATCTTTTACAAAGTATGTCTTCTTGCGACATGAGAAAAGATGCGAAATGATAAGGACTTCTCTGGTATGCTTTCAATTCCTTGAGAAATAAATTTAGCTTAACTACAAGACTTGTTCCGATTCTGAAGTATGCTATTTCCTATTATAATTTATAATTTTACATGATACTTGGTTTAAAAGTTGAAAAAGTTTGCACAAATTTCCTATGTAAGTTCTGCTTCACTGAAAAGTTATCGGTCAGTAGTATACAGGGGTACTAGAGCTACAAGGCGCCAGACTGTCTAGGGGGGCGTGGCCTGTCTGGAGGGGGCGTGGCGTGTTGACAGGTGATGGATGGGTGACAGATGATGGATGGGTGACAGGTGATTGATTGACAGGGTTACGTAACGATGATGTAATGGGTATGACGTGACTGTAAGTTGAGTTGTTGTATTTTGCTCCTGCTTTAGTTTTGGTTTCGTTATAGGCTGATGTTGGTGACGTCACAGTGGGTATTCATTAGAGTTTAGTTTTTACGGAATGGCAACACTTGTTAGTTTTGGTTTCTTGTCAAGTAGTTGGAGTTGAGTTGTACTATAGCTGCTTGTGAAGGAAACATTATTTCTATGAATAATGTAATGATGACGTTACAGTGGGTATTCATTAGAGTTTAGTTTTTACGGAATGGCAACACTTGTTAGTTTTTGTTTCCTGTCAAGTAGTTGGAGTTAAGTTTTACTATAGCTGCTTGTGAAGGGAAACATTATTTTTATGAATAATGTAATGGTGACGTCACAGTGGGTATGACGTCATAATATGTTAAAATTTAGCTTGTTAAAGGTGGCAACCCCATTTAGTTTCGATTTTTGCTAAGTTTAGAACGGGATGGGGTTGAGTTGTTTTTTATTCTTCTCCTGAATGAATACATTATACTTATAGGCTTTTATGCTTGTGACGTCACAGTGGGTATGACGTCATAACATGTAAATAAATACGAATTAAATTGTTTTCTGTTGGAATATATCCGAATTTTGCTTATGAGAGGTGGCAACACCTCCAATTTTAGATGACATTATCATCCCTCGTTCCTCATCCATAGGGGTTGAGTTGTAGCTTTCCTTCTCCTAAATGGAGGCATTAAAGTTATAAGCTTTTATCTCGTGACGTCACAGCCATTTAAACCTGATTTTAACGTGTTTGAGCGGAAAATTTAGCATTTAGAGGTAGGTATAAAGTTTAGTTTATATGGAGTGGAGTTGAGTTGTACTACAGTAACTTGTAAAAGAAGACATTATTTTTATAATTTATATTTTCATGACGTCACAATATTAATGGAGTGGCAAACTATTAAAGTTTTTTTTTTACGGAGTGGCAACGATCTGTGATGCAGACAGGGTACTTAAGGAATGTATGATATGGAGAACAGATAACTGTTATCGCAACCTATGTCTAGACAGAGTATGCGCACGATATAACAAGTTAACTAAAACACCAATTCATAGGGAAGAAATTAATGTTCTACTAATAGTTTTTTTTATTTCTGTCAAGATGTTATATAGTCATTGAGGTTTTTCAATTCTTTTGTTTTCCAAAATGTCATTTGACGGTTGGTTATATTTATCACTCTACACATTTTACGCCATAGCATATATTTATTGAGAAGAAATGAATACCTATATTATTGATTTTAATGTACGTTTAAATGGTAGAATGCTTGCTAGCATTTCTATAATAAGGAGACATTTTTAAGAAGATTTCAATTGGAAAGATGGAAAATTTTGTTAAAAAGTGGTTATTGTATATATTTCGGTGGGCTTATAGTATTTTCAATCCTTTATATTTTTGCGAAAGAAAGTGGTAGAATAGTTGTGGATTTTACTTTGCAAGTAAGCATTTCAATAAATGATTCTTTTCTGCAATCCTAAATGGAAGGAACAGAATCGTTTTAACATACTTTGAATAAATAGTTTGAAATGAATACTATGTACAATTTTCTTAATTTAAATATATATTATAGATCGCCACCTTTTATTTTTACTTGTATGCGACTAATAAAGGTGTTTATAGAACGAATTAAGAAATGTTAAATTATTCAATAGTACTTCAAATATCACATAGATATTTTAGCGTATAAGAAATATTCTTGTGGATTTTCTTAAATATATAACAATTTTATAGAAAAAGTCTTTGGAGAGAATTTTTCAAGGAGAACTTGCCGTATTTCTTTTTTTTTTTAATTCAATATATTATAGTCTCATAGTAAAAAAAAAAAAAGCCTTTCAGCAGGAAGTTTTCAGAGGGAACTTGCGTTTTTTTCTTTAATGTAATTAAATTTCATAGGGAAAAAGGCCTTCCGAGAGGAGTTTTCAAGGGGGATTTGTCGTTTTTCCTTTAATATATTATGATTTCATAGAAAAACCCTTTCAGGAAGAGTTTTAAGGATATATATGTATATGAAATTGTTATACATGAAAATTGTTTTATGAGAGGGTTTCGAAAGGTAAGATATTATTACTCATACAAAGGTCTTTCTAAAGGAATTTCAACTACGTACCACTCACCAGATAAGGTTTGTTTAATCATGATATCATGAGTAAACATCATGCGATGCTGCGAGTTTGGTCATCACGTGATACTTGTCGACCAATAATATCACTATCACAGCGTTCTTCGAAAGTTCGCTATCACTGACTAAACTTCATTTCTCACTTGATATTGCTAACAGAAGCTGCTGCTGCTGCTACTCACTACTAGAAATGGCCGATTTAGTTCTAGAAAATATTGAAAACTTCTATGATTTAGACTATTCTCAACAATTGTTTCTTGAATTGTTGAAATACAATTATCAAGATTTAAAACTCTGCTTCAGTGGGAGAAATTACATTCCAAAGAGGAAGGTCCTTGCATTTGGTGATTACGGTCTTAGCTATGCCTTCTCCGGAACGAGCGTCGCTGCTGAGTCATGGACCCCCACGCTACTAGCCATTAAGAAGGATGTGGAAAGCAAGACAGGACAACAGTTCAACTATGCCCTTCTCAATTTCTACCCAGATGGATATGCCAAGATTGGGGCCCACAAGGACGATGAACCATGTCTTGACCCAACGTCTATCACCCCCACGCTAAGTCTTGGAGCCGCCCGGACCATGTAGTTTGCTCGATCTCAATTCCAGGCCCATAAAGTATTGCTGGAAAGTGGATCGCTTCTTCTCATGAAACCCCCAACAAGCAACTTTTGGAGCCATGAAATTCCTGCTGATCCTGCGGTGACGGAGCCTAGAATCAGCATTACCTTCAGGAAACTCGTTGAAAGACCCCGAGATGTTGCCTCCCACAATTTTCCTTCGCAAAAGCGATCGTTTGATGAAGCAATCCCCGAAGACGACTGGTTGACCCGACTATATGCCCCAGCAAAGAAAAATAGTGTGTGCCTTAAAGAGTGGAACCTCGGGTTTGGTTTTGTAGTGTCACTACATCAATATGACTCTCGTTTTTTCATTCATATGTGTCAACAAGGAGGTATCCAGAAAATTGTAATGAACATGAGCACATTTGTGGACTTTATGAACAAAATCTTTCTTGTGAATACGAAATATTCAACTTCAAGTACCGTGTGTAATAACCAACTCCTAATCTTATCACAGAAAGGTGAGCTAGTTTTCAAACAAATTTTTAATTTTCAACTTAAGGACAGTTTTTTAAAAGTGGATGATAATAATCTCATTAAAATTAAAGACCTTATACCCGAAATGTGTGAAACAATTAAAGAATCTCTTTTGTCTCTATTAAATTCTAAAATTCTTCTTAAATGTGCAGCGAATGTTAATGTACCTCCTAATGTAGATTTATTTAATGAATATGTCTCTGCTTTGCGACTTGAAGTTGAAACTAATGTTTTTAAGTTATTTCGTTGTGAAGGGTGCGTTCACAGCGCAATGGGACAACAATCACACGCCTGTATAACTGCCTCGGTAGAAGATCAATTTTGGTAAGTGGGTGACAGTGCAATTGTCATATTGAATGTAAATACTATCATTGAAACTTTGATATCTAAAAATGTTATTCACTTATTTGATGAAGATTTCTTCAAAGTTATTTCTTGGAATGCTTTGAAAGATCATTTAAAATTTTAAATTGCTGTAAATAATTGTCCATTTAAACTCTATGTTATTCAGATATTTTAAAACTTATGAGATTATAAATAAAATGTATTTCATTCAATAATTTGTGTCTGTGTGATTTCAATAATATAACAGTTTTAAACAACACTAGTTTATTGAATAAAGTTCCCACTTTAAAGCATGTTTTACATTTCGTTTCACCTTCCCTCGAACATTTTTTTTTTTTACAGGTGACTTTAACAAATTTTTATTTCCAATAAACTGCTTTGGGACAGTTAAATCTTGTATTGCTGTATCATATATACTTCTGGCATTACTTTTGCTACTGTACATATAATTGAAAAAGTTGACAATATTAGAGTTTGGTATTTTTTCTCCGTTTAGTGAAATTTTGTCCTTTGGTATTCCATGATAAGTTGATAAGATTTTCATCGTTTATGTAATAATATCATCATTTATGTAATAATATCATCATTTATGTAATAATATCTTTATCATAATCATATATGTTTCATAAATTTTTACTCACACTTATAAGTATTTAAATTATATAACTGTATATTTGTATTAATCATAGAGATAGCATCTTTTTTTTTACTTAAACTTTCAATGCACATACCATCATTTTCAATGTAAGAAGAAGGATTTTTGGAATGTATCAATTTGTTAAGAAAAGATTTGGTGTAAAAATTATTTTTTTTAAAAAATAAAAAAAAAATATTTAAAATATTGTGTATTCTTTCTTTTATTTTGTCAGAGTGAATAAAATTTATTTCCATCTATTTTTTTCTTTTGAAATTTTTTTTTTTTTTTTTTTTTTTTTTTGCAAAAAAAAATTATATTTTTTTGTAAAAAGTTTTTTTTTCTTTTATAAAATTATTTTTCTTTTGTTAATTTTTTTTTGATTTTTTTTTTTGTAAAAAGATTTTTTCTTTGTAAAATTAATTTTTTCTCTTTTTGTAAAAGTTTTCTTTTTTCTTTTTTCTAACTTTAATTTTTTTTGTAAAAATTTATTTTTATTTTTTTGTAAAAGTTTTTTTTTTTCTAACTTTAATTTCTTTTATTTGAAAAATGTATTTTTATTTTGTAAAAGATTTTTTTTTCTAACTTAAAATTTCTACTTTAAAAATTTAAAAGTTGTTATATTTTCTCTAAGTGTTTTAAATAATAAACTATACTATATTTTTTTACACTTACATTTACAATAATAATAATAATGACACCCATATCACATTTAAAAAAAAAATATTATATTAAATAACTTCTAAAGGTGGTGGTTCAATTTCAGGCTCACTTGTTTGGAGTTAATTGAATACTTAGAAATTTCTAAAGTTCTTGTAGATATAACGCGACCTTTTCGTCCTCAACCATACCCATTTCACAATTTTTATTAACACTTTTACATATTAAAATATCTAATTGTATATTTGTAGCAGCGATGCTCGTTCCGGAGAAGGCATAGCTAAGACCGTAATCACCAAATGCAAGGACCTTCCTCTTTGGAATGTAATTTCTCCCACTGAAGCAGAGTTTTAAATCTTGATAATTGTATTTCAACAATTCAAGAAACAATTGTTGAGAATAGTCTAAATCATAGAAGTTTTCAATATTTTCTAGAACTAAATCGGCCATTTCTAGTAGTGAGTAGCAGCAGCAGCAGCTTCTGTTAGCAATATCAAGTGAGAAATGAAGTTTAGTCAGTGATAGCGACCTTTCGAAGAACGCTGTGATAGTGATATTATTGGTCGACAAGTATCACGTGATGACCAAACTCGCAGCATCGCATGATGTTTACTCATGATATCATGATTAAACAAACCTTATCTGGTGAGTGGTACGTAGTTGTAATTCCTTTAGAAAGACCTTTGTATGAGTAATAATTTCTTACCTTTAGAAACCCTCTCATAAAACAATTTTCATGTATAACAATTTCATATAGATATATATCCTTAACACTTTAAATCCCAACCCGCCCTATACCGCCTTGTAGAGAATTTCCCAGCTAACCGCCTTTCAGGCGGTTGCAGGGGTAAACGTATATTTTCAAGTGAGGGGAACTGCCCTGCCTTAGTTGTTTAAAGCGTGACGGTCCTCAACAATAGGTTATTGTGGGGCATGTAGAGGGGAGACATGGATTTAAAGTACTCAATGTCAAACTGCCCCACCCTTTGGACATGGAGTAAGATAGTCAGGGACTTTTCTTTTATGCGAATCTTGTCATGTACTTAGCGGTGGCGTTTGTTTCATTGATAAGACGCCAACTAAATTCTCTGACATATCAAGCAGATGACCCAACGCACACCGCTATTGCAGGCTGTATACATATAGTAATGATCTTTTAATGGTCGACAGTGACCCCCCACATATATCCCAGGAGTGGCAGACAGGAGAACGAGTCGGGCGAGTTCATTTCCAGTTTTTATGAATGGAAAGTCATCGGGGTTTTGTGAAACCCACAACGCTGACTCCATGGGATTTAAAGGGTTAAAACTCTTCCTGAAAGGGTTTTTCTATGAAATCATAATATATTAAAGGAAAAACGACAAATCCACCTTGAAAACTCCTCTCGGAAGGCTTTTTTCCCTATGAAATTTAATTACATTAAAGAAAAAAACGCAAATTCCATCTGAAAAATTCCTGCTGAGAGGCTTTTTTTTTTTTACTATGAGACTATAATATATTGAATTAAAAAAAAAAAGAAATACGGCAAGTTCTCCTTGAAAAATTCTCTCCAAAGACTTTTTCTATAAAACTGTTATATATTTAAGAAAATCCACAAGAATATTTCTTATACGCTAAAATATCTATGTGATATTTGAAGTACTATTGAATAATTTAACATTTCTTAATTCGTTCTATAAACACCTTTATTAGTCGCATACAAGTAAAAATAAAAGGTGGCGATCTATAATATATATTTAAATTAAGAAAATTGTACATAGTATTCATTTCAAACTATTTATTCAAAGTATGTTAAAACGATTCTGTTCCTTCCATTTAGGATTGCAGAAAAGAATCATTTATTGAAATGTTTATTTGCAAAGTAAAATCCACAACTATTCTACCACTTTCTTTCGCAAAAATATAAAGGATTGAAAATACTATAAGCACACCGAAATATATAAAATAACCACTTTTTAACAAAATTTTCCATCTTTCCAAATGAAATCTTCTTAAAAATGTCTCCTTATTATAAAAATGTTAGCAAGCATTCTACCATTTAAACGTACATTAAAATCAATAATATAGGTATTCATTTCTTCTCAATAAATATATGCTATGGCGTAAAATGTGTAGAGTGATAAATATAACCAACCGTCAAATGACATTTTGGAAAACAAAAGAATTGAAAAACCTCAATGACTATATTACATCTTGACAGAAATAAAAAAAACTATTAGTAGAACATTAATTTCTTCCCTATGAATTGGTGTTTTAGTTAACTTGTTATATCGTGCGCATACTCTGTCTAGACATAGGTTGCGATAACAGTTATCTGTTCTCCATATCATACTATCCTTAAGTGCCCTGTCTGCATCACAGATCGTTGCCACTCCGTAAAAACTAAACTTTAATAGTTTGCCACTCCATTAATATTGTGACGTCATGAAAATATAAATTATAAAAATAATGTCTTCTTTTACAAGTTACTGTAGTACAACTCAACTCCACTCCATATAAACTAAACTTTATACCCACCTCTAAATGCTAAATTTTCCTCTCAAACACGTTAAAATCAGGTTTAAATGGCTGTGACGTCACGAGATAAAAGCTTATAACTTTAATGCCTCCATTTAGGAGAAGGAAAGCTACAACTCAACCCCTATGGATGAGGAACGAGGGATGATAATGTCATCTAAAATTGGAGGTGTTGCCACCTCTCATAAGCAAAATTCGGATATATTCCAACAGAAAACAATTTAATTCGTATTTATTTACATGTTATGACGTCATACCCACTGTGACGTCACAATCATAAAAGCCTATAAGTATAATGTATTCATTCAGGAGAAGAATAAAAAACAACTCAACCCCATCCCGTCCTAAACTTAGCAAAAATCGAAACTAAATGGGGTTGCCACCTTTAACAAGCTAAATTTTAACATATTATGACGTCATACCCACTGTGACGTCATCATTACATTATTCATAAAAATAATGTTTCCCTTCACAAGCAGCTATAGTACAACTCAACTCCAACTACTTGACAGGAAACCAAAACTAACAAGTGTTGCCATTCCGTAAAAACTAAACTCTAAAGAATACCCACTGTAACGTCACCAACATCAGCCTATAACGAAACCAAAACTAAAGCAGGAGCAAAATACAACAACTCAACTTACAGTCACGTCATACCCATTACATAATCGTTACGTAACCCTGTCAATCAATCACCTGTCACCCATACATCATCTGTCACCCATCCATCACCTGTCAACATGCCACGCCCCCTCCAGACAGACCACGCCCCCCTAGACAGTCTGGCGCCTTGTAGCTCTAGTACCCCTGTATACTACTTCGGTCACAAGCAATAAAAATTTCACTTTGACTAATGTTATGCATGTGTTAATTATCATGAGTAATATCGGTTTTATTTGTGTCTTTCGAAAGCGAGCATTCATAAATTTAAAAGGATATTTCAAACTATTTTCAAAATATAAGTATATTTTACAAGTTTTTTCTGGAATGAACTTTGCTCCAGTTATATTAATATTGAATATTCATCTTACAAAATAAACGTCTTGTAAAACAAAATTCCGTTTCAGTTTTCTGAAATTTATGAATTTATGTATAAGTTATTTAGAAAATCTCTATTAAATCTATCTTAAAAATCTATTTTAAAAATCTCTATATTAATGATATATTGTCAGTAACTCTCAAATAAAAAAAAATAAAAAAAAAATAAAAAAAATTCACGTATAATTTAGTTTGTCCAGATGATGTTCAATTTTACGTAGTAACAAACTCTACATTTTTCAAATTTATGCTAGTTTTTCACAAGAAAATATATATATATATATATATATATATATATATTTCTTTAAGTTTGCCTAGCAAACTTTTTTCAGTATTTAAATTTTCTAAGTATATTCCATCACATGAGTAGTTAACTATTTCCACTAAGGAAAATATCTTATTATTTTAGTTTGTTTGAATGATGTTAGATTTTTATGTTTCTGATTACTGATTTGCATATACTCTTTTAAAAACTTTACACAATTCGTAACATATATGTTAGAAATAATAGTATATCGCATTTGAGATTGAAAAAATTTATAACTATTATCATGTAAAGATTTTTACATTTTAAAAACATGTCATTGAATATGAGTGTTACCATGAAAAAAGTTAACTAAATTACTTGTGATTTCCTTTCAGAGTATAAAAAGTTATGTAGCTTACATATAATTCGCAAGTTTCTTTCAAATTATCTTAAGATGTTTTAAAAGTCTTGCAGGCGATTTTAAAAACTTGAATGCATATCTACAATGTATTTAATATCTACAATTTATTTAATATTTTCACCCAATTCACCTTTCTTAGATTGATAAGTAAAATAAACCTTAGTCAGCATGTATTGCACGAGTTAATACGACACCTTAACCTATATTATTACAAAGTAAATTGTCTAAGTCTTTCTTGAAGTAACATAAATTTCCGACTTGTATTGATTTTCCGATTGAAAAGTAGAGGTGAAATTTTTTCTTTGGAGTATCTATAACTAGTATTTATTTTAAATCTCTTACTATTTTTCTTCTATGTAACAATTTTGTTAAGTTTTATCCGTATTGTAGCATATAATCCCACTGAGTTTGAACAATATTCAATGTTTTAGATAATAGAAAAGTTTTCAAGTAGAAATGATCTTAAATTCTCCAAGTGAATCATACTTTTTGGAAGAAAATCCATGCGAATTCTACTTTCACTTACTAATGCGTCTTCGAAATCCACTTCATTCCATCCAAGTTTTCACAAACATTTCATTATGAAAAAAGGCAAAGTAGGAAAACGATAATCTCAAAGACCTGCTGACACACCACAGCATCACCCGCTGCTTACGCGTCGATGCTGCTGTTCTTGCTGTACATGTCTCCCGACCTGTTTGAACAAGTTTTAGCGTGACTCATCCTCCGGTCTAAAAATGCCGGCAAGTGGCGTATCACCTACCGCTAACCTGATTGGCTAATTACCGTCACATGCTTATCATCCCGTTTATAGACGTGAATTTTATATGTAAAGTAAATATTTACGCTAACGCTTAAATTCTTTGCTATAAAAAGTTCAAGTATGTTAGTTTTTTTTTCTCTTATATGTTACATTTTAAACACATGATGCGACATTTTTACGTTATGCTTATCTTAGAAATTTTTAAGTATGTTACTTTTTCTTTTATTTAACATTAACCTAAGAGTTTAATTGTATATGAGAAGTAAATTGTCACGTTAAAGTTTAAAGACATGATATTTATATATGAAGTAAATTTTCGTGTAAAGGTTAAAATTCTTTATCTTTAAAATTTTTATTCTGTTAAATTTCCCATTATTTAACATTAACCTAAGGAAATAATTGTGTATGAAAATTTCGCGTATTGTTTAAATTTTTGTTGAAGAAAGTTTAAGTATGTTATTTTTTTTTCTTCTCTAATTTAGCATTATTCTTACACATTTTAAAGATAAAAATGTTATGTGTGAAATAAATTTTCGCGTATTGTTTCAATTCCTTACCTTATAAATTTTTAATATTTCTTTTTCTCTAATTTAACGTTATTCTTACACATTTAAAAGACATAATTTTTATATGTGAGGTAAATTTTCGTGTATTATTTAAATTCTTTGCCTTATAAATTTTTAGAGCTTCTTTTTTATCTTATTTATCGTTGATATAAGAGTATGATTGTACATGTAAAGTTAATTTTCAAGTTCAATTTTAAATTCTTTGCCTTGTAAATTTTTAGTGTTTCTTTTTTTTTAAAGTTAGAGTTGTCATTATACATTTTAAAGACATGAATGGCAATGTTTGAATTCTTTGTCGTAGAAATTATAGGTATGTTATACTTTCCTCCTACATGTCAAATTTAAAGTCGTGATTTTTATGTGTAAAGTAAATTTTTGCGTTAATGTTAAAGTTATTTGTCGTAGAAAGTTTAAGTATGTTACTTTTTTTGTTTTATTTAGCGATATTTTAAAGACATGATTTTTATATATGTAGTAAATTTTCATGCAAATGTTAAAATTATTTATCGTAGTCATTTTAAGTATGCTAATTCTTCTTACATGTCACATTTTAATGTCGGGATTTTTATATGTGAAGTAAATTTTTACGTTAAAGTTAAAGTTATTTGTCGTACAAAGTTTAAGTATGTTAGTTTTTTCTTTTATTTAGCAATATTTTTACATATTTTAAAGACATGATTTTTATGTATGTAGTAAATTTTCGCGTAAAGGTTAAAATTATTTGTCGTAGAAATTTTAAGTATGCTAATTCTTCTTACACGTCACATTTTAATGTCGTGATTTTTATATGTGAAGAAAAATTTGTACGTTAATGTCAAAGTTATTTGTCTTTCAAAGTTTAAGTATGGTACTTTTTTTTCTTCTTTTATTTAGCGATATTTCTACATATTTTAAAGTCGTGATTTTTATGTGTAAAGTAAAATTTTACGTTAATGTTAAAGTTATTTGTCGTAGAAAGTTTAAGTACGTTACTTTTCTCTTGCATGTCATATTTTAAAGTCGTGATTTTTATATATGAAGGGAATTTTCGCATAAAGGTTAAATATATATCTTAGAAATTTTAAGTAAGTTACTTTTTTTCTCTTATTTAGCGATATTTTTACACATTTTAAAGTGATTTTTATGTGTAAAGTAAATTTTTTACTTTAATGTTAAACTTATTTGCCGTAAAGAGTTTAAGTATGTTACTTTTTCTCTTATTTAGTGATATTCGTACACATTTTAAAGACATTATTTTTTTTCGTAAAGTAAACTTTCACGTTCACTTTTGAATTCTTAGTTGTAAGATGTTCAAGTATGTTACTTTTTCTCTCTTATTTAGGCATTAGAGTATCCAAAATCAGTTATCACATCTCTATTCAGCATTATCAGCTAGTTCTGTGTTGCCATTCATCAACTTAAGTAAGTATCATTGTACAATAAAAACTATCTTGATAAATATAACTAACATAGACATATTAATTTCTAACAAGTTTATTGGTAATATAAATTTTAACGTAGACAGTAAGTAGCTAAGATATATAATATCGCTCGCATAGTACAGTATAGCTTTGAATTATAACCGGTTGTAACAAATAGAATCAATTTCAAAGTATTTGAAGGTTGATATATCGAAAAGTTATGTGTTTCCATCTCTTTGAAAACATTGTTCTGACTAAAATGAAATGTTTTTTTCCTAAACCATTCTGGAAGAAGAAGAAAAAAATTATAGATTCCTCAATAAAATATGGATAATACATTTAAAATTTACAAAATTGAGAATAATACTTATATAAATAAAAAAAAAATCGTCATTTTTCTATTCAAAGTGATAAATATTTCTTTTTGGAAATGTATATTACTAATATTGTATTGCTAAGTCACGTGTGAACACACTACAACTACTAATTCCCTTCAACAGGGTCAGACTAACTCAACCTAAAAATAATTGTAAAATCATTGCTTTAACTTCCATAATGGGTTTCAGTTGCTGAATATTAAAAATTAATTCTAGACTAAGTTCTTTTTGTTGTGTATTCAATCCCTCAAAAACTATGACAATAAAAGAAAAAAATCTTTTTAATGACATGTTAAGCTCTGTATAAGAAATTTTCACGTTAAGATTGCAAAGTTTAAATTTTTTATCTCATAAATTTTAATTTATATTTACATTTCATACTCTTATTGAGAAAATAATGAGACTTTATGTGTCTAACATTGATTAAACCTGATTCATTAAAAGTGTCTTGCGATTATATCTCTCAACATTAGTTTAAATGTGTTAAGCACTTATAAAAAAAAATCAATTCAATCCGAAACTTTACGCATTTGTGTTAATATATTATCTTTGCATGTATTTGAAGTTTTTAATGGTGAAGCATGAAAAGTTATAAACTGTGTAATTTATGTTCCTTCCTACCACTAGATGGCCCCGCAATTACATTAAACTTAGTAGAAAACTGTCTTACTAAACTGTATAGTCAATGGGAAGAGCATTTGAAATCACGTGACATATTCTAACCAATCAGAAGCGAGCTTTTATTTCAACCAATCAAAGGAGACTTAGCTATCTCAGGATACAAGATGTTGCCATTCCTTAAACTTTGATATAAAGCAAATCGTGATGTCATCCCCACCACATTAACACTGTGACGTCACTGGTAAAACAGCCTATCACTCTAAGTTATTCACTTAAAAGTAGCCCTAGAACAACTCAACTCCATCCTGCCTAAAAGTTAACATATTCCTATTGCTGCCATCGTCTTAAAGGTAAATTTTGTAAAATCATGAATGACGTCATACCCACTGTGACGTCACTAGTCAAAAATACCTATAACTCTAACTTATTCACTTAGAAGCAGCCCTAGAACAACTCAACTCCATCTTAAAGGTAAATCGAAACTAAAAAGTGTTGCCACCGCTCAAAACTTGATATAAAACAAATTATGACGTCATACCCACTGTGACGTCACGCAATAAAAGCCTATCACTCTAACTTATTCGCTAAGAAGCAGTCCTAGAACAACTCAACTCCGTCTGAAAGATAAACCGAATCTAAATGACATCTAAAGAACAATTTTTTTAACTTTAGATACTTTTTACTGAAAATAATTTTTTCAATCTCATGAGTAATAATGGACGTCAGAGGTTCTATAGATAGGTAATTAATTTTAACTTTTAATTTAATTTTTTTTATTTTTTATACAGGCCCATGGAAGAATACACACTTCTACTTGTGAAGACTACTTGTATGACAATTTTATTTTAATAAACATGTAATATTCGTCGAGTATCTACTACAACCAGAAAATAAATAAAAATAATAGTACAACAAATAGGTGAGTAAGTTTTAGGTAAGTAATCTGACTGAGCAATTTAGTCACTAGAGTTCATCAAGAAACTCATGTTAAGTGTGAGAATACAAAGCCAAGTAAACACTGATGACAGGGGAGATCATATCTCACATTAAAAGTCAACTCCATGAGTTGTGAGATTTTTAATGTGAATGCCTTTTTGCAACTGCTCTCTAATGGTACTTCATGCTTTTGCATGTGTCCCCACCACTGTGCACTTTGCATTTCAATTTACGACTGAGTTGTTTTACTTATCGTTTTGTTACATAAAGATGCCTCTTTGATGTGAATTTCATGCGTCTATGCTGTTCCACTGAGAAGTTATTAGAGAAAAACTGAAATATCTTTAAATTTTGCAGACCAGTGTAATAGTTCTAGCTCAAACCATACTACAACTTTTCAAATTAAGTGGCTAGAAGAATTTGAGTGGTTAGCTTATTCTGAAGGAAAATCCCGATCTTTTGGTAAATATTGCGTGATATTTTCGCACTCCAAAAGTATATTCAAAGGAGTTCACCAAGAAACAAGGAAATTAGTAACACAGGTTTTCATTAATTTGATAAAAGGAACGAAAATTTTCAATCACTGCTGAAGATAAAGAACCAATAGTAGAGATAATGACCTTAAAGACTAATTAATTAACAGAGGTTTTTATTAAGAAAAAAGTTATATAAGGAAAAAAGTAGGGGGAGTGAGGAAAATAATATTAACGAGAATGCAATTAAGTGTTTTATAAAATAATCTGCTATCATATAATAAAGCATTAGTTCACTTCAGTTATAAAAGTAAACTGAAAATATATAAAAAAAAAAATAATAATAACTATGTTTTTTCCCAATATTTCGTTTAAAACCCCTTGAAAACCATCCTTAATCCTTGAGTGAGAGCTCACTTAAAACATAAAAAAAACAAGTGCAAATAACGGTAAGTTTGGTCGTATTGGCCCCTCCCGAAATTTTAACCTATATACGCCACTGATTCCGATCATACAAAAGGCTCGTTGTATATCACTAGAGACTGCACATTTATATTCTCTAAATCTATTAAGAATAGAAGGAATTTGTGAAATCAAATTTGGACCCCTAGCTAAACAATCATTCAGTGACAAAGAGTTCATCGTTTTCGCAGACGCAGGGGTGGGAAGTGCTAGAGCCCAGTTTGGAGCAATTTTGGTGCAGCAAAATTTAACGTTTGGAGCAGATTCGCAAAAAATTGGAGCATCAAAATTTAACTTTTGGAGCAGAATAAGAGAAAACGTAGCAACAAAATTCAAAGATTAATAGCAGAAATATAATAAATTGTAGCTGATTTAACAAGAATTAAAATTTAAACTTGTATAATTTTATTTTTCTACATAAAACACTTATTAATAAATTTAAAACTATAAGATATACATACAATTACAACATAAATATAATTTGTAAATTTAAAATATATAATTTATAAACTTAAAATATATACTTATTAGCTTTTGACACTTTGCGAACGGATTTGCTATGCAAAACAAGCTCTCTTTGCTCGCTAAAAGTTCATTGTAACACAAACACAACTCTCGCTTAGCTCTCTGAAAAGTTTAATTGCTACGCAAGCACAAGCTCGCTGAAAATTTATTGCTAAGCAAGGATAGGCTTGTGCCACTCTCTAGAAGATTCATTGCAGTGCAAGCACAAATTTGCTTGACTCGCTATTTATTAATTGCAATGTAAACCCTTGATATTAGAACCCACTCCCCATCAAGAACCAAAAAATTTGCCCGCTAATACAATAACACAACCCTCCTCACCCCTCTGAATTATTTTAACATGTTTATGGAAAGCAAAATTAGAAGGCCAAAACTACTTATATTGAAAATTTCAGAGCTCTAGATCTATCAGAAGTCGCTTTGTAAAAATATTAATTAAAAACAAATTAAAATTTTAAAATTCTGCGTTTCTAAAGTTTAATTAGAAGTCCAAACATATTTAGGTTAAAAATTTCAGAGGGGTACCTCTATTTGAAGTCGCTTAGTAAAAAAAAAATTTTAATTAAAAAATTAGTTTAAAAAAAATAATAATAATAACATTTTGACATTCTGTTTGTCAAATGTACAATTTGACGGTCAAAATTACCTATGTTGTAAATTTCAGAACTGTACCTCTATTTGAAGTAGTTTTGTAGATTTTTTTTTATAAAAAAAAAAACTAATTAAATTTTAACATTCTGTTTTTAAAAAGTCTAATAAAAAAAATACTAAAACTACTTACATTGAAAATTTCAGAGCAGTACAGCTATTTGAAGTCGGTTTGTAAAAAAAAAAATGAACTAATTAAAATTTTAACACTTTTAACATTCCGTTTGTCAAAGTTGTGTTTTATTATTATAAGACTCATTTGTATAAAAATAGCAATTCTTATAGCAAAAATAGCAGTACAGTAAAATTAAAATAAGATGTTTCTAAATTTTTGTGAATGTTCTAAAATTTTGTGAATTTTTTTTATTTTCCAAATCGGGTCAAATTCTGCTTCAAAACGGCGATTTTACCCTACATGCCTTTCTATAAACTTATAAAAAAAGTTTTTTTTTTTTTTTTTTTTTTTTAAATCGGAAACATTCTGGGATTTCGATTACATTTCTGTGATACTTAATTTCAAAAGTAAAACGGCCGTTTAAAAGTTAATTACCAACAGCGAAAAAGTAAATTACAAAAAACATCCCTAAATTTAATAGAAGGTATCGTCATTACGCTTGTCGGAGCGGAAATATTCTTTTTAAATGCTTAGTAAAAACATTTGATAGTTATACACCTTTAACTTTTTACCAATTCCTTTCTCTTTATAGCGAAACACTTAATCAAGGTACGTACGAATTAGCCATCCGTGCACTGCTAACTAGAAATCGGAAATTTTGAGGCTGCCCCTAAATTTTATCTAGCACGTGATATCAGCTATCAGCACTCGGCGATTTGAATTTGTTCGGATGCAAGGCGCGTTTGAACAAGAATGCGCATGCGTGAATGTCGATTTCAGAGGGATAATCCACACATAGCATTCTGTTAGCGGGAAAAATCGAATGTTTTGCAAATTCGTGCGAAAACGGCCCTTGAGGTTTCCGTAATTTCGTCTTCAACTAGATTTGGGGTGCGCGAGCTGGTTTGACGCTTTAGCATACGCGTTTAAATGAAGATTTAAAGCAAAATTGGGGCAGAATTGCACTTAAATGTGATTTTGTAGCAGGTTGGCGCAGAATACCACTTTTGGCGCGCGCTGGCGCAATTGGCGCAGAATTCCCACCCCTGCAGACGCGTTAAAAACTGGTCTAACTTTCGTAATGGCATTATCTTTAAAAATCGGTCTATATGGCAAATAGAGTTTCCCACTCAAATTTGGATCTAAATGTGGATTAACTACTTGTTCAATAATACCAAGCGACAACCATTCATCAAACACATCACCGTAATACTTCATTTTATTTTAATCAATTTCCTTTTGATAGCTATCGCACTTTTTTTCTTTTTTTACCAAGAGAAAATTTGTTTCCAACTGTTTCTGTAACTAGGGTAAACCTACTTCATACCGACCTTGATTATCTATTCGTAAACTGTGTAAAAAATGTTTCCTGTGAAAGTTGGCTCTCATCAGCCAAGATGTGATCATAAATTCCCAAAGAATCTAGACGCCACAAATCAGTCAATAGGCTGTCTTTCGTTAAAAGATTCACAAAATGAAATGCAATATTCGTTTGTATAACACTCTCGTGAGTAATGACTGTATTTTGATAATCGCCCTCATTAATATCCGGCTTGGTGCCCGAATATCCAAAACATAATTTTTCCCTTTCATCCCCACTTGAAAAGTTATTTGTAACACCCATTAAAGTCCAACCCAGCTTGCTTTCTATTGCAATGGGGCCAGATGTCAAATTAATGACCTTACTAGTGAGTATTTTTGACAAGTAATCGGCACCTATTAAAAGCTTAATGTCTGCGCTGAATCCGACGTGTTTTGGGAAATCTGAAATGGGAATATTTAATCTTTCGCATTCTTGCGCCATACTGAAACAGGAAATGCAAATTATTTTTTAACATATCTGGTGCTGATTTAACACAGCAATAATACATTTATAAGATGGATCAATATTACTTATTTCAAAATGAAAAGATTCGTATAACCTTTCACGTACTTCAATACCTCCAAACAAAGATAGTTGCAATATAATCTGACTTTTAGATTTAAAATTTAAACGTTTAATTACATCATCACACAGATAAGAATGCTAACTTCCAGAATCTAAAATTGCACGTATTAACAACTCTTATTAACCATTATGCAATCTAACTACTAAGGTTTGTAACAATACATCAAAGAATTGTGTTTCATTATCTAACGTAGTAACTGTAGCACGATCTGGTTCCAATGTAAGGTTTTCCGTTTCTTTAATGGGCATAAAACTACAAAATGCCTTTTATTTTTTATGGCTTTCTTTTAAATAAATAACTGCATGTTCGTAGTTGTCTCCACTTCCAGGAAAACTAGAGACGATTTCTCGCAGTTTGGAGTATTCTTTGGTCGATTGTAGAAGGAGTTGAAGCTTGTATGAGGGATCAAACTGCGGGTTTTCATAGATTTTTTTTAAATTGCGCCCAGAATGTGATCCACTTCCTGGGGTCACCATCAAACTTTGTTATCTCGAACTCCGGTAGCCGTTGTAGATGAAAAGTAAGTGGTGGTCTGCTGGTGCCATTAGAAGGGAATTCGCTGGTCGTGGACGAGGTGGCTGACTGGTTAGCTTGCTGGAGTAGTAGCCTCAGTTTGGTTCTGGCTGCAGACAACTTTTATCGGTACTCCTCTATGGCATTGTACCCCATCTCAAATTGAACTTGATCCACTCCAGTGGTCGGCATCTGTTCGATCGCTAAAAGGCCATCAAATTTGGTCAGCGCACGAGTAAAAGATTCTCTACTCGCCGCTCTTCTCTGCTTCAGACTTTCAAGAGTCATGATGATCACCGCGTAATTCAATCCAATTTACCGTATCACCGACACTTAATTCAATCCAATTAACTGTATCACCGACACGTAATTCGTAACACGCGATTCTCAACCGGTAATGCAATCCAGTTCTACGCTCCCAAATGAATGTTTGTACTCCTTAAATTCGTAAACAAATGTTCGTAAGTGCGTAAAAAATGTTCGTATTAGTAGTCTTTGTCTGCCCAATTCGTAACAGGTACCTATACTCGTAGTAAACGTGCTAACGTCATCCCGGCAGGGATGCCAAATGTTTTTAATCGTAAATTAATGTATAATAATCCAGGATGATGTTGTGTGTCGTATGGGTTCCGTGGTACCAAAGCCGACCAAACGGTATAGTGGTTAGCATGCTGGCTTCTAGACCGCGAAGTTGCGGGTTCGAGTCCCGTGTAAGGCATGGGTGTTTGTAAATGTATATTGGCTTGTCAAATGATGAATGTTTCGGCGCATTATAGCCCTCGTGTTGCTGACGGCGCCAGATAATCTGAAACAACCAATCCGTGGTACCAAACTCTTAAAGATGTAACATATTTTATTAATGGGTGACACATTAAAAGAACGGAGCGCCTAGCATGCGTCCGATCTGTATTAATTACGTATATAGAGTTTTCTTACAAGGGAGGGGAAGGGTTTTTATTCCTAACAATCTTTTCATTTCTTTATTGTTTGAGTAGTAGTAATTGACATGAATATTATTATAACATAATTTAAGTTAAATCTTCTTATTAAGAAGATCCATATATTAGTTATGTGTTGCGTCGTAAATACATTAAATAATTGCTATAAATATAGTATCCTTCTAAACAAAACAAACATTCTTAACATGATACAAATCTTGATTGTAATTTATTATAGAAACCTATTTCAATCCATTCAAATTTTGGTTTTAACTTATACAAGGCAGAAACAAAATATGATTTTTCCTGTCATGAAGTTGATAAAACTCCGATTTCAACCGATACGAAATTGATACAAAATTGGATTTTGGGAGATACCAAGTTGATGCAAAATCTCATTTCAACTGATACAAACCTGATACCAGTGGGACGTGAAGCTGTGCCATCCCTGATCTGACTGCATCCTTTACAGGCATGATTATTTTTCTTCTTGCTCTGCATTTTTTATCAACAGAATATATTAGAACCCTAAATTCCTTAATATATCAAATTTATTCCATCAGATTTTTTGGTAATATTCCATAGCGCTTTATAAGGACTTCATAAGTTGGTAGTACAGAATCACGAAGTTCTGTGTAAAAAAATTTTCACTCACTCTGTTAGTCAAAAGAAACACAGAGGCGAGGTTCGAAGATTGCACATGGGTTTTATTATCTACTACAAAGCACAAGCAAACAGGTACTGGCTACACCGAGTGGGAGGGAAGGGGGGGGGGTGAATAATAAAGGAACGATCCGTAACTATAGATGGCGACGACAGCCTCCACGACTCCGGCGTCACGTCACACGTCAATTCAACGTTGGAACTAAGCACCTCCAGCCGCGCAGAAGCATCAGGCTAAATGAGCGAAAAGAAAACTAAGAGAGGGAGCCAAAGATACTATAATAACCCTTCGGGTTAAAGATGGCAAGCTTCCATAGAGATAATGTAAAATACTTGAGAGCACATGACGTAATTGCAGGGTATCTACATTGGCAAGCTTATCGCTCTTTTTGGTTTCACTTGGCGATTAAATTTTATGGTTTCCCAGAAATATTTTATCCAAAAAAGAAACAAATCTGCCGGTTAAAATGTGCTATATGGTGGCACTTGGCGTTTTTCGAACTTCTCCGCAAAACGTAAACAATGGCGAACTCCGACGCTACAGCAAACCCAAAACGGCGAAAAACACGATGTTTCCAAGTGAACTGGCAAACCCAAAACAATAGCGGAAAGTGAAAAATTGAGAATCGAACCTGCTCCATGAATTGTGGATGGTATAGGAAGGTTGAAGTCCAATGCCAAAGCCGTTAGGCTATGGTTGCGATGCAAGTTGTAGCAAAATTAAGTGTTTTCACTATTCATATCGATTACATTTATATTAAAAACGTACATCCCGGGAAGAAATTCAAATGAATTGCGTAAATATATTCGAAATCGGCGAAAATTCAAATGTAATAAAATTGCAAACGATATTTGAAAGAAAAAAAAAAAAAAATGGTTAAACAATTTAAATGTAAAGGATAATTGAAAAGTAGTTTTAGCATTTAAAATTTAATTACAAATAGTTTATAAGGGATTAAATTTTTACATCAATGACAAATATTTAATCCCTTCCAGAATATTTATATTTTTAATTGCTTACTAAAAGAAAGGTGTGCGCGCGCTTCGCGCTCTAAAACGAAAAATTTCACCCTATTTCGTTGGCCTTACGGCCAATTTAACCTAAAAAAAATACCCTTACCTAATTCGGGCAGTCGTTTGTGGCATTTCACCCCCAAAATCAATTTTTTTTTAATTACTCGGTACTGTAAAAATGTCTAAAAAGTCAAGTGTGCGCGCGCTTCGCGCTCTAAAAGGAAAAATTGCAACCTATTTCGTTGGCCTTACGGCCAATTAAACCTAAAAAAAATACCCCTACCTAATTCGGGCAGTCGTTTGTGGCATTTCACCCCCAAAATCCATTGTTTTTTAATTACTCGGTACTGTAAAAATGTCTAAAAAGTCAAGTGTGCACGCGCTTCGCGCTCTAAAAGGAAAAATTTCAACCTATTTCGTTGGCCTTACGGCCAATTAAACCTAAAAAAAATACCCCTACCTAATTCGGGCAGTCGTTTGTGGCATTTCACCCCCAAAATCAATTTTTTTTTAATTACTCGGTACTGTAAAAATGTCTAAAAAGTCAAGTGTGCGCGCGCTTCGCGCTCTAAAAGGAAAAATTTCAACCTATTTCGTTGGCCTTACGGCCAATTAAACCTAAAAAAAATACCCCTACCTAATTCGGGCAGTCGTTTGTGGCATTTCACCCCCAAAATCATTTTTTTTTTAATTACTCGGTACTGTAAAAATGTCTAAAAAGTGAGGTGTGCGCGCGCTTCGCGCTCTAAAAGGAAAAATTTCAACCTATTTCGTTGGCCTTATGGCCAATTAAACCTAAAAAAAAAAACCCCTACCTAATTCGGGCAGTCGTTTTTTCCATTTCACCCCCAAATCAATTTTTTTTTAATTACTCGGTACTGTAAAAATGTCTAAAAAGTGAGGTGTGCGCGCGCTTCGCTCTCTAAAAGGAAAAGATTTCAACATTCCAAAAATTACATTTTTAATCACTTTGCTGTTATAAAACAAACAAAATCCATTTTAACGCCTTATATTTTATAAACTACACTTTGGTGGCCTAACGGCCACCAAAGTATAGTCATAGCATACCAGTTTTATTCCTAAGGTAAAAATCGCTATAAATCAAGAGTTATATTTAATGCAATATAAATACCTCAATCCTCTTTCTCTTCTCCCGGAGGGTAAACCTTGATAACGTCATCCAAAAACGCGTTAAATAAATTTTTAACCCTCCTTGCCTGTTGCTTTTTTCGCCAGATGTACTCGGCCAGGTAATATTGTAAGCCCGCCTCTACTTTACTTGCGCTTAAATCTCAAATATTTCAAAAATTCTTAAATATTTCGCGCTCAATAATTTCAAACATTTTAAAATAATCGCCATCCTTAAGAGTCTACACCTAAAAACATTGTTTCTGCATTCCCACAACTAATAATACCCACAAATACAACTCGAATTCATGACGTAAACGGAATAAAGACAATATATTTCCAACAGGTTAGCTTCGAACAAAAAAAAAACAACACTGAAATGAAGAGAGAAACATAAATCACACAGTTTACCATATTTGTAACTAAATCAATCGGCACCAGACAAAATTAAGCGTTTTTTGGCGAAAAGAGGATGTATTTGGCGTTAATCCAAAGCAGCAGTAATTCTAACCAATCACGACTCCGGAATACCGCTGACGACAACGAAACAACAAATTTTGCCAGTTTCCTAGGATTGGCGAATTATCTTTGCCACCATGTAACACATTTGAACCGTAGTACATTAGGAAACTAAAAAATATCTAGTTATTGAGTGCAATTTAAAAATGACTTGCAACTACAAAAACCAATTTCATTTAGCATGTACTAGTTTAGAAGAATTTACTAACAGTTGACAATAATCATTTAGCTTTATTAATTCATCAAATAAAAAACCGCAATGGTAATGGAAATTGACGTCAAATTTCAAAAAATCATAATAAACACATAATAATTGAGTGCATTTATACAACTAACAAGTAATAAACATTCTTTCAAGCGATGTCAAAGTAAGAAAAAAAGAAAAGTTTAAAGGGGAAAAAACAATATTGAACATAAAAACTAGCCTGCGGAATGAAACGAGAAAATAAAAACAAACGATTAAGAACACAAACCATCAAGTTTTATTACACTGCAAAAAATGTCCCTCTGTTAAAATACTCTAACGAAAAATTTATTATCTTCAGAACATTACCGAAATTTATTGTGCACAAAAGCGAACAATTTGAAGAAACTAGAATAAATAATATGTTACTTTGCAAAGTAGAATCCTCCATTTTTGTTCTGCTATTTAAATCTCCCACGAATTCGTCGAAATAAATCTGATGTTCTTATTTGTTTGATCAAAAAGCACGATCGCCAAGGTAAGAATAAAGCTCTGCGCATGTCTGGAAATCGGAGCAATTTAGCGAAAGTTTTGTGCTCTCAGCTTCCAGGACAATCCTAACACAACATTAGACAATATCAACCATATCCAGACATAAATTTCAACTAACAAATTAATCAAACCAATTGTAGTTCAAATCAACTACAAAACTAATAGCAAGGGCAGCGAGTTATCAACCGACCCCAAATTGTGCCGGTCCAAAAAAAAAAGTTGGCCTAACTCGAATCCAGCTATATCAAACACTACTCATACCAACACAAACAAACAACTCACACAAACATATATAATCATACTTCAACTTAATACAGTTTATACCACAGATGCATGACCCAATTCAACACGTACCGGACATACAAATTCCCCAAATCAACAATTATTCAACACTCTTACGAAACCAAAACGCACCAATGATCCAACACAATAAAGAAAACACTGACAAAAACACGACCAAACATACCATACAATCTCCAGCTTCAACCCAGATATTACAAAACTAAACACTTTAACAATCAAGAATCACAAAAATTTGACTTTTGTTAACCACAAAATTTGACTCTCCACTCCCCAAGAAAAATCCAATCCCCTAAAAATCCTACATACTTTGAAATCCATTCCCAAAACATTAAAAACCACAATCTCAAACATCAATCTTAAATATCACAAACTTCTTTTAAATCCAAAACTCGACAAATACCCTATCCCACAAATACCAAAAGACCCACACAAGCAACTCATAACCCCAATTACTTATTAACCTTTCGATCTCGCAAGCCCGCCAATTTCCGATATTCCACTCTAGGAAACCTCCTTGCCTACATCCTGCTAAGTACATTAGACTGTAAAATAACTCAACTATAACTTAAATATTAGAATTTGCAGTAGATAATTTACCTGTTTTATGCTTCTAATTAAAATAAAAACACGGACGCCATGATTGATTGATTGATTGATTGATTGGGTGGTATGAGATTTTTGCTCGCCTACTGGCTGCTTTATCTCATTATTCCAGAGTTGAAACAACTTCTATATTAGAAAACAAAGAGGATCACAAATCTTTCATTATAGAACTTATGAATTTCACTAGAGCTCTAGTTTTAATTAAAGCATCTTCTGCGAGATTGAAAATCCAAGA
Source organism: Linyphia triangularis (assembly GCA_963978545.1). Lineage (NCBI taxonomy): Eukaryota > Metazoa > Arthropoda > Arachnida > Araneae > Linyphiidae > Linyphia > Linyphia triangularis. The sequence goes on along the minus strand of OZ021723.1, from coordinate 61,108,924 downwards.
GAATGAAATGGGAACTGGACGAAGAGAGTTTCTGAGTTTTTCTCTTGCATCTTCGAAGCGATGGTACGTTAAAACGATATGTTCGATAGATTGTTCACTACTGCAAAAAGGACAATCTGGAGAAGATACGAGATTGAATTTGAAAAGTATGGAATTTGAAGGATAAGATTTCATGCGTAGTCTAGAGAGCAAAACATCAATTCTTCTATTGGGTGGAAGAAGACGATGGCCTGGTTTAATAGTTCTGAGGTGGTCAAAAGGTCCGGCGTATTTACTTGCAGACCATGCACGGGCACCATAAAAACCGTTGCATCTCTCTTTTCTTTTTATTAACTAACACTATTGCCACAAGAGAGAAGCCAAAAAGCTAAATTAAATTATTATTACACTTAACATAGATGTCACGAGGATATATGTTTTAATTATATTTTGTTAGAGTTTAAAATCCCGTTGGCAACACTGTTCGCTATGCCATGGTTGTTGTTTTGTTTTTGGAGTTATGATATAGGAATTCAGTAAAATGGTTGTTCTAAAGATATTTTAAAGACTCCTAACTTGTTATTATATAAGGACACAACATTGTGGTGACCCTTGACGTGATCCGTTGTTGACACAGGTTAGTGAAATATTTTATAGTGAGAGGAGAAAACGTTTAAATTTTAGTATAATGGAAAATTTAATTAGAAAACGGAAGTCTCTGCGAATGACTTTTACAAAAACCGTCGGAAGTCTTTTCGAAGAATTAGGGAAACAAACTCCAGATCATAAGAGTATTAAAATTCAATGGATTACTTTAGAAAGAGTTTTTAATAAAATGAAAGAATATGACGAATTGATTTTGAACGACATAAAGACAGATCCTGAATTTGAAGTGGAATATAATAAGATTGAGGAATATGATCAGAAAATGGATTTGGCGAGAGCTGAAAGGGAAACCTATCTCAGTAATACGGTTCCGATTGGAGCGCCGGGTTCGATCACTTCATCGCCAAACACAAAGCGTAGAATGCGCCTTCCAAAGATTGAATTGTTACATTTTGGTGGAGATTTGAAAGATTACCTTGGATTTTGGAGTCAGTTCCAACGAATACATAACGATAGTGAGTTGATGACGGAAGACAAATTCCAGTACTTGCTGCAGTCCGTGGTACATGGTAGAGGTGCTCGTGATGTCACGGAAAACTATGAAAAGGCAATCAACGTGCTGAAAGGTAGATTTGGAAGAGAAGAGTTATTAATAGAATACTATGTCTGCGAATTATTATCTCTTGTTGTTAAAAATGCGACCGAGAAAAGGGGAAGTTTGAGTATTGCGAAGTTGTATGACAAGTTAGAGTCACATCTCAGATCGTTGGAATCTTTGGGATTGACAAGTGAGAAATATGAAGCAATTTTGTTTCCTTTGGTGGAGTCCTGCATTCCCGAAGATTTGATGAGAGTTTGGCTGCGGAATCCAATACAGTCGTGCGAAAATAATGAATCGATTGGTAGTTATGGAAACAAACTAAAGAATGTACTTTCATTTTTGAAACGCGAAGTGGAAGGCGAAGAACGTTTACAGCTGGCCAGAAATGGATTTGATGGCGCTCGTGAAAGGTGGAAACCTAAAAAGGAGCAAAACATGGAAGAGGTCGTTCCCACCGCCAGCACTTTGGTTTCAAGTGATATATCCAAAAGACATCCGTTTTGTATGTTCTGTGACAAGTCTCATGAAAGTAGAGATTTCTTCCTTGCAAGTAGTTAGAAATTGGGCATCCGGGGCCAGGAGGGTATGGGATGAGGGATGATGACGTCACCGGAAGGGGCGTGACCGGATATGACGTCACCGAAAATCACGTGACCGGAAGTGGAGTGGAGTTGTTTCCTTCCTGCTGCTGTTTTAGTTTCGGTTTCATTATAAGCTGTTTGTGTATGACGTCACAGTGTGAATGACGTCATAATGTGTTTAATATCAAAGTTTTGAGCGGTGGCAACACTTTTTTAGTTTCGGTTTATCTAGCAGCCGGGGTTGAGTTGTTCTAGGGCTGCTTGTAAACGAATAAGTTAGAGTGTTAGGCTTTTATTGCATGACGTCACAGTGGGTATGACGTCATAATTTCTTTTATATAAAAGTTTTGAGTGGTGGCAACACTTTTTAGTTTCGATTTACCTTTCAGACGGAGTTGGGTTGTTCTAGGGATGCTTCTAAGTGAATAACTTAGAGTGATAGGCTTTTTGACTAGTGACGTCACAGTGGGTATGACGTCATTCATGATTTTACAAAATTTACCTTAAGACGATGGCAGCAATAGGAATATGCTAAGTTTTAGGCGGGATGGAGTTGAGTTGTTTTAGGGCTACTTTTAAGTGAATAACTTAGAGTGATAGGCTGTTTTACCAGTGACGTCACAGTGTTAATGTAGTGGGGATGACGTCACGATTTGCTTTATATTAAAGTTTAAGGAATGGCAACATCTTGTATCCTGATATAGCTAAGTCTCCTTTGATTGGTTGAAATAAAAGCTCACTTCTGATGGTTAGAATATGTCACGTGATTTCAAATGCTCTTCCCATTGACTATACAGTTTAGTAAGACAGTTTTCTACTAAGTTTAATGTAATTGCGGCGCCATCTAGTGGTAGGAAGGAATATAAATTACATAGTTTATAACTTTTCATGCTTAACTATTAAAAACTTCAAATACATGCAAAGATAATATAATAACACAAATGCGTAAAGTTTCGGATTGAGTTGATTTTTTTTTTATAAGTGCATAACACATTTAAACCAATGTTGAGAGATATAATCACAAGACACTTTTAAGGAATAAGGTTTAATCAATGTTAGACACTTAAAGTCTCATTATTTTCTCAATAACAGTATGAAATGTAAATATAAATTAAAATTTATGCGATAAAAAATTTAAACTTTGCAATCTTAACGTGAAAATTTCTTTTACAGAGCTTAGCATGTCATTAAAAAAAAAAAAAAAAATATTTTATTGTCACAGTTTTTGAGGGATTGAATACACAACAAAAAGAACTTAGAGTAGAATTAATTTTTAATATTCAGCAACTGAAACCCATTATGGAAGTTAAAACAATGACTTTACAATTATTTTTAGGTTGAGTTAGTCTGACCCTGTTGAAGGTAATTAGTAGTTGTAGTGTGTTCACACGTAACTTTGCAATACAATATTAGTAATATACACTTCCAAAAAGAAATATTTATCCCTTTGAATAGAAAAATGACGATTTTTATTTTTTTTATTTATATAAGTATTATTCTCAATTTTGTAAATTTGAAATGTATTATCGTTATTTTATTGAGGAATCTATAATTTTTTTTCTTCTTCTTCCAGAATGGTTTAGGAAAAAACATTTCATTTTAGTCAGAACAATGTTTTCAAAGAGATGGAAATACATAACTTTTCGATATATCAACATTCAAATACTTTGAAATTGATTCGATTTGTTACAACCGGTTATAATTCAAAGCTATACTGTACTATGCGAGCGATATTATATATCTTAGCTATACCTACTGTCTATGTTAAAATTTATATTACCAATAAACTTGTTAGAAATTAATATGTCTATGTTAGTTATATTAATCAAGATAGTTTTTAATGTACAATGATACTTAAGTTGATGAATGGCAACACAGAACTAGCTGCTAATGCTGAATAGAGATGTGATAACTGATTTTGGATACTCTATTGTCTAAATAAGAGAGAAAAAGTAACATACTTGAACATCTTACAACTAAGAATTCAAAAGTGAACATGAAAATTTACTTTACCAATAAAAATCATGTCTTTAAATGTGTACGAATATCACTAAATAAGAGAAAAAAAGTAACATACTTAAACTCTTTAAGACAAATCACTTTAACATTAACGAAAAAAAATTTACCTTACACATGAAAATCACTTTAAAATGTGTAAAAATATCGCTAAATAAGAGAAAAAAAGTAACTTACTTAAAATTTCTAAGATAAATATTTAACCTTTACGCGAAAATTCCCTTCATATATAAAAATCACGACTTTAAAATAAAACATGCAAGAGAAAAGTAACGTACTTAAACTTTCTACGACAAATAACTTTAACATTAACGTAAAATTTTACTTTACACATAAAAATCCCGACTTTAAAATATATAGAAATATCGCTAAATAAAAGAAAAAAAAATTAACACACTTAAACTTTGTACGACAAATAACTTTGACATTAACGTAAAAAATTTTCTTCACATATCAAAATCAAGACTTTAAAATGTCACGTGGAAGAAGAATTAGCATACTTAAAATTTTTACGACAAATAATTTTAACCTTTACGCGAAAATGTACTACATATATAAAAATCATGTCTTAAAAATATCTCTAAATAAAAGAGAAAAGTAACATACTTAAACTTTGTACGACAAATAACTTTAACATTAACGTAAAATTTACCTTACACATAAAAATCACGACTTTAAATATAACATGTAGGAGAAAAGTATTACGTACCTATAATTTCTACGACAAAGAATTCAAACATTACCATTCATGTCTTTAAAATGTATAATGTCAACTCTAACTTTTAGAAAAAAGAAACACTAAAAATTTACAAGACAAAGAATTTAAAATTGAACGTGAAAATTAACTTTACATGTACAATCATACTCTTATATCAACGATAAAGATAAAAAAAAAAAAAAAAAGAAGCTCTAAAAATGTATAAGACAAAGAATTTAAATAATACGCGAAAATTTATCTCACATATAAAAATTATGTCTTTCAAATGTGTAAGAATAACGCTAAATTAGAGGAAAAAAAATATTAAAAATTTATAAAGTAAGGAATTGAAACAATACGCGAAAACTTATTTCACACATAAAATTTTTATCTTTAAAATGTTAAGAATAATGCTAAATTAGAGAAGAAAAAAAATAACATAAACTTTCTCCGACAAAAATTTAAACAATACGCGAAATTTTCGTACACAATTATTTTCTTAGGTTAATGTTAAATAATGGGAAATTTAACAGAATAAAAATTTCAAAGATAAAGAATTTTAACCTTTACCCGAAAATTTACTTCACATATAAATATCATGTCTCTAAACTTTAACGTGACAATCTACTTCTCATATACAATTAAACTCTTAGGTTAATGTTAAATAAAAGAAAAAGTAACATACTTAAAAATTTCTAAGATAAGCATAACGTAAAAATTTCGCATCATGTGTTTAAAATGTAACATATAAGAGAAAAAAAAACTAACATACTTGAACTTTCTATAGCAAAGAATTTAAGCGTTAGCGTAAAAATTTACTTTACATATAAAATTCACGTCTTTGAACGGGATGATAAGCATGTGACGGTAATTAGCCAATCAGGTTAGCGGTAGGTGATACACCACTTGCCGGCATTTTTAGACCGGAGGATGAGTCACGCTAAAACTTGTTGGAACAGGTCGGGAGACTTGTACAGCAAGAACAGCAGCATCGACGCGCAAGCAGCGGGTGATGGTGAGGTGTGTCAGCAGGTCTTTGAGATTATCGTTTTCCTACTTTGCCTTTTTTTCATAATGAAATGTTTGTGAAAACTTGGAATGAATGAAGTGGATTTCAAAGAGACATTAGTAAGTGAAGGTAGAATTCGCATGGACTTTCTTCCAAAAAGTATGATTCACTTGGAGAATTTAAGATCATTTCTATTTGAAAACTTTTCTATTATCTAAAACATTGAATATTGTTCAAACTCAGTGGGATTATATGCTATAATACGGGTAAAACTTAACAAAATTGTTACATAGAAGAAAAATAGTAAGAGATTTAAAATAAATACTAGTTATAGATACTCCAAAGAAAAAATTTCACCTCTACTTTTCAATCGAAAAATCAATACAAGTCGGAAATTTATGTTACTTCAAGAAAGACTTAGACAATTTACTTTGTAATAATATTCGTTAAGGTGTCGTATTAACTCGTGCAATACATGCTGACTAAGGTTTATTTTACTTATCAATCTAAGAAAGGTGAATTGGGGGAAAATATTAAATAAATTGTAGATATTAAATACATTGTAGATATGCATTCAAGTTTTGAAAATCGCCTGCAAGACTTTTAAAACATCTTAAGATTATTTGAAAGAAACTTGCGAATTATATGTAAACTATATAACTTTTTATACTCTGAAAGGAAATCACAAGTAACTTAGTTAACTTTTTTCATGGTAACACTCATATTCAATGACATGTTTTTAAAATTTAACCTTCTTTACATGATAATAGTTATAAATTTGTTCATCTCAGATGCGATATAGTATTATTTCTAACATATATGTTACGAATTGTGTAAAGTTTTTAAAAGAGTATATGCAAATCACCAATCAGAAACATAAAAATCTAACATCATTCAAACAAACTAAAATAATAAGATATTTTCCTTAGTGGAAATAGTTAACTACTCATGTGATGGAATATACTTAGAAAATTTAAATACTGAAAAAAGTTTGCTAGGCAAACTTAAAGAATATTTTTTTTTTCTTGTGAAAAACTAGCATAAATTTGAAAAATGTAGAGTTTGTTACTACGTAAAATTGAACATCATCTGGACAAACTAAATTATACGTGAATTTTTTTTTTTTTTTATTTGAGAGGTGCTGACAATATATCATTAATATAGAGATTTTTAACTTCCACCCATAATTTCTAAATAACTTATACATAAATACATAAATTTCAGAAAACTGAAACGGAATGTGTTTTACAAGACGCTTATTTTGTAAGATGAATATTCAATATTAATATAAATGAGCAAAGTTCATTCCGGAAAAAACTTGTAAAAGATACTTATATTTTGAAAATAGTTTGAAATATCCTTTTTAATTTAGGAATGCTCGCTTTCGAAAGACACAAATAAAACTGATATTACTCATGATAATTAACACATGCATAACATTAGTCAAAGTGAAATTTTTATTGCTTGTGACCGATAACTTTCAAGTGAAGCAGAACTTACATAGGAAATTTGTGCAAACTTTTTCAACTTTTAAACCAAGTATCATGTAAAATTATAAATTACGATAGGAAATAGCATACTTCAGAATCGGAACAAGTCTTGTAGTTAAGCTAAATTTATTTCTCAAGGAATTGAAAGCATACCAGAGAAATCCTTATCATTTCGCATCTTTTCTCATGTTGCAAGAAGACATACTTTGTAAAAGATCGTCGTAGCACTTAGCAAAAATCAGTAAAAATAAATATATTTTCTATGGCAAAGATAAAACTTCACAACTTAATTACTGAAATTTAGTTAAGTTGCATATGGTTTATTCACATAACTCGCATATGCTTCGAATGTTGAAATATATTTGTCAGTTGAAATCAAACTCATCGAAAATAAATGCTATCTACCTTTTCAAGTAGGAAATTACTATTAAATAAACTTTACATGAAAAACATTGTCATGTTAAAAAGAAAAATCTACAAAAATGTAAAAGATAATTTTACTGTTGCCACATAAATGATTAATAATTTATGATTTTATTCTAAGCAAACTTTTTATTGTCTAACAGAGAACATTAAACTTTTGCAGAAAAACGAAAAAATACAATTTTTATATCCTATCATGCTTGTCGAAAATTGAATTTATTAGCTGTTGTAATAGATTTTTATTGTCCAAATTGCTATAGTTTTTTTTCCCAGTGCAATAAAATTAAGTTCATGTGTAATGAGTAGGTTTTTTTTTTATGAATCTTATAAATTTAATGAAATTATTATGACCTAAGAGATTGAGTGAACTGGATAAATCAATGATGTAAATTTAAACAGTGACTTGAACTGATACATACTATAACTGTAAAGAAGTATGACAAAGTGATAGATGAAGTGAAAATAGAAGTTGAGTGAAATGTGTTGAAAAAAGTTGAAGACGACAAGAAATTCGTAAATGAGAATTATCATTGATTTATATTAACTTCGTTTTTCTTGCTTATGACAAGAAAATACACTCTTTCTTATTAAGAACCAACTTGATATCTTATCATAGAATGACAATGATGAAATATCTATACATTAAAAAAAAAATACCAAACTTAGACATAGCAAATTTCTTGAAATTCATGTATAATGTGAGAAGTTTTACTGGAAATATAGAAGATACAACATTGAAAGATGTGAATGTTTCGAAGTACTTTATCAGAAATAAAAAAAATAAAAATGCGCTGAGGTCCACTATAAAAATATTTAGGAGGAAGTTTAAACAAAATTTAAAATCAAACATGCTTTTAAGTGGGAACACATATATTAAAACTATAGCACGTTAAACAATTTATATTATGTCATCTCAGTTGGGTATCAAAATGAATAACATGAAAAACAACCACAAACAGAATAAACATGAAAATTATCAATATATGTGGAAAAGTTTCCTTTTTTCACATATAAAAAAAAAAAAAAATAACACATTGACATACGTTAAGATCACGAAACATGCGTAATCATATACCGATAAGAGCAACCAATGTTGCGGGGAGATATTCACGTGATGGTCAATATCCCATGAATAAATTGATTGATTGAATTTCTAATGCTAATTCCAATAGTATTCCACGTAACTTCAACTTTACATGTTACACTATAGATATATTTATTTTTCAAATATATTGACTTTCGAAAAATCCTCCTTCAATATAAGAATGATCATAGTAAGAATAAAAGAAAAGATACTAAGCATTGATTTAAATTGTATTTATTTCGACTTAGCAACAAATCATATGCTTGAAACGAAAATTGCTTCGAACCAAAGTATAACTATCCAATTTCATTGATTCTTACAAGGAAATTTTTCTCATCTAGTAATCGAATTTTTTTTTTCTCATACACATTATAAGTGTTGTCCAATCAGGTGTAGAATAGTTGAAGATATCCGACCTCTTTGAAAACATTGTTCTGACTAAAATGAAATGTTTTTTCCTAAACCATTCTGGAAGAAGAAGAAAAAAAAATTATAGATTCCTCAATAAAATATGGATAATACATTTCAAATTTACAAAATTGAGAATAATACTTATATAAATAAAATAAAAAAATCGTCATTTTTCTATTCAAAGGGATAAATATTTCTTTTTGGAAGTGTATATTACTAATATTGTATTGCAAAGTCACGTGTGAACACACTACAACTACTAATTCCCTTCAACAGGGTCAGACTAACTCAACCTAAAAATAATTGTAAAGTCATTGCTTTAACTTCCATAATGGGTTTCAGTTGCTGAATATTAAAAATTAATTCTACTCTAAGTTCTTTTTGTTGTGTATTCAATCCCTCAAAAACTGTGACAATAAAATAATTTTTTTTTTTTAATGACATGCTAAGCTCTGTAAAAGAAATTTTCACGTTAAGATTGCAAAGTTTAAATTTTTTATCGCATAAATTTTAATTTATATTTACATTTCATACTGTTATTGAGAAAATAATGAGACTTTAAGTGTCTAACATTGATTAAACCTTATTCCTTAAAAGTGTCTTGCGATTATATCTCTCAACATTGGTTTAAATGTGTTATGCACTTATAAAAAAAAATCAACTCAATCCGAAACTTTACGCATTTGTGTTATTATATTATCTTTGCATGTATTTGAAGTTTTTAATGGTTAAGCATGAAAAGTTATAAACTATGTAATTTATATTCCTTCCTACCACTAGATGGCGCCGCAATTACATTAAACTTAGTAGAAAACTGTCTTACTAAACTGTATAGTCAATGAGAAGAGCATTTGAAATCACGTGACATATTCTAACCATCAGAAGTGAGCTTTTATTTCAACCAATCAAAGGAGACTTAGCTATATCAGGATACAAGATGTTGCCATTCCTTAAACTTTAATATAAAGCAAATCGTGACGTCATCCCCACTACATTAACACTGTGACGTCACTGGTAAAACAGCCTATCACTCTAAGTTATTCACTTAAAAGTAGCCCTAAAACAACTCAACTCCATCCCGCCTAAAACTTAGCATATTCCTATTGCTGCCATCGTCTTAAGGTAAATTTTGTAAAATCATGAATGACGTCATACCCACTGTGACGTCACTAGTCAAAAAGCCTATCACTCTAAGTTATTCACTTAGAAGCATCCCTAGAACAACCCAACTCCGTCTGAAAGGTAAATCGAAACTAAAAAGTGTTGCCACCACTCAAAACTTTTATATAAAAGAAATTATGACGTCATACCCACTGTGACGTCATGCAATAAAAGCCTAACACTCTAACTTTTTCGTTTACAAGCAGCCCTAGAACAACTCAACCACGGCTGCTAGATAAACCGAAACTAAAAAAGTGTTGCCACCGCTCAAAACTTTGATATAAACACATTATGACGTCATTCACACTGTGACGTCACGCAATAAAAGCCTATCACTCTAACTTATTCGCTAAGAAGCAGTCCTAGAACAACTCAACCCCATTTAACTGGAAGCAAAAGCAAAAAAACTAAAAAGTGTTGCCACCGCTCAAAAACTTTGATATAAAACAAATTATGACGTCATACCCACTGTGACGTCATGTAATAAAAACCTATCACTCTAACTTATTCACTAAGAAGCAGTCCTAGAACAACTCAACTCCGTCTGCTAGATAAACCGAAACTAAAAAAGTGTTGCCACCACTCAAAACTTTGATATAAAACACATTATGACGTCATTCCCACTGTGACGTCATACACAAACAGCTTATAACGAAACCGAAACTAAAACAGCAGCAGTAGGGGGACCAACTCAACTCCACTTCCGGTCACATGACTTCCGGTGACGTCATATCCGGTGATGTCACTTCCTGTGACGTCATATCCGGTGACGTCATCATCCCCATCCCATTCCTCATTCCTCCATGGCCCAGGACTGTCCTTTTCTAACTACTCTTGCACAAAGCTGGTCTTTGGATAAGAAGAAAGAAGTCTTAAGCAATAAGCTATAATTTGAAATTCTGCTATATTTGTTTCAAGGCTAACCACAGGGCCAAAGAATGCAAATCAAAGCTCAAATGTAAGGTATGTTCCAAGAGGCATCCCACAATTATGTGTTTCGAGTTGCCAGTTAACAAAAGGGAAGTGGAAAGTAATGAAAAGATAGATTCAAGTAATGTGTTGGTCGCCAAAGTGAGTAATGAAGTTCTTCTACAGACTATCCTTGTAAATATTGAGGCTAATGGACGAAGAAAGCAGGTTCGTGCTCTTATCGACAGTGGCTCACAGAATTCTCACATATTGAAGAGAACTGTAGCAGAAATGGGTCTTAAACCTACGATAAGAAGAAATTTAGTGTAATCCTTGTTTGGCGGCGTTACAACGCAAGTGAAAGATCATGGGATTTACAAAATCACTCTCAAATCTTCAAATGGACATTTTTCTCTGGACATACAAGTTTTAGATCAGCAATCTATTTGTGGTAAAATTCCTAGGCTTAAAAAGGGACCGTGGAATGAAGAATTGGGTAAGAAAAATATATGTATTGCTGATTACGGAGAAGGTTCACCTGATATAGAACTGTTAATTGGAGCTGACTTTTGTGGACAGCTATTCACCGGGAGAATGGAACCTCTTCAATGTGGATTAATAGCCTGTGAAACTCATTTAGGCTGGGTTGTTATGGGTAAAGCAACCAGTGATTATAACCATTTATCACTCAATAATGCTTCTGTCAGTATCACCATGCTAATACATAGTGAGAAAATAGAACACTTTTGGAAAATGGAAATTTTAGGAATAAAAGATCCTGTAGAAAAGGCACCACGAGAAGAAGAAGTAATGAAATTCTTCAAAGATACTTTGTCAATTGATACGGATGGTCGTTACATGGTAAAATTACCCTGGACTGACAATGCTGATCTTCCGAATAATCAGACAATCGCTGAAAAAAGACTACTTTCTACCACATCGAAGTTAATTTCCTCAGGGAGATATGTAGATTATGAATCAGTTTTCCAGGAATGGGAAAAGGAACAAATAATAGAAATAGTGCCTGATGAGGAACCGGAGGGGAGATGTCATTATCTTCCTCACAAAGGAGTTTTTAAGGAATATTCAACAACTGAAGTCAGACCAGTATTTGATGCTGCGAGTAAAGAAAAAGGTAAATTTTCTCTAAACGATTGTTTGGACAAGGGGTTGAACGTGTTGGATACTATTCCGTCCATATTAATGAGGTTTAGAGAAAGGAAGATCGAAATAATTTCGGACATTAAGAAAGCCTTCTTACAGATATCGATAAATCCAGAAGATAGAGATTTTTTGAGATTTTTCTGGTGGAATGATTATGAAGAGAGAAAGATAAAGACGTACAGACACAGAAGGTTGGTTTTTGGACTGAATTGTAGCCCATTTATACTGGGCGCTGTTATCAACAACCTTCTACAAAACTGTCCTCGAGAATACCATGACATTGCAAAAGTTTTAGAGAAAAGTTTCTACGTGGACAATTGTGTCACGTCAGTTGACACTGAGGAAGAACTTTCCCGTTTCGTGACTGGAGCGACAGAGTTGATGCAACTTGGAAAGTTTGAACTGAGAGGATGGGAAAGTACTTCAAATGATGCTGATTCAAAGCCATCTCATGTTCTTGGTCTTCTGTGGGACCAAAATGAGGACGTACTTTTCTGTGACCCAGATCAATTGAATAGTAGTTGTGAATTTTTCACTAGAAGAAATGTTTTATCATCCCTTCAAAAGGTTTTTGATCCCATTGGGTTTACCTGCCCAGTGACTATTGTTCCTAAATTGTTGTTACAAGAAACCTGGAGAAGGAAATTAGGATGGGATGAACGGCTTCCTGAGATGGCAGAGAAGAAATTTATCAGGTGGTTGTCCGACTTGAATAAATTAAAGGATATAAGAATACCACGATGTGTAATTCCCTTGGGATACAGAGAATCTTTCAGCTTGCACACCTTTTGCGATGCCAGGGCGTCAAGCTACGCTTGCGTGATTTATTTGAGAACCGAAGGAAAAGAAGGTGTGAAGGTGCAGTTACTAGAAGCCAAATCAAGAGTTGCCCCATTACGAAGAACGACCATCCCTCGTTGTTTAGAGTTGCTGGCATGCTGTATCGGTGCTCGACTAGCACACTCAATGCAAAGAGCGATGAGATTAGAAGATGTCCGTAGATTCTTTTGGACGGATTCCACAACCGTTCTCCATTGGATCAAGAACAATGGAAACTGGGGGACATTCGTGAACAACAAGGTCAAGGAAATCGTTCAACTCTCTCCCAGAGAAATGTGGAAACACGTACCTGGGCACAGTAACCCAGCCGATCTCCCATCAAGAGGATGCTCTGTTCAAACACTTAAGGAGACCAAATGGTGGGAGGGACCACAGTGGCTAAAAGGGTCAAAGGAAGAATGGCCCGACTCCGAAGAACCAACCGATGAAGATGAGGTATCAAGAGAGAGAGAAAGACCTTTGACTGCAATAAATCTTTCCACTCATGAAACAAGTTGGTATTTGAAGCTGTTTTCAAAATACTCAACAATAGTACGATTGGTAGCTTGGATTCTTCGATTCAACACAAATTGTAGAAATACCAGTAGTAGAAGAGGAGGAGAGCTATCAGTAGATGAAATACACTCGGCCGAACAGAAATTGTTGAAAATTGTACAGCAAGAGAGGTTTAGTGACACTATTTCCAAGAACAAATTGAAAAGTCTCAACGCTTTCCATGGTTCCGAAGGTCTGATAAGAGTAAAGACAAAGATTTTTAGAAGGGAAGATGAAGAAAACTTCAAATGTCCCATAGTTTTACCTTCTGATCATCCACTAGTAGAACAGTTAATTTACGAAAAGCATCTGATCTCTTGCCACAGTGGAACCCAAGTTGTCTTGTCCGATCTTCGACAAAAATTTTGGATTCTTAGAGGTCGGAAGACTGTTCAAAGGATCTTGAAACGGTGCATTCGATGTAAGGGATATACTTCCAAGAAATTAGAAACCGTTCCTGCTCCACTTCCTGAAGAAAGGGTTCGAGATGCATTGGTTTTTGAAGTGACAGGGGTTGATTTGGCATGGCCACTTCATTTGAAGAAGGGTGATAAAACCTGGATATTGCTGTTTACCTGCGTCGTGTATCGGGCAATCCATTTAGAATTGATACAGAGCCTTTCCACTGATGGATTCTTACTCGGACTAAGAAGATTTATAGCAAGGCGAGGAAGGCCACGGAAAATTTATAGTGATAATGGAACAAATTTCGTTGGGGCTGTCCATCTAATGGCTTCCCTTGACTGGAACAAAATAGTTCAAGAAAGTTCAATTTTAAGAATTCAATGGGTTTTTAGCCCTCCTACAGCCGCCTGGTGGGGTGGCTTTTGGGAACGTATGGTCCAAATGGTGAAAAACATTTTAAAAAGAGTTTTAGGAAAAGCATCCATAAATTTTGAAGAGTTGAGTACAATTCTATGTGATGCGGAAGCAGTCATCAACTCAAGGCCACTCAACTACTTATCTGAAGATCCAGACGATTTAACGCCACTAACTCCAGCTATGTTCCTTCAAGACATTCAAACGGTGGGAGTGCCTGACTTAGACAATTTAGACAGCATGAACCTTTCAAAGAGGTACCGATACCAACAGAAATTGAGAGAGGGCCTTAGAAAAAGATTTCGGAAAGAGTACCTCAGTATGCTAATTCACCAGAAGGCAAATAAAACCAACATCAAACAAATACAAGTTGGAGACGTGGTCCTCATCGGATGTGATAAAAAGAGACTTGAGTGGCCAATGGGACGAGTAGTGGAAGTGTTCCCTGGGAAAGACAACTCTGTTCGAGTCGTAAAAGTGAAAACTGGTAACGGGGAACTGCTTCGTCCGGTGCAGCGATTGTATCCATTAGAACTGGATCGCAATAGTGAGATTCTTCAAAGTGAAACGTTTGAACATGTAAAAGCCAACAGCTTAAAAGGAAAAATTCAATTTGATAACCATAAAAATAAAACTGGTTTTAAAGAAATTCGAGATACTGAACAATGTATTGAAGTAATTAAAACTAAATGTGGTAGACCTGTGAGAAAACCAGCTTGCTTCAATTAGTTTAAGTTTGGAAGATGTTAACTGATGAAGCTTGAACTGATACTGAAAGTTTAAGACATTTTGTGTTTGATTTATTAAGACAAATCAAAGATGGGAGTGTGTCACGAGGATATATGTTTTAATTATATTTTGTTAGAGTTTAAAATCCCGTTGGCAACACTGTTCGCTATGCCATGGTTGTTGTTTTGTTTTTGGAGTTATGATATAGGAATTCAGTAAAATGGTTGTTCTAAAGATATTTTAAAGACTCCTAACTTGTTATTATATAAGGACACAACAATAGACACATCTATGGCAACAGTTCTCAACACCGAACTTGCAACGCTATCAACCTATGGAAACAGGCTACTCATCTCAGGATCCGAAATCTCAGGAACATCATTATAATAGAGGAGCCCAAGAGGCTAAATAGGGATTTACTCGAGCGTCGTGGGGATCTTTTGGATTGTGAAGATTAGATGCTAAAACGATAAAAAGATTATATGATATATGGCCTTTCACTGGTGGAGGAAGCGTGTACAGATTTTCAAAAATGTAAAAAAAAATAGTCACAAAGAAATACTTGGGCGCTTCAGATATTAATAGTGTATGTTCCCCACGTGTTTCTGATAACGGAGGAATATTAATCTGCAGGTTTGCATGGTGGGGGTGGCCGTACGAAGTGGTTGAAAATGCGAAAAAAAAATGTTCGAGCGCGTCAGGTATTCAGAAGGGATGTTAAGTAAACCCTAAAGGAGGTCCTATTCAAAAGACTGACGATTTGGACGAGATTAAAACTCATGGCCGATTTTGGAAATGCAAAAAAAATAATTAAAAAAAAACAAACAAAAAAACGTGACATTGAAACACTCAAGCGCGTTAGATTAATATACGGACAGTTCAGCTTGATGTCCTTGTCGTGCTGACCCATAATCTGACAATTATGTGGAGGAATTTCCTTAATCTGACAATAAACAAACCAAAGCGTTGTACACACACGAAAGCGTTGTTGTGATTAGCTGTGATGGCATCATGGCAGTGGAGGGGAAAATACATAGCTCTCGGCAGCTACACGCACCACACTTATTGATGATTTTAACTACTTCGGTTTTAGTCCGTGGGACGAACATCAATATCGTTCAGTTCCGTTTGCCATGTTTTGTCACTACATAATTTTTTTATTAAACTATTGTACTTATCTAATTTCATCTGAAATATCAATGTTCCCGCACTTAAATGTGCACATTATTTAGAAAAAAGCAATTTTATAGAGGACTATATTTTGGTTTCTGTTTACAACCATTAGTAAAACCGCTACTAGATGACGCAGTCAAATTTCAGTTAAATATTTAACAAACTGTTTTTTTATAATAATTTCCTACTTTTTATTTCATTTTATACTATTAGAAATATTAATTTGGGTCTTCATACACTTAATATTTGTGTTTTATTTTTATTTAATTCGCATAGGAATGAAGTTTGTATTCTTCCGCCGTTTGTTTACCTTTCAATTCAATGTTTAATGTTGTCATCATTTCGTTATTGTCAGTTATTAGTGTTTAGTTAATCATCATTTTATTGTATTATAAGAACAAGTATAAATTATAAAACATCAGTGTATTTTAAAAATAAAGAAAAACCTTACTGTTTTATTAGTTACAAAAATAATAATTTGGGCAATAAAATAATAATGGTATAGTATAGAATGAAAAAAGGGTAAAATCCTGTTGTTGTTGTTGCTTATCTCACGCCTGGTCTGACGAAGTCAGACCAGGTCCATGAATCCGTTGACAAGAAGGAAGTCAATGACCAGAAGAGGGGTAGAATAGATGTCTTCCCTAACCAGTCCCAAACAGTCCAGGATATGCTGAGGTGAGGCCTGATGTTGGAGGCATTTTGGGCAGGGAGGGAAGGTTTTCACGCCTTCTGAATAGCTTAGACATTTCAGGTGGCCACTGGCAAGTCGCGAAAAGCAGGTGCTGGATTTTCTGTCACATGTGATGGTTAGTGACTGGCCTGGCTTGTGGTGGGAGGGGGGTACCAGCCAGTCTTTCTTAATTTGGGATTTTTTCCTCGAGAAAAGTTCCAGGTATGTGAGGTTTGAAGAGGAAGGGGTTGGATAGTAGCAGCCCTTCTTTGCAAGACCGTCAGCTAGTTTATTGCCATGTAGGTCGACATGCGATGGTATCCACTGGAAGTGAATGTCATGATTTCGGGAGATGGTCTTCAGTTTATGAAGGATGGAGATACTGGCCCTGTCACCTATGTGAGTCCAGTTTTTGAGATGTTGGATCGAGCTGCGGCTGTCAGATAGGATCCAGAGGGCTCCAAAGGAATTCTCATCTATAACAGTCTCCAGGCCTTTTTCGATGGCAAGTAGTTCACTTCGGAATACTGAGCAGTTGTCGGGATTACGTTGATAAAGAGAAATTTTATTCTCTGGTGTCTCAATATAGACTCCACTGCCTGCCAGGTTGTTTATTTTGCTGCCATCGGTGTAAATCTTAATGTCATTTTTGGGGATGTTATTAATGATTTCTAAAGACAATTGTCTGAGGTGGTCTGGCAAGAATTCCCTTTTGTAGACGGTAGCGGAGAGGTTAGTATGGAAGTGAACCCTAGAGAGTTCTTCAGATGGGTTTTTACAGTAGTGAAGGTAATGAAGTTCTACATCGTCACTATGTAGTTGCAGGGAGGGTAAAATCCTAGAATACATTACACGCTTGGCGCGATTTTGAAAAATATCACCAATGCCAAAATGATGCGTTGACGTTTGTCGCCAAATTGTTGCCAACGCCCAAATAACGTTTTTATGATTGTCGCCAAGAATTAGCGAAGAAAAAAAACATAAACAATCGTAACCTGAAAATAGGAAATACATAAACATACAATGAAAAAAAAGCATATAAATTTTCTCCTATATCGCCAAATTCACCGTGTAACGTATACTAGGATTAAGCCATGCATATTAGTACCCCGATTTTGTCACAATTTTCAGTAATTATACCTAGATCGTTTTTCATACATGTATTATGAAATAATTATTTTCTCATTGTTATAATTTTCTATTTTTGATAAGCAAATGATTTCCATAAATAAAGCTTGAAATGCAGTTTTCAGATAGCGATTTGAATTCGTCTATCGTCTCTATGGCAGAATGTAAACAACAACAAATGGCGGAAGGTTACAACGCATGTTTATATATAGGGAAATATAATCAAAAAATTAATATAAAACGATGTTTAAGATCGTATTAATACTTTTCATGATAATGGGTGATATAAAAAAATAATTTAAAGTGTTAAAAATGGTATTTTTTAAATCTTGATATAATTTTGACTGCGCCATCTCATGGCGATTCTAATAATGTCTGCAAACAAGTCGGGGAAAAATAGTTCTCAATATAGTTCTTATTTTATAAGTTATGTGCATATTTAAACGTGGGAACATTATCATTTTCGTTAAAATGTAGTCATTAAAATGCTTAAGTAACAAATTTTTGTAGTTTTGTTTGATGGCAAACGAAATCTTTTTGTAAGCGTTTTTTTCCCTCTTGTCCCATAGTCTATTTGTGGGAGATTATATTATTCCCGTGATCCTTGAATATTTTTATTGAACCTTCAAATAAAAAAATTAACCGCGCTCGAGAATGTCCAGCAGGTGACGTTTCTTTCTTTCTTTCTTTTTTTTTCCTTTTTTTTTTTTTTTTTTTTTTGCAACTTTGTGACTCTCCTATTTCCTTATGTCATGCGCAAATCGTCAGATTATTGAAATGCACACTTTTCTGCATGTAATTAACTCACCTTGTCTTAATCTGACGCGCTCGAGTTTTTCTAATTATCGATTGTTTTGTTTACCATTCTGATCGGCTGCTCTAAGCTGCAAGGTTCCCCCCTTATGTTATTTTGCCGCGCTTGAGTAAATCCCAAAATCCCCTCTTGGGTTCCCTTACTAATACATATACAAAACAGAATAATTCTAGTAACCATAGTTGAAACGACACAAATATTTTTTTCTGCCAAGTTGAGGCATTCGTTGAGCTTTTCGTGATGTTCATTTCTACCAATCAGGGTTTGCAGTTAGTAGGAAAATTCGCTCCTCGTCTCCCTCGTCGTGCAATTCCTGCCTGGCACTACCACTGAGAATGAATGAAACAAATGCTCACAGGAATCAGGATGCACAGGACATAAAAACTCACCGGCTAATTAACTTTTATTTTAAAGATAAACACAGTTCGCAACATAGGCACCCCCAGGAGGATTCAAGGAGGTGCACTTGCACCTCCCTGTCTTTTGAATTTTATTTTTTATTTTTTTAAATGAGGGGAAAGATGTAAATTCCAAGATAAAAAAAAAAAAAAAAAAAAAAAGCATATATGCCGTTTATACGTTTATGTTACAATCAAAAAAAAATTTCTATTAATTTAGTCTTTTGTTTCTTTCATAAGTCGTTTCTTATAGCTACTTGCGTGACGATTTTCTGACGCTTGTTGTCTATGATTATTTGAGGCTGACGAGTAGAAGTATTTATTCCTTTTATTGTATAATCAATTCCTGTGTAGTTCTCAAAATTCTAGGAAAATGTTTTGTTTTTTTAAGTCATAAGATCACTCTCTTGAAATCTATTTTTAGAATTCAATTGAACATATTCCAACACTGCCTTCCTGTTTCATTTTGATTTTTTTTTTTTTTTTTTTTTTTTCATTGTATCCGAAACTTGGAAGAAATAAAAAAAAATGTACTCTTCTGCATGTTTGCATATTCGAGTTCCTCTATTCTAAACACTGTCTCTTGAATGTCATGAGATCTAGTTGGATGATAACTAAAATCGTTAAAAATAGTGTTGATTGGATGTGTTCGAAAGATTTGAAGCCAAAGTAGATCAACACTTGCAGAAATTTATTCCAATATAACTCTTCACAGATTCCTTTACAACTCCAGAACTTCTCGTTCTAGTAGACTCAATACAGCTCTTTTCACAACAATAGAGCACAGAACAGCAGTTAAACTTGACACACAACTGCTAAATCGACGCAAAAGACAATGCAATACAGTTCGCTTTCGGAACTACTCTGAATGCTCACTGAGACTCAGTATCTCAACTCAGTAATTCCAGTCAACTAACTGACTAACCAACAACTCCACTCACGGCCGGTCTTATATAGGAGTCAATACTTCGTAAATCTTCTAGAGATAGATATTTGGAGAACTTCCCAGATCGTAGTCGAAAAGTCCTATACATGTACATGGGGACCGAAAATGTCGCCAAATGGTCGCCAAGTTTGGAGATTTCTCGCAAAATTTGACGACAAAAATTAGTTGCCAAAACCATCGCCAACTTGACTCTATCTCACCAATTTGGTGAGATTGCCATTACCATAATGTTAAATGCCCTGCTCCTTGTAAAACTCGCTTCCCAGCGTTATCTCTGTAAAACTCGTTATCAAGCATAAATACACACATTGCGGGGAAGCAAACTAAAGACGAACTATTGCACTGCCTTATGCGAAATGTACATAAATGTTCCTATTTACCAATTTAACACTACGAAATATTTACAAATATACAAAAATTCGTAACAATATATTTTTTTTTTTAGTATTTTTTCTATTTTGTATTTTTTTCTCTTGAACAGTGTTGCGCTTTCATATATAACATGAATTTTATCTATTCTCAGAGAGTATAATTTGTAATGCATAATTATTAATTAACATTTCTAAAAAAATTAATAATTTTCATAAAAATCTAGTCTTGCACACGCTTACAAATATTTCTGGGGGCGCCCATGGTTCGCAACTTATTCGGACACAAAGCAAATATAAATTTCATCGAATTACAGACATGTATTTCAATTTTATTGGTTATATATTTAGAAAAGCAGTAGTAAAAACGTCATCATGCTTCAGGAATTATGTATAATTCAAAATAAGTATGGCAACGATTCAAATAAAAACATCAACAATAGTTTTCCGATCGGTACATGTGGTTGACGAATTACTAGTGCCTAATCAATTTATTTAATATGACTTTAAAACGTAATATTACGTCTTTTTCACACAATGGTGAGTATTTAGCATACTCCAGTCCGGATGGCTGTTTAAAAATATGGGAAACTTCGACTTGTATACTAAAGCAAGAATATACTCCAAGCTCGCACTTGTCTGCAACGTGTTCCTCTCTTTCATGGGGACCTCATAAACAAAATTCTGTAAGTAAATCCTCAATTTTCTCTTAATTCACAAAGGATTTTTAAAATAAATCTTTTCAAGAAGCATAAACATTCCATAACACGTGACTTCTGTGGACATTTGTAAGGAATTTATCAAGTAACCTTTGAAACCTAAGTGCAGGCACTCAAAATACATTTCACGGTATAATGATAACTTTTTCTTATAATCGAAGAACAGTGTCGAGCCTTTTTCATATTTTAAACCCTATAATTAATACTAAAAAAAAACTTTGGTGGCTACAATTACCATGGCAACTGACATTAACTACTAGTTTAACCCTTTCGATCTGACTTTTGCCGGATTAAAATTTAAGGTTAAAATTCCAAGTCTTTTACGGACTTTCGCCAAAAAATGCCATCCCCGCCATTTATTTTAATGACAAGTGAACTGCCTAGGGTTGCCATAATTTGGCGCTGTTTTATGTAAACAATTCTTGGCTCAGACAGAGTAGCCAAAGAACCGGGAAATCAGGAAAATGTCAGGGAGCTTTCTGATTCTGGGAAATGTCAGGGAACTTTTTAAAATTTCATGAAAATCAGGGAAATTTTGTATTGTTTAAGGCACGCTCATCCATATTTTAGGCGCTATTTACATGGAGATTTGTAGTGGTAAGCTATTAGTAGTTAAAAGTTACAGAATAATTTAAACTTTTCATTGCCAGCAACTCTATTTTTTAAATAATTGCTTATTATCTCTTTAGAATACATGTTCTATGTGATCAGGGTGTCTAGACGTATGGAAAACCTAAGAAAATTGGGGAAATTTAGAAAAAGTTTGCCCTAAAATCAGGGAATTTTTTAGAAATCTGTCAGGGAAGTATCAGCAAACTTTTTTTCCTGAATTTTATGGCCACCCTGTCAGAATCTATACCGGATTTGGAATTTTAACCAAATTTAACTTTGAAAAGCTTTTTAATTTAATGTTGATGTACTATGAAAAGTATGAAACGAGTTTAAAGCTGCTCATGTTCATTTCATGCAACAATTGATTTTAAAGTTTATACACACAGAATAAGTATGTTTGAATTGAAAAAAAAAATCATTTTTAACTTCAACGACTTAAGTATTCTAACTTAACACAAACATATCAAAATGTCTTGTTGTCAATTTAAAAGTCTTTATTTTGGATAAAGCTTGAGAGTCGGTGTAAAAAACATTACTTGAAAAAACTGTAAGATTTAAATAAATTTAGGGTTGCTTTCAGCCTCGCATTGTGATTATTTTATAGTTCATCACCTTTGGTGATATTAAAATAATAAAGAAGTAGTACCAGAAATTGCTAGTAAAATAGTGCATGAGAAATTTTTTTAAATTTAATTTCCTAATGATATTTGAATAATTATGACTTTGCTCCATCACATGGCATGGTTCACAAATAGCTTACAAAATTTTATTGTGGCTGCCTGAGCACAATACATGCAGATCACCGTCCTTTTGAAGTAATGACTGAAGAAATAGTCACTAAAATCCATGATATTGTTTTAGAAGAATGCCATCTAGTACCTTGGTGAAAGTCACTACAGTTAGAAGAAGACAAAGTTCTATTAGCCTGATATCAGTGTTTCACATTTATCAGTTCTGTTTGGGTGTGTTTTCTTTTTTTGTAAAATAGTGGGGTAGTTCGAAAAATAATACTATTAACACAACTAGTTTCGAGGGAATATTCTTAATTAGTTTGAGCCTATTTAATATTTGAGCTTATTAAATAGGCTGAATTGCTTTTTGGGATAGTGAGTTAAGGATTGCTACATGACCAGGGATTAAGCTGTAAGTCCTTTTTTAGCTAAATTCAAAAGAACATTCTTGAATGCTAAAATTTAAAAATGCAATTTGACATTTTTGCTAAAACATTTAGCTAGTAAATTTGCAAAATTACTATTTTTGTGATCCAAAGATTAGCACTGATATAAAAGAAGGAGCAGGCTGAAGTAAAATACTTGACTTATAATATTTGGTATAAAATAGCTTTTTATTTAAACTTTGTAATAATTTTATTTTAAAAAGTGTCTTAATTTTCTAGGAATTTTTTATATATTAAGAATTAAATGTAACTTACACCCATTTTAATATTTTGCTAAAAAGAAAATTTTGCGTTTTTGCTAAAGAAATTTTGTTCCTTAACTTAAACACTGTACATAACTTTTGGTGGTATGTATACTATTTCTTAGTAAACAGTTGTACATATTTAATAAGGAAAACTACTGATGTCTACTGCAGTAAGTGTTCAAAAACAACATTTAAGTTTTGTAGGAGGATGAACTTGAAATATATTGGTGCAGGTCTGTAAATAGGCTTGGGCGATGTATCGATATATCGGAAAAAACCGGTATGAAATCAACATCATCAAACCGGTGTCACTATTTTCTCCAAACCGATACATCGCGATCTCTTTTGACGAGAGAACGATACTTGCCTAGCACTTCAAGGACGAAGAACCGTGGCAACGATTCATGCCCAGTGTTTCGAAAGCACTATAGAAACGTATTGAAACCGTTGACACCGTGTCGTTTGAAACTAGTTCAATTTGCCTTTGCGCGGTACTTCATCTGCAAGCTCACATCGTGCTAATCGTATCCACCCTGCCTTGCATATGAGAGATGTTCCCAATATTGTATAGAAATATAGTGATACCGTCGACATCGGGCCGTTTGAGACGATTTCCATTTGCTTTTGAGGATGCATGATATTTCATCAGAAAAAACCGTATCGTGGTAATTGTATCCACTTACGCATGTGAGATGAGTATTGAAATTGCGAGGTGACGCCAGCAGTCTAGTAATATTGGAGATTCCATAAAAGAAGTATTCGATTTATTGTTTGAATATTATTTATGTTGTTCTCTCAACACTTGGAAAACGTTTTGATTTTTATTTAATAGTCATCAGATATAAGACCTTGATGTCTATTTTCGGAATTCAATTGAGCATTTCCTACACTTTTTGTGTTTAATTTTTGATTTTTTTTCCCCTTTATTATTTCTCTAACTTGGAAGAAATAAAATATTACACTTTTGTATTTTGCAATCTTTTATATTAACTTCAAGATTTTTTTTATCTTGCTCTAATTTTATTTTGCTTTATTTATTAACGCAAGGATATTGCACCATTCGGCCGCGGTAATTTATGTCTAGTTTTTACCCAGTTAAGTTAATCTGGTTATTTATTACTATGAGCTGTTTGTTATATCTGCCAAAATCAATGTGAACTAGCACATGGACAGTTGTTTCTCTAGTTCGTATAAACGATTACATATAAACGATTTGTTTCCATTTAAGTTGAAAGATTTTCTCTTCTGACTGGTAAGTAAATAAATGCTTTATAAATTTTTATAGTTAGTACAATTTGAATAAAGTTTATTTATTTCCATGAGATTAATTACTCAATCCAAAATTTAATTTTTTTTTTTTTAATTGCTAAGCATAAAAGTTTTTGGATCGAAAAATGATTTGCGTAAGGACTCTATTTGACTACGTTACACTGCTGTCCTTGATACGTCCGGTTCAAATCCAAATTCGACTTAGGTGATATGCTACAGTCAAACCCCGTTAACGTGAAATCAATGGGGCCGCTGAAATTGTTCGCTTTAACCGAATTTCGTGTTAAGTGAATAAATTTATGTTATGTTTTAACTACAGAGACTTGCTTTAACTTCGTGTTAAGCGGGATTTCATGTTAAGCAATTTCGCATTAACGGAGTTTGACTGTTTATTAGTTGAAGACAGGCGATAGGGCCATTACACATATGGGCGCCCCCAGGAAGGTGAAAGGAAGTGAACTCCCCCCCCCCCCTCCCCTCTGCTGGATAATAACGAAGTAAAATTTCCTTAAGATAGAGAAATTGAAAAATCCAGATTAAACCAAAATAAAAAATAACAGGCTTATACTCCTCGGGTGCTTTGTGTATCCCCCTGAAAATAATTTTGTCGCTGCTCATGTTATTTAAAATAACCTTCCATACATGAATTTAATAAAATTTTACAATATATATAGTTAACATCGCAATATATCGTGACATCGTGATGTTTGCTTCCCGATATAACGCGATGCAGAAATGTTAACATCGCCCAAGCTTATCTGTAAATATCTAAATTGGGTTCTTCACTTCACATCTTGAATGAATTGGTGAGGTTCTTATCCTGGATTGTAACTATCTACTAAAATATTCAAAAAAGATTCTTCATTACAACAACAACAAAAACCTTTACTTCCCCTTTTTATATATCACTGTGAAACTTTGAGATCCTGATGTAACTAACTTGTAGCAGCCACAAGCCACACATTATTCTACTTAACTTTTTATAGCTGTGTCTAGTTTCAATTTAAGAATTCAGTTTTTGTAATTTATCACATTAGGGATTTTTGTTACAGTTTTCTTTTCTTTCTTTGAACACGGATCATCTTTTCGATGAACTAAATATATTGTTTTTAAGGTTAATTTCTGGATACTTTTAATACATGCTAAAATATATTTAATTAGAGTTAGTTATCCCGTGCTGATTTTAAGAAAACTGATAAATAAAAAATTTGCTTCCTTTATAGTATAGGTTTTGAAATTATAAAATTATTATGTAAAAATTTTGCTTTGAGCTGTGAAACTTTGCTAGGATTTAAAAGTATTTTTCTTATCATGGTAAATTTAAAGACTGCAATAGCCAATAATGAATATGGAATGGACAATAATAATAAAAAAATTCAATAATTACCTATCTGATTCAACTGACAAGATATTCAAGCCTTTTTAAAATTCAGATATCAGATTTTGTTTTGGATATTTAAAAAGTGGCTAAATATCACATATTTATAAGATATCTGCATTGGAAAAGAATCTCAGACAGGTTCTCTTTAGAGAAAAAAACTATGGGTGTGGAACATCGCACAACTTTCAATTACACTATAATACTGACGTGGATTTATGTCATTTACCGTTTTTATATTTTCATCATTCATTTAGAGGAAATGGTCAGTTTGGCGATATTTTTTGCAATAATTCTTCTATGGGTCTGAGAAAATTAAAAAAAAAAAAAAAAAACTTTGCAAAATGGTGATTTTGGTGATATGCTTTTAGATAATCCTTATATTATCCTTTGTTATAAACAAAACTGAGGAGGTAAGAAAAAACGATCCTTGATGCGGTATGCTCAAGGCAAGAGAACTCTGTGTTAAAAGCATTAATTTTTCAATTTTTTTACACCACTAAAACATTTTTACGGGAATTTCGGATGTGGGGATGTTTAGAACGCCTTAAGAGGCATTACCACAGCAATTTTTGTCAAAATTGTTAAAGGCGTTTTTTGTTGTTGGAATAATTGAAAAACATGGTTTTTTCAATGGCAGCTACCTTATGCACTTGCGCGATTTTTACGAAAACCTTTATGGTAGATCCCATAGCCACCACTAACCCTCATCCCAAATTTGAACATTGTAAATCAATTTGTTCGGGAGTTTTGCTGACCACAGACACACATACATTTTTTCTAGATCACTATTTTGAAATCAGGATGTTCCAAAACATGGAAAAGTGCAAAAAAAAAAAAAAAAAAAAAAAAATCACAATTTTTTTAACCGAATGCTATACTTCCATTACCCTATGTATACATATGGGTAATTGAAAGTAAAAATTTTGTATTTATAATAGGTAAATTTGCTGTGTTCAATGTTTTTCATTAAGTGTGTGTGTTTTTTTTTTTTTATTTTTTTTTTTTTTTTTTTTTTTTTTATTATTATTATTATTATTATTTGAAAATCCTAAAATGATTGAGATTCTTGTAATTAATGCAGCTGAAGTAAAGCTTTATTTTCACTTTTAGTAAAACATTTTGACTTCTTGTATGTATTTTTTTAATTGTATTTAAAGCTTCATCTATTTCTGAAACATTTTATTCACATATGGCTTATATTAGACCCTCCTTTGAAATAAGAATAATTTTCTAAAATATAGCCATTACTATAAAAGTGAACCTTATTTCTGTATTTAAATATAAACTTTCAACAGAAATTAAGATAAAATAATTGTATATTGATATGTACCAACTTTTTTTTCTTAATTAGCATTTACCAAAGAGTCCCAAAAAGTTCAAAAGTCAAGATTCTTCAAATTTGGGGAATTTACAGCTCATTTCAATGGGAACATTGACTGGTGATATTCTTCTATACAGTTTTGTGAATGCAGAACTCCATTCTTTTCTTGTAAGTGTATAAATTACCTCTAAAAAGAATTGAAAATTTAGCATTCTTTATTTTGTTGCACGACTGTTTTAATATTGTATTTGAATCCCACATAATTTTTCTTTTTTAGTATTCTTTAGTACTATTTTAGTATTCTTTTTTAATACTATTTTCAATTAAAATTATTATATAAAAATTATTTCAATATTTACCAGTACTATAAGAGAGAAGTTGTTTGATAATTGCTGACCATATTCATTATTTATCATCTGTAAAGAAGAAAAGTTTTTTTTTGTATATTTAATATGATTGGCTTATTTGAACAGTTTAAAAATTACTAAAACATTCTTTAATATTTCTGAAGTATGCAATATTTTTTATTTTCAAAAACAATGAGAAACTACGTTGTAAAAATGAGAATTTATGTTAATAATGTTTGTATTTATGTACTTGAAGAAAATATTCAAGGAGCATTGAGGAAGCAAAATCAAATGTGTAGATTATATTTACTAAATTTCTAATTTTTAATCTTATGAGGAATATAAAACGAAAGAAATAATTTTAGTTAAAAATTATATCCATCTGTAGTAAGTTTAAAGACTAAAATCAATTTTTTTACCATTAAAATTTTTTGCTTCTGTAGGATATCTGGATTTTCTTTAATTTACTACCAACCTTAATAGCGGTTTAAGTGTAAATAAATCTGTAGTGAAGGATTATTTTGCTAGAATACCTTCATTTTCTGCTCTCTCGAATGCTGTGAAGAGCGCTTGTAAATATTAAAAGCTTAGTTCTTCGGTATCTTCTTGTTTATGTTTCTCTTTAGTTAAGTAACCTGACTATAAATGCAAATTTTAATTTTAACAAATTACTTCCTTGTACCTTTTCAGTGAATATAAAAGTGCCAATTTTGTTTAGCTTACTTTATTTGTAGGTGTATAAAGTATTTGTTATATTTTCAGACAAATGGACATACTGGTGCTGTAAATGATTTATGCTGGAGAGCAGCTTCTAATTCTTTATTTAGCTGCTCAAATGATCAGTATATTATTCATTGGGATGCGTGCTCAGGAAAAATCAAATCGTAAGTAAAGCCATTGGGAAAATTTTGTGATAGTTTTTTTTAAAACTTTGGTGAACCCTTTTTATCATTAACTATAAAATATGTTATATATATTTTGATTTTAAATGTAAAAAATAAAATTGCAAATATTTATTAGTATTTAAAATAATATGTTTTTGAAACGTGCTATTTCGTTTCAGAAAGTGGAAAGCAGATAAAGTTGCTATACATTCCGTATTGGCTATAGATGATAACAATTTACTGTCAGCAAGTAATTCTATAGTGTGGTGGGATGTAAAACAAAAAAGTATATTAAAGGTAAAAATTACTATTAATTAAAGAATTATTACAAAATTAAAGTTTAGTACTCCCTTCTTGTATTCTTGAATTAAACATTGGTCCTGAATTAAGCTTTTACCACCCCTTCTACTTTTCTTAGAGCTTCAATGGTCATGCATCAGATGTATTCTGTTTGTTACCTCTGCACATGGGAGAGGAATCACCAAATCATTATTTTTTATCTGCTGCTGTTGGAGATAGAGTTATGAGTGTCTGGTAAGGCTTCTTATATAAAAATATCTGTATGAGAGTTAATTATATCTCTATATTTTAGTATTGTAATAAACATTACATTTTGAATTAAAAACTATGTATTATATGATCAATGAAAATTAACTAAACTTGTATTTTTGTTTAGGCAATTGAACGAAAATGGTAACAAAAGAGCAGTATCATCATTTGTTTTATCTGGTGAACCAGTAAGCATAAATGTGTTTGTGAAAAAGAATGAGGTGAGGCGATTTGACTGTTATTATTATTATTATTTTTTTTTTTTCATGTTTAATGAAATTTACTTTTACAAAATTCAAACATAATTAGCTACATTAAAAACACAATTTCTCCCAAAGCAGAGACTTTGCAACCAGGCAAGTTTATCTGATTTAAAAATTGTCAGAAAAGATTAGATTCTGACTGACTATGTTTAATTGAGTCATTTATTCTTCTGGTGTTAATAACAGAGTTTGTACACCTCCTGAAAAACTCATGAAATTTTCTTTTTTTTTAATAAGGGCCCTTATAACTCCTGAAAATTGTGTTTTTACTCCTGATATTCCTTTTTTTCTAATTAAAATGTATCATCAAGGGGTAAAAAGATAAGTAGAACCTTAAAACACAGCGTTTTTTTACTGGATAAAACATCTCTGAAATTCGAAATTCTTACCGTACTTCAGAGTCTACTGTGCATGCACTTCGTCACTACAGCTGTAAAGAAAATCTTTTAGAACAGTCCCAGAATGCACCATAATTCTTGACAACCAGGCACATAGAGGAAAAATATATTATTAGATGTGTAATTTTTTTCCCGTTAACTACTGAATTTACTGTTTTTAACTCCTGAAAAACTCCTTAGTAACTCCTGAATTTTACTATTATAGATTGAGTATAAACCTTGTAATAATAAAATAAGCTTTGAGTTCACTTTTGGATTAAACTGAAACTCTAGCAATGGCTTAATATACAGTGACTTTTTTTCATTAATATTAATAGGATGTTATTGAAAAAATCTTGACACACATCCTGCTCATATTAAATTTAGTTAAATGTAATAAAGTTAAATATAGTGCAACATTTTATTAACTTGAAACTCAGGCTCTAATTTAATTACACTCTAAATCACCCTTCAGGAAATATCACAGATTTAAACCCTCCTCTGTTAGTATTCCAAAACTTTAGAGAATATCCAGAATGGAAAAGGTTTCAAATAATATATGCTTGTATGAATATTATACAGTCAGTTTAAAGAATATGCTTATGAGTATTAGTCTTTTGATTTACAATTATTCTTAGCCTTTTAGAATGTCTGCTGTTACTAAAGAAGGATCATTTCACTTGTTTGAACACACATTAAACGGGTAATTATATTTGTGTTTTTAAATTATGTTAATATGTGTTGGTAATTTCATTTCATATTTCTAATTGTTTTTTTGTTTTTTTCATTCAAACAGAAAGACAAAGAAACCTCTTCTGCCTAAATTCACAATACAAATAGCATCTAAATCAAATAAAAATTCCTCTAAGCCCTATCCTGTTCCTATTTTAGCTGCAAGTATATCAGAGGGCTTAGATTCATGTATTCTTGCATATGGAAGTTACCTTAAACCACAATTCGAAAGGATAGTAAGTAGCTTTAGTAATTTAAAACTGTCAAATCGAAGTAATTCTTATAATAAAATATCCATGTTTATTATCTATTTCATTTTTATTACAGAATATCACAGAATTTGATAGTGATTTATTCTTAATCAGAGATTTATCCACTTCAGCAGTTTCTATTGAAGACACTGTATCTAGGGTATGTGATCTTTGTTATTTTTATCTAAGCATTTTTTTTTTTATTGACTGTATTATTCAATTCAGTCTTGTCCCACATTTCTTAAAATATAGCCAAATTTTTTCTCACTTAGGTAAAACAAACCTTGAAAGCTAGTAATGTAAGGACATTAGCACCAGGTCACATGACAGAAGTAGCTCTATTGGATAGTACTTCAAAGAAACGTAAACAAAAGGATGTTGACGTAAAAGAGGTGATAAATGTTTGTGTACTTTGGTTGTCCAATTTAAGAACATTGTTTCTAACAAAATCATTAAAATGTAGTTTCTTGCTTTGTAAATCTTTTAGCATGTACTGCATAGATTGCGGTATAAATTATGTCAAAATAATTTAGATTTGGATGTTTGGTTTGTAAGAAAAATATCTAATTTTAATGATTATTGCAAAATCTGGATTGAACCAATCATTTGGCATTTTCAAATTGCTTACACAATCCCTTGAAGTTGGAAGAAAATAATATGTTTTCTTCACCACATAACAGTCAAGTGTTTACATGGACTAATGATTTCTATTCTCAATATTAACTTCCACTGTAGATGTAATTAGGGTTTTGTACAGCCTATAGTGTTAAAATTATGCAATTCAGTTTCTTTTTTTCCTCTAAATGTATAATTGATTATGATGTGAAATTGATCTGACTTCCAGAATCAAGAAAGGCACTTGCAAAAGTATATCTTTCAGACAATACATGTAATATTCAAATTATTGCAGTTGAGAGAATAAAATTTCAATTTATTGCTCACACAAGACTGATAGAAAGGAATGATTTGTTGATTTTGCATTGATATAAGTTTTTATTAAAGTGTAAAGTAAAACATGATGCAAGTTATTTTTTATAATTTGTAATGGTTTTGAGAGGTTAATGCAAAACATATTTTTGCTTGTTCCTGTAAAATTGAGTGATCTTGAGATACTTTTTACATTGAATTGTCTTTTTCTTACTTGTATTTAATTAAATCCACTTATTCAGATACATTTCTATTTTGTTACGAATCCTATGACCATGTGTAAAACAAATTGGAAAATATTCTCCAGTAAGGGACTTCTAAAACTTGAATCACCAAGTATGACATCTGATCAATTACTTATTTTTTGCATGTGTTTGGTAGTAACATGATTCATTAATGAGTCATGAAAGTTAAATACATAAAGAGCGGTATTATTTAAATCTTTATTTACAAGAAAAATAACAATCACATTCAATTTTGTTTATTTGTAACTTGATGGTACTGCTTTTTATTTCAATTATATCAATTGCCATGAATTCTTTAATAAAGCTGCCCATGGAAATGCGTTTGAAAGCTCTAGATCTCAGTAGAGTTCCTGAAAATCTCACAGAACAAGAACCAACTATAAAATCCGATAGCATGGTGCATCTTCTTTTGCAAGGTTTGCAAAGCAAAGATAACAGCATGCTGAATGTAAGTTTGTACTATTATTTACGTTTACTAATAATGCAGCTGATACTCATTCTTTATTGGTGCTTACTTGATATTTTTAAGTAATCATGTTAATTCCTATTAGACTGTCCTGCAATGTGTAGATGAAACTATAATTCACAACACACTTGAAAGACTGCCTCTAAATTCAATACCATTAATACTAAGTGAATTATATACAAGATTAAACAAGCAAGAACCAAGGTAAATCTTACAGCTATTTTTATTAATATGCATGGTATTTGATTTTATTAAAAATATTATTAATAATAAACACTTGAATAAAAAAAATAAATTATTTGTCTAAAAATGATTAGTAATTGCTTCAATTACTTAATCATGTTAAAAGTAGAAAAAAAATTCTTCTCAGTTATCCTTTTTTATATAATGCTAATGTTTCACCTTCCTCTAATTAAGGGTTAATAATAAAAAAACTGGCTAAAAATATTTTTAGAGAAGCTGTAATTTAATTTTTAAACTCTTTAATATGTAATTTTATCTTTTAGGCTCCAGTATACATTGGACTATTTTTCCTTAATTTTTAAACTATACTCACATTTTTAAAATTTTTTTTTTTTTTTTTAATAATGAGTATTAAAAAATAACACCTGCATAAAAAAGATTTCTTCACTTTTTGATATTTAATAACCTAATTAGGGTCTTATTGTACCAGTCGTAAAATGTACTACAGGGTTCCTACAGTCCTTGAATTTTTTGTTATGAAATTTGGTGCTTGAAAAAAGGATAAGAACCTTAAAAGTCCTTGAATTTATAATTGACCATTGTTTTATATTTTTATGTCTAAAGTAAGTTCCAAAAAGATCCTTGAATTTTCTTAAAAAGGTCCTTGAATTTTTTTTTTCAATAAGAGTGGGAACCCTGCACAAGGTTATATTTATGAAGCGACAAAGATTTCGTGAATGAAAGTTATGTTTTGTTATACACCCTGTATTTATTTTTCTTCATCTCGAGGGTTTTATAGTACAAAAAATTTACTTTTCCTTAAAAAAGGACATGAAAATGTTTATTCAAACTGCTTTTCTTTGATTTTTATATTACAAGGTGTTACAAAAAGAATGACTCATCTTCTCAACAGACTGCATTCTTGGCAGTTATTCCGTATTTCACTAGTAAAGAGGCATCTAATGACAATATCCTAAAACTCAAGGTTACGCCTTGTCCACCAACATAACTTTCATTCACAAGATCTTTGTCATTCTATAAATATAATGATTTAGAATTGGATAATTCTTTTTTTATGTACCGTCTATTTAAAAAAAAACGCAAGATTTAAAATTCAATTATTCTGCAGATGTATTTTATATTGCAGCCAAACCCTGTTAATACGAAATCGCTTAATATGAAATCCTGTTTAGTGCGAAGTAAAAGCAGTTCTCCGTACATAAAACTTGATGTTAATTTATTTGTTTAACAAGAAATTCGGTTAACACAAGCAATTTCGGTGGCCCCATCAATTTTGCTTTAACGGGGTTTGACAGTAGTAAGTTCTTTACCCTGCATTATACACTTGAATTTGTATTACAATTTTTTTGCCAATTCAAACTGAAGTTATCAAAGTTGTTGAAACAAAATCTTTACACTGCCAAAAACGTTTTCCTTTTCAATCAAGTTTAAATTTTGCAGCAGGAATCTTTTGATACTGTTTACCTTCACAGATTCACTTAAAAGTAAATAACTTTAAGTATTTAAAACTTAAACTTAAAAGTATTTTGATTATCATAAAGAATAAAATTTCATCTTAAAGCTACCAAATTTGTCAATATCTTGGTTAAAAAAAATATTTTCAACAAATTTCTCACTGATATCTAAAATGAAATGCAATGTAGCGGGTATAACTTTAAAAATTTGATTATTTTCAATCTGTCAAGAGTTTGTATTAAGTGAAAGTTGAATAACGATTATTTGTATTCATCATGTTGATATTCCATTTTTTATAGAACACATCCTTGCTTAAGGTGGTTGAGCAGATTACTTGATATTCATCGTTCATATCTAATGTCTGTAAGTATGGAATTTCTTTGGCACAAAAAGGTTGTATTTAACTTAATAGTGATATTCCAGTAATTACATAAACTGGTACAGTTTTAATAAGTAACAACAGTTAATATGTTATTGAAAGATAACCATGATTTTATTTTTAGGGAGAAGATATAGATAAATATTTTGAACCTTTCAGTCAATTGTTTGAAGCTAGAGCTGCTGAAAATTTCGCCAAAATGTCTCGATTACGAGGATGTTTCAAGATAGCGATATCAAACGTAATTGCATTAAGGAGAATTCCTAGTATTATCATAACAGTATTTGTAAATTTAAACTAATTCTGTATTCATAAAATTTAAAAGTAAAGTTGGAAAAAATCGTGTTTAATTTTTAACCTATGAATATAGTCTTAAAATTTGTGATTACTTAAAATTTAACTGAAAGTTGTTTTTATTCTTAACAGGTTGTCACCTAAAATTTTCACATCAAATCTGTTAACCTTAAATTAAATCGATTCGAATTAAATATTTTTTGCAAGTGTTCTAATTTAAATGACATTGCCATATTGCGGAAACATTTACAATTGGTCCTTTTTTCTATTAATTTAAATTGCTTTCTAACTTATAAAGTAAAAGTGAAACTTAGCATTTGTATAATCTGTAAATAATTAATTTTTTGATAATTTGATATACTTTTAGTTTTGAAAATATACTTTTTATATTAAGTGCTTATGTAAATGTGTAATTATTTTAATAGGCAACTACCAGTTCTTCAATTTACACAGATACGTCCTCCACACCTTTAGTTGAATATGAATCAGGTGATCCTTTTTCCCCCATGTTTTGTCAAATTTAAAGCTTGATATTTAACAGATGGTGTTTGATGCATCATTTTTCTACTCATACTATTTTTCTGGATACATTTTATGGACAATTAAGCTTAAATGATATTTGTAATGAGATATGATATTTACTACAGTTCTGTACAAATGATAGCATCAGTTGAAGAATAGCTGAAGTAGAAATAGTTGCTGGAAGAAAAATATGCAATTTTTATTAGTTATATTATTGTGCTAACAATTGCAAAAATGAAAATTTTAATCAGAGAATTAAAATATTTGTTCCTTTTCAATTACAAAGTGTGTAACTTGTGGACAAAATAATAAGAATGGCAATAATACAGACAATATATTAATGGTCAATGGAGTTGCCTCGTTTTTCTATTAATTTTTTCAGTCTAGATGTCATCTAATACTTTTTTCTTTTAAAAAAGGGTGGGACTTGGGCAGATTTACCCAGGCTTTTTCTATCCCTCTTTTTTCAGTTCATCTTTATTACTGTTGCACTTGCGTTTTTTTTTTTAAGAATTCTACCTTTCTTAAACTGTCACTGTCAATCAAGAACAATGGACTGAGCCATTATCTTGCTAAAATTCATAATCACCCTTGGTAAGGAGTGGTGCTTCTAGTTAAATGCTTTGCTAGGTCATCTTGATAATGATCCAAGTTCATTGTTGAGTCGATAAATGCTATGGGACGAACTCTATCATTTTGTCTAGGACTGTATAAAGTAAAAATATCATTATAACTTCATTCAACTCTAAAACAAAAAATTTTAAGTGATAGAAATCAAAAAATTATCTCACCATAGCAACAAAATTATGCATTAATGTATGCACTGAAGTTTTATTAAAATAGGGCAAATAAATTGAACTTATATATGAATAAATATGTAAAAGAGCTTTTATTTGTTGTGTTTCATCTATAAATAAAAAAGAAATACTATATGAAGGAGTAAAACTTAATTATGTTACTCATTGTCTATTGTTAAATTGTTGATTCAGTTTCTAAGTTATCATCTTAATCGTAAAATAACTATCACTGAAACTTTTAACCACTCTACTTAAATTACAAATTATTTAAACTCTATTTCATATTTAAGACCTTCTAAAAATATTGGAAGAATTTAAACTATTGGTTTTATTATTGAGTATACAAATAGTTAAATGTTTCAGGATCTTCCGAAGAAAGTGAAGATGAAGAAATCAATATGTCAGGGAACAGTTCTGCTGATGAGGTATGTTTCTAACTAATATTTTTTTATTGATATATAAAAATATATACATTAATGATCACATTTCCTTTTTAAAAATATAAACTTACAAATATCATACATGTGCCTGGTATTTAAGTTATTTTACTTTGAGACCTTCTTCATACAAAGTGACAAAATACAAAATTAGTGAATGTATTAGACATGTAACATTCTTACATTAAATAAACAAGCACATAAGTTACAAAGCTTTTTTACCTTTTATTTAGATTGATCATGAGGCATTAGAAGAAGAAAGTGAAACCAGTGATTCAGACAGTGACATGGAGGACTAAAATTTTTATTTGCCTGCATTGTAGTATATTCATTAAAAATGAATTTTATTATGATTATTAAACTTTTATTTTTAATCTGCTCTCTTTTTTTTTTTATGAATTTCTTTAACATTTTATAATGAACGGATTGCAATAAAAAAAAATCATTAAAACATTGCAATATATCACAAATCTTAATTTTCACTTAAGACATCAGATTGGAGAACAAATTTAATACCAAAACTCTTTACAGTAAATTAAAGACAAACCTTGCCGATCATAAGTAGGAAAATTGCATACTGACAGAAATCCAGCATCTTGCTTTTCAATGACGTGATGCATTTAAATTATTACCCATCAAATTACAGAGTGGCTACAGAACATGGAAATCAGGGAAATGTCAGAGTTTTTTAAAATTTCACTAAAGTCAGGGACATTTTCTTTGTTCTGAAGGCACATTTCCCGTTCATCTGTATTTTGGCACCATTTACCCGAAGAATTATGGTAGTAATCGTTAGAAGTTTAATGTTACAGAATAATTTAAACTTTTCATTACCGCCAAAACTGATTTTAAAAAATGGGCATGTTATCTCTTTCGCATGCATGTTCGATTTGATTAGGGTGTCTACACTTCTGGAAAAGTTGGGGAAATTTGAAAAAAAGTTTGCCATTAAATCAGAGAATTTTTTTTAGAAATCTGTCAGGAAACTTCTTTTCCTGAATTTTGTGGCCACTCTGAATTAACTTGGCAAAAGAATACATTATTTTTAGAAATCAACATGCCATCATGATATTTAATAGTAACATGCAGAATTTCAATATTTGTTTGGTAATTAATTGAAGCAATGAGAGATTTGGAATTTGTCAGAAGGTGAGGACCTGTTTGGCTTAACTGTATGTGAGAAAAAAATTCATAACACAATATAATATATGCATCTATTTATGTGTGTGTTCTGTTTGTACACTCAACAGCTTTCTCATAGACACTTTATTCTAAACCAAAAATAAATTCTGTCCATAAATTTGAAAGATATGTCTTGCTTCTCATAAATTTTTGTTTTGGTTTTATTTTATGATATGCAGAACCGCTCGTTATCCAACAAAATTATTTTAAACACTGTTATATAGCTTATAGGCTTTCATATAATGTTAAAAGGAATATATATTTTAAAACTAAAAAAAATTCAAACATGATTTTAACTGTACTAATTTAACCGTACCTGCTCCGACAAGTTGATCATATTACTTCTACAAGTGTAATATTTACTTAATTTCACAATTTTATGTTGTTAACCCCTTGACATACAAATAAAAGTTTGTGCAGTGAATATTGACGGATTATTTCAGAAATCACTGTTATACTGATTATCTCTTTCATTTTGCTTTTTTCTGTTAACTTGTTTGCCGATGCGATTTTTTTGTCAGTACTGTTGAGAGGGAGAAAGCATCTTCAGCAGTCTAAACAAAACAGCATCGATGGGTAACCAAAACCGATAATTTAATAATATACTGCCCAGTGTTCACAGCAGACAGTTCTTGACGTCTCAAAGACGTCATTGTATGTCGAGGTGTTAATCTTCACAGCAAATGCAGTTTTATAGCTATTGGTCAAATCAAATTGAAATATTTAATCAATGTTGTGTAAGGTTTTACACAAAGAACACGCTACATTTATGTCTCCAAAAGTCGTTTTACCTTTCTTAAAATAGTAATTTGTAATTATTTTCTGGTCTTTATTTTTTTTGGTTCACATGTCTTTAAAAACTCCTTATTTTTTATTTTTGGAAAATGTGTATGAACCCTTTTGTAACTCAATCTGGTGTTGGAATATTTTTTTTAACCAAATGAATTCAGACGCCCATTGGTATTTCTCTTCATTTCATATAAGTTTCCAAATGTTCAATATCATTCCAAAAAAAACAGTTGTCATTCGGACAATAATAACTGCATTCTAAAAAGTATGCATTAAAATTATTACACCAGTCAAATGATTCCATTTTAATTTCATTATAATTTATGGTAAAAAAAGCTATAATGATTAGTCAAAGTTAAGTTATAAACTCTCGTAAGAAATTTGGCACTTTAAAAAAATTGTCTGTTAGTATGAGTTTTTTTATATCAAAGTGATTATAAAATCATTGTATAAAAGTAAATTCACTTGGTTCTACTTGTCGACCTAAAAGAAAAACAAGCCTAGTTTAACAAGTGTCATTCAAAATCAAGCAACAGTATATATTAGAAGTACAATAAAAGTATTACATACCGGAACAAGCATTTTTTTTTCTGTTAAAAACTGTTTCAGTTTTAACTGTCGAATTTCATCCTTAAGACGAGCTATTTCAGCTTGATAGCTGCTCATGTATGTTTCATTCATATTTATTTCAAATGACAAAGCCTACAAAAATATGTTTTAATCAATTATTCAGTTTAATGTGTACACAAACTAAAGATAAAACCTAAAAATTTACCTTTATTTTGTTGCTTTTTCGTTTCAGTATTTGGTTTTGGTCAGCAGCTTTCAAACATTTTTCTTCGAAATACTTCCCTCGAGTTGTCATTGATTTTAATTGGTCAACAAGTTTTGTCATGTTTGTTAATTTCTTTTCTTTCTTCTCTGTTTCAATGTTCTTTTTTAAAAGTTGTCTTTGTGCTGTTTGATAACTTTCTATCAGTTCATATTTCTCAGGATCAGTACCCTATACATACACAAATAAAATTAAATACTTTTCCCAACAAGAGTGGATGCCACTATTCAAGTAGCAGGTGAACAAATAAATCTTTGAAATTTAATTTTGTACATTATTGGATTCAGTTTGTCAATATCTAATTATCTGTAGTAATTTTGCTACAAGAATTACTGTTTGAGTTATTCACGGTACAGAAAATGATTCAACATAGAAGTTGGACACTCCAAAAACTTTTGAAAAATCTTTCTGAGAATCCAACAAACATTGCTTACCTGGTATTTTCATAAAGCCACCAGCTTAATTTTAATGCATTTCACTCTCTCATACACAGCTAGAATTTTTTTTAATTTCTAACTTATTGTAATAAAGCTTATATTGAATGCCAATCATCTACCTTCAAAATATTTTTTATAAATACATTTCAGAAACAAAATATATCTTTGGGTTGCTGATGAATTCCTCTACTATGCCAAATGAAATATCTTATATTACTTAAAAATAAAAATGTATTTGGTTATTTTCATTAATTAATTATATTCTGTTCAGATTTAATGAAATTATAATGCAGTACTATCAAAGTTATAAAGAGACTTTATACCCAAACAGCTATTTGTAGTTAGTCAACCAAAAAAGTAATTTTGAATAGTCAATACAGTTTTCTTTTATGGTCTTGTGGATAACCATATCTTGCTAGTTGACCCAGTGACAAAATTGAGTGCTATTTGGCTGCTCAATTTAAAACCTTTGTTATTCTATATGTAGATATACTCAAACTTACAGGAAAAAGGAACTAAGTTGCAAGTTTTTTTAATAGAATAGGTTTAAGGAACCGGAACTCCAAAACTATTGGGTTTTTTTGGCATTATTTTTATGTTAGTTTAAAAGTGCTTACATAGCAAAACATTTCTATCATTTTGTCAGATACTAGGTTTTTAAATCGGACATTCTTCAAATGTAGAGGGGAAAAAATTAATGCGAGTTTGCTGTTACTTGAAGTGTAAAATTTTATCAATTGAACTGTGAAATGAAATTTCTACATTTGAACACAAAAGGGATCTCTATTGTAGTCATGAATTCCTTTTAATAAAAATGTACTAAAATTTTTAGTTAAGTCATTTTAAGATTGATACAACTGCAAAAAGTTGTCCATGCACAGACTTTTTGAATAATGCATTTTAAAATTTTCAAAATCGACAACTAGTTAGATAATTCAAACAAATTTATCTATGCTTATTAACTTAGCTATAAATAGGCTGATGCACCCCACAGAAAATAATTAGTAAGACATTGCAGTATTCTAATTAAAAACTAGGGATGTGTAACATCGCACAACTTTCAATTAAGCTACTGTACTGATTTGGATTGATTTTATTTACAGTTTTTACTTTCATCATTCATTTCGAAAAAATAACTAGTTAGGTGATGATTCTTGAAAAAAATAGCACCAAAATGGCTATATACTTTTCGATAATTCTTACATTATTCTTTCTTGTAAGTGAAACAGAGGAGAGTAGAAAAACGGTCATTGATGAGGAAATGAACAGCTAAAGGAAATAGAACTCCATGTTGAAGACATTTGTTTTTTAAGCCTTTATTAGCATTTTTACG
Source organism: Linyphia triangularis (assembly GCA_963978545.1). Lineage (NCBI taxonomy): Eukaryota > Metazoa > Arthropoda > Arachnida > Araneae > Linyphiidae > Linyphia > Linyphia triangularis. The sequence goes on along the minus strand of OZ021723.1, from coordinate 61,067,945 downwards.
GAAATTTCGTAAGTGAGGATGTTTAAAACACTTTCAAGAGGCATTACCACAGCAATTTTGATCAAAACGGTTAAAGCTGTTTTTGGGCAATTATGGAAAAACATGATTTTTTTCAGTATATATTTTATGTATATATATATATATATATATATATATATATATCAATGTTTCAACTTATGCTTACGCGCAATTTTGATGAAGAGCTTTATGGTAGATCCCATGGCCACCATTAACCCATACATCAAATTCGAACATCATTGATCAATTTGTTCGAGAGTTATGCTCGCCACATACACATGGACACTTTTTTCTATATCACTTTTTCGAAATCAGGAGGTTCCAAATCGATTTTCTTTTTGAAGGAAACAATACTTGCATTACCCTATGTAAACATATGGGCATTAGAAAGTAACAAAAGAGTGTGAAGAAATTTCTTACTTTAAGCAGTCGCCAACGGTGGACATTCAAAGGTTGCTGCATTGCGGCCTCCAATGCCGAATTTTTATACCTTTCATTGTAAAGTTCTTCTTTAGCATACATAAAGCTTTCCTTTAATTTTTGTAAATCATTTACTTTGCACATCAGAGAATTTTTTTCTCCTGTTAAACGTAATATTTCCAAATGTAGTAATTGTGTGCCATGCTTCAAGGATGCATATAACTCCTGTTCTTTTGCAATAGCATTTTCAGAAATCTTTAATTTGTCCTCCATAGCCAACAGCTCCTTTTTGTATTGTAGTTGCTGAGAACGTAACATCTTGCAATCATCAGAAACCTGAGCAAAAAATTATGGAATTTGACTTTTTTTTTAAATATAAAATTGCATATCACATCTTCAATTACAATTTTAAAGCTAAAATTATTAAAACATGTTTATGTAATTTTAAAAGAATGAATATTTGAAATAACATTCAGATTGAACTTGCTAGTAATTAAGCATATAATTCTAAAAATTTAATAACCAAATGTTTGGAATATAATTTCAAAATTGGTAATTGCAAATTTTTTAACAAATCCTTGTCAAATTTAATATGAATACAATATGTTGTTATTCTGCAAAATACTTTGCATTTTCTTGATATCATAGCCAACTATAAATGCTTCCAAATTGTTGACAAATGTCACTTTATTAATAATACCACTTTATTCAAAAGTAGAGCAAGTTCACAATTTATATCTTCAAAGAAACAAATTCATCAAAATGTTTAACATTTTCTTTACTACAAAAACATTTAATACTACTTGTGGGGGGTACTTTTTAGGTATACTTGCATAACATTTCCCCATCAATACATATCCCAAAAACTAATAACCCAAGGTACTAAACCATTTTCCTTTTTTATTAGCCATACAACACTTCTGAGTCAAATAGTTCAATCCAACAAACCATTATAACTATGTGACCTACTCTTATATGCACGATGATGTCACATTTTGCAAACTTCAGAACCAATAAATCACTTTTATAATACAATTATGTTAACTTTATGTTAGATAAATTGGATCCACCATTAAATTATTGTTTATTTTGCATTTTTATAAAGATTATTACAGGTATATAGTTCACATTTGCATTACTCTACTATTACAAATATCATTCATGTAACTTTGCACAACTTAAATTATCACTTTCATTAGATCAAAGCGTTTCAGGCATACCTTGAATACAAATTGAATATAAACATGTAAACAAACAAATTCTTTTAATTTTTCAAAGATTATAAATAATTCTATTTTCTAACTTTATAGACTAGATTGATAATTAAAATTTAAGAAAGCTTTTGAAAAGTTGCCTCAATTCCATATTAAATATAATGAAATTACTAAACAATATTGACTTTACAATATTCAACTAACAAACTAGTAAAATTAAAATTCAGTTTCTTCATCCAATATTTTATAAATATATTTGTGAATGAACTTTTAGAGTATATGAAATGTGTAAGTTTTTGAATGACTTACATGAGTTATTTTTGACTGTAAATGCTTTATTTCCTTTTCATTTGTTGCAATTATTTGCACATTAGAATGCATCTGCTCGTTCAAATGCTTATGACGTAACTTTAATGCTGTGTGATCATTTTCTTCTTGAGCTAGCTTAGCTTGGAGTTTATTATACTGAACATCAAGCAATTCCCACTTCTTTTTCCAATTACTGATTTCTTCACCTTGAAAGTTCAGAGTCTCATTTAATTCATTAACATAATTATCAAGAATGCTTATTTTTTGCTTCAGTTGGTCTCGATTCTCCTAGAATAAAAGGTTTAATCATGTATAAATGAAGAAATGATATCCAACATACTATTTCTTTTTTAAGTATTTAATACACTATAGTTTACTTTAATTTCCTTGTATTGTTGACAAAATATCTTTCTGTCTAAGATTGCACCAGTAGAGATATCTTTTTGCTGTGTAAGGTTACTTGTTAGTTCAATAACTTTAGTTTGCAGAGTAGCTTCCTTTTCTTCATAGATACATATATCATTATTTAAAGTCTCCATCTAATTAAAGAAAATAAACTTTTTATAATTGGTAATTACTAAATTAAATAATATCCTAAATATAGTATCAATACTTAAATTAACAACAAGATTATTCAAAGTCTGTCAAATTGCAAGGCTTGTGATTTTTTTTTTTAATTCAATCGGCAAAAAATTTGATTATTTTATCCATAGAAATCTTAAAGTTTCACATGTGCATTTTTTTTATATAAAGTTACGTTTCTGTTTGCAGTTTCAAAAGAAAATTCTGAACAAAATGGTGATCATAAATTGTTTTAATATTTTTTTAATTTAATTACTCAAATAACAATTACAGAACTGTTTCTAGATAGTGTACGGAAAAGTAAATTTTTTATAGTGAACTAAACATTTTCTTAAAATAATTATAAGTTATTTTCTGCTAGTTTGCCTACTAAATGTATCCATTAAGAACATTTAAGATTTTTCTTTCAATCAATGATATGTATTATATTTTTAAAACTAATAAGATTTTTAATAAAACAAGTATGCTGGAATTATTTAAATGGCTGTAATTCTGGAAGATGACGAATATTTAATATGAAACAAGAAAGGGAAATATGTGCAATGGGAGTTTTAAAAATTGTAAGATGTAGTCAAATGTGACTTAATAAAAGAGTACAACTAATTAATTTCAATAAATACTGAGGTAGTAGTATATTAGAAATATACAGGCTATGTACAAGTAAATATACAAGTTCTTGGATGTTAAAGATGAGCTGATAAATCAATTATCTTAAAAAAAAATTATTGCGAAAAGTTTTAAAATTTGGTTAAAATTTCGATAATTTTATATATTGATTTTGAATATATTTATTTCATGTAAACAACAAAAAATAAAATAAAGTGAAAATAAATTTATAATTATTTGAATTTTTTTTTTAATAACAAATTTTATGAATGAAATTTTAGACATAATTTATATTTTTACCGATACAATATTACCTTTTTTGTTAGATCTTTAAAATTATTCAAAAGTTCAGTTTTCATTGCTTCCAAAGTACTTATAACTTTATTTTGCTTTTCAACTTCTTGTTTACAATTTTTTAGGTCTTGATACAAAGCAATCCTTTCTTTTTCATTAACTTTAATTTGGATTGAATGCTTTTCAACAATAGATTCCATCTTTAAAATATTCTAAAAATAAAATATTAAAATAATTTTCTTTTACATCATGATAAAGAAAATACAAGATTATATCCATACTATTGTTCAATACAAAACATTCAAAATCATAAAAAATTTATAACATCTTTAATAAAGATTAGGAAATAACTGTCATGCTACATGGATATATTATGATAGTATCGCCCAACCATATAAAAGCTGCCTGGAAGCACCAGACTTTTACTTTAACGTTAAAACCAAATTAGATGATAATAATAAAAATATAGCCAATGAAATTATTTCTAATTGCAGTAGCTATAAAGCCATTTTGAGAAAAGCATACATAGATTTTTATGAAGAAAAAAAAGTAGTCTGATATTCATATTTTTCAATTAAATGATACCAGAAATATTAAAAATTTTGTTCAAAATATTAGTTATTTTTTTATAGTGAATTAACAAATACATCTGAGATTCATATTTTTTAAATTAATGATACCAGAAAATACACTAACTATTTTTGTAATAATGAGTTTTTCTATCATCTTTTTCCAGTTAAGAAAGAATATTACAAGAATGTAACATAATATAAATTCATTATTAATAACAATGAAATCTGAATGCATAAAATGCTCATTAAGATTAAAGTCAATTTTGCATATTGCTCATGATACTTATAAAAGATATCAAAAAAGTCATATACAAATAAAATTCTACCTATATTGTTCTTCTCAAAGTTTATTTTAAATTAGTTTTCAAAAAATAGCTAAAACAAATATTTAGAGACATTAATATAATTTATTTAATTAAATTGAGTAGTTTTTACTGTTTTAAGATAAAGTTTTTTTTTATTACTAAATATTAAATATAATCCAATTTTCATTGCTTTAGATGAAATTCGATTTAATAAACTAACAAAAAATTATTAGAATAGTTAAATTAATTAATTAGAATGATTAAAATAATTAAATAATCATATATATACTTTGGCTAATAGTTCTTTTTCTCTTATCAAAGATGAAACTTCTGAATCATGTTGTGTCTGATGCTTCTTCAACTTTGTAAGTTCTAAAAGTGAATCAGTTTTAGAATGCAAAATTTTATTTTCCTAATGAAAAAACTAAGTTGCACTATCTTGTAAATTATATACTTTTCTAAGACTAAAAAGGGATAACTTTCAATGTCTATTTAATTTTTATTTATGAATAAAAGAAAACACATTTCCTAAGTACCACTTACAGGATGGCCACAAAATTCAGGAAAAAAAGTTCCCTGATTTCCCTGACAGATTTCTGAAAAATTCCCTGATTTTAGGGCAAACTTTTTTTCAAATTTCCCCAATTTTCTTAGGTTTTCCAGATGTCTAGACACCCTGATCAAATAGAACATGTATGCTATAGAGATAATATGCAATTTTTAAAAAAATAGTTTTGCTGTTAATGAAAAGTTTAAATTATTCCGTAACATTAAACTTCTAATGGCTTACCACAACAAATCTCCATGTAAATAGCACCAAAATATGGATGAACGTGCCTTAAAAACGATATAAAATTTCCCTGATTTTCATGAAATATTAAAAAGTTCCCTGACATTTCCCTGATTTCTAGGTTTTCCCGGTTCAGTGGCCACTGATTTAAGTAAACAAATCAAAAATTGCTTTTCCTACTAAGAAAGAGCGCACAATAAAATGCCTACTAAAAGAGGGCATAAAATAAAATGATATTTTAATTATACCTTGGAAAACAGCCATCTAATAAAGTTCAACAGAATATCTATACAATAATTATATTGTAACTGATAGATTTTACAAGAAGAATCAAAATATAATTAAAATGTTTTTTAGCAATTATCTATGTAATTGAATAGTATAATACTGTTGCACAAATTGTCTGTATATAGTGTAAATAGTGACGTATTAATTTAAAATTCTATTGTAATTTATTTTTATCTTATTTTATTTTTTTAACAGCGATTATACAGGTTAGAAAAAGGTAGGTGGCAACACCTAAAGCAATCGAGAAAGTTCGAGATGTTCCTTTTCCGACGAATTGGCTGGAAATTTCGCGAATGTCTCACGCGCTTGTTTATAAAAGACTGGAGAACGGGAAAGTTTTCAGGTTGACTTTGGACTTCGATCAAAGCTTATCGCTTTGTTTACATATTGGAGTGAGCTTGTATAATCGCTGTATTCAAAGTTGTTTTTGCTAAAGCTTGTGTTGAAGCTTGTGAGCGATTACACTGTTGCCTGTGAATAAATTTTGTGAGTTTTCTGAAGAGAGAATAAATATTTTTATACTGTAAAAACTGTGCCATCATTGCCTCAGCGGAAAAATTCATAACAGTGGTGTCAGAAGTGGGGTTTCGTAATTTTGAATGCCGACAACTAGAGGAATGATGGAAGACCAAATGAAGCAGTTGATGGAAATGATTGCTGGAATAAAAGCCGGACAAGAATCCACGGCCGCTGAAATGAAAGCCGAAATAAAAGCCGGACAAGAATAAACCGCTGCTAGTCAAGCCCGTCAAGAAACGACAAATGCCAAACTCGCCGCTGGTCAAGCCCGTCAAGAAACGACTAACGCCGAACTCGCCGCCAGCCAAGAAGCAACATCATCGGAGATTAAAGCTTTAGCCGCCAAGTGTGAAACAACATCTGCAGCAGTGAATGAAATCAAAGAAATGAAGATAGAGCTAGCCTCAATGGTGGAATCAACCATAATAGAAACTACCTCAAATGTTCTGCAATCTGTGAAAGAAGAAGTGTTCAATGCAGTAAGAAAGGAAGTTGATGAAAAGTTTGAGGAGTTTAATGGAAAAGTGAACAACTTAGGAGACAAAGTTTCCACCTTGAAGGACGAGCAGGAAAAGTTTCATGACGCTGTAGAAGAAAGACTAAGGAAAATGGAAGCTCGCAAAGCTGTGACCTTTGCAACTCCTAATTGGGATAATGTTTCCACTCCCTTCATTGCGCCACGTTCCAACATCAAAGCGGCAACTTTTGATGGGAAGTCGTCTTGGCGTGTTTATCAAACGCAGTTTGAAATGATTGCTTCTGCAAATGGATGGGACGATACTTTGAAAGCATTCCATCTCGCGGCATCTCTTCGAGGTGAAGCTGCTGACATTTTACAGACGCTACCTGAAGAGAAGCGGGGAGAATTCGTGGCGCTGGCAAGTGCGTTGGAGTTAAGGTTTGGGGAGCAGCATCTAAAGGATTACACCAGACTGCAATTAAAAGTGAGACAACAGAAGGCCAATGAAACTCTTCAAGAGTTGGCGTCAGATATAGAAAGACTGTCGCTCCTCGCTTTCCCAGACTGTCCCCCGGATGTACGAGGTGATCTTTCGCTGCAGTATTTCATCGATGCTATTCAAGATCCCGATGTGCAGCAGGTGGTAAGGTTATCCCAAAACAAAATCCTGAAGTCTGCCCTCGTGTACGCCATGAGAGTGGAAGCCGCGCAGCTAGCTTCTGGAAAAGACCGAGGATATGTGTGTGGTGCATTAGCCGAGGATTCTTCTGACTTTGTCACCAGTAAGCTTCGAGAACTGGAGAGCAAAATTGATCGAATGATGAGAAGCTATCCCGGAGCCAGGGATCGAAGGACCAGAGTCATTTGCTGGTACTGCAAACGGGAAGGGCATATACGACGTAACTGCCTTGATTTGAAAAAGAGAAGGGATAACACTACCACGGAATCTCAACAACTGAATCTAAGAAGATGCCATCTCTCAGGGCAGAAGCTTCAATGCAGAACAGGTGAAGCCCCGACCAGTCGTTTCCACGTTTCATCAAGACAAGGAGGAAACCAGGGTTTATTCGTGAAGGGGGAGATCAACGGAACTCCATGTCGTCTAATCGTCGATTCGGGAGCGAACGTTACGATCGTAAGGACAGACGTGGCTCGTCGCCTGAACAGCCGACTCCTCTACACAGCGCCCTCTGTCTCGCTACAAACTGTGTCTGATGGTAATATCTCTGTGCATGGGAAATTGCAAGTGGACATTGCCCTTGGATTTAACACCTACAAGCACACCGTTTATGTTGCCGAAATTGTAGATCCATGCATTCTCGGACTAGACTTTTTGAAGAAAAATGGAATTACGCTGAATTTTGAGAAAAGCAAGCTGCAAACATGGAGAGGCTAAGTTCCTTTGCACGATCTAGACATGAAAGAGCTGTGCGTATATCGGATTATGGCTCATGAAGACAATGTCATAGAGAATGCTGAAGAGTCCACATCTATGAAAAGTACCTCACCAGCCTCGGAAAGAGAACCGAAGAAAGTGACGTTGATGAAACCCTCCCAGGAAGTGGTTCATGTGGAAATTCACAGAGTTAGTGAAGAGGGAATCGACATCCGTACTCCTGTTACAAGCATCGAACGGAGGTCCCGGGATCTATCAGCTGCACCCGCGGATGATTCGGACGCAATCTCAAAATCATATAACCAGCAAGATGGGGATCAGAAACTTTCACCGCTTCTGTTGGCATACGGGAGTACAACTCACGAGACCACCGGATTTTCTCCATCTCTAACGATGTTTGGAAGAGACCTTAGGCTCCCCAGCAACCTCCTCTTTGGACAACCACCGGACACTCCTTCCTCGCCTGTCCAGTATCTAAATGATCTGCAGGCACGTTTGGAAGCCGTACATCGGTTCGCCAGAGAGAGAAACAACATCATGATGGAGCGCATGAAGATCCGGTACTATGCCAAGGCCATGGACCGTTCATTCCAGGAAGGTGACAAGGTGTGGTTAGGGAACCCTAAACGCCGGAAAGGACTCTCCCCTAAGCTCCAGACGAACTGGGAAGGGCCGTATGGGGTCCTTAAGAAGATCAACGACGTCGTGGTGAGAATTCAACGGACACCTTCCTGTAAACATAGAGTTGTACACTACAATAGGCTAGCCCCATATTATGGTAGAAGTCATTGAATGGCTTAAGGACTTCACTGCCCGGGACGTGCAGTCTTTAAGAAGGGGGAAATGTTGCACAAATTGTCTGTATATAGTGTAAATAGTGACGTATTAATTTAAAATTCTATTGTAATTTATTTTTATCTTATTTTATATTTTTAACAGCGATTATACAGGTTAGAAAAAGGTGGCAACACCTAAAGCAATCGAGAAAGTTCGAGATGTTCCTTTTCCGACGAATTGGCTGGAAATTTCGCGAATGTCTCATGCGCTTGTATATAAAAGACTGGAGAACGGGAAAGTTTTCAGGTTGACTTTGGACTTCGATCAAAGCTTATCGCTTTGTTTACATATTGGAGTGAGCTTGTATAATCACTGTATTCGAAGTTGTTTTTGCTAAAGCTTGTGTTGAAGCTTGTGAGCGATTACACTGTTGCCTGTGAATAAATTTTGTGAGTTTTCTGAAGAGAGAATAAATATTTTTATACTGTAAAAACTGTGCCATCATTGCCTAAGCGGAAAAATTCATAACAATACATTCAACAAAGAGAGCTTCCATAAAATTCTAAGATTCAAAATAAAAGATGATTTGATAAAAAATCATACATGGTAACTCACTTGTTATTGTTTTAATATAAGTTTGAAAAAAGTTGTATCAACAAAGATGACAAATAAAACAATGTAAACATATTAAATTCCAAAATACACAGATTTTGTATAGCAAAATAATTTTTAAAAAAGATAAAATAACAATAAATAAGATCAAACAACTAATAAATTACTTGCCTTAACGTTTTGCTTCAATATTTATAAATACTTTACCATTGCTATAAAGAATGAAATAAAAGGAATATAGTTGTGCAACAAATAATAAAAAATAAATATGTGCATTAGAAAGACAGGGAAAAGAAAAGGTTCAATTTGTAATTACAAGTACAACTATTAAAAGATAAATTAAATAAATCTGAAAAATTGAAATAATTGTCTAATCTGAAAATTGTATCAACAGAAACATGCATAGAAAGCCAACAGGAACAAACTGAAATGCAGTAAAAAAGATGTACTTAAAAAAAAAATCCATTTCAGTTTTTGAAAATAAAATATGTACAAAAGAATCAGTTTGTGTTTGAAATGACAAAATAAGATGAATTTTCTTGTATTTACCTCTTTCATTATTTAATAATTGCTTTTCTAGACTATCACATTTGACTTCACAAGTCTGCTTCTGATTCTGTGCATTTAAATATTTCTGCAATGTTGCTTCTTTTTCATTTAGCGTATCAATCAATTTCCCATTCAGAGACTTCAGATCCTCATCTTTTCTCTTTAATATGAAAAGGTAGCATAATTGTTATGGAATGGAAAAGTAACATAAATGTTTGCAATATCAAATAATTTAATACAAAAGTTGGAATAAAAGCTTTTTTTAAAGTAACAATTGTTATGATAATGGTCTTTCTATTTAGCCACAAGTTTCAAAGTTATTAGCATGAGGAATTGTGACAAAACAGTTATGTGTTTTATAATGATAAATGGTAAACTAAAAATTAAATTTCAAACCAAATAATAAAATGTCAATAAAACTAAACTTTGTAAAAAATTACAACACATATTTCCTGCTTTAATCTAAATAAGTAGACAAGAGTCGTATAAACAGGAAAAATCCATTTTCTTTTGGTTTCTTTCTGGTTTAATTTTTGAAATTAGCTTCAGTACACATTTCTTAATTTCACTATGTTACATTAGGAAAGTCTTAAATTTTTACCTCTATCAATAAAATTAGTTTGTCCTTTTCATGAGAAATATTCTTAAATTCTTCCATCTGTATTTGGGATGACTTCAGAGTTTTCTCGTATAACTTTTGAAAAGAATTAAGCTTCCTCTGATGGTTTACGATTCGTTGCTGAAAAACAAATGAGATTTAAAATTATAAAATTTTACTCATCATATACTTTAACAAATAATTCAGGATGTCCAGATAGAAAACAATAAGAAAATTATCCTGTCGTACAGTCCTTGATAATAATGTAAATATAGTTGATAAAATGTATTCATCAACATTTTATTCAAATTTAAATAGAACTTTACTGAAGATAAATGGCAAAAAGAGTGTAATAATATGTTTAGGAAAATTGATTATTGTTCTCAAGAAATTCCTTAATATGCATTGTTTTTTAACTTTTGAATGAAAAAAAAATTTCTAGATTTAATTTAAAAAACAACTTTTAAAATAAATCATTGTGTGATAAGTCCCTAATATTTCAATAATTGCTGTAATATAATATTTAACTATTTTACATACTTCCTTGCTTTTTGATATCCTGTAATTATGTATTTTACCTATTTGTTTCAAAATGAATATACTGAAGGGAGGAACAGTTTAAAACACTATCATATAAGGAGTTTGTGTATATAAATTCCTTTATATATATATATTTATACACAAACTTATAATTATTTGAAATATATTTTCAGAAATAACAATCATAGTACTTCATATGAATTTATTTTTCTTCCCATATCGCCAATCTTCCACTTCAAACTGGTAACGGTTTCTTCTAATTCCAATATTCTATCTTCTTTAGCTAGCATTTCTTTTTCAGTAAAATGCCTGTCTTTGACAATATTTTGACTTCTTCCGAGTTCTTGCTTAAGTCTCCCTCTCAAAGCTTCAACATTTTCTTCAAGCTATTAATAGTTTAAATTTATATAATAACAGAAAAAAAAATACAATTAATCTAAAATCATTTGCTTATATCAAGTACTGCTATTCCACCAAATTAAAATAACTTACATGAATAAATCTATAATATTCACCCACATCTAATCAAATAAACATTGGATGCTACATAGACACTAATCATGGAAAGTGTTTTGACTTTAAAACTATTAGTTTGTTTGATTACTGCACATAAATAAATAATTCTCCAAATATTTTAAATTTATTTTCAAAGTTGTTTCAAATAATAAAAATTTGTATAGGTTTTGAAGGAATAAAATCTCAATTTTTAGGACACAAATTCGAGAAGACAAAACTTGCAATTTTGATTGTTAGAGCATTCCTATAAATAATGATTTCAAATCAATATTAAAATTGCATTCTTTTAAAAAAAAAAATAGAAAGCACAAGGACCTTTTCCATAGCTTCTACAGCCTCGATTAACTTATGTTTTACTTCAATTTCGGCAGATTCTTTAAACTTCAAATCACTTTCTAATTGGGCAATTCTTGAATTTAGTAGTTTCCTTTCTCTTTCTGCTTCTAATTCAAATGCCTGTTCTCTAAAAAAAAATGCATATAAATAACTCTGCATGACCAGAAATTTAAATTTACATAAATTGAAATTTTGTTTAGTTACAAGTTAAACACAAACATTTCCTGCTCAAATAAATTCTGCTTTTGAAGAAAGCTTACTTTTCAGGTAAAGAATCGTCGATTTCATTTTCTATGTTAAAAAGTTTGATTTCCAGCTCACTAATTCTTTCTTTATATTTAACTTCATTTTCTTTTTGATCTTCAATACATTTACAAGCCATAAAAAGATCCTAAAAACAAATTTATTCAAAATGCAATGAATAAAAATTATATTTTATTACACATTAAAACAGCATTAATGTAAAAAGTGATGAAGTACTTTATATAGATTTAAAAAAACTCTCATCATACATCCGTAAATGAAACACTGTCTAGAAATTACATCAAAGTTACAATAGATATTAAAATACAAGATAGGTTTCATTTCCATGGATAAAATCATACATAACTTTCTTGTTTCAAAAGTGCCATAAAATTTTCCAAAGGAACTCATGCACATTGTTATTAGGAATGAAGTTATATCGATTGGTAACACTTGTGAATGATTAATCACAACCAACCATTATAAACAAATTTAAATTTGCAGATTTCATTAGACATGCATAACCTCCATTACCTAATAAAGAGAATCTGGGTCTCATCTGATGCTAAATGAGCAACTACTATTCATATTATTACAAATTTATAGTTAAACGTTTAACTCAAAAGTTCATAAATTGCTTACTATGACAACATAATAAATAAAAAGAAAGATAATTTTAAGTGTTTCAATTAAAAAGATGAACAAAAGGTAAAATCTGATGAGAAAAGGGAATTTAGAGAAATAAAAGTGAAAATTGAAATTTACATAGTGAATAAAAAATATAAATAGGTACTTCTTTTAATTTTTCGTTGCTTCTTTCCACTTCATAGCAACGTTTCTCAGTGCTAATGAGTTCATTTTTACTCAGAAAGAGTAGAGCATCCAGCTCTTGACACTTATTCAATAACTGTTTCCGAAAGTTTGCAGCTGTTTTTAAAATTTCCAGAACTTCTGCAAATTCTTTTTCAAAGTTTTCAGCAAGTTTATTCTTTCTTATTTCTGTTAAGGTCTAAAAAAATAAATGCATAATTTATTTTATTTTGCAATAATTTATAATGCAGCAGGATTTTTTAATTTTAATTTCCTGTATTATTAAACATAACTGGAAATTTTTTAACAATACTAGTTTTTCAATTTTAACTGATGATTCAGATACAGGAGATCCATTCCTATGTTAGTAAATTAAGTTTGTCAAATATCAATTCTTTACTTTTTACTGGTAGTTAGCTATGAACTTTTTTCTCCAATTTCAACTGGAATTAATTATCAGTCTTCTTCTTAGATGAGCCATTAAAATACTGTATTTAAGTTTCACAAAACCCTTATAAGTTTCATATTTGTAATTATATGTACAGTATACTTGTGTACATTATTAGGTGTTTTCATGTGTCAAAAATCACAAGTGATTGCAAAACGAAATTTCTAAACCAAAAATTAAAATACTACAGCCAAGATATGGCACTTGTATATAATGATAGATTCTCTATTTCTGTCTCACAGCAAAGAGGATCTTAGCACATGCTCAGATACAGAACACCAGATGTGTAAGCCCTCATTTAAAAATTTAATTGGTTGCATTTTTATCTTTTATGGCTATCCATTTTAAACTATGCTTTAAAATAATGTCCCGATTTAAAAATTCCTACTCTTTAGAACAACAAAAAACTAAAACAATCTAGAAAGGAGTACTTTATAAAAACAATATTATTTAGCAATAGAAAGTCACAAATATTACTTAATAAAATGGAGGTGATTTAAAAAGGATGAACCAAGGTAACATATTTTCTTGCTTTCAAATATTACAAAAGCCAAAGTAGTTGTATTATTGAAACTAAAAAGTTTAGATTTATAGGAGTAGAGGTGGTAAGAGGAGAAACTATTTTGAATACTAATTAATGGCGCAACAATTCTCATTTAACTATATCATTAGAATTGAGGCCCAAATATGTATATATTAGTTTTATCCTATTTTATCTGAATAAGAAATTACAAAGAAAATCCTACTCAAGATCATATAAATCACCAAATGGTGGGAATTTTATAATACAACAATTATTGAAAAATATGACAGTATAATAATGTATGACGTTGGTAAGAAAAATGAAATGGAAATAATTTTTACCTGTTGGAAGCTAGCGGCTACACTTAATAAATTCCGAATTAGTGCTGGCATTTTGCATTCGCTTAAGTAATCTTCAGAGCAAGAAAGGTGTAACTTATCTTCTTTGAATCCAACACACTGAAAAATCAAGAAGCAAAAGAATTCACGAAGTAGAAAAAGATAGCATTGAAAAAAGGCAAACTGAATCCTCGAAAAAAAAGCGTCTTGTAATGTAATGTCATTTGCCATGCTATGTTTTTACTCGTTACCATGGTAACAAAACATGCTTATTTAAGTTACTTGATTGATTTGAGTTACCAGGTTCTAGAATTTGTGCATGATGATATAAGGAGTTGCTTCTTTTGTTTATCAATCGAGCAATAAATAAAAATTCCCAAAACAAGTTTAAATTTTTAAATTACACTTTATAATTACATACCCGTATATTTAATTATTTTTTTAATCATCATTACGAACAGTTGGATTCTTTTTTTGTGTGCAGATTTTGGGAAATGGAATTAGCTGCAACCGAAATATCTTGTTTATGTGAATGTACAACTATTTTGGATTTTATAAAATAATAATTCTACAAGCATGTATTTTATTCAATGTTTTAAAACATCTCAATTATTATTTTAAAGACTTTCCACTCAAAGATGTCTTCTCGAAAATCCCTAATAAAAATTCACCTTGACGACGATGATGTTTTTCTCATGTCACAATACGAGTATGAAAGTAATTTACGGCTACAAATCCTAAACATCAAAGCAAATGAAGCTTATACTGGTCAAGTAAGTGATGTAGATTTAAGAACACAAGCTGCTGGTATCCGCTTAACATTTTGTGATTTTATGCAAAAAGTAACTGCCGCCCTTTTTGAAAAAACTTCTGAATGCCTTAATTTTCGATATTCTTTAGATAAGAAAGATGGGCATTTTGTTTTCAAGTGGAAGAGTATAGATCACGAAGAGACTATTATAAATTTAGGGAATATAAAGATGAACAAAAGGGATGCAGTTTTGGTGTTAACTGAAGTTTTGCAATTAATGTCGGAGGAAATGCAAACGCTGAATTCCAAAATTATAAAAATGTCAACTGAGTTAGAAGAAAGCAAGAACAATATTTCTGAAACTACGAATCAACTTGTTCTGGCCATTGATGCTAAAGAATCCTTAGAAAAAGAGTTATACTCGAAGTTTGTTTTAGTGCTCAATGAGAAAAAGAGGCGGATAAAAGAATTGCACCAAAAATCAAGTTCCGATTCCAAGAAACACCAATCTAAAAATAAGAAAACTAAAGTTTTACATATCTTAAGTAGTGATTCCTCCGATATAGATGGAGACTTTGACTTAAACCGACCTGGTCCTTCAAATGCAACTAAAAGAAATTTGTTGCCATTTCTCGAAGATAACAAACCATTTGTACCAGCTGCTCAAAATAGAATTCGCAACAGGAAAGTTCAAGTTACTAAAAAATCTGACTTAACAACAAAAGTTGCGACTGAAAATTCTTTTTCATCTGCTCCATTAATTGATGAAAATGATGATAGTGATGACCTTTTAAAATGTCTGTAATTATTTTATCTTTTTATTTCCCATAAATTTTTATAGAAAATAAGAAGTTGATTTTACTCGAGTAAATTGAAATATAATTTTACAAACCTGTTTATTAAAATTTTAAAATTTAATTGTATCGGCTATTAACCGTTACATCAAGCACAGTAGAATTCCAACAAATTGTTGTGACAACCTCTTGATTGAAATATGTTTGTGATTATTTTATGTCAGGATTATAGAAATATTTTATGAGTAGCTTTATCAAAATTGCTTTTGCAACCTTGTATGTAAGCATTTTGAAATTTTAATCGCACTTAGGGTTGAGATATTGATTTTAAATTTTCAGTTCATTCTTCCTTTAATTCAGTCTGAAGAGGAAATATTGCATGCATGTGATGATATTTAAAAATTCAAAAAAAAATTTTTAAACATTCAATGTAATACTTGAATTTTATGGCGAAATCCACTACATAGGAAAAAAGTTGGCAGAAAAAATGTTGATGTTATGGTCCATCTTGTAGGCCCGAATGAATTCCATATATATCTATATATATTTTTTTATGTGCACTAATTGAATTCTTTGAAATTTTACAGATATTTATTTATACTGACTGCAAATTTTATCCATTTTAAAAAAAAATTAATTTAAAACATGATATACAATTGTTTTTGACCTTGCTGAAAACATTTATCAGATCATAAGTTTTACAAAAGCTTTTATATTTATTCTCTCTAAAATTTTGTGCATTTTAATGTTTTATGCTTTCTTGGGCTTTGAAAGAAAATTAGAAGCTTAGTAATTTTTAGCACAAATTTACAGTATCTGCATGCTATCCGTTTTGATTTTGATAATTTTTAAAACAGCTTTTTTTCTCACTTTTTTTTTTTTTTAATAATATATTTATATATATTTTTTTTTCTTTTTATACATTGATTGATATGTTGTTTAATAAACTTAATAGATTGTATATCATAACAATATTTATATAAAATGACTTTGATTAGCTTACCATTTTTTAAATTATATATTTATTATAAAGATTGATAATTTTTATTTAGCTGAATGGATTTGATCTATTTATTTTCATCTGAAATATCTTAACTATTTCAAGCTCTTTTTAAATCATAAAAAATATTATCTTTTCTTAGTAGTTGAGAAACAAATATTGCAGCAATATTTTTTGACCGCATATTCTTTTTAAATTATTTATTTTATAAACCTCCCTTATTAATAGAAAACAAAAATATTGATTTGTAATGTGTATGTACTTGTATGTCATTTTCTGCATAATTCGTTGTTATTGTGATATCAATGGTGTTAACAATTTAAAGTAAAGTGTTCATCATATTAGCAAATGAAAACAAATGTGTTATAATACATTAAAGTCAAGAGTGTTCACCCAAACTATAGATTTGAGTGTCCTGAACTTTTAAATATGAGAATAATATGTTTTTGTTTTGAGCCTAATTGTATTTTTCCTTTTATGTGTTTTCAATACTGCTATTTAATATTTATTATTGCAATGTATTAAAAATAAGTTGGCAGAAATTTCAGCGAAATTCAAATTGTTTTATTTCTGTACTACTTTATCAATTGCTGAAAAACACGATTTCAACCTAATGCGCTTGCACGATTTCCCATGGCCAACACTAACCCGCACACCAAATAGAGAAATGCAAAAGAAAATCGAAATTGTTTTTTGACCGAATGCTATACTTTTATTACCCTATGTAAACATATGGGTTATTGAAATTAAAAACGTATTTTGCTATGTTTCTCAATAGTTTGAAAAGAAGTTAAAAACAATATGAAATTCACTTTAAACTGTTACAGATAAATGGCATTTTTATAATTTAAAAAAGTATAATTTGTTTGACATTGGCACTTTTATGATTTTGCATATGAAAGGGTGTAGATACAATGGCTTATTCCAATAAAATCAGGCCGACCAAACGGTATAGTGGTTAGCGTGCTAACTTCTCGACCGCGAGGTTGCGGGTTCGAGTCCCGTGTTAGGCATGGGTGTTTGTAAATGTATTTTGGCTTGTCTAATGACGAATGTTTCGGCGCATTATAGTCCTTGTGTTGCTGACGGCACCAGATAATCTGAAAACAACCAACCAATAAAATCAGTTTATTTTTATAAGAACTAAATATTTGATTATAATCTATTCAAATATTGATGGTATTGAATTAAGAGTTACGTTGATAGCTGCATACAATATCAAATATCAGTGTGTAGGATAAATCGCTATTTCTGATCATTTAGACAAAAATGAAATATTCAAACATTTAAAATATATATATATATCTATAAAAAAAAAATTGTCAATGAAGTATTACATTTCGTAAAATAAAGAGTAATATTTAAAAAAAAACGCCATGGTTATATATTAGTCAATTATCTTCCACTGCCACACCAACTGAACACACAATCTAAGACTAGACATTGTAGACTCCAACATAAGAATGGTCGATTCCTCCCCAGAGTAGAAGTATTTCAATAATTTGGTACCAACATGTGGTTTTGTGACATGAAAGGAAATGATATGACCCCTTAAACCTTATGTCTTTGTGTCTTCAGGTTTCAAATTTACGGTTGTCCAAAGAAGAGGTCATTTTTGTTCCCATCCCGGAGCTGTCTGAAGATCTTTTGGAGAGAACGAGAGGATAAACTTCTTGGTCCTTCTAATTTAGCAATAGCGTCTTGATTGAAATTGTGTGTTCTTACAATATTTTGCAGAATTGCAATGAACTATAGTATTGATTTGATCAAAGCTTCTTTTTTTTTAATTAAGGAGTAGGCATTTTATTTTCCAATTGCGAATAAGGTTTGTTTTTTTTAAGTTATTTTAATGCATGATTTTTGTACATAGAATGAAGTTTAAGGGATGTGATGGCAGTCGGTTATTAAGCCTTTGTAATTAATATGCTTCTGATCAAGCAGTAGACATTCAGAATGCTAATTGCAATGAAAAATTTCACTCTTTGGTCCCATCTCTTACTCACAAATGAGAATATCGTGCCGAAATTAAGAAACTTTTTAATTTGAGAACCACACGAGGAGTAAAGATTTGTTGGTCATGGCAGGTACCTTGCAGGTCGTTGCAATCATAGTCTACTCGTCCTCTCTCAAACCCATTCCATCCACCGATAAACAAAAAAGAAGCCTGGTTAGGTGACTTAGAAATCTATATTAATGAAGCATGAAAAATTTCAAAAAAAGATTAATTTTGTTTGCTGATTTCTATCGATCTTCATATTAAGTAAAAAATACAACTTAAAAATATTAATGAAATTTAAAAATGTGTTTACATTGTAAAACTTCATGGAAATTGCCATTTAAAAATAATTTAGTTGACACACTTTATGGAGGGGGGGGGGGGGACGACCGTTAGGGTGGTTCGAATAAAAATATTTTTTTATTTTTTAAACGTATGAGGTAAAAAAGTTGGTACACATCTTGATAAGAAAAACTAAAGAAAAAAAAAATTGAAAAAAATATCTTCTGATCGCGCATTCTCCTCAATGTTTGGAGAAAATACAAAAAATAACTATTTTTTTTAATTTCTAAACGTTATATATTTGAAAGACAATAGTTTGCAATGAGTAGTTAAAGGGTGGTATAACACAGGGAAACACTATTCTATAAATTTTTAAAACATATATTAATAATTAAAAATATTTAAAAATACATTTTTTTGTTAAAAAAATTATTTTTCTATAAAATGGATACTAACGTAATTTTTTACATATTTTTGTTAAAATTGTTTTATTTACTTCCAGCATTCACTTAAAAGATTTGAATCAATACAAAAAGTACCCTTTTTTCCATCAATTTGTAGAATACATCACTTACTAAATTATCGAGGTACATTAATTTGTATTGTGTGGATTGAAGTAGATAGAACTTAGAAGAAAAAAAATCAATAATTATTCAGTCATAATCGTTCGCGCATAACCTTTGAAACATTGATAAAAACTGTGTTTTGGCGGGTTGCAATCTGGGTGGCCTTTCTCGTGGCGCCTTCTCTTCCTTTAAAACTCATAAACTTACTTGCTTATTCATTGGATCATAGCGGATGTGGCTGTGATTGGGACGGCCATTAATACTGGCTAGAAATAGTCTGACAGATCAAATTGCACGTTGGGATTTGACATTGGAATTTATTTACTCACTACATTGGAATTTATGCCTTCTATACTCCAATGAACTACCATTCAGACGCATATTTAAACACGTAGATAGTACTACAACAGGACCAACATCTTTCAGTGAGATCAAAAATTGAAGATTCATAGATCAAAAATTGAAGAACTGTGAAACAACTGATACAACTCGAGTGATTTTTTACGTGTTGAATGTTCTATTCCTCAAGCTGAGATGAAAGTACTGAGAATAACAGATTAGTTATATCTTCTTGATATTTTTGCAGCGATCAGATCAGCCAATGACTTGGCAGCTCGCAAACCCAATCCCCTTTCACATTCCAGATGGCTAACAACAGAAAGCAGAGTCTTTAGAGTATATGCGAGTGAGTGTAAACTATATCGGATGAACTCAAGCAAGTGTGGTATTCTTTATTTTAAATTATTACATGCCCTTATTGATTTCGAATATTTACTGGAAGTTTTTAACTCATCAGTTATTGAACGAAATGCTTCCTTCCCTCACCCAAAAAATTTGATTTCGGCACTGATTTTGTACGAAAAGATAGTGATGTAAGAGAACTGAGGCGTCGGGTTCTGAAATCTCAAGAACTTTCATAGAGAAAGACAGTCAGGTATTTCAAGGCATCCAAATTTAACTTTATTGCCACTGATTACGTGGACATAATTAATTGGAATGTTTGTATAATAGGACCCCTCTCCTTTGTTAAGAGTAACAAACTAACTTAAGTTGGTAAAGCCTGGCGCATCCTAGGTAGCACAGCTATATTAGAGGAAACGGGGGAGACAGGAAGATTGGCTAGTCTGGCCGAGCATAGTTCTAAAATACACGATTTTTCAACAAACAAACAAGTCAAAAACACCGCATAGTTTTGTTTCTCATAAATACAATATCCCAAGTTTAAAACTGTGCATCTTCGTATCAAAACCTCTTCTATATTTTATCCAGAATTGAGCGAGATTGGCTAATATTGTTTCCAACGACCGATTCACAACGTTCCACACCGGGATTCATAAATTATGCAAATTTACTACGTTTTTTCTCCAACCAACTCTTTGTTGGTTATTATTACTCAAAGTATCCATTAAATATCCTTACTAGTAATTATTCAGTGTTTTGCTAAGGTAATCAAAAGCTATACCAAAGTGAAAGACATTCATACAACTAATGTATCATATTATTGAACTTACAAACTGCATGCTGTTCGCAGACAACTATACGAGCTACACAGGTTGGAGAAATGGAGTCTCTATCGCGGGAACATAAGTGATACAGACAGTGGCGGCTGGTGCAGAGGGCCAGGGGGGGCCCGGGCCCCCTCACTTTTTTGAACTTAAGTCCCACTTATTTATGTTGTTTGGTTGTGGAATTAAAAAAAAAATATTTTGAAGAAATTATTATTTAAGCAGTCATTGGCTTCACCACATTAACGATTGTGGACAAAGCAACATTTCTCTTGTCATAAATTCGTAAAAATGTCAATCAATCACTATCATTTCTATAAAAACCGTCCCCTCCCCCTTTCTCCCCTCATTATCTTCAATGGATATTAGTTTTCCCCCACAGCTTGGGTACAAAGTGACCCCTTCTTCCGACGACCTTGAATTTGAAACTATAGTGTGTAGAAGACCGTGGTTGCGACTTTTGTATGACATCCTGGTTTTTGCAGTGAGTTTTAGTAATGTGATACCACATTACCAAAACAGTTCTGCTTTCTCTGCCCTCAGGTGGATTCTCTGAAAATGAATGGCCATTTCTATAGGAGATAGCGATCGGACGTTTAACTTTAAAGTGTCTTCTAGTTTGATGGTCTGACGGAGGCAGAGAATTGACAATTATAGTCAATGGTAAGATTTTTTTTAATTTCACTCTTTATTTTGCAAAATGTATGAGTATGATTTACTCAACAATTTGTTCTTGTTTCGATAATTTCTTCTCTCTCCCCCGAAAAAAGTTTGAGTACTTAAATTTAGTCCAAATCTTCGGAAGTGGGTATTTGTCTTACCACTCACACTGATATTTAGCATCGTATTCAATGTTTAACGTAACTTTCAATTCGATACCTTCAACAGAAGAATTTCTGTACAAACAGTAAAAAGTTTCATTCTTCACAAAATAAGTGATTTTACTAGAACTAAGCCACCGCATAATGATCTGCTAAATGTCACACGTAATTGTCGAAACATCTGTTTTCCCAAATAGTCTTGTAAAATAAAGCATTAATTTAATTTCAAAATTTCTAACTGCTCAACATAGCTACTTAACTGATTGCAAATTTGTTAATATAGCACATTCAAAGCTTTTAACATTTTTCATTAGCTCCTTTAAGCGATGTCTTAAAAATAATTTATTTCATTTTTTTTTAATCAAATAAAAATCTTTATTTAAATATTTACTCCAAAGTTACGAAGGGGAAATTGCTATTGTGAGCGTTTTTTATACATATATAATTCATGTAATATTTAATAGAATTTTTTTTCTCTGTGTTTTCTACTGAATTTTTAATTGTGTTATTCAATTTATTTTATTCAGTCCTAACATTTACTTCTAAATTTTGGCTTTCTCTTTTTTTTATATACAGAGTCGTATTTATACTTTCACTTATTTTATGTAATTCGTTTAACTTCGGAAGTTATCAAGGACCTTATGAAGAAGGAGTTTTATGTTCCTACAGTATGGGCTGAAGTTGTTACAAAAATCTAAATCTGCCACCTTTATAGTACATAAAATGATGTGTGATGTTCAGGGACGACGCGAACGGGGGGCGTAGGGGGCGACTCGCCCCCCCCCCCCCAAAGTTTTTAGAAAGTTGGACAGTCGGCAAATTTTCTACATTTTAACGAGATCTTTCTTTTTCTAAAGTCGATCCAAAATAAATTGAATTGAATGAAAAAAAAAAAAATTGAATGAAAAATATTAAAAATATCGGAATGCAGAGTGACCCGAGTTTGACGAATCGGCATTTTTACTCTAGAAGTCTATTATAAGGGAGTCGGTGTCTTTTTTGCCGCCTACAATGATGAACTGCCCCCCCCCCCCGAAAGCAAATATTATCATATAAATATCTTCATTATCTCACCCCTTCAAAGTTTTTAGAAAGGCTGGTAGTCGGCAAATTTCATCTCTTCTTTTAAAAATGCCTACTGACGGATGTTTCAAAACATATTGAATATTTAAGAACAAACAATTAAAATCATCATTGGTACTACAAAATTGTGATCACAATGCAGCCTAAGTTGACGGTCGGCAATTTTGAATTGGAGAAAGTATATCTTTTTGACTGGACATTCTTCACTGACATTAGATAACTTTGGTGTGTTACAGTAGATGATATACTTGTATTTGTGGTACGTCATATAACGCCTCAAAAACCATCACAACCAACCAACCAAAATGTTTGTATACGAAAATTGACCCGCATTTTACAAAGTTATTGCAATTAATGTCAAGTAGAACTCCATAAATGCGACAGTCTCGTTCAACAGATCGAAATGAGAATTTAGGTATATAGTTATTCAGAGGTATGAGGTCGGAATTCTGTGAATTTCAGCAAAATGGCGCTCTCGATTACGCCGGTTATAGTTACGAATGGCAACGCCTACTTTTTTCCTATCTAAAAATGATCACCGCAAGCGAAAACTCTAAAGAGCGTTGGAACGGTACGTGATGTATCACAAAAAATGGACTCGTAATGGACGCACAAATATACAGATCTGCGAATGGCCAACAAAAACACGATCGGTATAATGGAGGCCGCTCGCCAAATATTCAGCATGGAAAACCGATTAAATTGCCTGTGAAGGCACCCATGTGAACTTTGGCCTCTGTCAAATGCAAATTTTTTAGGGTTTTCTCTTGTCCTGAGCATTTTGAGACAGGAAAAAGTAGGCGTTGTCATTCGAAAAATTGAGTGTTTGTAACTATAACCATAACCGTGAACGCCATTTGTTGAAATTCACAGAATCTCGAGCTCATACCTCTGAGTAACTATACCCGAAATCTCATCTCGATCTGTTAAACGGAATCGAAGCTAGAGGCTCATATATCGGCAAAGTTTCTTTATGACCCCCTTGTACTTCATATATTGAAAATGCATTCGCAAAATAGTGCATGCCACATGTAAACTGGAAGGCGATATCGAGTTTATTCCAACAAAATAATCTTTGGAAAAGTAGTGAAAAGTTTCTTTTAATACTATCTAAAATTCTTATTGTTTCCCGTGCTCAAATAGCTGTGGCCCGACATTGTCCGGTACAGCCAGGTTTAGTCTATTGCAAATTCTTAGTATCCTTTCACTCCTATCCTCAATTTTTGACGCAGTTTGGCCTTTGTGTTGCCCTTGCGCTTAATAAATCTGAAAAACAACCAACCAACCTATCCTGGATTTCACCACTTTATACTCTAAACATTGAGGAAAAATTGTGTTTCATATATTGTGTTTCAGATTTTTTTAGTCTAAATACCTTTAATAAATCTCAAATTACGATCATAACCATTACATGTGGGTAAGAGAAATGGGGATGGTTTTTTGAAAGTTTCATGTTGACAGTGACGTTTCTCTTGCTTTGAAGATCAAATGTGCAACTTGTTCTTCCTCAAGATCGGAATAACACTGTAATTTGAATACTCCCTCCCCCCTGCCGACCAAACGGTATGGTGGTTAGCGTGCTAGCTTCTAAACCACGAGGTTGCGGGTTCGAGTCCCGTGTTAGGCATGGGTGTTTGTAAATGTATGTTGACTTGTCTAATGACGAATGTTTCGGCGCATTATAGCCCTCGTGTTGCTGACGGCGCCAGATAATCTGAATACAACCAACTCCCCCCCCCCTTCTCACCTTTCCCAAAAAAAACCACCGGTACTATTCCTTATATAGTTTGGATTGTTGTGCTAAAAATTAAGACATGCTTTTTTATCGATCTGAATATTTATATCTGAATATTTCTGCAAATAAATATTATAGTTTGGTTTGATGCTCAAAGTAATCCATTTCATTTTTAAACCCTCTTAGGAAAAAAAATTAATTAGCATTTTGAAGTTTACTTTCCTTCTTGAACAAATGATTATTGTTCAAAAACAGAAATTATTGCTGAAATACCACATCGCATCAGTAAAAAACCAAAAAAAAAAAAAAATCATTAAATTAAATCCAGCAATTTTGGTAAAAATATATACTCGAAGTAACTACTTTTAAGAAGTAGGTTCCTGGATTGAATTGTTACAAAAAAATTTACTATTAATACACTTTTCAAGAAAAATCAAAATCTTTTCTTTTTTGTTAGGAAAATGTATTAAAAAGTATTTAAAAATTAAATAATTAACAAAATGTTTTTAATAATATTTGTCTTTTGCAATGCAATTATAGTGTCCATGAGCGCCTACATGACTATTTGTAGGGAGGTGTAAGGCGACAAAAGTTTTTGTTTAATTCTTGATTTTTCGAAGATGGGAATTGGATTTCCTAATTGGATGTTAGTTAATAATTGTGCATCAATGTTCTGTTCAAATTGATAAATTAACATCTATATATTTTTTACCTGTAAATTTTCCCACTTTTTTCCCACTTTACTTTATTTTTCAAAAGCCAGAGGGGAGGGAGTGCAAGTGCAAGTGCATGTTTTTTATGTGCCTGACATTGTATTTATTATAAAGTTGCAGTGCTTCGCGTAGGGAATTTTCTGAAATAGCAATAGTCCGCCAGAATTTTAAAAAGAAGAATTTTTCCAGAATTTGTTTTTTTATCAACCTTTATACAATTCTTTATAAAAAAAGTCACCTATTTGATCAAAAATCTTCATCTATTTAATTCCATGTTAAAGTGTGAAGACCAAACGGTATGGTGGCTAGCGTGCTAACTTCTAGACCGCAAGGTTGCGGGTTCGAGTCCCGTGTTAGGCATGGGTGTTTGTAAATGTATGTTGGCTTGTCTAATGACGAATGTTTCGGCGCATTATAGCCCTCGTATTGCTGACGGCTCCAGATAATCTGAAAACCACCAACCGTGTTAAAGTGCTATTTCCAACCACTTTTAAACGTTTAATTAATTTTTTTCGAAACTGGAATTTGAAAATATAAAAAAAAAATTAACGAAATGAAGCACTTGTTCTACTCAGGTTACTGAATTAGTTTAAGATTGTGGGGAAAAATTCTATCTATCTGCAAGGTAAAAATGTCTTCTCCCCCTGTCCCCAAATAAAAACGCTTCCAAAATTATCTCTTTTGTTCGGTGAGGAAGGGGTAATTTACTAAAAAGAAATTAAAAATAAAATGAATTTGAATGAAATTTAACTATAATGTGATGGGAATCAATTAATAAATAAAATAATTCCCAATTAAGTAAAAAAATACATTAACAATTAGTTTTACATTAATTAATAATTAATTATGTGTTAAGTAATAATTAATTATGTATTAATTATTAATTGATTATGTATTAATTATTAAGTAATTATGTAATTATTATTAATTAATTATGTATTAATTACTAATTAATTATGTATTAATTATGTATTAATTAATTAATAATTATGTATTAATTAATAATTATGTATTAATTAATAATTATTCATACATCAATTACAAATTATGTGTAAGTTAATTTTACATTAATACGAATTAGTTAACAATTTATTAACACCTTAATTTATATTTTCTACATTTACACCGGACATGCCTTGATTTCAGTCGGCAAAAGGATGTCTACGCCCCCCCAAACAAAATTCTTAGCGACGGCCCTGGTGATGTTAAAAATATTGGTAATTTATCCTGCATTAAAAAAGTTTAATCTTCAGGGTTGTTGAACTTTTAAACTTCTCCCCATCAACATGAGCTCATTTTAATTTGCTCTTAAGTATTCTTAATCGAATAAAAATATAAAATATTTATAGCATGTTTTTCAATCCATTTTTAGAGGTGATTAGTTATAAAGGGGAGGGAGCAAAAAGAAGTGTTCCGACTCACTTTTTTTTCTTTTCTTTATTTTTTAAATTTTTTTTTTAAATCTTAGAGTAAGACCCAGTAGTATTCGAGCAACTCTAAAAGTAATAACACTGTACACGGTCGTCGTAATCACTACTGACCACTGGTAACCATTTGAGGAAGCCAAGTCCAAGTCCCACATTTAAATCTTCAAAGCATGGACTGTGGAATATTTTATGTATAAGGGGATGCAGATTGCATACAAAATAATATTGCATAAAGGCGTCTAATGCTTCAAACAAGGAATTTTCAACCGTGAATGAGTATTTCTTACTGAAGTATTAATAAATAGATATGAATTAATTTTAAGTTCGAATGAATAATTTGAAACCCATACTTTATATTTTTTTCCAATGAATTCTCCGCTACATTTTTAATTTTCAAAAGACATGAAAGTATAAATGCATTCTTTATAACTCAAAATATCGTCCCCCTCGCTCAAACGAAACGCCATCTTTGTTATAATAATTCATTTTTTAGAAATATTTATTTTATTAAGATTTATTTAGATAATTTAAATATGTGAATAATCTTGTAGTTTTGTTTGTATGTGTATTTGAGTAACATTTACAAAATTACATGAAATTCATGTATATTGATATTTACAAGTTTATTTTCCATTAATTTAATTCGGGGCCCCCTCACTTTTACTACCCACGAGCCGCCACTAGATACAGACTTGATTTTAGTCATCGACCATTGATATAAAGACCATATGCGTAACGAGGGAGGTTTTGGGGGTTCAACCCCCAACATATTAAGTTGAGAAAGAATTAAACAAATATATTGCATTTTATCCTCAATCAACTCTTTGTTGATTATTACTCAAATTATCCATTAAATTTCATTATTGAGATTATTCAGTGACCAGTGTTTTACTAAGGTTATCAAAAGCTATACCAAACTGCAAGACAATACATGGATCATTCACCCGAAGAGCAAATTTGCCATTTAATGTACCATTTGATGATAACTACACGCTACACCGAGGCTGAAACATAAGTTCTGAGTGGACATTGCGCTGTATAGAAAACCCAAATACTAAACAATAACTGAATGTAAAGTAGGGGAGTGGAACATCGCACAACTTTCAATTACACTATAATAATGGTCAGCATATATAAATTTGACGTGGAAGTGTTATTACTATTTTTATTTATTTGAAATAATGACCCTTAGTGATATTTTTACAGATAACTCTTACAAGGGCGAATGTGAGAATATGTACTTTACGAAAATTCTTGCAATATCCTTTCTTGTTAGTGAAACAGAGGAGAGGAGAAAAACGGTTGTTCATGAGCGATCCTCAAAGGAAGAGAACTCTATCTTGAAGACACTCGTTTTTCGTCTTTTTACACCTTTGTTACATTTTTATGGGAATTTCGGAGAGTTTGAACCAGGGCCGTCGCTAAGAATTTCGATTGGGGGGTGTTAGACATACTTTTGCCGACTAAAATCAAGGCAATTACAGAGTAAATGTAGAAAATATCCATTATGGTGTTAATCTATTATTAATTAGTTTTTATTAAGGTAAAATTAATGCATAATTTTTTGTTAATTAATGCGTAATTTATTGTTAATGAGTTTATAACTGTTATTTTTTTATTTAATTGTGAATTATTTTATTTAATGTGTAATTGTTTTTAAGTTTGTGTGTTTTTAATATTTTATGGCATTTTATTAATACGGGATTGATATCATATTTTAAGTAAATTCCCATCACATTTTAGTTAGTTCTATCAAATTCATTTTATTTTTTCATTTATGTTTAATAAATAACCTCCCTCTTTGCCGAACAAAGGGGATAATTTTTGGAAGTGCTTTTTTATTGGGAGGGGAGGCATTTATCACTTGCAGATAGAATGCATGCTCGCAATCTTGAACCAATTCAGTAACATGTATAATGTGGTAAAGTAAAGTGGAAATAAGTAATTCACAAGAACAAAATATATCGGTAATAAATTATCAATTCGAGCAGAAAATTATGTACAGCTATTAACTAAGATCAAAATAGGAAGTCCGATTCCCATTTTTGAAAAATCTAGGATAAAAATAAGACTTTTGTCTCCTTATACCTCCCTGTTAGCGATCTGCACCTCCCTGCAAACAATCCTGTCGGCGCTCATGGACAATATAATTGCATATCAAAATACAATAATTATTAAAAACGTTTTGTTAATTAATTTTTAAATACTTTTTAACATATTTTCCTAACCATAAAAGAAAAGAGGATTTTACTTTCTCTTGAAAAATATATATTAATAGTAAAACTTAATTTTTTTTCATAATTTAACATAGGAATTTACTTCTTAAAAATAGTTTCTTCGTGTACATTTTTTTTACCAAAATTGCTGGATTGAATTTAATGAATTTTTTTTTTTTTTAGGTTTTTCAGCAATAATTTCTGAAAATATTACTCGTTTTATTAATGATAATCATTTGTTCCAGAAGGGAAGTATAATGCTAACTTTCTCTAAGCAGGACTAAAAATGAAATGAATTGCTTTAGCATTAAACCAAACTAATATTATTTATACTTAAAAACAAATAAAAAATAATACATATGAACCTCTATCCTAATGAAGCAGAAATCAAGTTTTACAAAGTAAACTATTCTCAACTAACTCACTAACCCTTATGAACTTCGAATTTAGCATTAAAGTATTCAGATCTATAAAAAAAGCAAACCATAATTTTTGGCTCAAAAATCCAAACTATTAAGTAAGGAATAGTACCTGCGGAGGTGGGGTTTTTTTTGGGGGGTGGGGAGGTATTCAAATCGCCAATGTTAATATCTTGAGGAAGGAGAAGTTGCGCATATGATCTTCTAAAGAAGAGAAACGTCACAGTCAACATGAGATTTCCAAAAAACATCCCCCATTTCCCTTTCCCACCTTTAAAGGTTATGATCCTAATGTGAGATCTACTGATCCAATTTGAAATATTTTTAAAGGTATTTTGACGAATCTAATTTATCTGAAACAAGATGTCTTTCCGATGTTTCGTGTATAAAGTGGTGAAATCGAGGATAGGCGTGAAAGGGTACTCACTACTTCTATTAGACTGAAACCTGGTTGTACGTCGGACAACGTCAGGCCGCAGCTATTTTAGTACAGAAATTTGATAGTATTACAAACCTTTCAGTACTTTTCCAATGATTATTTTGTTGCAATAAATACGACATTGCCTTCCAATTTACATAGCATGCATTATTTCGGTAATACATTTGTGGTGGTCTCGTGTACAAATGACAGATACAACACCTAGGCACTAGCGATCACTTTTGCCTAGTGGTTAGCGCGCCTGTCTTCTGATCTAGGAGTCCCGGTTTCGACTCTCCGTTAGCGCACACCGCTACATTGGTGACCCGAATATTCAAACACATCAGTAGCAGCATCTAGTGCACGACCTCCACACTACCACGCACTTCAGCATCTCTGGCGACTCACTGGCTTTCGCAACGCACTCAACTCACACTCAAGCAACTCAATCGTTCACCCCTTCTCTACTCACTGGGAAGGGGTTATGTGGTAGTCTCGTGTACAAATGACAGATGCAACACCTAGGTACTAGTGATCACTTTTGCCTAGTGGTTAGCGAGCCTGGCTTCTGATCTAGGAGTCCCAGGTTCAACTTTCCGTTACAGCACACCGTTACATATTTTTAACTTATGAAGTACTATATAACATCATTTATAGAGCTCTACTTGACATTAATTGCAATAATTTGGCAAAATGTAACAGAAATAATTTCAACAGAATTCTACGCTACTTTCATTTCACTCAACTTCACTTTCGTAATAAGTAAAAATAAACCTCGTTGAGTAACCTCATAAAATGTATTTTTTTATTTTTATCTTTACCAAAAATAAACAAGTTTTATTCGAAATTGAAACTTCTCGCCATACTAGTGGTGTACGTAAGGTGTGTTTTTGATAAGAGCGGGCTCATTTTTCGAATGTTAAAATTTAAATGTTTTGAAATTTTCTGTAAGACTTTCAATTCATATGACGTATATACATACTTTATGTAAATTACGTTTAATGGGCATATCATGGTTTTTGTGGCGTTACCTGACGTACTAAAAATATGTCACCTACTGTAACACATCAGAGTTATCTATTAATTGGAAGAATAAGTAATTATTGTCAGTTTCTTCCTGAGAATATAGTGTGTACTTATCAGGTGACTGATGATTTGAAATTGAAGAAAAATTATTCATTCTGCAAAGAATTCGTGGAAATTGATACTTGTGCTACAGTACGGGTATGGGAGATATGTTCATATTGAATTTCATTTAGAAGCTGTCAGTGACGATATCAACTTAAATGTTCCTGCAGAAAAGGATATACTTACTCCAATTTAAAAATGTCGACCTCCAACTTGGACTGAATTGTGATCAGGATTTTTTAATACTGTTGACGATTTTAATTATTTATATATATTTTTTTCTATTAAAACATCCCTCACTTGGCACTTTTAAAAGAATATATGAAATTTTAGAAATGTGCCGTCTTTTTTTTTTCTAAAAACTTTGGCGGGGTGAGATAACGAAGATATCTATGATTTGTGTTCGCAAGATACCTATTATATTTGTGTACGCAGTCCATCAATGCAGGCGATGGAAAAGATACCGACTCCCTTATAATAGACTTCTAGAGTAAGAATACCGATTCGTGAAACTAGGGTCGGTATTTTTAATATTTTTGTTCGATTTTTTTTCCCCCCCTCTTTTTGATATTTTTCATTCAATTCGATTTTATTGTGGATCTACTTTAAAAAAAGGGCTCGATAAAATTTCGAAAATTTGCCGACTGTTCAACTTTCTAAGACTTTGAGGGGGCGAGACACCCCCCATTCGCGTCATCCCTGGTTAGAACATCTTAAGAGTTCGTTTAGAACATCTTAAAAAACATTATCAAAGATATTTTGATCAAAGTCGTTAGAGCCGCTTTTTAGTGATAGCTAAAGAACGCCAATTATTTTTTTTTTTAATGTTTTGCGCATGCGCAATATTGACGAAAACTTTAATGGCAGGTTCTATGGCCCCCACTAACCTGTACTCCAAATTCGAACATCGTAGGTCAAATCGTTCGGGAATTGTGTTGACCACGAACACACAGACACATCGGCAGACATTTTTCTATAGTTGGATGTTCCAAAACGTGGAGAAATGCAAAAAATTCGATTTTTTTTTTTTTTGATCGAAAACAATACTTTCATTATCCTATGTTAACAAATGGGTAATTAAAAGTTATTAAAATAAGTTCAGGTACCAAACTTAAAGTGATACACTTTTTATTTTGCAAAAGATGAAAAATATGGTGAAATTACTGTTCAAGTTGAAAAAGAATCGCCAGATAACGTTGAAAGAATCGCCAGATGAAGACAAAAAAAAAAAAATCTCAGATTTAGATTCGGACGGTGTTGGTATCATTATGTATGTAAAAACAATAATGCATTATAAACATTAAGAGACACAGCTATTTAAAAAAAAATATGTTGAAATGTTTATAGATGTTATAATGCTTATTTTTGACAGTGTGTGTTTGAAATATTTCGAGGGATCACGCCACTGAAATTGATCCCATCTTGTTTGCTATGCCAGAAAAGTTTCTCCGAAATTATCGCATCCATATATTTACAATTATATCAGTCCTTTTCAATTTCCATATGTTTAAAACATATTCCTACTCCTTTTTTTTTCTTTTCTTCCTACGTATATATAAATAGAATTCTTAAGAAATTTCCCTTATCCCCTAGGTTTGGACAATGATTTGAAAACTTTTTCAATAATATGAAATCATTTTTTTTTTACTCTCTCCTTCGCCTGAATCGCCATTTGGCGGTTTTAGTCTACAGACACAAGCACCAAATTTCAAGGGGAAAAAGGTGTACAATTCGCCAAAAAGTCAGTTTCGTATCAGTATTTTAAATTGGCACAGGAGTGTCATTCCTGTAAATACCACTTTGGATTTCCCCATTGTGTTAGCAATTTATGTTTCTTCTGAAAACCAACAACAAATAAGGAAGAAATAAATTGCTGTTTTATAAAGCTAAAGACAGTACAGTTGTTTTTGTATAAATTTTATTTAGCGAACATAACAGAAAGGGTTTGCATAAATATTCTGAATTACTACAAATACGGGGTTCCCACTCAAATCACAAAATGAAAATGAATGACTTTTAAGGACCTAAATAATGTTTTTAATGACCTTTGAAAAAAAATTTCAGGCATCATGTCTATATATAAATTATTAATAAAGTATATTCTACCAAAAAAGTTATAAGTTGGTGCATACGTAATACAAATAAGTCAGAGAATTCCGATATGGTGTGGATAAGTGGCGGTTACGAGGCGATAGCAAGTCCGAATTGTA
The DNA here is from genome assembly GCA_963978545.1 of Linyphia triangularis. Lineage (NCBI taxonomy): Eukaryota > Metazoa > Arthropoda > Arachnida > Araneae > Linyphiidae > Linyphia > Linyphia triangularis. The sequence continues at coordinate 61,034,818 of OZ021723.1, read as the reverse complement.
TTTTTTATAAATTTTGCAGTTGGGCACACAACATTCCCAAAAATTATGGACTTTTAAGGACCTCTAAGCATTTTCAAGGCCTTGAAAACAATTTTGAAAATAAGCAGTTTTAATGACCATGGGAACCCTGATATAGCATTACCCAGCTGAATATATTGTTTGACTGAGAATGAAGTCTTCATTTTCAGCCAAACATATTTTATTAACTTTGAATGGCTTTTTAATAAAAGTATGGAGCACGGAACATTCATTGGCTGGAAAATATACACCTTGAAATATTGTAAAACATGAAAGTACAAAATGACACTCAATGGACAGAAAAATAGTGTTTATTTTCTCTTTTTGTTTGTACATTTTTGTTGCAATTTTAATTTTGACATACTTGACAACATTACGAAACTAATATCACATGGTTAATGTGCAACACAGTTCAACAAAAAGTAAATTTCATACCACTCATACATAAAATGCAATTAAAAATACAAACACTACATTTACCACTTCTTGCATAAGAGTCACTTTATCGAGATTAATGACAATAGTTATTAACAATGTACACATTTTAGTCAAACAGACATAGGAACAACATTTGTCAAAGGTGTTAACTTTTTTTAATGTAATTTTTTCTTCTTGCTTTCAGCACAGTTTAGAAAAATTGATTTAATTATCTGATAATTTTATTTATTGTCTATTATCTGTTTCTAGAACTTAAAAAAAAAAAAAAAAAAAAATTCCCTTAACCCAAATAAGAATAACTCTGTAAAACTAAATAAATCATTATTAAGGCAAAAGATTAAAATTAACATTTTGAATTAAAGTGAAGATTTATTACAATTAAATAGGTATTGATTAAATTGACAGTGTAAAATAATGATTTATGATCAAAACACATATTTGATTTGAACAGAAAATTAACAAAACATTTGACCACAACGCACATAAAACAATATTAAGAAATAATATTTACAAGTAAAAATTAAAACCTGATTGAAAAAGTATTAAAAAAATTATTTTTGTTTTTTGGCAGATAAAAATGGCATAGTATTGAATATATACATATATCAATACTTTGAATAAGACTGAGTGAAAAAAAAAAAAAGTGTACCTAGTTAAAAATTAAATCTACTAGTATTCAAACTGCGTATAAACTTATTCTTAACCTAGAGTCGCAAAAAAAAAAAAAAAAAAACTAATTTCAATGTTTTCTGCAAGCATATTAAGATGAAGCCGTTTCCAATGGGCAAGTCTTTATGTGTCAGTCTGTTGGGCATTTGAAAAATTAAACTATTTCTGAACAATTTAAGGCTACCATATGGTGTGTATGGAAATTTGCAATAGGAAATATTCTGCTGAAATAATTTTAAAGGTTAACAAGATAGCTTTTAAAGTAAAATTGATATTAAAAAAAATATATATCTTTGAATAATTGCCTGAACATTTAAAAAATTTAATTCAATGATTTAATAGTACGCTATTAATCAAAGAATTACCTCGTTTACAATTTGCTACAAATAGCAGTTAGGCAGAATAGTCAACACTGGACTAAAATCTCCTTTACTTCTCTTGACAACTTCTGATATTCTGAACAAGTTCCAGTTCAAAAGTTAGAAAATACTACAGTTAAGAATTAAAGTTGGACCACAAGGGTCCCAATTTAAGTCATCAAAATCTTCTAAAATTTTATATCTTTTGCTAATGAAACACTTGCTAACAAATTTATATAAAATTTGATGTGCATATGGTTGGATAAATGAACTAAGAAAACCACTTTTAGAAATAAGAGGGAATGTCGAATAAGTGGATTTAAAAAAGCAAAGAAATAAATGCTTTATATAGGACTAAAAAGTGGGGAGAATTTTGTTAGCAACTTACACGAATTTCAGAATGGCTATTGCCAAAATCTGAAGTCACTAATTTCCTAAATTGGTAACCATTGGGCAATAGAAAGCTAATAATTGTGAGTAGTAATAAGTATGCAACCCATTTGTATAAAACATTTGAAAGTTATGAAAATAGTTTTACGAGTATTAGCCAAAAATCAAATGCAAACAGGAAAAATACAAAAAAAAGTTTATTTTACCGGTATGAAAAATATACTTCAAATTATACAAAACTTTGTAGAAAGGTTTAGGTATGACAACAGAAACAATTACAATATATGCAACAAAACTTGAGCGATAGATGTATAAACATTTTCACCAATATTTAACAAAATGTGAGCAAATTGTCCTACATGTAATTAAATACGACAAACATAATAAGCTAATTTTGGGAAATTCTCTTGCATAATATTAATAACACAGCACAGATTTTTCCCATTTAATCTCTACCATTCATACAAACAAAAATCATTAAGTACGCAAGTATAAAAATACATAAATCTAACAAGTACAGAGATGAACATCAAAGAAATTCCACAAGTTCATTAGATCCATAAAAACACTGCAGGCCCTAATTGACATTCTCTTAAATACCCTTGCAATCAACTGTATTATGTTAGAATACATAATGAATGTTCTTCAGAACAGGCAGCTATATATTTTTTACTTTTGAAGTCTATTAATATCACCAAAGAAATGCTTTCTTGACAAAAATAATTTTTGGCAGTAGCTTAAATTTAGGTAATGGGTACAAAGATTAGAAATCCGGTACTTTTTATTTTCTTGGATAAATCTAAAGTAGAATATTATTGAAGAATGTAAAGTGACAAATAGAGAATAACTTCATCCCATTATTTATAGTAAAAAAAAGTATAGGGTATCAAGTGGCAAAAAATTTTGTTGGGATGTTTGTACAAAGGAAGACTTCATGCACATGCAAGTATACAATTTAATGCATTTGAATATACAGTACAACTCTCATAATACGAAAAAAAGACATATATACATTATTTGAATACAATATGAAAATAGAATAGCTGCTGGAATATAATATTCTACATCACATTAAATGCTAATAAGTTCAACTGTATGCCATGTGTGTGCTGCAATTTATTTTTTCTCAACGCCTTTATAGCTGGTAAATACAAAACCTTAGAGCAAGAAAACTTCCAAGTTTAATTAATAAGTTAAAATGAACATGAAAAATAACATAAGATTGACTTATTTGGTTTCAATAATATAAAAGACAAAAGATTAACTTGAATTATATCAAAACAACCTAATCGATTTTTAACAAATTTCAGCATATTTTAAAATTTTAGTTATTTTTTTTAAATAAATTAAAAAAACAATGAATTTAAAAAAGAAATATCAATTGGCAAAGGTATGAATACCAACTTAAAAAACACATTTTATTTTTATAAACAAAATATATTTTGAAATTTTTTTAACTAACCAGAAATATCCTATTTCTAATTTAATTATATATATATATATAAATTAGCAGTGCTATCGTCATTATTTGAAATTAAAAATGTAATTTAAATATTTTTGTAATTTTACTGACACAAAATATTAGGGAGGTTAAAGATAACTATTCAATTGTTAAACATTTTATGATTTCACTACAAGCCAGTTTGTCATTCATAAAACCAATGAAAAGTACATACTTGATATATAGTTGAACTATTTTCAGAATCTAGAGCATATTCATTGACAGTTAAGAATGCTATCTGAGGAAATGTAAATGAGTCCTTAAGTCACTCACCAATTACTAACATGCACACAGAAAACACATCCCAAATGCTTTATATCATCAATCCTAACAACTTTCAAAATTATTATATACATAATTTTTGTGTAGTATAAATGCTGCAAGCTGTATTATCTTTTTAACATTCCATCTCTGCCTATCCTGACTTGTAGTGAAATGGCTTACTGTACAAGGAAGTCACTTGTATGTGAAAGAGAAATAGGATGGTTCTAGACACTGAAAGGCGTTAAGTTCAACTCTCTGCGAATATAGAATAGAATATAAGCCTTGCAGCTGGCAACAGTTTTTTCATCTGTTACAGTAACAGAACTATCATTGAAATGATGCCAGCATCCTGAAACAAACAGGTAGCATTTATAAACAAAACGTAAAGTATGTTTTAGATAGGTTCATTATAAATCAAAACTATTATCAAAATCAAGCTTAATATATTTCGAGAAAGTAAATGGTTCGTGCACTCGAAGGAGAAAAAAATTCAAGGACTTTTCAAACACGAGTTATTAACAGAAATATACAATAAAAAAAACATTTTTTTTTTATTGGCAAACGGTGCATGTTTAAATCGAGTAAATACAAAATAAAATGTTTTTTAGGTTTCAACAGAATAGAATTTTTAGTTTACAATAGAAGGGAAAAACCTTCCGAGTATATCAGAAGCAGTCCCTTAAAACAGAAGTAAAGTAGGTAGCACTCGCTTGGTTATAACGTCAAATTTCGAATGCGAATATCCATTTATTTTGTTTCATCATATTGAAACTTCAATCAAATTATAATACAAAATTCTTGGTGATTAAACTGTCTTCTAATACGCTTTGAAGATAAGCCTTGATTCCAAATAACGCATAATTTTTTTTCTCATATAAAAATAATGGAATGGCCCTATCAACAAACATGCAATGAAATTATTTATCAAAGTTTTTATTTGAATTTATACGAGCCATGATTTTTTAAGATCAATGTCTATAATATTTCAGTATCTAAATTTTCGTTTTAAATTACATGTACCTCCACCATGCTTGCTTTTGCTTGAGATGAAATCGATGACGACTTCAATTGAGGAGGAAATTTGCTTTTGGGGTATTTTTTATCATTAGAAATAGTCCCAACAAAACTAACTAGAAGGAGAAATGATGCAATCTTGTATGTTCTCATTGTTTTCTGGTTGCTGACTGGCTTAGCTAAATTCGAAGGATTTTAATCTTTTTGAAAACCAACATTTTTAGAAAATAAAATTCAAGCACTATAAACACATTTTTAAAAAATTCAAGCTTTTCAAGCACTTGAAAATGAAAAGGTTTTTTTCAAGGTTTTTTAAAAACGTACAAACCATGAAGTAAAAATAAGGAGTTTAAAGGATAATATAAGAATTACCTGTAGTTTCATCTTAGGAATAAAGACATTAGATAATGGGAAAATGGTATGATAAGTTTTATTTTACTGGGGAAAAGGTGCTTTGGACCAAAATAATTTTTTTTTAACGTTCACATGGATAACATTCTGCCTTCATCCAATCAATGAAGCAATTACAATTTGGACAAAACTATTTTCAATAATAAAATTAAATTTCACAAAAATTTCTATATGACTGAATGAAAAATAAATTTTAAACACAAAATGATCAATTCCAACTTTGAGTTTGTAATTTCAGGAGTATTACGAAGACTTTTTAATCCCAACAAAAACATCTTAGCAAAAACGTGCCAAGATCTTCCTACAATGATTATGGCCGTGAAAAGTATTGAGATCTAAAGTAGAGCCAAGTTTAAAGTTGTTGTAAATTACGGGCAATAAAAATTAGTAAGATTTTCTTCTCTAAGTCAAAATTCTCCTGCATAGGCCTAAATATCTAGCTGCAAAAATATTTGTGACACTTGGCCATTACGTATTCTGGTTCACTGACGCGTAATGGCCAAGTCACACAAGCATTTTTGTAGCAAGATATTTAGGCCTATGCAGGAGAATTTTGACTTAGAGAAGAAAATCTTACTAATTTTTATTGCCCGTAATTTAGAGCAACTTTAAACTTGGCTCTACTTTAGATCTCAATAATTTTCACAGCCATAATCATTGTAGAAAGAACTTGGCACCTTTTTCTTGAGATGTTTTTGTTGCGATTTCCCTTCTTTTTTTAAGGTACTAATTTTAAATTTAATACTTATTTGCGCAACAATAACTAGTTTTAAAATGTTTAGTTTTCAAACTTGCAAGAAAACTTTCTGGGATTGATAGGGTTAAGCATACAGGTTTTTTTTTTGGTACTTATTATACAGTCGACCGTAGACAAACTTTTTGTTGGCGGCCAACTACGAGAACTATATAATTAGCTGACTCCTCTTTGTTCTTTTAATTATTATTTGGTTTTAAGGAAGTTTTAAAAAACATTCTCAACAACATCCAATTAGCAGAGAATTACACGAGATTTTTCTAAGAAAGTTAAATTTACTAGATCGTAGTACGTGATGTACTTATGCATTCAATATGAATGATGATAATATAAAATTATTTTAAATAAATAGTTTATTCAGATATGAAAAAAAAGTTGACAAAGAGAGAAAAAAATAACAATCAGTGATCATTTTGTAGGCGATAAAATATTACCAATGATCAATATTATAATGTCAAGTACACTTTTTCTATTTTAGAGGCTTTTCGGCGTGTGGCGAGTTTTCCCTTTATTTATATATGCTAAGAGCTACTAGTATTCTAAGTTTTATAATTCTAGCTCCAATAAAAATGTATTAGAATTGAGATTCAAATTTTTCGAATATTGCAACCTTTAGGGGATTCGGTTTGGAGGGGAAAATCTTGATTTTTAGATTTTTTCCTTTGTATACATGCATACCAAATACAAGCATACCGAATTTCATAGTTCTACGAAATACCTTAGTTATTTGATGATCAGTGAGTTTTGGGTGGATTTAAAAATAAGTCGTTTTCTGTCATTTTTGAATTTTATTATCTCAATAACCAAAATAATTTGAGTCTTGAAACTTAAGGGTCTTACTAAAGTGGCTAACAGCTACAAGTGAAAAAATTTTGAGCTCTCAGACATACTGTATAACATAGATACGAGAGGTCAAAATGAGTGGCTTCCTGTACAAGATGGCTGGCAGTGAGCTTGGCGGGTGCACTGCTGTACGTCTAGATGAATATTTTTCATTTTTTAGACAGATTTTCCTAACAATTCCCCAATTTCCATTGTACTGGCCACATTAACTAAATACTAAAATTAATAAAGGATAGAATGTAATAAAATTTACCATCATGAGTTGCATAGGCTGTATAGTGGCCTGATCCAGCACTGGAATAGAATTACAATAGTAATGCAATAAACACATATTATATATAAAAAAATGTGCACATTTTATCACGTGTAATAATATTTAAATGAAAGTAATCATTCAGTAATGATGAGCAAATATAACACAGACAACTTATAACATTTAATAGTGTACTTGAGACAACGATTTTTAAAGGATAGAAAAACAGCATTTACATCTAACAACCTGAACCCACAATAGTGTTACAGATGTGTTTTAAAAAATAGTATTTTTAAAACACTTACCCTGTGCCATGATGGACTATCACAGCAGCTAAATCATACAGAGTACTACCGCTAGATGTTCCTCTAGTTTCATGCTACAATTAGAAAATTTATATTTAAAGTCATACAAAGAAGATATCAAAACACTTCTTTAAAACTCTGTGTTAGAAGATACAAATATGAGTTATATATTGCTTACCCTATTTACAAGAATGAATTTATTCATGTCTAGGCCTTGTACTGGAAAATTAATATAATTGTCTAATTTTGTTCTAAAGAAATTGTGCCATCTGAATCTCTTTAGATGCAAACATAGAACCTGAAGAGGAAATAAATGATTTAAAAAATTATGAATTTGCTTATAGGCAATTGATGTAATTTTGTTGCATTAAATTTAGATGAAATTAACTTTTTTAAATTTTATAACAAAAAATATTTCAATGAAATGTAGCCATATACAGGGTTTCCGCCAATCTTAAATGTCCTAAACCCATGACTTTTCATAACTGAAGCAAATGATTTTCCATGACTCAAGAAATCGCATTAAAAACATTGAACCTGACTCGATAATTTTATAATTTTACTAACGCAACATAGTAAATTTTACTAACGCAGCATAGTAAATAAATTATTGTATACGATTGTAAAATTATTACTATAAGTTTTATATTGAGTAAAAAATCCTCATTTCATGTAAGTAAACTAAGCATAGAAAAATAATACAGTAAAGTGTTTAAAACAGAGCGAGGTGTGTAACAGAGCTATTAAGGGTAAATAAAACCGAAAAAAAATCTGGTGGAATCAATTTGAAATATTAAGGAATTTAGGCTTCCAATATATTCTGTTAACAGAAAACACAAGGCAAGAAGAAAAATATTCATGTTTGTAAAGGATGCAGTTAGATGGAAGTCGAAGAATTTCTTTTTAACAATATGGATGCGAGCTGCCTCGCTGCTAAGTTATAGAATAACTAAAAATCTAACAGAAATAATACGTAAATAATTAGGGTTCTTATACATACTGTTGACAAAAAACAAGTTTAAAAATAATCATTCTAGTAAAGGATTCAGTCAGATTAAAGTTATACGAAAGGCAAGCGTAAGTGACTGTCGGCAGAATAATGGAGCGGCACCGCTTGCGTTGAGATGATAATCACTTAAAATGAAGCGCATTAGCTAGTTCAAATTTTACGCAATTCCTTTATTTTTCCAGAATAGTGAAATTCCCTGTTCTGTCGCCACCCTAGATATCTACAAGAGACTTTTCCAATAAATGCAGAGGAATAGGTACTCACCATATAATCAGTAACGAAGATACGTCGAAACCAGAAGAAACAGAAAAATAATTTTCCATTTTTTGATATTTCAGGTGTTAAAAAAGCTAATCAATCTTTAATAATAAGTAAATATTTGAAGAAGGAATAAGAAAATATAAGTAAATTAAATAATCAAATGTTTTGGTATCAACAATGTAAACCAGAGCATACAGAGTCAAACCAAAAGTAAAGATTATGAAATTAATTTACTTCAGTTCTTACATTATAAATTTTTTATTCACCGAGACCTACTTGTGTGATGTCACAAGTTTGGAGTTCAGAAATTCTTTTCATTGGCAGGAGTTTTTAACTGTAACCGTTGTTTCTATCAATAAAGTAAATAAAAACTCAGATGAATCTATGAATCGTCGAAGTAACAACGAATCGCGATCATGGCGTTTATGACGTCATAGTCACGTGATTTTGCGTAAGATTTTTTGGAATCCATGCAATTCACTGTTTTTCCATGACTTTTAGGCTTTTTTTGTTCAAAATCCATGACTTTCCATGACAAAATTTACCCTATGTCTAAATTCATGACTTTCCATGATTTTCCCTGACTTTCCATATGCGCAGAAACCCTGCATATATATTGCTATCACGGTATCATAAAAAACAAAAACAATTTTATTACATTAAAACAATGTCATTGACTTGTCTGCCAATGCATCAATTTTATACCGTGAAATCTTAGGACATGCTAAAAATTTAATGTTACTTGCAATTATGATAATATACAAAACTTACATTTGGCAATCTTCGAATCCAAAACCTTTTTGTGGATCTTTGTTTACATTTGCAATTATGACAAAGGTATAATTCACTATCAGCTAATTCCTCTAGTTCAGTGAAGCTACTTAAACAATCTGTAATAGGACATTATATAAAAATATGCAACATGATTTGAAGCAAGCAATAACAAGCATTTTTTTTTTAAATCAGAAACATTTTTCTAATGGTTAATTCATGGTACAGAAATCAACATTTAAATTCACATCTATTCAAACTTCCTTAGGTTGATTCCCAGTGTCAGCACTCATTTAAACTCTACTCTTAACAATGACAGAGTCAGATGGCTGTGCATTGAGTGACTACCTAGAGCACAATTTTCAATTATTTCAAAAAATACAGAAGAATTTCCTTTGAAAGATTTCTAGTGAACATTCTCATCTTGATATTTGTCTATACATCTTACTATGATGCTTTGATGTGCAGCTTTTATGAGGACTGTCAATAAATTGACTTGAGAATGCTTTTGATTGATAGAAAATACAGATAAAAAATGACTATAAAATAAAGCTTAGAAAATAGTATGAATAAAATTCTATTGAGAGAAATATTACAGTGCGTCAAATAAACATAAATAAATAGAAAGTTTAAACTTTGCTTTGAAAAATAGTCTGATATGAGAAATATGCAGTCTTAACATGTCAAGTTCATTTGCAGAAATCTGCAGTATATGAACCCAAGATATTTTATCATGATCAAAAACATTTTGGTGGTACAAACCATTAAAAGGAGGATTTGCTTCAGTTTTAGGAATTCTAAATATAATTCACATATATCATATTTAGAATTCTTAAAGCTAGGCGATTGACAAGGTTGTGAGACAAGAGACAAGGTTGCTGTGGAAGTAAGCCATCAGATAGTTGTAAAACCCCATTCCTTTAGTAATGGGTATCCACACCATAATTGTTTCAAAAAGACTAATATTATTTTCTTGCTAATAATTAATTACTAGATTACAATTAGTAACTAGATTACCCTGTAATTCAAATAATCTAATAATTAGTTACAAGATTATTAGAATTATTGGGCAAATTATCTCTTCATTCTCTGATGCACCATTGACAATCTAGGATAGTTCGCATATTTATATGCAATCAATAATCAAAAGGACAAAATCTTTCAGAATTGCGACAAATTTGAGAGTATAATTACATTAAAAAAAAAAAAAACATGAAATATATAATATGTGGTTTACCAAACTAGTTATTTAAAAATAATGTCAATTTAACTTGATTTTTATAAAATGTAGAAAATGAATAACAAGCAATATCATGTGCAAAAACATATGCTAATTACCAATAGCTTTATACTAGTTAGGTTGTAGATTAATGTAAGTAATTTCACTTTCAAAATAATATTATCAATCAGACCAGTTAACTAAACATTAGATAAACAGCAAAAACAAAGATAAAGCTGGTTATTAACCAATTGTAAATAAGAAAAGTTATGAATTTAATGAGATTCTCTGATATACTTCACTCACTCAGGATTTGTGTCTAAAAATATGGATTAACAGAACTTGCCTAGTAATTGAATGCTAGGTAACTCTTCTTCTTTTGATTTATTTGTAACAGCATTAGGTGGAATGTCTAAAGAAAGATCTGAAATTAAAGAAATAAATGTTATAACATCCAATTTAAAACTATTATCGACCTATGCTTAACACACCAAAATTAATCATTTCAGATTGAGAAAGATTTGTAACTTACTGCATTATAGTTAATTTCATTTTTAACTAGTTCTGATATTTTCATTTAAAAGTTACAAAGCAATCACAACACAAATATTCATATTTTAAGATATACAAGATGTCTATTAAAGTCTTAACTTTTATATACTAACTGCTATTATCACAAGAGCAGGGCTCCCACTCCTTCAGAAAGATTTGGAGCAGTTTTTTGAGGAGGAAAAATCATGTTATGGAGCAGGAAAAATGCCTTTCGGAGCAGGTAAAAACAAGTTTAGTAGCAGGAAAAATGCCCTTTGTAGCATGCAAAAGTAACTTTTGTAGCAAAAGAAATATATATATAGAAAGAAAAAGAAAACTAGAAAAAACAAATTTTGTAGCAGAAAAATAAATTTTGCAGTAAAAAAAAATAATTTGAAACAGAATTACCCGAGACGAATGTCACCAAATCGGCATCGCAATCTCGGCAATAGCTGCTATTACATTACCATAGACCTTTGCGAAAACGAATATAACACCAACGTAAATATCGGGGATAGCACCCACCATACCATTGCAATCTCGGTAATATCGTATTATTTAAAGTCAACAAATAGCGTAGCAAATCTTGGCAGTAGCGACTATTATATCACTGTAAACCTCAGCGAAAATGACTACCACACTTACGTAAATATTAGTTATAGCGCTTACAATACAGTCGAAAATCTAGACAGAGGATATTAAGTAAGTTGAAGACTCAGCAGAAATGACCATCGCATAAACATACATATCGGCATAAATGTCGGTAATATTGACATCTTTTCGGCAATGTTTGTGCAATATTCGGTAATATCGGATGTTAACAAAAGCGCATCCCTCATCGAAAATGACCGTCACACCAACGAAAATATCAGCAATAGCGCCGAATAAACCGGAGCAATTCTCAACAACATCATCGATAACAACATATATCGGTGAGACTCGACGAAAATGACCATCACAATAATTTACAATAATGTCTGCATTAGTGTCGCAAATCATCGCAGTAACTCAGTAACACCCAACATTTTCCCAGTAAAATCGGGGCAAATTTCGGATATTTCAATATCGTAGCACTTCACAATAATTACCATCATACCAACGAAAATATCAGCAATAGCGTCGAATTAACTGGAGCAATTCTCAATACTACAGAGCTATTATATCGATGAAAGACTCGGCGAAATTGACCGTCACAAAAACGTAAAACTTGACAATAATGTCAGCATTAGCGTCGCAAATCATTGTAGCACTCGGAGAAAATGCACACCACACCAATGTAAATATCAGCGTTAGCGCTGAATATACCGGAATATGTATCAACAATAGCGATATTACAGCGGCGAACAGTATAGAATTTCAGCATGCGCAAAAAAAATCCGCATTCTGGCGCAAATATGGCTAAAATAAAGCATTTGGAGCAGATTTTTGTATTTGGTGCAATTGGGCGCAGGTCTGAGACCCCTGCAAGAATTGCAATTAGGTATAGTTAGGTATCCACAATATACAAGAAAATTGTCAATGATAAAGTTGTAGAGCAGTATTGTTTTGGTAGAAAAAGACTATATTAAAAAAACTACTTACATTACAAAACAACTCAAAAATTAAAAATTTGTTGTCAATAGACACACAAGGGCGTACCCAACACGATACAAAAGACAGTTCCCGAAGTTGGCAACACCTGTCGTTAGGCTACCAATTTCAACTTTTTCAGATGTTTCGTTACATAAATGTAATCGATGTATTCGTTGGTAAAACAATGGTTGTACATGTTCTATTCAAAGCTTTCATGTGCATAAGGTATTTTATTCTATTATAAAAATGCTCTTCTAAAACTGAAATTGACAATTTTGATGTATGTCGTTTAATTTTGAGATAAACATGCTAACTCGTGACTTTGCAACTCTTGGATGGCACATAGTTTCTTCACCTACACACAACTTTTATAACAGTAGCAGTCAGCACATAAAAGTTAAGGGGCGACAAAGGACTTTTGTCAACATCCATATTTTACAGTACAAATAATAATTTAACTCTGCAACAAAACTCGGAGTATAAAGACGTAATTTGTAAAAACACTTAAAGAAATATTTTGTTGAATGAAAATATTAATTTGTTTCACAGAAATAAAAAAATTACCTAAAAATGGATCATGCTTTTTGGATTCTGTTCCACACTCAAGACAAGTAACTTCATTTTGCAGAATGCCACCAAATATTGTAGTCACAATTGTAGCTTTTCCTTTAGCTCCAATAAAAAAAGTTTTGTTATCTTTTGGATATGGCAAAATGTTTAGTAACTCCATGTGCAGCCTATCAAGCATATACCTCAGAAATTCATGAGCATCTTGTTGTTGGTATCCTCTGTAAAATAAATATAATTTCAAACACTACCACTAAATATTCAATGACATTATTTCAAAACAATTTTAACTGGAAAAGCAAATGGTTAAATCTCTTATAACTTAATAATATTCTTAAGAAGGAGTTGCTGATCCAGAGATAGGAACAATTATTCCTCCAATGGACATCTAACATCTATCTAAGAATCAGAGATCCTAAGAAACAGGAATAAAAGTAATCAAGCCAAAAAAATTGAAAAAAGAAAAATCTTTTAGTCCTTGACTAGTAATATAGTTTACACTGAAACTAAAAAATACATTATACTTGGGTAACATAGTAAGAAATATGTGGAAATAATAATTTTAAAATTTTGTGTCTAAAATAAATCTTTCAATTTAAACAAACATTTCTTAAGAATGAAATGAAAACCAAGTAGAGTCGGATCTTTAAAAATAGCACAGTTTAAATTTTTGAATGTACATTGAAAATAAAGAAGTAATCTCTTAACATAATTAGAAGCATAACTTTGTATTGTAATATAATTTTATTAATATAATTTTAAATTATGATATAATTATTATTAATTACTTTAAGAGATTGAATTCGTATGGTTTACATGTTGTTTACATAGTCAAAGAACATATTTTTTACAATCTACCAATAAAAGATACGACTTTTCTTATGATTCATATTCAAATTTATATCAAAGGCACATAAGATAAATTAACAAGACAAATTTAAGTACTTCAAGAGCAGATTATGTTTGATTCCTGTGACGTATATACTTCCTTCTTAAAAGTAAATAATTTAATCTTAAAGTAACTCTGAAGTACATTGAGGGACTATTTGAAAGTCTTTTTTCCCCCAAGTTGATAAAGCATAGTCTATAAAAGCACTGTTTTTCTAAGCCTACATATTAGAAAAATATGCTTTATCAACTAATAAAATTAAATAATTAAAGTGCATATTATACATTTATTAATTATTATATATTATTACAATGTCTCTTTTCTCATTTTGGCAACAAAATTTTTTTAATGCTTTATTCATAATAGAATATTATATAATCACTGAATCCATATCAAAGAATAATCTGATTTGGATGAACAATGCATTTGTGGACTTAGCTATCCAATAAAATAAGCTAAGGATTTTTAAAATTACAAGATTTATTTTTTCTAGTAACGTACAAGTTTCAACTGAATGAACTTGATGGTTTTTTTTCTCTTATGCTGCAAATATTCTATTTTCATTCTTTTATGTCCCATTTGACCTCATTTTAACCTTCACTCTATTTGAGTTAATTACATAATTGCATTTTTGAGTATGCATACAGTAGATTAGGATTGTACTGTTTTTAATTTTAATATATGAAAATATGGGCAAAAGCTTCAACATATATTTAGTTTGGATTAATCTTTTAAAATAGAAACTGTGTTCAGCAATTTATCCATTGTCTCCTTACTTGAAATTATATTCGAGGATGTAAGAAATTTATAGATTAATATTCCTTAATGGGATAACAGACCTAAATCGAGGAACAACTTTCCATATGACAGCAAAGAGGGACTCGGGCGAAATAGCACTTTTACTGCCTTGCTTTAAGGAAATTAATGTCTTCCTCAATTCTTCAGCCAAGAGTCTGCATATATGGAAAACAACAATTAAAATGTAATAAAAAAAATATTTAGAAATTATAATATGATAAAAATAGATGAGAAAATATGTGATACAAAAGTATCAGTAAATTTGAGGAATCAAATTATGAACAATAAGACAAAACTATTTTCACAAATATACACAACATCTTATTGGGGTAATAATATTTTTTTAAAATTTACTATATCCACTTAAGTAAATTGCACACACAAATTTCAATCAAAACTTAAAAACTTTTCATGAAGTCACTATGTAAGTCTTTACTAGTTATTTCAAGTGATAATTTTTCAGAAATAAACAAATACCTAATTTGGAAAAATAATTCAATACATATTTTGTTTGTTATAGCACATGAGTAATTTTTAAGTTTCTTTAATTTAATTATTTTGAAATTATAATGTAAAAAATATTAATTATATACAGGGTGTCTGCCAATCTTAAATGTCCCAAATTCCTGACTTTTCATGACTGAAGCAAATGATTTTCCACGACTCAAGAAATCACATTAAAAACATTGAACCTAACTCAAGAATTTTATTATTTTACTAACGCGACATAGTAAATAAATTATTGTACATGATTATAAAATGATTACTATAAGTTTTATATTGAGTAAAAAATCCTCGTTTCATGTAAGTAAACGAAGCATAGAAAAATAATACAGTAAAGGTGTTTAAAACAGAGCGAGGTGTGTAACAGAGCTATTAAGGGTAAATAAAACCGAAAAAAAATCTGATGGAATCAACTTGAAATATTAAGGAATTTAGGCCTCTAATATATTCAAAAACAGAAAACACAAGGCAAGAAGAAAAATATTCATGTTTGTAAAGGATGCAGTTAGATTGAAGTTGAAGAATTTCTTTTTAACAATAAGGATGCGAGCTGCCGCACTGCTAAGTTATAGAATAACTAAAAATCTAACAGAAATAATATGTAAATAATTAGGGTTCTCATACATTCTGTTGACAAAAAACAAGTTTAAAAATAATCATGCTAGTAAAGGATTCAGTCAGATTGAAGTTATACGAACAGCAAGCGTAAGTGACTGACGGCAGAACAATGGAGCAGCACCGCTTGTGTTAATGTGTACATTGATTACAACGGAAGTATGGGTCCAGCCGGCAATGAGGAACATGAGCGTCTGGGTGAAACATTTTGCCGCTTCATCTTACCCCTACCCCCAAACATTAATTTTCGTTCACCGTCCAGTCTTTTCTGTTCCATAGCCCTCATCCGATAAAAATGGCAGAGAAGAACATAGATCTCTGTGGCTTTGATTTCAGAAGTTCAATACATTCCATGTTTATGGAATGACAAATATAATAATTTAAAAAATATTATTTTGATTTTACATTAATTCAAAAATGTTTTATTTGGAAGTATAATTTGAGAATTTTGGTTTTAGATATATCATCTTGTAGATGATAATCACTTAAAATGAAGCGTGTAGCTAATTCAAATTTTACGCAATTCCTTTATTTTTCCAGAATAGTGAAATTCCCTGTTCTGTCCCCACCCTAGATATCTACAAGAGATTTTTCCAATAAATGCAGAGGAATAGGTACTCACCTTATAATCAGTAATGAAGATACGTCGAAACCAGAAGAAACAGCGAAAAATAATTTTCTATTCTTTGATATTTCAGGTGTTAAAAAAAAGCTAATCAATCTTTAATAATAAGTAAATATTTGAAGAAGGAATAAAAAAATATAAGTAATCAAAAATCAAATTTTTGGTATCAACAATGTAAACCAGTAGCAAACGGAGAAAAAAATTTAAACCAGTAGCATATGGAGTCAAACCAAAAGTAAAGATTATCAAATTAATTTATTTCAGTTCTTACATTATAATTTTTTTTTCACCGAGACCTACTTATGTGATGTCAAAAGTTTGGATTTCAGAAATTCATTTCATTGGCCGGAGTTTTTAACTGTAACCGTTGTTTCTATCAAATAAAGTAAATAAAAACGCAGATGAATCTATGAATCGTCAAAGTAACAACGAATCGCGATCATGGCGTTTATGACGTCATAGTCACGTTATTTTGCGTAAGATTCTTAGGAATCCATGCAATTCACTTTTTCTCCATGACTTATAGGCTTTTTTTGTTCAAAATCCATGACAAAATTTACCCAATGTCTAAATTCATGACTTTCCATGAATTTCCATATGCGCAGAAACCCTGTATATAAAATTTTATTTAAAAATTTAAATTTCACAATTTTTAAAAATGTTTTAATGGTTTAGTATTTTTTAG
This sequence comes from Linyphia triangularis, assembly GCA_963978545.1. NCBI lineage: Eukaryota > Metazoa > Arthropoda > Arachnida > Araneae > Linyphiidae > Linyphia > Linyphia triangularis. The sequence goes on along the minus strand of OZ021723.1, from coordinate 61,017,553 downwards.
AAAATTCCGATTTTTTTTAAAACATAAATTTTGAAGAAAGTCAGAAATCTCATCTTTTCACCAAGTGTAAAATAAAAAACTTTGTAAGGTTTGTTACATTTTCAAAGACAAACACTTATAAAGACAGGAAAATATTCTGAAATACTATATTAAAACTCAGATAATAATAAAATAAAAATATTTAAGAGGGAACGTCAGTTTGTCACTGCCCTATACACCTAATGCTTTATTTTTTCAACAATAACAGCTGCCAGAGTATTGCTTTGAATTGTATGAAATTTTATAACAAGCATAACATCAGTAATAACAGCTCCATCAAAAAAATTTAAAGCAAAATAACGAGTTTTTTCCCCTTATTATTAATTTGTTGATAAGTTAATTTACAAAAACTTTTAAAGCATATTAATAATAAAAAGGGGGAAAAAAACTATTAATTTGACCTTCACATATTTTTACAAACTTTTATTACTGATGTTATGCCTGTTATAAAATTTCATAAGCTTCAAATATGGTGGGCAAAAACAAAAAGCATTAAGTTTATGGGTCAAGCACAAACTGATATTCCTGCTTTAACTATTTATATATGCCTACACATCATCTCCATTGCTATCCTTCTTGACATGATTATTCTTCTTACTCTTTCCATTTTTAACAGGTTTCTGTTCAAGAGATGGCAATTCTTTGAAATAACATGAAAATTGTTGGATATTACTGAAATGAAATTTAAAAAAAAATTTAATAAAATAAAACAAAATTACTAAGTTTTCTTAATCTAATATATTGATTCAAAGTGTAATAACAAAAACAAGTGTGAAAATTGTTGAATTCATTCTTGCATTTATGTGTTTTTGAAACACCGCATTCAATTTTTGGTTATTTTTATTAATAGCTTAATTTTGATCACCATATTTATGCAATAAAAGATGCACCTACATGACTAACTACCTGTTTCATTAAAAACCTTTGAATAAATTATATACAACCTAATGTTACATGGATAAATCTCATCTTAAAATTTTTTTCAATATACCAATCAATGCCACAAACCAGGGTTTTCTCCCATTCGAGACGCAAATATAGTGCAGAGCAGTTTGCCCTTTAAATAATACTTGGATGGAAAGCATCAGATTACTTGCCCAAATCTTACTAGTATCATGTTCTGTTGCAGTATAGTCCTCCAATACCTAACACAAACAGTTCCCTGTGCAGAAATCGATATTAAACTCTTCTCTCATTTCATTATATGGTTGATCACCATGAGACAAGTAATTCAAATAGCGAACTTACACATAACGAAGAAAAATTAACAGTATGTAAGTAAAGACAATCCAGTGAATTACGAAGGCAAATATTCGGAATTGCTACATCCGTCATCGTCAAATGCAAATTTCAATATTTAAGACAAAGGAAAGACAAATCTCTGTACAATTCTATAACTATTACGACAAAATCGCGCTTACTATTCATTGTGGAAAGGGAGATGGAAAAAACACATGCAGCATTTTTTGAAGCTCAGGACATACTAGTCCATTTTTTCCTGCCCGATTAGCCAACCGTGGTCATCGGTCATTCCAATGTGCCACGATGCACCAATTTTCCCCACACACGAAGTGTCGGCGCCATGAATAGATGGACAATCGCAATGGAGTTTGGACCAACTGGAATTCCAAACGGCTGTTCCACTCCAATGAATTCGAGTCGTTTCACACACACAGTGCAGTTTTGGTGTCATGGAGGATCAGTTGACCTGATGGATTGATCATGTGGGGCCAGCTTTATAATTGGCGCTGAAATATTTTGCATTCAAGCAGCCTAAGTGTTAAATGCAGCTTTTGTGTATAATTTCAGTGTTATTCTCTTATTACCTGTAATTGCTTAAAATTCTTTGCATAATAATACAAATATCATTTTGATTTATAAATGCTAGACATAATAAATTCTTTAAAAAGTTTTTGCTTCAGAGAGTAAAAGAACAGGAAACCAACAAACTAGTAAAATTCAATATTATGAAATATATTTTTTCTAATAAAATAGATAATAATTCATGCATGCACACATAACAAGTTTAATAAATTTACCTCAATGATTGAAGAACTGCATTCATAAAACAAGTGTTTCCTAAATTTCTTAGTCCAGATATTCTAGCTTTACTTTTGGAGCTACTTTTCTTTTTTATTCCCTGGAAATAAATTTCAATTCATTTACAAAAACTTTTATTAGTTTAACATGAAATTCCTAAACTTTGTTTCAAGGAAAATAAGTTTGATATTTAGAAATGATAATCTAGCACATGTGACTAAAGAGAAATTTTTTATTCAGATCAACAATATATAATTAAATAAGCATTTCACCATTTTTTTACACAAAATTACTTTTAAACTTTTGCATAAATGTTAATAATCAGTATCCAGTAAATACAGGGTTTCTGCCAAAATAAAATGTCACAAATTCATGACCTTTCACGACTGAAGCATAAAATTTTCCCATGACTCAAGAAATCTAATCACAAATAATAATAATAATAACCTAAGTGAATTTTACGAACACGAACATAGTAAGTAAATCAATGTACCTTAAAATGATTTTTATAAAGTTTTATTTTAAATTAAGCAAAAAATCCTTGTTTCAGTAACTTCTAAATCAGAAGAAAAAGGGAAATATAATTTTCCATTCTTTGATATTTCAGTGTTAAAACAGCTAATTAATCTTAAATAATATGTGAAAAAAGAATAAGTCAATAATAAACTATATCATCAAAAATCCTATGTTTTGATATCAACAATGCAAAACAGAAGAACGAGAACAATTTTTTTTTTTTTTTTTTTTTAAATCTAAACACAAGCTTATCAAAACTGTTTATTTCATTCTCATATTGTGAAAATTTTTGAGACCTTACTTGTGTGATGTCATAAATTTGGAATTCAGAAATGTTTTCATTGGCTACGGTTTTAAACTGTGTCCAGTGTTTCTGTCAAAACATAAAAACATAGATGAACTTTCGATGAGCTGAATAGCGATCATGGCGTTTATGACATCAAGGTTATATGATTTTAAATAAAATATTTAAAAATCCATTAAAATTCAGTGTATTTCCATGACTTATGACCAGTTTTTTGCTCAAAATCATGCTTTTCCACGACAAAATTTATCCAATGTCCAAATTCAAGACTTTCCATAGTCGGGGAAACCTTGTAAATATATGTTAAGCTCAAGGACTGCAAACGCTCATTGAGTCTAAAATAGACACTAAAAATTGGATTCTATCTAACAAGATATATTTAAATATCCAAAAACATTAAAAATTATTTTACAACAGTATGTGTTAATCAAAATAATCAAATTGTATAGCATTTATCTTCATTCTCACCTTTTTGCGACGTTTGCAACGTTTATTTTCTTCTTCTTCGAGTATTATGCGATGCCTCTTGGTTGTTTTAACAGATTCTGGACTAAAATAAATGTGAAATAGACACAGATTGAACAAAAATAAATTCTACTTTAGCAAGAGCAGTTTTTTTTTTTTTTTTTTTTTTTTTTAATAATAATTAATTAATATAGCAATTGCCACTAGGATGATTGAAATTTGCACTTGTCAAGAAAATTAAGGATTAGTGAAATAAGTGTTTATCAGGGTATACTTAAATAATATTTTAATATCAAATCTTGGTGTGACTGATAAAATTTATAGTTCAAATTGATAAAAAAAACTTTTATTTTTTAGCTAGCATTTTACTTCCAAAGTTAAAAATGTCATATCAGTACACTTGAACAGCACCACTAAGCACTCCCAGGATTTTAAAAGAAAGATACTCCAAAAAATGGTGTATATTCGTTAGTTAATAAGATAAAAGCAAAAATAAAATTTATATAAAACTTACGCATTTGAAACTTGAAGTCTTTCACGTAAAAAAGTTAACTCCTTGCTGTCATTAACAACAAAATCATCACACACATAGCTAAAATTTTAAGATTAAATCATTAATAAACTTATTTACAGAATAATAAAAAAAAAATCTTGGATTTAAAGAAAATTACATAAGGAAGTTAAAGAAGTCATGGAAAACATACATGAAAATCGTAAAATATTTATTTTTAAACAATAATTTTTTAAGGAAAATCATAAGATTCTAAGATTATAAAACTGATTGCATAATCAAACTACACTTTAAATTCCACAAGTACACAAAACTATTACATCCTTAATATGAAAAAGAAAATTTATAGTTTGGTCTGCTATGAAATTCCACTGCCTGATCAATTAATTTATATTTTGGAATGATTATTCTGTATGATCAATAAAACTTAAAATTGTACAATGGTAATTAACAGTGTACAACTATAACATTGAAAACTGATTTATATAATTAAATTCTCCAAGTTGTCGACTGATTCTTCCAATAACAAACAGATGGAGCCTCGAAATTTTTTCTTTAATCAGGTAGACCAGATTAAAGAAAGCAAATTTAAACTGAAAGAACCACAGAAATAGATTTAAACTTATACTAACAAATATCAGATGGATGAAATATTTCATTATAAGTAAAAAGGGCACACATTTTCAAAATAAATTAACAGCTTTTAATATTTCTCCCATTACAAAATAAGCAAATTTTTTTTTTTTTTTCAAATTATAGTACAGAATTAAATTGGTTATCATGAGAAAAGTGCCTGATTTGGGACTTCATTCAAAGTATCACATAATTTGATTTTGATAATAAATATACCATAAAAACTTACTAGTGATGCATTAAAATGAAACCCCAAATTAAGCATTTTCTCAGGATTCTCTACTATAATATGATTGATTTAATATTTGAAAACTGTGTATCATTTTGTAAAAGTTACTTCAAATGCATACGTAAAAACTACAGTTTTAGTCCACAGTCATTTCAAAATTTTAACAATTAATTTGTACAGAATAAAATGTTTACTATTTGCATTACATATGTGATATTTACATTTATTTTACTGAATTGTCTTCTGTTCTTTTAAAAGAACTATTCTTTTAACTGTTATTTTAGACAAAATTATTCATTTTGAAAAGTACATTACTTAAGAGCCCTATTCAGATGACTAACATTTAAAGGGTGCACTCGTAACCCCTGGCTTTGGAGAAAATATAATACAAAGCAAATATAAGCAGTAAAATTAAGATGATAAAACAAGTATAATTTTTTAAAGTAATCATTTGAACAGAAAACTAATTGCAAGTAATCCTAAAAATTTTAAATTAAATTTTTAAAAAATAAAAATATAACAACTTGATAAAACATTAAACAAAACTTGAGTCACCTTGCAGCCCCTGTACTACAATTTGTGTCCCCTTGCATACAACAATTGAAATTAAATAATCATATTTCAATCATATAAAAGTTGAAAACCAAAAAAAGTGGGTATTTGATTGAAAGATTATTAAAAAAAAAAAAAAGACACATCTAAAGGTGTATAAATGCAAACATAAAATAATTTTCTTGATTTTCAGGTTTATAAAATATATTTTTTGCACTATAAGAGTATGACTTGATGCATGATTATATTTTTATTCAGTTTCCTGATGAATTTAATGACGAACAACCCACTTAAAATAACGTTATGTATAAACTCCATGTTTTAAAAAAAAAAGTCATAAAATTGTCTGAATCAATTATTGAAACAGCAGAGTTTTAAAATTGTCAGGTAGAAGCTAACCCATAAAGGATGATATCCAGCTATTGCGATCTAACACTGTCAATACAAATATATAATAAGAAAACTACAACTTTCTGGACAAGTTTTTATTAAATCTGGTAGAAACTAAATTAGAACCACTATAATGCAAAATATTGACCACATTCATGAACCAGTGCTAATATAAAATTAAACAATCTTGGAAAAGTTTTGGAGTTTAACAAAGAAATATTAACAACATCACTACCAAGTTCGAAAGAACAACAAACTCATATTAGATCAAAGTTTTTTTTCTTTTGACTACATCGCACATTGATAGTACACTACATTTGTTTGAATCCCATGTTACAGAGTAGCACTTGATAAGGTTAGACATTGCACCATTGCTATGCAATCTCTCACAGTTCCTTAGTATGCTAATATGTTATCAAGGAAGATCAGCTATTATTAAACAGTTATTTCTGATATACTCAAAAGAGCAAGAAACATTTTCAACGCATAAAAGAACAAATCATTCAGTTGAAGGAACATGTTGAGGAGCTTTTCAGTTGAAGGAACATGTCGAGGAGAACCATGAGAAAAATTTTGGGAGTATAGAGGAACAGAGAGTTCCAGTTAAATAACAGTAACAGGTAGTAACCAAGAACAGGTAGTTATTCCATCTCCAATTTACAACTTTCCGTTATTGTCATTGTGTTTATATTTTGCTATGATCAAACAATTGGAGAATTTTATGTCTAAATAATCAATAATGAAATAGTGCCATATGAAGTTAGTTGGTTTGATGTTTTTCTATTTATATTTAGTTAAGAGAAGATAAAACTTCCAAGAAAAATTACAAATAATACTTTAACAGCTATAAATTATTAATTAACTTCTATGAATGCTCCCGATTGTTTTTATTATATAAAGATTAAAACAATTAAAAATAAAAACACACACCAATAAGCAGCAAAGTTTTCACAATCCAAACAAATCATATGATCAGCATTTTCTTCAAAATGGGCTTTAGCATGTGCATTCACATATCTGTGAGATAAATTGTACACAAAGTAATTAAGGATAATGTCAATTAGTAAAAAAATAGAAAATATCATGAGTAGACAAATAAATGTAATTTATTCAAATATAAACAAACATTTCATGCATTACAAAATTTTAATAATTGGGATAACTTTTTATTATTTTGACAGCGTAGAACCACTTTCATGAACTATTATATCCACAACTTTCAAAATAAAATAATCCTAAATTATGAAAAATATTTATTGAATATTTGTATTAAAACATGTACAAAATCCAGTTATTTTTAGACCATGAAAAAATGTAAGATTTACTCCGATTTTGAATTTTAAGGAAACATTAAATACTTCTAATTAGCTATGAAAACACAGGAACCACTATGAAAAAAAAAAAAAAAAAAACACCACCCTGCATATACTTTAATGGTTAGATTCCACAATAGTTGTATTCAAGTTCATGTACTAATTCTAAAGGGTCAAAATGCACTAATGATGTGTAAATTAAGTTTTTAAAAAATATTGGACACATTTTTTATGGATGCATAAAAGGGTGTGTCGATAAATATAGACGACTACTAAATAACTGGTTAAACTAATGAACTAATGAGAGTGGAGTTATTGACCAAATACTAATTACATATAAAAGTATACACTTAGAAAAATATAATTACCTTCCACAATTTACTACACCACAATGTATGCACATCCATGGACTTTTATTTGACTGACAAGCTGCAATCGAAAATAATAAAGTTGAAATGAAGAATTGTTCTATTAATTTGAGACTTTCTCAAATTATAATTGCAAATGTAGTGAGAAAATAAAAAGTAGATTATAATGAAATTGCAATCTAACATAGCATTTTACATGGAGAATACAATAATATTAATTTTCTGATTTTCAATTTCATGAGTTTATGGTATTGTAAAATACCTTCTGAAATTTGGCATTCATATAGTTGTTAATAAAGTTAAAATCCATTTCCTTCAAACAAATTGGAAATTAGCCTTTTTGATATCATTAAAATAATTCATTTTGAAACATTTAAAATATCAATGTTACTCAGCACAATAATTAAAGTTAATTAGAAATAAAAGAAAATATCACAAGACGTCTTGACTAATTTTTTTTATTAATATATATTGTAAAGACTTTAAAATTATGATTCATTTCCACAACCTAATGCTTAATAATTACAATGTCTTATGGCATTTATTAAAAAAAAAAATTAGGATTTGAATATTGAGTTGATTGTAATTTTTAAACTAAAAATTAAAAGATTTTTATTTGTTTGTTACTGAAGAATTATGGTGAACTATTTCGAATATTTTCCTTAAAATTTCCAAAGAGAAACACTTGAGGTGTCAATGAATGGAAAGTTATGTCATTTTGTAAGGTAACCTTTTAACCTTCTCTCCATAAAGTTTGAACAATAAAACAGGGTATAATTTCAATTATTGCTCTTTTACAATACAAGTTATTAAGTACTACTGTCATGCTTTTGTTTGTAAGAAATCTTAAGGTCATTCTTTCATTCCTCATATATTCTAGGTACCTCTTATAAAATTTGGAAACATAGCAAGTTAATGTTTTTTGAAAAATTGATTTTTCATAATTTAATAGAGGATTCATTATTTTACATTCCTTTCATACTTTCTTCAAACTTATTGTAACTCCTTTAAATCTTATAATTTAATTATAAAATATTTGCAAAACAAGTTGTTTTCATACATAACTTTTTTTGAAACAGGAGTAAGTTATATTTGTTCAATATGACAACACTGTAAATACTATTTTTATGTACTATATTATAATCATTAATTGATAACAATTAAAATAAGGTTTTCACTTTCGTAAATGATGAGATAAATTATGAATGCAATGCAAGCATTTTTTTTTTAAGTAATACTTCAGTATCATTCTTTTATTCCGCAAATCAGAATAATAAAAAAAGCTATCTTTCAACGTCACGTCAATCATTAAATTTTTTAAAAAAGCTTTGATAACAGTAATAAATTAGAAAAGTGGTTTCTGGCTATCGTAACAAAGGAAAAGTTTACGAAAACCCATACAAAATCAAATTTACGTTTTTGTTTAATATGTTTGCAAGCAAACCGAGAAACGAACGATGTAAATTGAAATTCAAAAATATTGTTCAAAGAAACACGTGAAAAACAACGACAATGAATTATGTATCTTTAGCAAATAAATTATTACAATTAACTTTCCGAAATTTTAATAAAATACTCACTGGAACAAGTCCACTCTAGTGATGCATCTCTCTTCAAAGACTTAATGATTTTTATTTGATTGGTGAGATGAGGACATTCCATTTCAACATTAATTTCATAACATTAGGACTGCTTCTTACTGCTTTTATTTGTTTAAAGATTTCTCAGTCATTCATTCACGCACCACAGAGTATCACGCACAATCAAGAGAAAAGCACCAGCAAAGACTACCATAAATAAATGTTATGCCCGCTGAGACTTTTGTTTTACTTACTAAAGGTTGACTAAATAAATTTAGTTAGAAGTTTCAGCACATCATGCGCTGTGTGTTTTAATTTTTTTGAATTAAATAAAACAACATATTTCTAAAGAAGATTGGAATCATTTAAATCAGTGATTTTAAAAGTATTTTTAAAACGTTTTTGGTTTTTGATGATAGTAATAAAAATGAAAGTTTTCTTTTTACGTTCAACAAGAACTACAACTCCATCAATAAACCGAATTTATGATTTAGATTTATGATTTGATCCTACAGGTGATGGTTATGTGATTTCAGCCAAGATACGCCTATGATTGAGAATTTACAAATTTTTTGACAAAAATATCAGAAACATTTTAAATATTTTTAAAACCGTGTATCAGTCTTAATCATGCTGATCAATTTTCCTTTTCAAGATCCAATTATTGTCTTCCAAACATAAATATTTAATTATGACAGCTAATTGGTTGAAAGATCTTAATTTAAAACCCAGAACTAACTCCGTAAAGACTTTCAAATCATATGTAGATTTGGGCACTGAAGAGAGACAAGGGGATGCAGTTCCTCAAGATCCCTCTTACAATGAATATAAAGATGAGGTAATATTTTTCACTGTTATGATATTACTACTTAAAGTTATGACACGGGTGAAAAGTTATTGGTGTTCCGAGCAAATATTGATTTTGTCATTATGTTTATAAAATTTAAATTGGGTACGGATGTACTATAAGGACCTGTCAACTTCTTTTGTTAATTTTTTTTTTTTTAGATAAATATTTTCAAATTACAATACTTTAATTCACTCTCTAACCAGTTTTTATAACAATACCATAAATAGTTTTCAGATATTTTCTTTTAACTCTCCATAGTTACCAAAAATTACTGTGTCTCTAGAGTATATGTGTCCTAAAAATGGAAGTATTTAGCAGATTATGGGAACATCTAATTGACTTATTAAAATGTGATGCTAAATTTTGGGAGTTTAATACATATATTTGAAATTTATTGTTTATAGTCACATTATCCACAGATACCCATAAGCATGGGCATCTGTTGATTTATATCTGAGATACATTTAATATATATTGTGGTCTTTTTACTATATCCCAGTTGTCTTAGTAGTATTGTTTTGAATTACACACATATACATCTTCTTAATTGTCTTTTTGTATGAACTGAGATTCATTGTTTGGACAATCAGCCTAAGCATAAAGGGTGATTGAAGCATTCTTGTGGTAATGATCAATGCTCTATTTATTATTACCAATATCACATAGTATATAGTAAAGTATAAGCTGTTTATATGCATTTCCAAAATGTTATTTTTTTATTTTTTTTTACTTTCAATTATCTATACGTTAACATAGGGTAATGAAAGTATTGCATTTGGGGAAAAAATTTTTTTTGATTTTTTTGCATTTCTGAGTTAAAAGAGTGGTCTACCAAAAAATGTCATTCTGTGCCTTCTTGATGAGCATAACTCCCGAAGGGAAAGCAGTTCTCCATACTTACTTAAAACTTAACGTCAATTTATTTGTTTAATACGAACAATTTCATCGGCCCCATCAACTTCGCTTTCACAGGGTTTGACTGTAATTCAAATATAGGTTAAAAGAAATTGTTTAGATTCAATTTCCTAAACCATACATTAAGAACGTGCAAGGAAATGTAGTGTCCAAAATTAGGCACCGACTAAATTCAAACTCGTGATCTCCTGTTTACATTTTCTAATGAATTTAATAGCAACCAATGGTTTAATTTTTTAGAACCAAACAAAATTAATCTTGTGAGTTACTTTTTAATTAATTTTTAAATTTCAATTTTTTACCATTTTGTTAAGGATGTAACAAAAACACTTTACTGGTTTGATGGCATTTGTTTGTGTTGGGGATCTATTTGCACTTGAACACAATCTCTCCTGTTTTTTTCTATGCAGGTTTGTGGGTCAATTTAGTTATTCTATTTTCATCGCTATATTACTGTTTCACTGCTTTTGAGTTCCGATGCTATTCCACTTTGTGCCTCATACATCTGATTTATTGATCTTGCCATCAATATGCAATTCTTATTTAATTATATACCTGTCAGATTTGTAACGCTATTATTGCATGAGGGAGTGTCTAGCGTTTGATATTAATTATATGCTTTTTATTTTTAGGTTTTATATACTAATTTGGTTCTTTTAGGTACATATTATCTTCTTTTGTTAATTTGCAATAAAGGACTCAAATATCTTACTGCAAATCTGCATTGTAGTGACCTGTCGATGTGTCAAAAAACTTAGCTTTTGCCACTTTGTAAACCAAATTTTCTTCACTTACACTAAAAAATTCATTACATTATGAGTGAAAACAAAAGATACTATATGTGAATGGAACCTATTTTTATTTTACAATATACTGTATTGCAAGTTATTGATTTTAACATTTAAATTTTAGGGTGCTAAATATATTTAATTAAAATTTGTATTACAGTTAATAGTTAAGTAATTAAGTTTGTTAATGATGTTTTTCCAAAATGTCTTCTTTTATTTTTTACAAAATTTGGATTCTGATACGATTTTCTATTTGCATCATCATGCTTTCGATTTAAATGGGCAGAGTAATTTTACTTCAACATTTCTTCTTTTCATGTGCAGCCTTTTACTTTCCTGTCTTGCTTTGAAAGTTCCTTTTCGTTTTAAAGAATTCTCTCTCTAAATTACAATGAAAAATCTTTAAAAAAAAAATCAAGAAATCTAAAGGAAGAATGAATGAGAAGAAGGAAGAATTAAGAGAAACCTTTTAAGCTAGTATTAAATAACAGTTTTAGTAAACATAGAAAATCCAGAGTTCATCCTAGAAATGAAAAAGGGCAGGGTGCTATTTTCCAAAAAAAGGGCACTTCCTGTTTACGAGGGCACTTTTATGGCAAATTGCAGAAATACACGTTTCTGCCACAATTTCAATATTGTTATACTTTTCTACCACGATAAATAATTTTCAATATTCTGAAGGAAAAAAATTATAATGCAAAAATCCATTAATCAAAAACTCGCTCAGAAACTTAAAAGATATCAAAATACTGATAAAATGCTTCAGTCCTAATTCTACTGGAATGAGACTGAGAAAATTATTGAAATTAAAGTGCAATATACACAGTAAAATGTTCATCAAATAGTAATTTTTATAAAATTATCAATTTATAATACAGTAAAATTAAGATAAGAATGTTTTAGTATAATGAAAATGTGTTAAGATAAGAACTTTTCACTCTTTCAAAATTTTCTAAAGTTTGAATGAATCAACCTTAAACTTCATCTCTTAGTTTTGCTATTGTCAGATAGAGAAGAGAGTTTCTACAAATTTAACATTATTCATTGTGGGATATCACAAGGAGTATTCCGACTAAAGAACTTGGACTATGTCCTGAAATTTTTGCATTTTTTTTATTTTCAAAATCGGATCAAATTTAGCTTCAAAACGGCGATTTTTTTGCCGTGCATGCCGCTATTATGTAAGCTATAATAGAAGTTTTATTTTTTTAAAAATCGGAAATAATCTGGGATTTTGGTTGCATTCCTGTTATGTTTAATTTTAAATATGAAACGGATTAGAAATTAATTGGTAACAGGCAAATTACCAAAAACACCCCCTAAATTTAACTGGAGGACATCGCGATTACGCGTGTCCGAACGGAAATATTCTTTTTAAATTCTTAGTGTAAACATTTGATAGTTATAAACCTTTAACTAAGTTATTCAAGTCTTTCAAATTCCTTTCTTCACTATTTTGAAGGAGGCATGGTAAAAATCCAGCGAAATACACTTAATCAAAACACGTACGAAATGGCCATCGGAGTTTACTAATGTGCACTTGGGAAATTGTAAGACAGCGCCCTACAATCCACCTACTAATGAAGCACGTTATATAGACATCTACTCAATGGTTTCAGTTCCTGATATATACGTTGCGCGTTTGAACATGAATGCGCACGTGCGACAGCCGATTTCAGTAGGGGTGATCCACATATTGCGTACTGTTGGGAGGGGAAAAAACGAAAGTTTTTCGAATTCTTTCAGGATGAAATTTTTTCTGAAAAAGGGCAGGAAGGGCGCTATTTTTATAGAAAAAGGGCAAGAAGGGCGCTATTTTTATAGAAAAAGGGCAGGCAGGGCGCGCCGCCCCTCGAAAAATGCCTAGGATGAACTCTGGAAAATCATGCTAAAATTCTTGTTTTGTAAGGTATTTCATATCTGTCTTCTCTCTGGAAGGTGGATCTTTTTGCAAAATTGATATGGGTATATTTAATTTTAAGTATTCTTACTTTGTTTTTTCTGTAGGAGGAGAATCTTTATGCCAAGACAGCTTCATATCCAGTACCAGCTCTTTTGCCTGGAGAGCTTGTAATTGCTCAAGCTGAAAATGTTTTGAAATTCAATACATTAAGTGAGCTTAATAAAGGAATATCAGGTCTACTATTATGCACAAATTTCAAGCTGAGTTTTTTGACAGCTGAAAAGTTCCCTTCCAATTTGGTTGGTATCTTACTTTTTTATATACTGAAGATTTATTCTTCTAAAAATTTCTGATTAAAAAGTTATGTATATATATTGCTTTTTAGCACCAAAGAAATTCCCTGCTCGGAGAACATGATATTTGCCTTATTAATATTGATGCTGTTTACCATAGTAAGTATTTATTCACTCCGTAAATTAGATATATAACTTTGATTTGCAAGTTATGTGTAAATGGGTATCTATTTAATGAAGTGTTCAGGAATTTCTTTTACCAGAATATTAAGAAAAAATTTACTAAAAAGTCAAATCACTACTGTACTATATATTTTTCTTAATATTAGTTCAGGGAATAGAGACATTTTGCCTTGCAAAAGATTATGTAGTTCTGATTTTTTAATATGTTATAGAGGTCGGTCCTGTGGTTTATAAAACAAGTTTTTGACCTCCTAACCCTTGTGCGTTCTCCGTGGTAAACCAAAAACCAAGTCGTTTTTCAGTTTAAATGTTATAACTCTTTGCCAATGCATCTTAGAAACAAAGTTTTTTTGTAGAACTATTATGTATATTGTTATGCCGCATCCAAGTCAAAACTTTTACGTAAAAATGCTATTTTTTTAAGATTTGTGTCGAGTTTTTTATTATTATATCTCCATAATGGTACATCTTGGAGAAAAATTTTTTGAATAAAAGTTGTAAAACAATAAGTTTCCTACAAGTTTTATACAACAAGTTATTTTCTAGGACTAATAACAAAGGAGCTACTCTGCTTTGTACATTTTTTTTTTGCACCACAGAAAATGCATAAAGCAGAGTAACTCCTTTGTTATTAGTCCTAGAAAATAACTTGTTGTATAAAACTGGTATGAAATTTATTGTTCTACAACTTTTGTTTCAAAATTTTTTTCTCTAAGACGTACCCTTATGGAGTTATAATAAAAAAAACTTGGCAAAATTTTTAAAGTTTTGACTTTGATGCGGCGTAACTTTTTGCATAATAAATAGTTCTACAAAATACTTTTAATACAAAAGTTGTAGAAAATTTTATATTCTACTAGCTGAATACACGTGCTGTGCTACGAAATTTTACCATGTGCATTTTAGCAATCAAAAGACCATTTCGATTCTAACAATTTGTATTATCAAAATAAGAACTTTCCTTTGTTGAAATGTTTTCCAAAATTTATAATTGAGAATATGTTGGAAATGAGACATTTGAATATCCCTCGTTTAGAACGTTTAACCCCTTTTTCGACCCTTTAAAGTGGATTAATCTTGATCGGAATAGCTTAATTTTTCTATGTTTGCCTTTGTTGACATTTGTATCAGTTTTCAGAGTTGTGACCATATGGAAAGTGGGACATTCGATTATCCCTCATTTGGAATGTTTAACCCCTTTTCCCCCTCGTTAAAGTGGGTTAATCGAGATCGGAATAGTTTACTTTTTCTACATTTGCCATTCTTAACATTTGCACTGAATATCAGAATTGTGACAACATTAGAAGTGGGTCATTTGGATATCCCTCGTTTGGAACGTTTAACCACTTTTCCTCCCTTGAAAGAGGGTTAATCCTGATCGGAATAGCTTACTTTTTCTATGTTTGGATTTGATGTCATTTGCACCAATTTTAAATGTTGTGACGATGTGGGGAAATGGAGCATTCGAATATTCCTCGTTTGGGACGTTTAACCCCCTTTCCACTCCTTAAAGTGGGTTAATCGAGATCGGAATAGCTTACTTTTTCTATGTTTGTCTTTGTTGTCATTTCCACCAATTTTCAGAGTTGTGCCCATATGGGAAGTGGGACATTCGAATATCCTTCGTTTTGAACGTTTAACCCCTTTCCTACCACTTAAAGTGGGTTAATCGAGATTGGAATCGGTTAATTTTTCTATATTTGCCATTCTTAACATTTGCACCTAATTTCAGAATTGTGACAACATTGGAAGTGGGTCATTTGGATATCCCTCGTTTGAAACGTTTAACCCCTTTTTCATCCTTTGAAGTGAGTTAATCGAGATCAGAATAGCTTACTTTTTCTATATTTGCCATTTTTAACATTTGCACGGAATATCAGAATTGTGACAACATTGTAAGTGGGTCATTTGGATATCCCTCGTTTAGAACATGTAACCCCTTTTCCTCCCTTTAAAGTGGGTTAATCAAGATTGTAATAGCTTACTTTTTCTATGTTTACCATTGTTGACATTTGTACCAATTTTCAGAGTTGTGACCATATGGGAAGTGGGGCATTCGAATGTCCCTTGTTTGGAACGTTTAACCCCTTTTCGACCCCTTAATGTTGGTTAATCGAGATCGGAATAACTTACTTTTTGTATGTTTACCATTGTTGATATTTGTACCAATTTTCAGAGTTGTGGGAAGTGGGAGAATTAGTGATGAGTGAGTGAGTCAGTGAGGGTTTTGCCTTATATATATAGAAATAACTTTTGAATGCAATATTTGTTTCTAAGATGCATTGGCAAAGAGTTATGACGTTTAAACTGAAAATGGCTTGGTTTTCCGTGCACCACTGAGAACGCACAAAGGTTAGGAGGTCGAAAACTTGGTTTTTAAACTACAGGACCGACCTTTATAATATATTAAAAAATCAGAACTACATTACTTTTTGCAAGGTCAGACCCCTTTTTCAGTCAATTCACTGACTATATTTGTAGCTTGATTATTTTCTGGTAATATGTAGGTAATTGTAACATTTAACAAACTATGGGAATAGTAACATTTCAATAAAAAAATATTGCATTGCATCTCAAATTAACATAGGTTTTTCATTTAATAGCTCATTAAGCATAGTAGCTTTTCAAGCAAGTTAAATTTTAGTTTTACTTTTTGACTATCATTGCATTCTATTTTATTTAAAAATTTATTTATAGAAGTATAAAATTGTCTAGTAATGAGTATGAAAAGAGTTGTATTGCAGTTTGTCAAACAAAATTCTTCTTATCTTCATTCTCTGTGCTGCTACCACACCTCAAAAACTGTTAACAATGTTTTTGCAATTCAACGAATTTAGGTGGAAAATTCATTCCACTTGATTATTCTACGTATTCTTATTCTGCTTTATCATATTATAGTGCGTGATAAGAAAGCTGTAAAACATTGATTTTACATGTGGACCAGCATACTGCCTGCACATTTAAGATAGCTTAGAGAAATCACTTTTTAAATCCTTTATATTTAACTTTGATTTTGTGTGTGGCCGTGTATGTCAAAAATGTGTAGATGCCTAATTAACCACCTTGCCGTCATCCAATAGGGCTGAATCTTGGCAGCTAGATTCGATATTTATGCATTCGATCAAATTTTGGAGGGTGCCACTTAAAGGTCCCATTTATGGAATAAACCAACTTGCCGTCATCAATTGCTCTGAAATAGCATTTAACCAATCATTGAAGAAACTCTTTCCTGTTGTCAAAACTGTATTAATAAATAAAAAATAAAATTGTTTTAATCAGAATAAATAAAAGATATTTGGATATGAATGCATAATTTCACATTCATTTTTAATGAAGAAATTTTGAAACATAGTTTGCTGCATATTTTGCTGATAGAGTGGTTTTTAATGTTTAAATTAGATGCAAACACCAAGCACATGTTTGAAGGATTTATATTAAAAATGTTGCTTTTAGAGGTTACTTTATTTGGTCCTTCATCAGAGTTAGATATTGTATTCTGTTGCTGAGAGATATAATGAAACTTGATTTAGAAAGTACTGCTCATGTAGCTGGATGATCTGGTGGTAAATCGCATTCTGTGCATCCGTCATAGAGTAGGCAATGGAACATTTTTAACATTTAAGTTCCTATTATCAATAAATGATGAAGAAAATTGTGTTAAGCGGGAAATGCATTTTACAACAGTAATGTATTTATTTATTGTAGTTTGAAGTATAATGCAAGAAGACAGGATTGTTGCAGAGTAAAGTCGAAACATGCATTATATAACGTAATCTCTCGTAATATACCAATATGCCCTCTTCATAGAGTTCCTTCTTCTAGAGAACCCAAAAAAAAAAATTTGACTGATTTCTAATGAATAACACAATTTTCAATTGCAAATAATCTATTCATTGGAAACGGAGGTTTATAGCCTTTAAATTGGTTTATCATTTATCAATATTGATTTTGTAGAAAGGGCTAAAAAAGGATCGTCACAAAAAAAATAATGACATACCTTTTGGGTTTTGATGAATAGTGGAATTGTAGGTAGAAAATAAATGTTTCACATAAACATATTAAATAAAAAATAAACTCTTGAGCTTCATATATCATATTAAAGATTCTATTATTCTGTTTGATTTAGTGATGTTTTTTTTATCCATATAATTTAAAAAAAAAAAAACATGAAAAATTTAAAAATTGACCAAATCGTATCATTATTAGTTAGGACAAGAAATATATGTAATGTTCCCAGGGAAAATTCAACCGTACAACCGTAGAAATAAGAATGCTTCAATCCTTGTCTCGCAGCCATCTATGCAATTTATTAACGAGAACACAACACTGCATCTTGGTTACATGAGAGTCACAGAGCCAGTGTCTAAAAATAGGGAATTGCTACATATATCATATTAAAGATTCTATCATTGTTTGATTTATGATGTTTTTTTCATCCTTATAATTTCAAAAATGAAATCATGTGAAAAGTTTCAAAATTGACGAAATCACATCAATGTTAGCCAAGCTGAGATTAGTCTATATGTAATGAACCCAGGGAAGGCTCATCACAGTGGTAGAAATAAGAACACTTCAATCCTTGTCAGGCAACCATCTATGCAATTTATTAGAGAGAACGCAACACTGTGATTACATGGTAGGTTGAAAGCAAATGTCTGAAAATAGGGTATTACTGGCACATAAGGGCAGATTTACGCCACAGATCTGGAGATCTTTAATATTAAAAAGGAAAAATTTAATCCTTAAGTTAGGAAAGCACATGTTCTCCAAGGTCAACAGTGAAGTCAGCAATAATTAATGAAGTCTCAATTATGTGGGAATGGTTTGAACTGTGTTCTAAAAATAGATTAAAAATGAAAGTAAACATTGAAAGAAACTTAACTATTGGGAGGCATGTTGGAAAATTATTACATATACTTAATTAAATATTTGCTCTTGTTTATAGTAACTGGTGGAAAACGAAAGAAGCTTTCTGTTTCTAGTGTTATTGGAAACATTGAAATCATAGAAGTGCATTGCAAAGTAAGTATGGTATAATACTAGTCGATAGAATAATTTTAAATGTTTTATTTTTTCCTTATGAAAATAGTTTAATTCTATGAAATTGGTATATATATATATATATATATATATATATATATATATATATATATATATATATATATATATATATATATATATATATATATATATATATATATATATATTAGCATAATTTAAATGTAGCTTACTTTTAATTGTGATCAAAATAAAAGTTCTGCATTATATTTAAGTATTTCCAAGACAGGGATTGGCTAAGATGTTTTCTATAACTTAATTGCTGAATTAAACTGTCAAGTTTAGTATTCCCAAACCAACTTGTAAACCAATTTATTAAATTGTGCTTTATGAACACATCATTAAACACATTAAAATGCTATACTTATTCTTAAGTATTCTGTGAAAGAAAGTAGCTTACAGAATGTAAGATCTCAATCATGTAACTGCATGTCTATCAATGGCTCATTCAAAATCTGAATTTCACATGACTTTTGTTTTTTAGGATTTTCGAATATATACTTTCAGTTTTAAATTTTCCCCTCTGCACCAAAGATCTGTAAGTACTATCTTATTTTAATTAGATCTAATTAAAATGGACTCATTTGTGGATACTATGTTTTATGTTTTTAAATCTCATTAAAGTTATGTTGTAAGTATACTCAAACCTTTTGTATAGAATATTTAAAGGTCCAATTCAAATATCCAATATCACTGAGTATTCACAATATATAATGTAAATAAAATTTTTCATATATTTTTCTTCTACACTTTTTAATTGTGAATATTATTACTAATTACTGATACTACAACTAATTAAGAAAAATATTAACATTTAATGGAGTTAAACTTAGTATGTTTGCATTTTAAGTAATGTTAGGTATCGTTAGTTATTGTTGCAAATACGGTAAGCTGCTTACTGATAAAAGTATTTTTAATTTTTTGTTCAGGATAAAACATATAGTAATTTTCAACATTAAACGCTGCTTTTCTTGGACCAGAAATTAAAAAAACAAAAAAAACATGCAGGAGTTTGTAATGTTTTGCTGCTTTTTAAATCTATTCATTAATCTGTTCAAGCGCTAAATATTATACTCATTGAAACTGTCTGCAAATTAATTAGATTTTGCTTTGAAGCATAATCTCCATTATCCATTTATGTTTCTTTAAATAGTGAGTCACTTCAATGCTGCTTCTTCGACATTCATTCTTTCGTTACATTCATTCTTTCGTTGGTAAAATCCAGATTTTTTGCATGGTCAGAGATGCTCATGAAATGATTTTTCCAAATTGTACTGACGATAGATTTGGAGAGAGGAAATTCTCTACTTATTGTTGGTTGGCTCTCACCATTTTCAATTTCCTTAAAAAATTTCATTTATCCTCAATGAAAAATGCTTTTTGCTTACTGACATTAGCCATTTTAAAATCAAGCAATGTTTACAAAGAAAACAATGTGCAAAAATAAACTAAAAAAAGAATTTTTAATATTTTTTGCCAGTTAATTGGATGTTTTTTCAAAAGTTTTTTTGCAAGTTTCCTTCATTGTATAATTTTTCAAACCATTTCATGTATGATTGTTGACTTCAACTTTTAATATTTTGGACAGACATTAAAGAAATTTGTTTAATATTCAGTTTTTAACCTTGAAATAAGCAAGAGTAAGAAAATGAAAAGACGTTCTACTTGAGTAAAAAATTCATTTGCCCTAGAAACTTCATGAAAAAAAAAAAAATGAAATTTTATAAATTAACTTTACAATTCCTTTAACAATTTTCTTTTTACAATATAAACAATTTCCTTTTTTTCCCCCAACATATTTCATTAAATGTAGTTTCTAATTGTTTCCACTTGTATTTTAATAATCCACTTATGTATAATGTGTAACTGGGAATTGTCTGAGAAAATTCTAATTGTTTCCTCCTTGGATACCATAATTTAATTTCAAAATTAATCTTGCGACTTTTAAACTTTCTTTGTCATTTTTTTTCCTGCTAATAAATCTCGCAGTATATATTTTTTCATTGCATTTTACACCTTTGACATAATTTTTACTGTTTATATATTTTATTTTGTAGGTGATAAATACTATTATACATCATGCATTTGTTCCAAGAATTAATTTGTTGTTTGCCTTTGATTGTAAACAAGCTTCTCCGTGTAAGTGAATATATTGTACATTATTACTATTTTTATCTTTTTCACATTAAATAAAAGAGAAAAAAAATATGTACTCTACTTATAATTTGTTGTCTTGTACTTTTTTCCCTTTTAAGATTCTGAAGAGAGTGAAAACCATTCTATTCTTTTCACAAGACGATGCGATTGGGAGGCTGAATTAGAAAGATGCAAGTGTCCTGGTTGGCGTGTTACCCAAGCTAATGAAAAATACTTATTATGCGAAAGGTATACCAATGACATTTGCATGATCTGTTTCTCATGTTACTATTTTCAGGATATCAAGGTGTCTGGCAGCAGGAAAATTATAGAAAACTGAGAAATATTAAGGAAATTAGTAATTCTGGAAATGGCCATTAAATTTCCTTAAAAATTGCAGTTAATCATGGAATTTTATCATTCAGAAAATAAATTATTAAATATACCTCGAGAGCGTGAAAACACATTTTTGACAATGTTTTTCCACTCCTTGTTTTGTGTCTTGTATAAAGTTTATATATTTCTTTTTAAAGTTTGAAAAAACATTGTATTGAATTATTATTTAATGTTTAATAACTTCAATACTTTTAGAACAAAATAATTCTTTTTGTGATAAATATAGTTTTTATTATGTACATTTCATTATTGTAAAAGTTAGAGCTAAAGGGAAGTTCAAATTGCTTATTGCTGATACTTAAGGAATTTTCAATTTATAGAAGCTATTTTCTATCTCTTTACTAATTCTATTAAAACTTAGTCTTCCAGAATCCTTTGTTGTGCCTTCTATACTGCTTGACATGAATCTGAATAAAACTGCCCCTCATTTTGCGGGGCACCGAGTTCCGGTAAGTAACTTAAGAGTTTATCTTTATTTTGGCTTGGCTATGGGTTAGGGCAATGTTTTTATACCTTTTATGTACTTGTGCACCCCGTTGGCCTTATTGCTCCACTTCACCAACCTCAACTCCTTTATATATGGTTTAGTAATAACTCTAAAATACTGAGATATTTTTATTTGTACCAGTTATGAAAACCCTGATCCTTCAGATAAAATATACCTAAATTGAATTTGAAACATTAATTTCATTCTAACTTAAAATAATGAATTACAGCATTTTTTTTTCTATTGCTCTAAATTAATTGTAAATGTTCTAAAATCAAGAAAAAAACTTTATTTTACACTTTCCTGTGTCAATTTTTTTTTTTTTTTTTTTAATTTGAAATTAAAAAAAATTTAGTTTCTGAATTGAGCTGAAATGTGAAGTCACATGACCAATGAAGGAGTGACACGGTTCGAGCCTTACTGTTAGAGAGAGCTCTGTTTCGTTGCAGTGTCATCTGCTGAATCTGCTAGCTGGCTAGATTTTGTGAAAGATTTAAAGCACAATGAAATCTTTTTGTACAATTTAAAGTACTGGATAAGTACCAATTGCAGTGTAGAAAAATTATGTATATAAATCAAATTTGAAGTTTGGAAAATTCAGTTTAAGTGAATTGGTTTTTTAGTTTGTATTAAATTCAAAAGGAAAGTTTGTATTGATAAACATATGGTTATACATTTAATTTTAATAACAAGTTAAGGTTATGTGTACAAATAAACTTTTGTAGTTTAACTTTCAATAATGCAACTTGATTTAACTTTGAATGGCATCCCATTTAGATGTTTCCTACAAAGTAAAACCATGTATTGGAAAGATATTTAGTAAATATACTTCAAAAAGAATTTTTAATAAAAATGTTATTTTCAAGAACATGTTTTTTTTATATGTTAACAAATATATATATATATATACTGCACTTACAGGGGTCGCAGACGTCCTATATGTCCTATAAATCCTATATATTTTTTAAAATCGGGAAAAACGTCCTATATTGTCTTATATTTTTAATTGTCCTATATATCCTATATTTCTACGTTGATTCGACCTATATTTTCTTCGAATTCGTACTAACAGCGCCATTCGTTGTGGTTTTTATATTTCGGATTCTTTGCCGCGATCGTAAGTGAAAGAGACCTGATTAAAGCAATATTTTAAGCGGCTGCGTCTTATTTCTTGTGACGTCATGTGCTGCACAACCTACAACTCAACTCGATTCAACTGGACCACGACAGTTGAGTGTAAACATGTTCATAGCGTGCGGGGCGCAGGCTTGAATTTCTGATTGGTTTTCTCCTCCAATATAGTAAATTAATTGGTCTACATCCTTTACAGACATGCTTTTTTTTTTCTTCTTGCGTTTTGTTAGGTTTTTAGTAATCCTATTATATAGAAGCGCGAACACCAGTAGATTTATTGTTTAAAAAAATCTTCCAACTTAAATCTAATTGCATCCTTTATAGACATGATTATTTTCTTCTTGTCTTGTGTTTTTTGTCAATAGAATATATTGGAACCCTAAATTCTTTAATATTTCAAATTGATTCCATCATATTTTTTCGTTTTTATTAACCCTTTACAGCACTGTGTTAAGCATAAGCAAAATGGGTTAGATCCTGTACTTGATTTTTTTTACTTTAATTTTGACATTTTATCTAACGTAATTGACTGAAAGTGATATGTGTTTTTTATTTATATGTCTAATATAAATCAAACAAAGAATTGAAGCATCCTCCTCCCCCTCCAAAAAATAAAAAAAAATTGAATGCTCTGCTGCATACATTCAGGCAAAGGATCATGGAATTTTTTTAAAAAGTCCTTGCATTTTTTCCCCCTGCCATATGCTGTGTTTGTCATATTTTATGAAAACGTTTTTTTTTTCCTCATTTAATATGTACTTTTATGGTTTTAGATAGTATTTTTGTTGTACAAAATTTTATTTCTACATATCTATGAGTAATTAATTTTTATAAGATGCTGTTAATTGCAAGACTTTCTTTCATGCATTATATATTATTTATCTTTTCTCAACTTCAAAATCCAAAACACATAATTTTTCATGAAATATATGTACCTAGTGAAATTTGTGACTGAAAGCAAAATGCTGATTATTTAAGTTTCATGCTCATTCATGCCCAAGTTTAGTAAATATTTAGGATACTGTTTAAAATTTATGTTATGGACAGGATACAGCCGATGATATATATTAAAGAAAATAAAGTTTTTTTTTGTTATTTATTTTGTTAATTTTTAAATTAAAAAGAAAAATATTTTACTAGTTTTGCTTTTCCTTTAAGTTAGCAAGTATGGGTGTGGTTTGTAAATTGGTTTATGTGAATTTTGTATTTTTTTCTTGATGTTTTCCATTCTTTTTCATGCTCTAAAAATGCTTGTTTTGATTTTTAGCCCAAATTTATATTTTGTTGCAATTATACTTTGATAAGTAAATGTAATTCAAAATAGTCAAATGTATAAATTTTTAAATAAGCCATTATTTTTTTTTTTTTTTTTTTAAATGATAATATCGACAGAGATACACATCAGGGAATTTTCTGGAAATCAGGGAATTTTGTTTCGCAAATTCTATAGCCATTCTGTTAAGAATTTAAAAACTGGCCTTAATGAAATTCGATTGTCATTGCCAATATATAGTATAATTGTTTAAACATGATACTTGTTTTTTTTTAAAAAGTTGTTTTGACTTCAGAAGTTTAAAAAAAGTTATTTTGTTTTACCAATCGATTTTTACCGTCGCTTTTGCGTGAAGTTTAGCTTTTTTTTTTTTTGCTTAGATGCTGTCTGGGAGTAAGGTTAAGTTGCCAACTTCCATCGCAGTATATAAATATAATAGCACCTCCCCCAAGACACATTCCTTTTACTGTATGGGATGTAATGTTTTAGATACTATTTTGAATCGAAAGAAAAGTGTTTCTGGGTTTTCGTGTTTTATGTAAATCAACAGTTTTATTCCGATCTTATTAAAAGTTATGAAAAGTGAGGCTACTATTTTCAACACCCGAGACTACTATTTTCCATGTGTGAGACTACTATTTTGGCTACTATTTTTAACATCTGAGACAACTAAAGCAACTATTTTCAAAGCTTACAGTCAGTGGCAGCCCTGAACGTGTTGTCCAAGTGCCGGAAAACCAAGTCAACGGGTTGCCACATTCGGCGCTAAATCTCCCACTTTCCGCCGCCAATCCATCCGACACCGAATAGTGAATCTGAAAAAAAAAAAAAAAGACTCCAAAGCAAACAGGGGTTAAGATTTACTGTACGGTTCCCCTTGGCGACTTTTTGAAAGTTAGCGATTCGGCGCCGAATGTGTTTTGACACTATTTTGGATTTGGCGACACATCCTTTTGATGTCATTTTCAAATTTGACGATACTTTAAAAAAAAATCGCCAAGGGGGACCACACAGTAAATCTTAACCCAAACAGGAATAAAAAGAAATTGGGGCAGCTCAAAGCACTTATAGATGCTGGAAGACTCAAGATTGCAAATAATGTAATTAATAAAACTTGATTTATTGATGAATATACTAAA
This sequence comes from Linyphia triangularis, assembly GCA_963978545.1. NCBI lineage: Eukaryota > Metazoa > Arthropoda > Arachnida > Araneae > Linyphiidae > Linyphia > Linyphia triangularis. Next base: position 60,992,058 of record OZ021723.1, on the reverse strand, counting down.
GATGGAATATTGAGGTAATAACGAATAAAGGATGACATATTCAAGATCAAGATATTTCTTTTTTTAATGGTGCGTTTTCTATTCTCTTAAATTCAATATAACAAGTTTTAAAGGGAGACAGTTATTTTCTAAGTAGTACCTTAATTATAGATATATTCCTCTCTTAAAAAGGAAAATTTGTGTTAATTGGTACTGTGTAAAAGTCCTCTTAAGTTCATCATATGTGTTCATTTCAATAACGTTTCATTTAAAGTTTTAATTAATGAAATATATAACGAGTTAATTTTAAAGTTCAGTAGAGCCTGTGTGCAGTTATTTTATATTTTGTATTGTACTATATTTTTTTTGTAAAAATCCTATATATTCTTATTTTGTCACAGAGTGTCTACCGGTCACGAAAGTCAAGAAAGTCACGAAAAAGTCGCGAAATCCAAAAACGGTCAAGAAAGTCACGAAAAAGTCAAGAAATCAGAGCGGAGGTCACGAAATTTTCACGCCGATTGCAAAACTGAAAAATTCGGTAATTCCCTTAGAAAAATCGACAAAAAATTCGCCAATGAACAATTGCTGAAAAAGGCAATTTTTTTCCCAAAATGACGCGAAATTTTTATGAACGTATAGCGTTTATTGCAACCATTCCTTTCTTTAAAACCTGCCTTTATCGGCCCGTCATGTAAGCGGCAGAATTTTTTTTTTTTAATTTATAAATACTCGGGATTCCGTAGTTGATTTTTGTTAAATGTGGTCTAAATTTGAATGTTAAATATAGTTTGTGAAGTTTAAATATTCGTAGAACTATAATGTGTTGAGTACTTCTGCGGTATGCAAGTGTGAACTTGCTATACAAGATCGACAGGCAAAGTGTGAATGGAGGAGTTTCGTAACTTTTCTAGTTGTATTTTCGACACGAAAAGTTACGATAAAAATCTGCGAATCAGCAAGAATATTTTATTAACTTATTTCTTAAATATCAATCAGCAAGAATCGCGAAAAAAAATATATGATAGGTGAAAAAATTTCCCTAAAACTTTTGCCGATCGCTAGGCCTAACAGCACTTATTAGTGTTTTTGTTGTTGTTTTTTTTATAACACTACATCGTAATTTTTAATTGAGTTGCCGTTATTATCGCAATAAATTCCTGTACTAAAATTACTTAAGTAATAAATTGTGCGTTTTTTATTTTTTAAAGTCATTTATTTCACGAGGAATAAGTACCTACGATGCAATGTCCCTTCGATTATTTTACGGACTTCCCGCACTTTTGAATCTCGAAGCAAATTCCAAAATTCATCTCGGAATATTTTATTCTATTAAAGATTATTTTATTTTATTTACTTTTTGCTTTAAAGTATTAACTTAAGTTCAGAAATAATTATTGGAAAGCAACGACACAGCGGAGTCGAACGGACTTCCGGTTTTCTTCAAATCGCGCCATGATTACCGTGCTTTCGCCGAAAGTCAGTTGTTATCCCTTTTGTTTAGGACTTTTTTTTTTTATTCATTCCCTAGCATATAAGTTGACCCCCTACTTTTTAGTGAACATTTTGGCACACATTCTCGACTTTCATGCGAGTATATATACGGTATATTGTCAGGAAATATAAACGGACAATCTTGTTGGCCCTCAAACCTATTGTTGGTTGTTGATGTACTTTTCGAGAAAATTAGATGGAATCCGATATAGATCTAGCCAAGTGGTTAATGCCTGTGTTACTGGCCAAATATAAAGGATATTGTATATTTTGCAAATCAAAATTTGATGTCAGTCGTAGTGAAATGGGGTTGGTGAAATCTCATCAAAAATACATCAAGACTTAGCCTATGTAATTTTAACAGGCAAGCAAAGAATGCTTAATTTTCAGTCTTTGTCATCACATGTAATTCCATCCAATAATGCAACTAATAGCATCCTATTACCAACCCAAGAAAATGTTATTGTTGCTGAAGCAAGCAAACAATGTGAAGCAACTGTAAACACTTTGACTTGGTCAGATTTTTCATCTATTATGAGTTCTTTTTACTATCATTAATGAACAAGTTATATGGGCAATAAGCCGAGTAATGTGTCACACTTCTGACAGAAGCACATGTAAAGGAAGTGAATTGTTTACTGCTATGTTCCTATAGGAGGAGGAAGTTCAGTCATTAGATATTGAGATTGCTAAAATGAAAAAGGAAAAAAAATATATATATGCTGAAATTGGTGTTGCTTAGTATTATCATTCACAATACTAAATTTTATGATATAATGTTTTATTGTTCTTGCTATTTTCTTTCACGTGGATTTCTCTAATTTTCTAGTGTGATTAAAACAGAATTTTATGCATTTCAGTGAGTTTTTGTCAGCAAATTAATGCAGCAACCATTGTTATAGTGGTAATATATTTCATACATTTCTATCCGAAAGAAGAAAAACGTTTTTTTTTTGGGGGGGGGGGGGGACAATTTTTTTTATATATAATTGCACGAAAAATCTACTGTGAGAACATTCAAAGTTGTGGCTTCAATATAGGTCAAATTTGTTGTATTGTATCTGATTGTTGTCTTTTTAAAAGTACAGTAGAGTCCTGATTATCCGAGTTAATGTGGACCAAAACCAACTCGGATAACCGAAAAACTCGGTTAAAGCGAAAAATAAAATAAATCGGATCGGTTTAAATGTATGTTTTGACAAGTACAAATGTTATTCTATTAATTGCATAGGTAAACCACATGCAATTAATAATATATAGTAATGCTTAAAGAGTTCTCTTACTTAAGCCTTAAGACCTTGAGCGACGCGATAGGAGGAGCAGTGTCATACAATGAAAAGGAATGTAAACATTTTGTTTTCTTGAGTGTTTGAGAGATCAAGTACCAATTTTTTTCGGTACTAGTTTTGACAAAGGAAAATATCAGGGGTAAAAAAAAATTAAGGAAATATTATCTGGCTCGGTTAAAGCGGAAACTCGGATAACCGGGGCTCGGATAATCGGGGTTTTACTGTATTAAGTTTTTATGGTTTGCCTTTGTAATTTTTTTTGACAAATTGATTATTTAAACGGTTCCAAATTTTTTTGAAAAAGTCAAGAAATTTTCTTCTGAGGTCAAGAAAAGTCAAGAAATTGTATTTGACAAAGTTAGTAGACACCCTGTGTCACTTTGACCCCTGCACTTATTCTAAAGCTAAGTAAGCAATGCAATTTCCGGTATGGTGGTTAGGGTATCGGGTTAAAATCTTCCGCTTCTATGCTGATTTCCGCTTTTCTTTTTTTTTCCCCTGATAAGTTTTGCTTTTTTTACAATTTTAATATTTTTAGTGGACTTTATCAGACTAAACTTGCATAAAACCCTCCTCACACATTATTATACAAATATATTATTTTTCAGCTATATTTGCAGTTCAAAATAACCCTGTGTGTATTTTCCTCTTTTTTTTATATATTTTGACTGTTTTCACCCCTGGTGTATTCACTTAGATAACTAGAGGTTCTTGTTTTTATTCCTACTGGTTTCTTCTTCTATTTTAATTTATACTATACACTTCAATGTAGGTTGAAAGGTATCTCATTGGTTAATTATTTCTAGGTGTTATTTAATTTTTTGCCAAATACTTCTTTTTTTAAAGGATAATATGGTAAAATAATAAATCCCAAATAATCATTTGACCAGAAATTCCATTTTAAGTAAATTTCAAACCTCTTCCTTATATATTTACATTATAAAAATTATTTAACTAAATGATAAATACTTTAAAATATCCTCACTTTCGATATATATATATATATATATATATATATATATATATATATATATATATATATATATATATATATATATATATATATATATATATATATATATTTTTTTTTAATTAAAATGTAAAGTAAAAATATTACAAGTCCCCTTTTTCTTGTTGGAGAATTATAAAATACTACTTACAAAAGATGTGTGGTGCCACATTAACATTTTATAAATGCCTATTCACTTTTCCCTCTAATAAACTCCATTTAACATGTATTAAATTTAATGAAGTGCAGGAAATTACTGAACTTCTAACATGATTATTGAGTTTCAATTTACTGCACACTAGAATAAAGAGTTTTTCCAAACTTATGTTTTTAAATTATTCATTTAGGTAGTATTTAAAATAGTGTTAATTTAATTGTTTCACATTTAAAATTTCTGCTGAAGTTTTTTTCCCACAACCCCTCTTAAGATTAATATATGCCTAATAATTTCAAAGTTTGTTACTCTTTGTTTCTTTCTGTACTTGTTAGATTTGTTTTATCTATTCTACATAAGCCATAAAACTTTAAAAGTCGATTTCATTTCTGAAATAATCAGGGTTATTCAAAATGATGGAGCAGATACATGTGATAAAAAATGAAATACCGATTCAATGTTTGATAGATAACAAATGATGATCACGTTTAACGCATTCAATAACTTTTAACTTCCTTTAACCATTGATAAGTAGTATGTGGCACCCATTTATTGCTGTTCATTGGAAATAAATATTTAAAATCACCAGATAACCTTCATTTTAAATAACCCTGTATATAAAAGTATATGCTGTGTGATGTTGTTAAACTTATGAGTTTAACATGCTGATTAATGTTATTATTTACAGGACTTATATTTATCTTTTTTTTTTAACCAAGCAAACTAGGTATCTTGGACTGCAATTAAATAAAATTTAAAAACCGAAATAAGCAAGCCAAGTGAGCAAAAATAATCATTTTTTTTTTTTTTTTTTTTTTTTTTTTTTTTGCATTAATCGTCAAATCATCCATAACCTTTTTGCTCAATGTTGTCAAATGATAAATACATCAACACAATCAAAAATAGTATAGTAGAATAATGGTTCAAATTATTTATTAATTACAAAATTTTGTTGCTGCAATTAACTTGTATTATATAAATTTCGATAACTTTTGTGTTATGATTATATATAGAAATCTACACTGTTAATTTTTTCAGACATGGAGTTGGGGTTTATCTTCAGGAGCTTCAATTATTCGCATGGCTGCTTTAGATCCTAGTATTTCAGATAGTCGCCAAAAAGAAGTGTAAGTCCTTTAGTAATGAAATTTTTGTATCAAAATTATAAGTGTCATATTTTGATAGTACTTGCATCATTATTTGCCTCAGGGTGGCTACAGAACTGGGAATTCAAGGAATTTCATTCTTCTGGGAAATGTCAGGGAATTTCATAAAATTACTCTTTAATCAGGGAATTTGGAAATTTTTGAGTTTCCCTTCTCGCGTGTAGGTGCAGACATCTTGTATTACTTAGAATCCCGGCTGCCTGCGCCTTATTAATCAAAAGAATCTTCAAACTTTAATCTGACTGCATCCTCTACGGACATGGTTATTTTTCTTCTGGCCTTGCGTTTTTTGTTAACAGAATATATTATAACCCTAATTATTTACGTATTCTTTCTTTTAGATTTTTAGTTATCCTATAACTTAGAAGCCCAGCTGCGGGTGCGTTATTGTTATAAAAAAAAATCTTGAAACTTCAATTTGACTGGATTCTTTACAGACATGATTCTTTTTAACCTTGCCTTGCGTTTTTTGTCTACAGAATATATGAGAACACTAATTACTTACATATTATTTCTGTTAGATTTTTACTTATCCTATAACTTAGAAGTGTGGCTGCCTTCATCCTTATTTTTGAAAAGAAATCCTTCAACTTCATTCTGACTGCATCCTTTACAAACATGATTATTTTTCTTCTTGCCTTGTGTTTTTTGTCAATAGAATATATTAAAAGCCTAATATTTAAAATTAATTCCATCAGATGTTTTTCTTTTTATTAACCCTTTACAGTGCTATGTTGCAGATATGCAATTAATCTACAGGCATCCTGAAGCGAGAAAGCTTAGATCCTGTACTTGATTTTTTCAGGGGTCGCAGACGTCCTATATGTTCTATAAATCCTAAAGTTTTTTTAAAAATTGGAAAAAAAATGGTCTATATTGTCCTATATTTTTTAATTGTCCTATATATCCTATATTTCTACGTTGATTCGACCTATATTTTCTTCGAATTCGTAATAACAGCGCCGTTCGTTGTGATTTTTTATATTTTGGATTCTTTGCCGCGATCGTAAGTGAAAGAGACCTGAGCAATGTTTGTAAGCGGCTGCGTCTTATTTTTGTGACGTCATGTGCTGTGTAGATTAATTGCAACCTACAACTCAATTCAATTCAACTGGACTGCAAGAGTTGGGAAGTGTAAACATGATAATTTTTTCATAGCGCGCAGGCTTGAATTTCTGATCTGTTTTCTCTTCCAATATAGTAAATTAATTGGTAATAATGCAGCAAGATAGCGAAAAAGAAAGATATGCAGAAACAAAACTCTGCCTCGGGAACAACGGATAAAAACAACTTGCAGGACTGAAAGAACAAAATTTCGAGTGCTCAGTCAGTAATTGATGAAGGAAACAAAAGGGTTACAATTTACTGTTCAGCGTCGGATAGCGATATTTTAAAAAAAGTCACTAACATTGAAAATGACGTCAAAACGTTGTGTTGTCCAAGTGCCGGAAAACCAAGTCAACGGGTTGCCACATTCGGCGCTAAATAGCCCACTCTCCGCTGCCAATCCATCCGATACCAAATAGTAAATCGGAACAAAAAAAAAAGACTGCAAAGCTAACAGGGATTAAAATTTACTGTACTCTTTCGCGACTTTTTGAAAGTTGGCGTTTCGACGCCGAATGTGTTTTGACGTCATTTTGGATTTGGCCACACAGTCATTTGAGGCCATTTTCAATTTGGCGTTTTTTTTAAAAAAAAAATCACTGGGGGACTGTAGAATAGATCTTAACCCTAACAAGAATTAGGGATAAAAAGAAAATACTTAAAAGAAATTGGGGCAGTTAAGCACTTATAGGTGCTGGAAGACTCAAGATAGCAATTAATGTAATTAATAAAACTTATTTATTGATGAATACTAAGGATGTGTGTGTGTGGAATATTGAGGTAATTACGAATAAAGGATGACATATTCAGGATCAGACAATTCTTTTTTTAATGGCGTGTAAAGTATAAAGAGTTTTAAAGGGAGACAGTTATTTTCTAAGTACTTAATTATAGATATTCCTCCCTTAAACAGGAAAATTTATGTTAATTGGTACTGTGTGAAAGTCCTCCTAAGTTCGTCTTTTATGTTTATTTCAATAGCGTTTCATTTAAAGTTTTAATTAATAAAATATGTAACGAGTTAATTTTAAAGTTCAGTAGAGACTGTGTGCAGTTATTTGATGTTTTTTACTGTCCTATATATATTTTTTTTTTGTAAAAATCCTATATATTTTTATTGTGTCACTTTGACCCCTGCTTTTTTTTTTTTTTTTTTTTTTGTATGACATTTTATTAAACACAATTTACTAAAGGTGATATTATATTTTTTCTATTTATATATGTGTAATATTTTGGTGCAAAATTGACCATTATTTTCTTTTTCGTTTTTTGAATCGTAACGTCAGCATAGGTGCACGTCAGGGAATTTTCTGAAAATCAGGGAAATGTCACGGAATTTTGTTACTCAATAATGTTTCAATATTTTTTATGTAATTTCTTGAGTCATAGAAAATCATTTGCTTCAGTCTTGAAAAGTCATGGATTTGGGACATTTTATTTTGGCAGAAATCCTGTAGTCACCAAATACGAAATGTAGCATCTTCTATATTTGAATTCTGATTAACTATTACATGGAAGCTCTTAATTTTTTAGAATGCAATAGAAAAAAAAGCGATTATAGCTTTTTGAGACATTATTGCTTTATTTGATAAGAAATATAATGAAGCAATACATTTAATATATGTTAAAAAAAACCTGTATAGGTACAATTTAGGCATCTTAGATTGTGTACAACAAATGCATCATGAAAAGTTTTGAAGTTTGCAGTTTCTTTTGCTATGACCAATCATATCTCTTTTCTTATTTCCATCAGAATGGTTGATGCCATCAGTAGAGCTAGTCCTCGTCAGGTACCTGTACACACCTTTAATTTAGACGATTTATGCCCAAGCTATAAAGATGTTCAAAACAGCTTTATGAAACTAAAAGAATTGTGTATGCCAAGTAAGTTGAAACTTTACATTTTATTCTAATATTAAAATCTTTTGCTTCAAGTTAATACTTGATTTAAATTTAAAAAAATAATAATAATAACTTAACTAAATAAATTTACTCTTAGGTACAGCACAAGAGTTTTGGGAAAAAGACAATAACTATCTAGGCCACTTAGATTCTACTAAATGGTTACATTTTGTTTCATCGTGTTTGAGTACTGCTTTGGATGCTGCAAATGCACTTCTTGGAAATACTACCATTATCCTCTCAGGTACTCTATAACTATCTAAAAACAAAAAAGTTTTACAATTTATTTTATATGCATCCATTTTAACTATTGCAAATCATTTTATAGTACCCCCTTTTACCAGTAATATCTGTTATATTGATATTGTATTAATGCTGTTACAGCATACATCACATTTAATAGTATTCAAAATAATAGTGGAAAACGAATATTGTTAGTATTTTGAGCGAATGTCAAATTAGAGAATTTTTTTTTTCATAAGAATGAAAAGTGTGAAAGGCAGCTTGGTCTGATGTTGTATTTGATACATGTTGGGAAATACTTGTCCTTTGTTTTACGAAGTTATAAAGATTGAAAGGTAGTTCTATCCATAAGAACACTTTGAATTGAAAATCTTAGCTTTAGATTTGTTAATAATAATTTACAATTATGTTTATCATATTTGATTTATTTTGTTATGCTACTTGGCAAAACTTGCACTAAACTTGATATTTTCTCTTATGCCCGTATCTAGAGATTACCTGAATTTTATGTAGTTCAATACTTTTTTAATATATTTTTTTCATTGATTTAATGTTAAAAACAGTTTTAACATCTTTTCAGAACATGAAGGAAGAGATGTTAGTGCAGTGATATCCAGTTTGGTTCAGTTAATGTTGGATCCATTATACAGAACTACTTCTGGCTTTGAACTCCTTATTCAAAAAGAGTGGGTAGCACTTGGTCATCCATTTACTGAACGTCATCGTTTAATTAGTGGATTTGAATCTGAAGAGGTATATATTTTATTGTTATAGTTTTGATTGTCCCAAAGGGCATTATCCCAAACATTATGTTGTCAAAGGAACATAGTATAAGAACCAATGTTTTAGGCATTAACACATGCTTTTAATGTTGTATCTCAACTATAGTTGATAAAAGAATAATTTTTAATTTTTAGTAACTATTTTGCTTTGTTTTACACAAATGCAGCAACTTTTAGTTGTTTTGCATCAATTAGTAATTTTTTTATTTTCCTTTTCAATATTTAAGTCTTTGCCTTGATTTGTGTCATACACTTTTGCTAATTATATAAAAATTATTTAATCTATTATACTTAAATGAAAACAAATTCATTTTTAATAGTCTCAACTGATGTTTTATTGTCTCATTATAGTCTCCTATTTTCCTACTGTTCCTGGATTGTGTTTGGCAGCTGAATGAACAGTGTCCAACTGTCTTTGAATTTTCTGAAACATACCTGACATCACTGTGGGACAGCTGCCGCATTAGTCTTTTTGACACCTTCCTCTTCAGTGGCCCTAAACACAGGACCGAAGCCATCCTCGCCTCTGGCCAAAACAACAGCTTCAACCTCCGCAGTGTTTGGATGTGGTCAAGACAGTTCTCCAAAAACGATCTCAGGCTCTTTACCAACCCACTCTACATCCTAAACAAATACACAGTCTCTTCCCCCCGTAAACCAGTTGTCAAGAAGACAGAAAGACCAAAGTCATTTAGCTGTGTGAAAGAAACCAGCTTATCACAATCACGGCCACTGGTCCTTAAAAAGCATGCTATTACGCCAGTCGTTTGGGGCGAAGACGAAGAAAATCTCCTTAAAATTGACCCTTTTATTAAATCGTTGAAATTATGGAATCAGTGTTATTTGAGATGGATACCACTTGCCCATGTACTAGGTGGGGGGCCACCTGTATTGTTTCTAATGAATTTGAAAATCAGTGCTGAAATTGAAGCATTGGAGAAGAAGATTAAATCCCTGTCTGATAAAAATGCAAAGCCTCCATCGCGACATAGAAGGGTGGCCTCCGATGATTACACCATCTCTGCGGAAGTGATTGATTCGTGCCAAATCCAAGATGGTTCATCTATCATCACTTCTGTCTTCCCTTTTTCCCCTGTGGCTCCTTGGGACTGGGCATCATATCATTATGTCCCTTCTACGTCGTGTCTTCAAATTAGTTATACAGAGACAGAGGATGGTTTGGATGATTAAATATTTTAGTGTGTTTAATAGGCTTTTTGATAAGGATGGATTGATCTTTTTGGATAAAAGCTTTATTTTTTGAATTTCTTCGGATAGTTATTTTGCTAAATTTTACATATTTGTTATTTGGGACGTTTTCCTCTTTGGAAATTGCTTAAATAATTATGTTATAAAAAAGTTTTTCAGGTATTGCTGAATGTGTTATTATTCCGAGTGAAATGCATAAAAATATTTATTTAGAATTATTTGAAATATAAACTTCATAAGCCAATACAGTATAGAAAAGCTTTTAAGCTAGAAAAAAATAGTGACTTATGGGTTGTTTAATTTACATTTAGAATTGTTTTTATTTTACTCTTTAAAAAGATTATTGTAAATGTAATTTTAAAAAAATATCACTGTATGCAAGTTTTTAAAAAAAATGTGATCTATATTTTTAATTCTATATATTTGGTCTATATATTTAACATATTTTTTATTTTTATTTTTTCAAATGTCCTTTGTAATTTATTGGGTTACGTATTCAAAAGTTTCATTCAGTTACAATCAAAATTTTGTCACCTGTGATAATTTTATATCATTCTTTTCAAACTAGTAGTTTTGCTGTATTTATATATTTGTAATGTAGCTAATTGCTAAATAACTATTTATAATGTCTGTATTAATTATATATTTGTATATAATAAACAAATTAGCGTATTATACATATACAACTCAAAGTTTGTAATTAAGTATGACTAATACTTTTAGTTGTTCCTGCATATAATTTCTTTTGTAATATACTGTTAATTCTCTATTAAATAAAAAAAAATTTAGGATATTTATTAGTTGGTGCTACCATAAAATTTGTAGACTAAATACTTGACTTCTGTTGCGATTTGTATATTATTTTGTTATTTATTATGAAGCAAATATTTTATGTATTTCAAAAAGAATCTTAGAACTGTAGATTTTTCTTATCTATTAAAATAGAATAGATTTATGTATAATCTTTTTCAATATTTTTCATAGAAATATTTTGTAAGTTTCCTTTCATAATTCTTTATACTTTACCTTTACAAATAGTGGAGTTTTTTTGATAATTTATTAAAATAATTATAATTTAATTAACTTTTAATTCTGTTTAAAAATGAATTTTAGATATAATTATCTTATTGCTATATTAAGTTTTTAGAGGTTTTTCTGATGGTCATCAAATTTTAAATATTTAGAATTGTTTTTTAATTTAATATTAGTTTGTTAAATTTACAATTATAGTCCAAATTTACTGGGGTCTATAATAACAGTGCAGGATTTATTCTAATGTTTTAAATCTTTGTTTATTTTATCAAAAAAAGAAATATTTCAATTTGGTTGATTTAAAAATATGTCTTGTACCCCCTTCCCATTTGAATGTGATGTGTGGCTAATCAACTGGATTGGTGAATGCTTTTAGTTTACTTTTTATTATAATTGCATGTGAGTGTATAAAGATATATCATTATAGCATAATTTTTGTACATGTTTGAAAACACAAGCAATAAAATTCTGTAAAAAGGATTTTTAAGCTGAGTTAAGTTGTCAGTTGATAAAAATGCAATGTATTTTTTTTTTTTTTGGTTTTTTTTTTTTTAAGAAAGTATGCCAAACAAGATTTTTTAATTTATTGTACTTTTGATCGTTCTTTACTTGTTAAAAAACACAAATATTAAAAAAATGTAATGTTTGCTTTTCAAATTGAAATAAAGGTTAACAATTGTAGATGCATTATATTCCTTTGATAATATTGTGTTGTGCATAGTGTATTAATATTAAAGCTTTTGTAAATCTCAAGCTTATTTAATTAGAAAATTGTTTGTGAAAATAATACTGTAATTTGATTATTAATAATATTTCAGTTACATTAAGTTTAAACAATCATTAAAACACTATAATATTATTGTATTTACCTTAAAAAAATTCAAAGTGCTATTTACTCTGAAATTCAAATTTTTGTTTTGCTTAGTTAATAACTTTAAAGGCGTATGAAATTAACAAATTATTAAAAGGAAGTTTCTGAGACACTATCAACGACTTTCCTTTCCATATTATTCGGTCACTTTATGTTTATTTTAAAATTTTGTTGTAAAGAAACTGTCATTGGAACGGTTTCTGGCAAAGTAATAATATTCACCTTTAATGGTTAAAGGTGTTTTTTTTTTTTTTTTTTTTTTTTTTTTTTAATTTATTAAATTTGAGAAATAGTTTTATTTAAAGTTTGGGGGTTTGCAAACTAGAGGGGGGGGGGGAAGAGGGAGAGAGACAAGTAACCTAGTTGTTATTAAAAAACTTACCTAACTTCTCAATTCTTAGTAGACCTTGAATACAAGTCCCATGTACCCAATTGTTCTGTCTATCCCAGATCATACATAGCCTGCCTAACATGCAGATGTTATTGTCAGCTAGTTAAATATTGTACAACCCTTGATTATGGAAATTTTGTTTATATTTCATGTAAATAAATTTCATAAATTTAAACCTAAACTAATTTATTTCGTAAAATTTTAAAATTAGGCATGTGTTAGCTACAGTAGTTAACATTGTACATTCTGTTGTATGTTTACAAAAGAAGGGGTAAACAAAATTCACAGTTCCAAAGAAATAGGCATAATATCCTCTATGAACTCACACAAAAAAATTTAATAATGAGGACTAATGGTAATTTATGACAGATCTAAATTGACTTTATGTGTTTCCAGCTGTAGTGCTTTATTGCTGAGGCCTGTCAATTTAAATAGATCCCAGTTTTTGTCACTTGCCAATTCGGATACTTCGCTCGCTAAAAAGGTTGCATTGCTACGCAAGCATTGCCTGGATTTGCTCAGTAAAAAATTTAATGCAGACACAGACTCGCTTTGTTAAAAGGTTCATTTGTACACGAAATATATTAATGGAATCCCTCGTCGAGAAATAAAGTAATTTTCCTTGCTAATACAGTCCTCTTAGAGAGATTTTCTTTAACCTCTCCTACATTAATGCAAAAATTAATAATTTTGGAATTTTATTAGTAGCCGAGATTGTAGTGTGACCTTTTGGTGAAAATTGTGAGAACTGACAGCCATGAAATGTTATTTTCCTGAGCAAAAACTTTAGAAATAATTAAGAAAACTGGCCTTTTGGCAGTTGGAAGAAAAATTAAGAAGTCAAATTCCACTTGCGTAAAAAGTTTGAGTTCTCCAAACAGTGAAAATTAGTTTTTATAGACGAACACAAACGAACTTATTCCTTATTTTACTATGGTTTGTTGGTTGAACTCCCGGATGGGAGTGGAAAGAAAGGGCTTTGTGAACCAGCACCTGTCTCCACGTACATATGTGAGAGAACCACCTCTCTGGAACAGGCTGAAGTAAAAAAAAAAGAACTAATAAAAAGGGATGGGGGGATATCAAATCATTTCTTTGCAGAAGGAATTTTGTGAAGTTGCCATTTCAATGCTTTCTTCGTGTGAGGACGTGGACACCTTGCGAGCTGATCATGCAGAAAAGTTCATTTCCTTGTTTTACTACTGTAGATGAAGTTTCAAACCACAACTCTTCCAATGTGATGCATTATTAAAAATCTTTAAAAATAAATTCGTATTTTCAGTTTTAAGCGAGATAATCTGACTGTAGAAACCCGTAAGGACCTAGGATAGTGAAAGGAAAAAGAAAGGCAGCAATTCAGATCTGCTTAAGACCAATCACAATACACTTTTAAAGACAAATTCAAATTTTCATATTTAATTAACCAATCATGGTGTACATTTATTACTGTTTACTTTAAAAGAAGTTGTTTTTGACGTTTAAATAAATAAACTCCATTCATTGTAATTCACTGTAACTGTAAAAGCTATATTTATTTACATTTGCCATGTGCGTTAAACCGTTTAGTGTCCGCGTCCAAAAGAATACATATCCTTAAAATTATTCCTCATTCATGATGTTGACTTGTGTGGACCAAAGGTTTGTTGATACCCAATACGCGTTTACTCAAAAATGTTGTGTTCCTACCAGTTTCATGCTAAATTCAAATGTTAAGTCTGGTGATGTAGTTTCAATCAACTGTGGAACCTGCTCGTACATTTGTCGCGTATTTCCTCACCCAACAACGGAACGGGAAGAATTCATTGAAATAGATAATGCAGTATCCTATAACTTATTTACATCAGAAACATTTTTGCTGAATTTCAAACGTGTGCGATCGCTTATTCCAGATAATTTTAAAGTTGTCAAAGCAACTGTTTTTGAAAAGGTGCGAGTCAAACTCGTGTTTCATAATCAAAATAGAATTCTTTCTGTAAAAAATGCTGCTTACTGCGACATAGTTTTAAAATTATTGCGGAATTATGTCGTTACAAACAATGCAACTATAAAATGCAAAGGAGGAGATACAGCAGATTTATTCCATATTCACAGTATCGTTATAACTGAAACATACCAGGGTGATAATATTTTTGGAAGACTCGCCAGAACTGCAGTAGTTGAAATTGGTGAAATAATATCAGAAGAACAAGGGAATCAGTTGAAAGAAATAGAAAACACAGAAATTGGAGGAATAGAAGAAGCAGAGAAAATTTTAAGTTTTTACTTGTTACAAAAAGCAAGTAAAAACATTATTATCTCGGGCCCTTCTGGCTGCGGTAAAACTGTATTTGTTAAAAAGTTTTGCAACAATCGCAAATATAGCTTAATTGTTATTGATGGTTCTAAAGATGGTGATCTAACAATGGATAAGTGTGATGCTTATAGCAAACAACTTGTTCAATCCTTAAAAATGTTTCCAAACCGCCCAAGTATTTTGTTTGTGGATCACGTTGAAGAAATGGCATCTATTAACATGAAACAACATATAAAAAGCTCTGTACCAGCTCTTATTTACTTATTTGAATGTCTTAAAGGTACAGGAGTTTCAATTATTGTTGCCACAACACAAAAGAAATTTATGCATCCAGCTATTTCGTGCTTATTTGAAGACGAGGTGAGTTATGATAAGAGCTGTATTTTGTGTGTGAAAATTATCATTTTATTTTTGAATTTTGGATTGATGCATTTTAGTATTGGAAGTGTCATGGTTAATACTAGGCTTCTAAATAAAAATTGTATGTCTACGAAATAGAAAAGGCTTATTTGAAACTGTGATGCTGAAAAGTTTACAGTAATTTAAATTAGATATCAAGTTGATGATAGCTAAGAATGTAGATTTAATAGAGAAACTTTTTAAAGTTATGGGAATAAATTTCAATATCTAAAAAGTAGTTGATGTTTAACTTTATACAATTTTGCGTGTTCAAAAGCTCCTAACTTTTTTGTAGAAAAGAAATAGTAGATAGCTAAAAAAGAGAAGGATTGATTTGATTTGGTTGATAAGTGTTTTCTTTCTTTCATTTTATAAAAATTGAAAGGAAACTTTGAGTTTGAGTATTAAAGATTTAAGACTTAACATTCATGAATAACTGTGAAAAGTGTGTGTCGTGGTGGTGATGGGGGGGGGGGGGGGTCACAGTGGAGGATCTAGGATTTTCCTGAGGGGGGGGGGGACAACACTCTGATGTAGCCAGAACAAGGGATGAGTTTTTTCTGCCATATAGCGGATTTCCACTTTTTAAATTTTTTAAAAAAGAAAGATTTCCGCTTTTTTAATTCTTAAAAAAAAAAAAATTCCGGCTTTTTCTATTCCATTGAAAGAGAATTTTCTAAGGCTAAATCATGAAGCAGCTTCACTTTCGCCCGATCGGGAAGAGGGATGCACTTCTGCTCCAAAAACAAAAATCTGCTGAAATGCATTATTGTAGTCAGTTTGGCGCTCAAACTTGCATTTTGTAGTTTTTTCCCTGCCCCAAAATTTAATTCTTTTGTGCCATTTTATTCTCTTGAATGTGATGTGTATAATCTTGGTATGCAATGCATTATGCTGATGTGTTCGCTGCTGCCGAGATTTGTGTGGCTATAATGTGTGTTATCTCTGGAATTTAGGTGGTTGTGGTGGACATTTTCGAGGAGTGTTACTCCAATATAATAGCGCTATTGCCGAGAATTGTTCCAGAATATTCTGCGCTAACGTTGATATTTACGTTTGTGTGATGGTCATTTTTGCAGAGTGCTACCCTGTTGTAAAATCTGAGATTTGCACCAATATTACTGAAAAAAAATGTTGATATTACCTCTATGAATTGCTTCGCAATGCGTGCGCTATCTCCAAGATTTATGTTGTTGTGATGATAATTTTCTTCGAGTTTTACGCAGATGCAATAGCACTATTGTTAAGATTTGCTCCCATATATTTGGCTCTAACTTTGATATTTCTGTTGGTGTGAGAGTCATTTTTGCCAAATGCCATACTGTAGTGATAACCGATATTACCGAAATTTGCACTAATATTACCAAGAAAATATCGATATTACCGTGATTTGTGCCAATATGTATGTTGTTGTGATGGTCATTTTTGCCGATACCTAGATTTTCGCCGGTATTGTAAGAGCTATTGCTTATCGTACTTTCGTTAGAATAATGGTAATTTTCGCCGAGGTTTACTCTAATACTATACCAAATTTTACCGTGATTTACAACGCTGTTTTGTAGCCATCGCCTAGGTTTCCGTTAGTGTGATAGTCGCTATATCCGTGATTAGTGCCTGTTTAAGGATCAATTTTGCCGTTTGATTTTAGTCTATGCACAATTACTAAATTTTGTATAAAAATTATCTGAAAATTAGTCCTAATGTCATTTTTCTAAATAATCTGTGTTTAAAATTGTTATTTTAAGTGCAATTGTATGTAAAATTGTTTGCTGCTTTTTATTTTATTGAACAAGGTTAACGATATAAATAATAGTTTAAATTTAATTTTTTTTAGTACTTAGAATATAGCTTAAAATTTAGAAAACTGGTTTTAGTTAGATTTGCCTGTTTATCAATATGGCACGCTATCTTTTTCATAATTTTAAAGCGGGAACAGATTGAATATTTGGTGACCAAAATAATCGCCAAAAGCTCAAACACACAGTAACTAAAATAAAGACTTCAATTCAGATATAAATAATAATAAATTTAAGTAAAATATAAATAATAAATTAAATAAAATTAAAATAAAGCCTGTTGAACGAAGCATTTATACAGAAAAAAATGCTGTACCTTAAAATGATCGGAGTAGTTTCAATTTATGAAATATTTTATTTTTGTTCAAAATATTAATTCAAAGTTATTTTTAGTTTTTTCCACGTAATAATTATATTCAGAAATAATGAATACTTGTTTTGAGGTGGGTTTGATACTTTCTTAAAAATAAATTTTAGTACTAATTGTAGTAACCAACAAAATAAATGTAACAATTTACACAATTTTATGTTTATTTTTTTATGTAACTCAAATTTGAACTGAAGGCGTAATTTGAATTGATTATAATTAAATTTGTAATTAATTATTGAGATATAAAAGAATGCATCATTGAAATCTTCATAAGTTTTTGTTTGGTAGTGACATTAAATTCAGAATTATAAAATGTAAAAGTTATCCTGATTTTTTTTTCAAAAGTTGTCCTGATTTTTTTTTTCAAAAGTTGTTTTGTAATAAGTAGGTTATGCTGTTAAACTTCATGTGGGGTTTAAGGTACTTATAAAATATTTTAGTGACAATTAATTCAATAATTGTTTATTTTTATTAATATTTCTAGGTGTTCTTGGGCATACCCTCTCTTTCTCAGCGTAAAGAAATTCTGATAGCTCTAATGAAATCATATCCAAATAATCATATTGATTTTGATAAAATTGCTGGTATGACACCTGGTTTCCTCGCATGTGATATTGCTCAACTGCTAAAAGATGTAGTTAAGGTATATGCCTAAATTTATTATTTCAATGATTAATACTTGACCCTCTACAGTAGGGTGGTCCAAAATATTGAAGGTCAACATTTTGTCAGTGTTACCCTCTTATTTTATTCCTATGCTGTAAAAAATAAATCAGACCAAATTTGAGAACATTTCAGTGATATTAAGAGGTAGCTCAATGCAAATGAAGTTCACACCATTGTCCCATAGGGAGCTTAATTTCAAAGGTGCAAACTAAAGATAAATGAGAGTGTGGTTGCAGCTACAATTAACAAGAAATTGAAGTGCAAGTTTTGTATAAACAAATAATTCATGAAATATATTGTTATGAATTTCTGTATATTTGTAAATATTTCGTAGTATTAATTACTAATTTTTAAGAGAGGTAACTCTAGTTTGTACTTATTAATTCCCTTATCATAATCTGAGTTAATAACCAACACCATAATATAGTGTCGATAAGCCAGATAAAGTAGTTTCTTGCTTTTTTGTTCAAGTAAGAGACAGGTACCATTCTTTTGGCCATTATTAACACTTGTTGTGTTAAAGCACATACTTTGTTATTGAAGGCTAAGCCCCAATCCTGCAACGCTGCATTAACAACAGTTAGCTGTTAGTTTGACTTTCTCTGGTTGCTAATGGCAATTTTGCCATTGAAAGTAATTGATGGACTCTTTCCAAATACGATGAGAGGGACTTTTTCTTTTTTAGTTAAGTCTTGTAACAGTTTACTGTCCTGTTGATTTAGCACCCTGTTCCTGAAATTCAGTTTTGAGCTGCTCAAACGTATTAAATCAGTGTTTAATTTTTTCTCAACGAATGGAATGTCCAAATAAGTAAAATCATGCCCATCACAACTCAAACTCTTTTCGGCAACAACAACAACCAATGAAAAGAATTATGATAAAGGCTATTAAAGAAGTTAATGGAGGGAACAATCCTACAAAGCTTCCTGACATTAAACTCAAAACATTTATGGACATGAAATTTAAGGATTTTCATACTTTGTTATTTGAAAGAACTAGCCTACCAGATACATTTCTTCAAGTAGATACAGAAATCTGGGAGGCTAAGGAGGATTACAGTAAAGCGGAAAAAATTGCACAAACCATTGAAGTCAATGATCACGATGAAAGAGAAAATGGAATATTTTTTAAAGAGAAATTTATAAAAAGAGTTTAATGGAAAAATAACACACAATGATTCTTGTTACAAGTGGTGGAAGAACATCGCCAAAACTCATCTTGATAAAAAAAAAAAAACAGGCTTTAGTAGCCATTGGCACATCCGCTAATATTTAAATATCACTATTGTGTAATTTATTATTTGTTACTTTCTGCAGCATAAAATATGCAAACACAAAACTTTTGGGCCATTCGCTACCTCTAAATATTAAAATTATGAGCTCAAACTTTACATTATTTATTTTTTTATATAAAAGGAACAAATTAAACAGGTAGCACCATTAAAAATCGTAAAAAAAATAAAATCGACCATTTTTGGACCACCCTACTCTACGGGCATGCTGCAATTCCTCAGGTTTCTGCATTTTTTACATGAATTTTGGCCCTTACCTATTTTGATGCAAATTTTAAAATTATAACATCCTGTGTTGTTCAACTTTTTTGTTAGACTGCAGTAACATGTCTGCCTATAAAAGTGGAATGTAAAATACAAACTTTGGTTATGAAAAAAGCATTGAAATGGATATTCATATAAAGTATATTTCTAATTGTCTCAAACATAATATAAGCAGCAGTGTGACAAATGTGCAGTAGTATTTGCAATACCAGAAATTTGATTGAAAATTACTTTTCCTAATTTTTTGTTTACTTGCATACAAAATACTATAAAAGGTTATAATGCCAATCTGAATCACTAAATGTCACCTCTGATAAGTATATCTAACAATTAGATAATATATTTATTGAAAAATAACTGGTTGCTATTCAAAGACCACCTTGCTTAATATTTTTTGTAAATTGTCAGGCATATAAGTAAACAAAATTTTGAATTGTGATTCTGTATTATAAAGTAAAGCAATTCTCTATTAACATCTTTTCTAAAAAGAATGTTCATTGATTGAATTTTATTATATTCATACAAAGCAAAATTTTTATGTCTGATTTCTGAAAATTGAAATAGTTTTAGTGTTCTAATTTTACTTACTTTAAACAAATCTTAATTGTTTTTATTATTTACATAATAAAATGTAAAATCAATACATAATAAAACGTAAAATCAAAAGCAATGGTTTTTTCTTATATGATATGTATTTTAAAATATTTGGTCTATGATTTTACTCTATCCTACACCACCGTGGAGTACAGAAAAGTGATCATTTTGATCTTTGATTCTACAAATTATATTTGAAAAAAATTATAAGCCAGACCCAGAATCAGTTGTTAAGAAGCCAAAACCAGATATTAAATACAAAATGTGAAATTTCATTTTTAAGATTTCATATTTTGTATTTAATATCTGGTTTTTACCTTCTTAATAACTGATTCTGACCTATAATTTTTTTTCTTTTCAAATATAACTTTTAGGATTGTATTATACATTCTGCTTTCATGTAGCAATGCGCTGAAATCCTGTATGCAATGGCTTTCTAACTTTTTACATTTATCTATTTTGTACAATAGTTTTGACTTTTCTGCAATAGATTAATTATGACTTTCTTGTTTTTGATATTGATTCTTTGATCGCTATTCATCAGTTCTCTGTTTCAAAAGGATTGTAATTTTTTATTCTGTTTGTTAGAAACATTATAATGAACTAAGCATGGAAGAATTTTTGTCTTTTGTCACACATACACCTAAAATGTCATTAAATATAGATATAATCTAATAAAAATACTGTACATATTGCTCAAATTACCTGATTAAATTGCTGAATTATAAAAAATTTAATCAAGATTCATGTTTAATTCTCAAACTTTATTAAAATAAATTACTCTATAACTTTGTGTTTGAGGTTTTCACATTAGAGGAGTAATATGCATCCCTGCCACTCAAAATTTAAAAATTTCTTGATAAAATATTGCTATACTATTCACCTCAAAATAGATGCTCCAAAAAGTACAACACCATAACATTTCAAACATCTTGTGTTATTTTTCTGTGTTGCAGTTCTTTAATTTTTTTTTTTTTTTTTTTTTTTTGTAAAGCAAAGTAATTGAATAAAGTTTGAGAATTGCAAAACATTAAGGCTCTAGAGGGTTGCACATTTTGTTGTTGCACACTTTTTAGTTAGAGAAACCATTTCAGCATTACTTGTGCTTTCTTTCTTTTCAGACACAAAATTGTGTAATTGCCATGTTTGGTAAAATGTAATATACAATTATGTCATCTGTTAAAATGTCTGTTGTATTCCTTCTTAATTATTTTATCAATGCTTAAATTTCAATTTTATATCCTTTAATTGTTTCAGGCTAAGAAAGAATTCATATTTCTTCAATCTTCTTTAGTGATGGTTTAAATGAATATTTTTCAGGGTGGTTTGAAAAATGAAGTTCTGAGTACCCATCACTTTGAGAAGACTCTAATATCTGCTACGCCTTCACTTTTGAGAACCTCCTGTTGGAATATGAAAGTCCAACCTGTATGTTGGAATGACATAGGGGGTATGGATAGTATAAAAAAAAGACTTCAATTGGTATGTGGATATTTAAAAAAAGACAATCATCATTATAAAATATTTAGAAAAAAAAAATCATCGATATAGAATATTAAATAAGTTCTGAAAAATAAATTAGTTTAAAAAAAAACAAAAAAAAACATGGTTCATTTGTTAATACAGTCGAACCCCGCTATAGTGAACCGTCTGCAGACCCAACAATAAGTTCACTATAACCAATGGTTCACTATATCCAAATTCTTTAAAAAAATATTTTTCAAATATGACAGTAGTATTGCTAAAAATAGTGATTGTGATAATTTTCGTATAAATTATTACTTAAGTAAATAGATAATTATTCAAATATTAAAAAGAAAAATAATTACATAACTAAAATTTGATGTTACCTTTACTTCTTTGGAAGAAATTAGTTATTTTAGATGGAATACAATTTGATTTTAAGTAGAGTTCATCAATTTCCGTATTAACAATTAACAGAGCTTCTTCCACATTTTCTCTTTCATGATTCTTTAGTCAAACAGCCCAATGCAGTTTCTTCGAAGAGTCCATTATTTTTTGTGTGCAGTTAAGAGTCGCACTGCGATTTTTCCAAATGCTTCAAAGATGAGAAAAGGTAAGGTGCTTGGTAAGAAAAATTCCTTGCATATTGCCGATTGATTGTTGCCATCTTCAATACATTTGTAAATTTAACTTTATCCTCAATTGAAAATGCTTTTCTTTTTACGGAATTACAGAATTTTTAGCAGTTCTTAAAAAAACGTCTGTTTATCTCAAATCGTTCATAAGAAAATGAAGAGAGTTAATTACCACTTACCGATTGTAAAGAATAGGGGCTTGAAGGGGTGGGGGTGTTTAACAATAGTGGACAGAGGCTTCATCCTAGAATTGGCGAGAAGGGGAGTCGATGAAGGGAGGTTTGTTCCTACAACCGGGAAAGGGAAGAAGGAAAATGCTGCTTAACCAGTTATTCCCTTTTGTTCAAGACGATGAGCATGAGCGAGTGAAATTTGACACAATGTAAAGGAATACTGTTATTTGCATTCCCAACTCATGCCAGTTTGAAGTTAGAAAACTGAAAAAAATAATAATTTGGAAATGAAATTTGAGTCCACTATAAACGAACTACCATTTCCCCAGTTGTCCACTATAAGCATATAAAATAACATTAGTTAAATAGGAGTTTGGTCCGGACCACTAAAAAAGTTCACTATATCCCAGTTCATTATAGCGAGGTTTTACTGTATTGCATTGATTATGTTCATTTTAAGTAGCTTTAATTGGCAATATTATGTCATAAATCTTAACTTTGCTGTATTATATATATTTTTTTAAAGAGCATTGAAAGGCCACTACGCCATCCAGAGATATTTAAAAAAGTCGACCTTCGTTGTCCAAGAGGTGTACTTTTGTTTGGCCCACCCGGCTGCTGTAAAACAACTTTAGCAAGAGGATTAGCTACAGAATGCAATGCAAACTTTTTTGCAGCAAATCCATCTCAAATCTACTCTTCATATGTGGGCGAATCGGAAAAAAATATTGCACAAGTAAGCATTTTTTTTTTTCCCCTTTTTTTTTTTTTTTTTTTGAGTAGTGAACAACATTTATCTAAAATCTCTCAGTAATGTCTTTAGAAATGCTTCTAATGCAAGGAGAGTTGGTGTGTGTTATATATTAGCTTTGATTAATTTCCTTTACAATACTTTAAAGATAAGAATTTTAAAAAGTTTATAAAAAAATCATGTCTGTCTTTTAAAATTATTTTTTCAAAGTTTGTTTAATCACAAAATTTGCATGACTTTTACTTATCAAAATAATTTTTTAAATTTGCAGGAAACTGAATGTTAAAAATAAAAAGGTGCCAGACAAAAACTGTTGTGTCTGCATATTTTGTATTCCTATTGCTGTTGTATACAAATTGGATGTTTAAACTATTAATTGCATTAAGTATAAAGTTTTACAAATACTAGGATTTCAAAAAATTTAGATAAATTTTAATATGACTTGAACCATTCTTCAAGAAGTTACAGTGAAAGGATATTGAATTGGACTATTGCCACAGAAAGTTTTGATTTCTTATAAAAAATTAAATACGAAAAAATGTATTTGCAAACAAATAAAAGTAAAATTTTTTTGCTAACTACATTATCAAATAATACAGTCGTTCTCTTATTAGTACTAAATTTAGGATAAAATATTAAACTAATCCTTATCCTAAGTATTAAGGCTAGTTTTCATCCATACTAGTAATTGAACCAAATACTAGCTGTCAAAGTTGTGCTTTTCACAATAAATCAACTTCAGTTTATAAGAGTACTAATTTTCCTTAATAATGATTGAACATTTCTTAATTTCTTAATGAGAGATAATAAAGCTAGAATACACTTGCCTTTTTCATTTTTGTGATGTGCTATTTGTTAATTTTACAGCTTTTCTATCAAGCAAGACTATGCGCTCCCAGCATTATATTCTTTGACGAGTTAGATAGCTTAGTAGGTTACCGAACATTTGATACCAAACAACAAGGTGTAGCCGAAAAGATACTATCTACCTTGCTGAATGAAATGGATGGATTAGGTAAGGTAAAATTAAAATTTTGATATTATATGTAGACACTTAATCGAAAATAAACCTGTAGTTCTTATTTGTTTTTGCCATCGTCTCATCAACCAGCAAGTTGCATTTAAGAGGTTTAATTTCTTTTATTTACAATCAAGGGTGCTGCCAGAAAATTTTCCCAAAAGAGGCAAGTACTATTGGGAGTTCTGGTGATTTTAGATTTATGCTGACTCAAGTTTTCAATAAAATCATCTATTAAATTTAAATAATTATTGTTAATATAATAAAATAATTTCAATGATCAGTTAAATAGTTTTAATATTTAATGTACTTTATTTAAATATTTATGTTTAGTAATTAATTTCAATAGTTAAGTAGTTTATTTTATTAATTAATTTTAATAGATAAATTGTTTTAGTTATTAATATAGTATATCAAATTTTCTTTATCTACTCCTTATACCTCGTTTGAGTAAATTTGGTTTCCAAAACTAACCATAGTTCATTGCTAAACTAAAACAAAGAAATCTGAATTGCACTTTAATGAATGTCCAGGTTTATATCTAATATGTTCATCAGAAAATGTCATAAAAAATAATAATATATATTTAATTTTAAAAGTTATAAAATAAAGTAAAAAGTCGTAGTACGATAATATATAAATCTTAGTCTATTTTCTAACATCTATTTTCTAAACACAACGTAATCTATAAAATTCAATTAATATGACTTTCCTAAGTAAAATTATTGAATTTGCTCATTTGTCAATTTCTTTCAGCTGTTGGTGATATCATCACTACAAGAGTTACTTCCACTTTTCGAGAAAATGACCTCCCTCCCCTCCTCCTGCCTCTTCCCTTTTTGAGATTTTTTGTAAATCCAAACAAGATACTAAATTACCAACAAGTTAGCAGGCAATTATAGTTATGGATTTATGACCCATCAATCTTTTTCTGCATTAGACTTTAAAAAGAAGTCAAGGAAAAAGTTTTAAAAAAATAATTAACAACCGTACCGGCCTATTTTTTACAGACACTGCCCAGCCCAGTAATTGTACCAGACAACCCTATGGCCTGTATGTCCCTGAACAGAGTTAATGGTAACCAAAAATTTATACAAAAATTTGAATTTTATTACTTACCAATTATCACCAATACTGATAAATCCTGATTTACACTGCAGACTAGGAATTAACTCAAATTAAAAAAAAAAGTATCGCAGAATCATGTAGCGTACTCAGTCCAGTTCTAATGCAGCCACTGTCTAAAGTGTAGACTGGTTAGTTTATTTTTGTCCCCTTAGCCCACATCCATATAACTTTTATCAGGGTTTCATCTATTTGTCGTCTTGTTCGAAACCTTACCTTGCCCATCCCATGCAAAACACCCTCAAGCAATGGTTTGGGGACAGGATGTAAAAAAGAAGAAAAGACCCCATTGCTCTTTTTGGAACCGTTCTTGGAATGCGTAGTTAGTAAAACATCTGCTTTAAAAATGTCAGCTTGTGACGCAATCAGTTTATGGCCACCCCCGGGCCCTGACTAAATATTTTGTTGATGGGGGAGTACAGGACATAGATAATATCTAACATCACTTTGTCCCCTGTCTCAACCCTGAAGCAAACGCTTCTTTTATGGGATTGACCAACACTGTCTCCTGTCTGGGTAATTAAGTGATATTGGCAACCTCTATATTATGCAAAAATAACAGACTATTCTTCAAAATAAATTAAAAAATAACATTCTCTCACAGTATCTTATAGATCAAGTCTACTACAAATTTTTTTCTCAAATGCTTGCTACTCTTTGATGAAACTTGGAAACGCAATATATAAATATTACACTTTATATGTTGTGTTTTCTATAATCAGGGATAAGAGTTTTTCTCCTTTTGGAGGATTTCCTCTTTGTTTGTTTTTTATGTAACATTTTCCTTCTCTTGGTCCTTGTTTCGAGGTTCCGCATTTTTCTGATCTGAACCAGTTTTTCCTGCAAAAAGTATACTTTTCCTCATGCCTAAACAAAAGATTTTCCCTCTTAGCTCCCCTTTCCTCACAGATTACTTCAGAAACTCCTAATATTTGAAATGTAATTATTATATAGTATGAGAAATTTCATTGTATCTTTAAAATTATTGAATCCTCCTTTTGCAAACTTTTTTAACGAATTTTTGGATTTCCTCCTTTTTGCTCTCTGATCACTCTCATCTCTGTATAATGAGCAAAATATAAAATGTTCTACAACAAATTTTTAATGTAAATTTTTTCAACAAAATGTTCTTTAAAAATTTTTTGAAAAATGTTATTTTAGAATGTGTTTGAAATTTGGAAGTGCAACAAATAAAAATCTATCAATTGGAAAATCATTTGGAGGAGAAATCGCGTGATGTTTCAGTCATTATTAAAATAATAAAGTTGTGCACATACATAGCTTATTTAACAACACCTTTTAATTTTACCGACACTGAATACGTTGGCAAAAGTTGGAAAGAAAAGTATGCTTAATGCCTCAGAAATTTGTTGAACACTTTTGTGGCTTACTTAGTCTCAAGTCCTAGCAAATTTTTGAAAACTTTGAAAAGTTCATGTAATTTTTCTAACTGGTGGATTAAATTAAATTTTGAAGTTTTTTAAAGAATTAGAAAAATTTCCAATGTTTTGAAAAATTTCAAAATATTTTAAATTTTATTAAAATATTATTTCTTCCAAATACTTTAGTTAAAGAATAGAAAAGTTAAGAAAAGTATTTACAGTTTAATAGTACATGCTAATAACAATTCGGAAAGGTAGCTAATAGAAACTGTAATAAATAAAAGAAAAATCTGTGGAAATTCATTTTTTTAATATGGAAATAGTATGTATAAAAAATTAAACTAAAACATATTCTAAGAAATCTTTCCCCCTAACATATCGAGGAACATTAATTCTTGGAAATGATTTTAATACTTCTTTGAAGTGAGAAGAGATATCCCCCTCTATACTACTTGAATTTTTTGGTAAAACTGATATGAACCCTGCAGGTATTTTGCACCTATATGTTTTTAGCCGTAAGCAAAATCATTAGTTTCTATAATTTTTTTATTCAACAAACTCAATCTACAGAGGGAATTTTAAATGAGGAACTTTTTTTCATTAGCAGAGTTGATCTTTTTATGTTGATTTTTATACAAGTTAAAGGGACGTTATAGCTACTGTAATGTGGAGATTACATTCATATAATTTTATTATCTACCAATGGTAAAGATGTACATCTATCATCTGCTCTTTTGTCTTGAACACACACTTCCTATACCATTTACCAAGTTTTTTCGATCGTTTTCCAATAATTAATTAATTTTTTTTTTGGGGGGGGGGAGTAATTGGTGTTTGCGAAAGAAATTAATGGACGTATGATAAGATTTATGGGTTTGGGTTATTAGCTGAATGTTATATGGTTGAAACAGTGTTGACTTTATGAACTTCTGCTTTATTTTGTGTTACACTTAGAGACACTTTTGCTGTTTCAGTATAAAGTTCCACTATTTGCTCTATTAAATGCATTATTTCAGAGTGTTTATTTCAATTTAAAATGTATATATTTAAGAATTCAAGTTAATACAAATGTATGTCTCCCACATGACAGAAATTACAGTATTTTATGTAATTAGTATTGAACCAAGTAGTTTAGATTGTTGTCTTGCAAGTTTATAATAACCTAAATATGTATAAATTTCCCTTAAAATATAAAATACCAATTTCATTTGTGAAATTTATTATAAAGCATTTTATTCTGTCCCACATCTGACATCACATGTGGAACATTTGAAATAGAAGTGTTTTCAAGTAAGGAATTTTACAGTTGATAAACAAAATAGGTATGATAGGTAAAGTAGGTATGAATGGAACGTTTATTATGATTAAATTTTAGATAAAAATTAATTAAATACAATTAATAATAAAATTTAAAGAATTTTCTAAAAGTTGTTTTAAGTAAAATGGCAAAATTTAAAAAAAAAAAGTATTAAAGATTAGAAATGGGCTTTCCAGCCCACTATTCCCTATATATATTTCTAATATTTTAAAAGACAAAAGTATCCATTAAATTTAAATTTGAATCCATTAAATTCCCCCATCCAAATTCAAAAGCATATGTATTGTCAGACTTCTATGCATGTAGTCGGAAAAATATCCAGCAATAAATATGCAAAAACAACTATAATACAACACCCCTTTAAGAATATTTTAACACGTGATGTTTGTAAAAAGCAAAATTAGAAGGTCAAAACTACTTATGTTAAAACTTTCAGAGCTCTAGGCCTATAAGAAGTCATTTTTTGTGAAAATATTAATTAAAAATTCATTTAAAAACAAATTAAAATTTTAATGTTCTTTTTATCAAAAGTCCAATTAGAAGGCCAAAACTATTTGTGTTGTAAATTTCAGAAATGTAGCCCTATTTGAAATCGTTTTGTATAATATTTGTTAATTAATTAACTAAAAAACAAATAAAATTTCAAAATTCTCTTTTTCAAAAGTCAAATTAGATGGCCAAAACTACTTATGTTAAAAATTTCACAGCTGTAGCCCTATTAGAAATCATTTGGTAAAATATTTATTAATTAAAAAAATTTATCAAAAAAGAACTGAATAAAAATGTAATATTCTGTTTTTCAAAAGTCCAATTTGAAGGCCAAAACTTCTTATGTTGAAACTTTTAGAGCTGTAGCCTTATTAGAAATCGTTTTGTAAAATATTTATTAATAAATTAAAAAAATTAATTAATAAAGAACTGAATAAAAATTTAATATTCTGTTTTTCAAAAGTCCAATTAAAAAGCCAAACTACTTATGTTGAAACTTTTAGAGCTGTAGCCTTATTAGAAATCGTTTTGTAAAATATTTATTAATAAATTAAAAAAATTAATTAATAAAGAACTGAATAAAAATTTAATATTCTGTTTTTCAAAAGTCCAATTAAAAAGCCAAACTACTTATGTTGAAAATTTCAGAGCTGCAGCCCTATTAGAAATCGTTTTGTAAAATATATATTTATTAATTAATTAAAAAGGAACTAAATAAAAAAGTCCAATTAAAACACCAAAGCTACTTTTGTTGAAATGTTCAGAGCTGCAGCTCTATTAGAAATCATTTTGTAAAATATTTATAAATTAATTAAAAAAAAAATTAAAAAAGAACTAAATAAAAATTTAAAATTCTGTTTTTCAAAGACCAATTAGAAGGCCAAAACTATTTATGTTGAACATTTCAGAACTGTATCCCTATTAGAAGTCATTTTGTAATTTTTTTTTAATTAATTAAAAAATAACTAATTAAAATTTTAACATTCTGTTTGACATATATAAATATAGAAAGCCAAAACTTCTTATGTTGAAAATTTTAACTCCAATTTTAAGTAGGTTTCTATAGAGCCACAGACAGACACACAGCTTGTTTTATTATTATAGATAATAGTTTAGTAATTTCACATTAAAATTAACTTCTTGGAATTGATGAAGGCATAGTATTTTTATTAAGTGGCAAATAAAATCACACGAAGTTCTGCAGATGACAACATTGTCCCACACATGATCTTCGTTTATAAAAAAAATTACCTGGGTATAAGCTTATCTTTTCTCCTAAAAACATTTATGAATAATTAATATGAATCTAGCAGATATATAAAAAAATGCTGAAGTTACATAACTATAGTAGAATCTGACAAATTTTTTTTAGAAGAGCTTATAATGAAAAGTCTTGTCCAATAGTATGTCCACTGTTAGGTTTAATTAAAATACTTGGGATTTAAAAAGTTAATGAGAAAATTCTTAAGCTTATAAAATCACCCTACTCAAGTTCTTTCATCAGATCATAACAATTCTTAAAACTTGATCTACAAGCAAATATAGTTTAAAAAGTAGTCTGAATGTCCTGCATGTGACTGTGGAATGGTCCTTCAGCTTGAAAAATTAGAAACCTTAGTTTAATTAAATTCGTCTGTATGTAGCTTTTTCTTGCTAAAATGTTTTTGGATTTGTTTAATTCTTTAAAAATGTAATATTTTTATACCATTTGCATTGCTTTCAAACATAGCTTACTTTTTGGATGGGTGCTGTACAATGTCTGCAGATTTACTGTAGTGGGGTGACTTCACACTTGAAAGATAAATAAATTGCAGCAGTGTTTTTAAATATCAATGATTCCTTAACAAATGTAGTCTAATTATTTGATACAGAAGTTTGGGAACATAAAGAGAGATTCAGGGTAATAAGAATCAATAGTTGCCAGGGCTGTTGCCAAGGAATTTTATTGGGGGGGGGGGGGGGGCACATAGACATCTTTCTACCGACTTGCAATCAAAATCTCTTTTTATATCTTTTAGTACCTTTTTAACAATTAAATCAATAAATACAGCGTATTACTTAACTAATAATGCATTAATTTATTTTGTGTATGTTTTAAAATAAATTATTTTGCATAATTTTAAGTAATTAAATAAATTGGCAATTTAAATTAAATATGTATTAATTAACTTTTAGAACGTATGCTTTTAATACAGTAGATAGAAGGATTCGTTTCTTATATTTTTGATACATTTTTTTTGCATTGCTATGATTTAAATAAAACTGTTATAAATTCATGTCAATATTTATCAATATTTTTTTCACACTTTTATGTTTTTTTAACTTAATGATTATTTTTTAAATCACTCAACTTGAACTTTTCACATGGCCCCACTAAGTATAACTGCATTTGCTTCATAATCATTTGCATGTAAACAAAAAATAAGAATAAAATTATTTTAAGTAACATATTTAATTAATTTTTGATTTATAATGAGTAATAAAAATATTAAGTTGAATATAATTACATTTTAAATTTCATTCTTCAAATAGTTATATTTCGTATTGCATATTTACATTCGATTCAGCGTCAAAAAATAATATGTGCCACTTGCCTGGGTTATACCAAAATTAATTTTCAGTTTACCCCTCCCCCCCTCAAAAGACACCCTTCCACGCTGGGTATTTTTATGGATTTTGTTTCTTTATTTTTTGTTCTTAATTTTTAAAATATTGTTCTTTATTTCAATCGCTTTTGAGATATTATGGGACCACCTCTCTGATCATGTCTGTGTCCTATGACAGAAAAAATGTTTGTCTTTTTGATATTGTGGTTGTTCATGTCCCTTATGAAGTGATCAGCTCCTTTATCTGGTGTTTTTTCAATCTTGTTGGTAGGTTTTCTTTTTTTTTCTTGTATTCTTGCATTTTCTACTATTTGGATTGTACTCCAGTGGTTTAAAGCTCCCTGAAGTTTAGTCTCAATTTTTGCTTATTTTTGTTATTTTATCTGTATTTATTTGTATTATATATAGTACATATATTTTACTTAACATTCGCAATTTTTTTTAAGTACTTTGTTCCAAGGCAAAAGACTAATTTTTAAATTGGAACAAATTACATCTTTCAAAAACTGCTTATGAACTCTAAGTATAATATATATTTTTTTTTAATGTGCAAAAGTGCACCCAAGTCTTGTGACAGTAAATACCAGTTAGGTGTATTGTTAACTCAGTGATTCTCAACCTTTTTTTGTCGCGGCACACTTTTAACGATTTCAAAATTTGGCGGCACACAAAGATAAGTTTAAAAGTTGTTTACTTATCTATAATACACTATGCAAAATAATTTATGATAATAATTTTGAATGTATAATACAATATGTACTACAAAAACAACAGTACGTTTATTAAGGGATTAATTGCACATGAATAATAATACTTTTAATGAGAAATTTGAGCTTGAGTTTTTTGATAATTTCATTTATATTTGGTCGTAAAAAAAAAGACAATTCTACTCTCATATAGTCTTCTTCATTTAACAGTCTCGATCTTTTTTTCGCTTTTATGTTGGTTAATACTGAAAATCCGAATTCACACAAATAAGATGTAGAAAATTTAAATATTTTTAAAGCTTTTTTAGCTATCATGGGATAATCGCATCTAATGTTAATCCACAAGGAATTAATTGATTCTTCTGAATATTTTAAAATTAAATCTCGATTATTAGAAAGTGAAATTAGTTCTTCCTCTTCATTCAAAGTTAATTGAAATACAGAAGTATTCGTTATCACAAATGGATTACGAACCCAATCAAATTTTTTTATATCTGGAAATAATGAATAATTCTCTCCTCTAATGTTGTCAAATAGTCAATAAAAATTTTGCGTAGAAATCTAATCCGAAAGTGGCGAATTGATCTTTGAAATCGCCCGCGGAATTTGTAGGAAACAAATTCTCAAATGATGTGCTTTCCAAACATCAGAAGCACTCTCACATATCTGTAAGGGGTTGTATGTAAAAAAAACTAGAGTAAAAAATAGGTAAAAAACGAGACACATGTAACGAAGCGGTGAAAGTGAAAAATCTTCGTTACAATATTAATATAAGTACTTTTTTTTAATTTAAACTTTACTCGTAATAAAAAAAAGCATTATAATTTTTACTATATACATTTCTAAAATTTGGCGGCACACTTTAAGAATTTGGCGGCACACAAAAGTACCGCGGCACAGGGGTTGAGAATCACTGTGTTAACTAATAGAATAGAAAGTAAACTTCATCATTGAAAATGGATTAAGTATAAGTGCTTAAGATAAAGTGCTGATGACAGATTCCAAGTTGCCGCAAAAGATACTCTCATAAAAAAAATTACCTCTTCCAGCAGCCCTGTTCCTGCTATTTAATTCATGTTTGCCACTTTTTAAAAATACCAATTGTAACTGCTAAATCGGGGAACAATAGACAACACACCTTTACTAGTAAGTGAATCCTCTCTCTCTCTGGTTAAAAAAAAAAGTAGAAACATACTTATCCACTTATTGAGTTGAGGGTGTGAAGGAAGTGGTTCCATCTTTATTCATACTATAAAAGGTACACAATTAAAATATTTTTTTGTGTTTTTCTTTCTTGTATTTTCCTATTCATTCCTTTCTAGCACGAGAAAATATTACAGGAGTGAACAGAACCATTTGTAAGATGTAAAACTGAATTATGATTAGTTCACTCTACTACAGGCATGGGTGGCTTGTGGTCGGAAAATGTTAGTACAACCGGACACATGCGACTCCCCCCCCCCCCCTCTCTCCCCAACCACACAATCATGTAGAATCACACTTGAACTTTTTTTAAAATTATCATTTAAAAAATCGGATTTTTTTGCCCTTAAAAGTATATTATAATTAGTATTGATGTTGACACGAAAAAAATTTCGGAATTTCAGTTTAATTAAAAAATTAATTAACATTTAACTAGATATAATTAGCATATTTTTTAACAGTGATTACTCGAGTTTTATGGGGCCAAGAAAAGAAATTGTGGTTGGAAATTGTTCGTAATATCTTTCTTAATGTTATGAACCTTCATCTAGTTTTTAGAATATATAGTTTTTTAATAGAATTTTTTTAACATTAAAAGTAGAAAAAATCGCAATTTTTCTAAAAACTTGTGCATTTAAAAATCTAGCAAAATTCATTTTCTTTTCCAATCAATTTTACTGAGGTTCAAAACATGTAATAGTTCATGTAAATTTGAATTCTCAAATAGTTTTTCAAAAAGATTATATAAAACTTCAGTTATCATTGTTTAAATGAAGTTTAATGAGCCAAAATACAATTTTTTAGATGAGTTTAAAATATTCAAATTTATTTTCAGAATAAAATAGTATACTTCAATCAAATAAAATAACTCTCTAGCCTTCAGATGATACCGTTACCTTGCAAAAATTTCATCTATAGATTATTTTAAAGCACAAAAACTATAAACACATTTGACTTATTTTTGCGATAATTCAAGTGTGTACATACACCTTACTGAACGCAAATTCTTTAATATCAAATCGAAGTTTCATTTTAATTTCTACAAAATAATAACATAACATTATAAAATAAGAACAATTAATCAAATCATTCTGTATAGTTTTGATTAAAAAAAGCATCTCTCATTTTGGCCTCTAAATGTAAGTTCTTATTTACTTAAAGTAATACTGCTTTGATGAGTAATTGCATGAAGCGTCTAATCGGAGAGCTACATTTTTATTTAATCCACTATATCCAGCACAATCAAATATGGCCAACAAAACAATGTTTGTAAATAAGCAAGGAAAAGTTTATATCTTGCTTTTGCTTTTATGTAGGGTTGGAACAGGGTGTTTGCGCTCCTCAATGTTTCAAAATGACAGTCGATTTTTAGAGACCATTTACTTTCCCCTACCCTCTTTCACTCAAGCTGATTTTCAAGCAAAACCAATCGGCTCATCGAATTCTCAAGGGCAGCCAAAGTTGGAATAAATTCCTGATCGGCAGCCCCGCTATACATTACGTGGAGGGAAGGCTCTATTGCTTTCCAAAGTCGGAGCCCGCAACGCATATCAGGAACACATGAATGCTGTTCAAAGGAAGATCACTTTGATTGGAAGCAAGTTTTTTTTCTTGTGAATTATTCAGGCAAGAAGACTGCTGTTCATCGGATTTTTTTCTCTTACAGTGGAAATTGGATCTTTGTTTTGGAAAATTGTAAAATATATAATTTTAGTTTTGAGCTAATAAATTGAGAAGCAGCCCAGCTGTATTGACTGTAGTGCACAAGCCGCCACTGCTTCATGGGGCCACTCTTATAAGTAAAGCTTTATTGCAATGTTCTGAGGAACATAATAAGTTTAGCAATGTTTTCAAAAAATTACTAAACATGTCAATTATATAAAAGAATAGTAATTAGTATAATACAAATATTTATTTAGCTACAATAATAAAACTGAAAGAAACTGTGAAAGTCATCCTACTCTATGATATAACACCTGACTTGTAGCATTTATAGTTTTGGCTGCACAAGTTGCAAATAGTACTCTGGTTACAATTTCCTGTACTTCTTTCCTAACTTTCATTTGATAAATTACACATATATCTTAAGCATTTGTATTTTCGATCAAGATCTTAGATGAATATAATTTGTTAAGGTCCAGATTACTAAAATTCATCTTAAATGCATATATATCATTTGTTCTTCTTACAATTGTAAAAGTACATGTTAATGTTTCTGTATTGTTATATTTCATAAGTTAACTAGAAACATTAAAGTAGAAAATTAAGTATTGATAGAGTTAATTAAAAAACAATAAATGGGCATTTCATACAGAACTGCAAAGCTCTTAACTCTTAATATCTCAAGCCTATAACAACCCAATAACCATACTATGCAGTTGGCCTCAAGAAATAAGCATTGAGCTTGCATTCCTCTTAACTTTTTAATGTAAATGTTTAATTAAAATAAAGCAAGTTCAGTTACATTTAGTAATACATTACCATGACTAATAGATTTTTTTTAGTTATTATATTATTCTGTACAAAAATATTGTTTTTTCATATTAAACTATTTGAAACAAGTCTGTAGTTCACAAATTTCATGTGCCTTAAAAGGTACCTTATTTTATGTGCCTAAAAAATGTATTTTAATTTATTTGAAAACTGAATTGTTTAACATATATCATCTCTATATATATAAGGCAAAGCCCTCACTCACTCACTCACTGACTCACTCATCACTAATTCTCCCACTTCCCATATAGTCACAACTCTGAAAATCGGCACAAATATCAACAATGGTAAAAATAGAAAAAGTAAGCTATTCCGATGTTGATTAACCCACTTTAAGGGGTCGAAAAGGGGTTAAACGTTCCAAACGAGGGACATTCGAATATCCTACTTCCCACATAGTCACAACTCTGAAAATCGGCACAAATATCAACAATATGGTAAAAATAGAAAAAGTAAACTATTCCGATCTCGATTAACCCACTTTAAGGGGTCGAAAAGGGGTTAAACGTTCCAAACGAGGGACATTCGAATATCCTACTTCCCATTTGGTCACAACTCTAAAAATTGGTACAAATGTTAACAATAGTAAACATAGAAAAAGTAAGCTATTCCGATCTCGATTAACCCACTTTAAGGGCTCGAAAAGGGGTTAAACGTTCCAAACGAGGAATATTCGAATGTCCTACTTCTCATTTCGTCACAACTCTAAAAATTGGTGAGAATATCAATAAAGACAAACGAAGAAAAAGTAAGTTATTCCGATCTCGATTAACCCACTTTAAGGGGTGGAACAGAGGTTAAACGTTCCAAACGAGGGATATTCGAATGTCCTACTTCCCCTTTCGTCACAACTCTGAAATCTGGTGCAAGTATCAACAAAAACAAACGTATAAAAAGTAAGCTATTCCGATCTCTATTTACCCACTCTAAGAGGTCAAAAAGGGGTTAAACGTTCCAAACGAGGGATATTCTAATGTACCACTTCCCATATGGTCACAACTCTAAAAATTGGTAAAAATGTCAACAATGGTAAACATAGAAAAAGTAAGCTATTCCGATCTCGATTAACCCACTTTAAGAGGTCAAAAAGGGGTTAAACGTTCCAAACGAGCGATATATTCGAATGTCCTACTTCTCATATTTTCACAATTCTGAAAACTGGTGTGAATATCAATAAAGACAAACGCAGAAAAAGTAAACTATTCCGATCTCGGGTGGATCAAGGGGTGGAAAAGGGGTTAAACGTTCCAAACGAGGAATATTCGAATGTACCATTTCCCATATGGTCACAACTCGGAAATTTGGTACAAATGTCAAAAAAGATTAAAGATAGAAAAAGTAAGCTATTCTGTTCTCGATTAACCAACTTTAAGGGATCGAAAAGGGGTTAAATGTTCCAAACGAGGGATATCCGAATGTTCCTCTTCCAATGTAGTCATTTTTCTGATATTTTTTTGCAAATGTTAAAAAAATAAGTCATTCCAATACCGATTAACGAATTTTTAAGGGATGAAAAGACGACGCAACATTGAAACTATACGAGGATTAACTTAATGTCTAATTAACTTAATTCCAATACAGCTTCTACTTTGAAATTTAGAACTAAGAGCAAACATAAACACAATAAACTATTCCAGTTTACTATTCACAATTATAAATTTCGTTTAAAATGTCAACAAAGGAAAGTTCCTATTTTGATAAATCAATTTGTCGGGATCGAAATGGGAGCAAACGTCTGAAGTGTAGAATACATGAATGTCTTTTGATCGCTAAAATGCTAATGGTAAAATTTCGTAGCGCAGCACGGGTATTCAGCTAGTTTGATATATTTAAATCGTAATACTTTTTAAAGTATCAATTATAATATTGCTCAGTAATATTTGTTTTTGAAGTATTTTTTTGAAAATTTTTATAGGAGTTAAAACAAGTTTTGGAGAAAGCAGTAATACTGAAATGACTTTAAATGAAAATCCTGAAGAAAGAGTAAGCTTACTTTATATATTATATTAAAAAGATAGGGCTATAATCTCCAAAAAGCTTTAATAACTTTTTTAAACCGTTCTAACAAGTTTAAATTCCATAGAAGCTCCATAGTTTAAATTCCATACTTTGCGAGTTTGGCAACAAACTGTGTATTTTATATTTTTAATTTACAACGAATTGATATTTTAATTGCTTTCTAAATTTGAAATGTTTAATATACTAAGCTGTTTTGGAAAAATGTAAACCATTCTGTATACATCAATGCTTGAATTTGATTGTTGAGATAGTCCAAAATCATGATGTACTGCTCCAAGTGGGCTTTTTTATTTACTTTTAAAAGCTCTATAATACTGTAATTTTCAATTTTAGCAGAGTTCAACCCAGACGTTTTTCAAGGGGAGGCGCGCCTTGCCAGCCCTTTTTCTTTAAAGATAGCTCCCTTTCTATAAAAAATAGCGCCCCACCTGATTTTTTTCAAAAGAAATGAAATCCCACACCAATTCACAAAACTTTCATTTTTTCCCAATAATTTCGAACAATTATGCAATATGCAGATCACCCCTCCTGTAATCGCCTATTGCGCATTTATGTTCAAACGCTCAAAGCAAAGACCAGAGACTGAAATCATTGAATGAATGCTGATATAATGGTAGGTGGTATTGTAGGGGGTCGTCTTAAAATTTTCACTAGTTAGCATGGATGGGCATTTCGCAAGTACTTTGATTAAATGTATTTCACTGAATATTTACCATGTCTTCTCAAAATAAAGAAGAAAGGAATTTAGAAAGGGGGGATTAAGTTAGTTAAAGGTGTATAACCATCAAATGTTTACATTAAGCATTTAAAAGGAATATTCCCGTTCGGACATGCGACATCGCGATGCTCTCTTGTTAATTTTAAAGGAATGCATTTTTTGTAATCTATCTGTTGCTAATTAATTTGTAAACGTTCATTTTATATTTAAAATTAAATATTACAAAAATGCAATCAATATCCCGGATTATTTCCGATTAAAAAAAACAAATAAAAAAAAAAAAACACTTCTATTATAGGTATAATAACGGCATGCATGACAAAAAATCGAAAAATAAAAAATTTACAAATTTTAGGAAAAAGGCCAAGTTCTTCAGTCAGAATAATCCTTGTGATGATATCCCATAATAAATATTGTTAAAATTATAGAAATACTATTTCCTGTCAATGGCACAGCCTACAAAATAAAGTTTAAGGTTGATTCATTAGAACATTTTGTAAGGATTGTGAAAAGTTCTTAACTTAACATTCATTATATCAAAACATTCTTATCTTAATTTTACAGTATTATAATTTGATATTTTTATAAAAATGAATAATTGATGAAAATTTTACAATGTAGATGGTTTTTATTCGTAATAATTTTCTCAGTCTCCTTCCAAAAGAAGTAGGACTGTAGCATTTTATTAATATTTTGATATCGTTTGTCATTTGAGTTTTTGAGCAAGTTTTTTATTCAAGCCGTTTTAAGCATTATTAATTTTTTGTTGTTGAAATTTATAATTTAAAAATATTTATCATCGTGAAAAAGTAAAACAATACTAAGAATTATGAAAGAAAACTGGATACAAAATTCTGCAATTTGCCATAAAAGTGCCCTCGAAAACATTAGTCAACCTTTTTTTGGAAAATAGCACCCTGCTCTTTTTCATTTCTAGGATGAACTCTGATTTTTGCTTCGTCATTCTCTGCTTTAAAACCATTAAATTAGCTGATCTGTCAATTCGACAGGTATCATGAGAAATATGTATACTTTATTGATTTTTTATGTTACAGACCTGCGAGAGAAGTAGATTTTAAGTATGTATTCATATCATTCCATAATTTCATATCAATATTTCTTATCATTCTCGCTGCTCACAAGGTCTTCAGTGTAGATCTCCAGCACTTCTTTTTGCCTACCACACTTCTTCTCCTTCCAGCCTCGTTCTCTTGCTCTTCATTATTTTGTGCCATGTTAAACTGAGCAACTAACTTTTTACAACATGCTAATAAACAGCGCACGTTTAAATTGGTAAATACAAAAAAAAAAAAGTTTTTTTTTTTAGGTTTCAATGAAATAAAATTGTAAGGTTATAATAGAAAAAAAAACTTTCCAACAAATCAAAAGCAATACTATGTCCCATAAAAACAGAAGTAAAGTAGCTAGTACTCACTTGGTAATTACGCCAATATCGAATGTGAACATCCATTTGATTGTCTTGTTTTACCATATTGAGACTTTCATCAAATAAGAATACAAAAGTTTTATTGATTAAACTGCCTTCCAATCTATTTTGAAGGATTGATTGCAAATACTACAATACAATATGTAGTTTTTTTTCTCCACATGAAAATTTAGAATTTAGATGCAATCACGCTATTGGCGAACATGCAATTACATAGTTTATCAATGTTTTCATTTAATTCATAATGATTTTCAAAGTCCATAGTATTTCAGTATCTAAAACTTCGTTTTCAATTACATGCGCCTCCATCTTGTGGACGGATGATAGTTGCGAAATTTATCCGCTTTTGGGGTACTTTTTATCACTAGAAATAGTTCTAACAATCCTCATCGAACTTCTTATAGAAACTAAATCCATGTGCTTTTCACTCTTTGTGTTTTTAAAGCACTTTCTCCCATCATGAAATTTTGGACACACAAAGTACATCGTGCAAAACCAACACATAGGCTTCGATATTATATTCTGGCTTTTCTAATCAGCTTGAATTAAAAATGCATTTCTCCGCCATTTTTAAACAGTGTGCAAAAAATTAGTAAACATGATATAGAAACGAAACAAGACATCATGTGACTTGGATAAGATATTCTGATATTCCAGATATATTGCGCAGCGCTGTACTCATCAAAGGGGAGAATGATGAAATTTTTATTCTATTCAACTGCGATGTTTTCCTAGTTGCTGATTGGCTTAACTAAATTTGAAAGATTTTACTCTCTTTGTTGATCAAAATTTTTTAAGATGCTTTATTTTTAGAAAATAAAATGAAATTCAAGCACTTTAAACGTATTTTTACAAAATTCAAGGTTTTCAAGCACTTTTCCAAGGTTTTTTAAAAATGTACGAACCATGTTTCACTATTATTGCTTCCTTCCACTGTTCTCGTATTTTTGTTTCTCACATTTGCCCACACAACTCTGTATCTTCCAGTAAGATCTTTGAGTGACATTATGGTGCCTCATTTATTTGACAATGATAAAAAGAATCATGACAGATTTCTTCAAAGAATTGCTTCAAAATGGTCTCTCCATTTTGCTTTATTTTCAACATCACGATTTTCCTATATTTTCTTGAATTGGTCAATGAGAATTTCTTTCTTATCAGTTTTTGTTTTATATATGTTCATAAAATATGTAAATGATTGATTACATACAATTAAATAGATTTCAATTGTTTTACATATGCTATAAATATACTTTACAGAATACAGCCGGCAAAAAGCAACTGCAAGATGAAGTTATAGTCGTTGCCGCCACCAACAGGCCTGATTGCATTGATGATGCTCTCCTGCGACCTGGTCGTTTTGATATAATAGTATATGTTCCACCACCTAATTTGGAAGTGAGTTATGGTTCAAGTTTCTGTTAACAGAGGTATTTTTGGT
The DNA here is from genome assembly GCA_963978545.1 of Linyphia triangularis. Lineage (NCBI taxonomy): Eukaryota > Metazoa > Arthropoda > Arachnida > Araneae > Linyphiidae > Linyphia > Linyphia triangularis. Next base: position 60,950,768 of record OZ021723.1, on the reverse strand, counting down.
TATCGTGCATACAAATGCAGAAGTGAGGGTTTAAAATGTGTTTTTATCTTGCACTTTAAAAAAATTCATTTCAAAACATTAAGTCTGTTACCCTAAAGTCTACCAAGATTACTTTGTTTACAAAAGTATATTTTTGAGTTACTTTATTTTAGGAGAGAATATCAATACTTCAAACAGTAACAAAAAACATTCCACTGCATGAAGTTGATTTAAAAAAGATAGCTGAGAAAACAAATTCTTTCACTGGGGCAGATTTAAAAAATATTTGTAATATGGTAAGTTACTTTTTCATTTAAATAAATAAAATATACTTGAATATACTATATATATTTGTTAAACTCTTAAATTATTTTTTTTAACTTTATTATGTAGGCTGCTATGAATGCTCTTGAGGAACATGCCGAGTATGTAAAAGAACATAATTTTTTACAAGCTTTAGAAAATGCACAACCATCAGTCACGAAAGAACAGATTCAGATGTATGAACAATTGTCAAACAAATATGGCCCTGTCATTTCAAATGACTGAATATTTAATAAAAATTTATTTCTATTTAATTTAAACTGAAATGATAACCAACCTTCCAATTATATCTATGATAAAATTAGTTAAGCAAAAAAATTTTAAAAAGTTGTATTTATTTAAACAATTATTTTTTACTGTTTGATCAAAATCTTAATACAGGGTGGTCATAAAATTCAGGAAAACAAGTTCCCTGGGAGATTTCTAAGAAATTCCCTGAATTTACTGCAAACTTTTTTTTAAATTTCCAAATGTGTAAACACTTTATTCTATTAAGACATGTAATGGTAAAAAGATAATATGCCAATTTTTTAAAAATAGTTTTAGCATTAATGAAAAGTTTAAATTATTCCATTACATTACACTTCTAGCAATTAACACCATAATTCTCCGGGTAAATGGCACCAAAAAAGGAAAACATACCTTCAAAACAATGATAAAAAATTTCCGATTTTTGGGATATTTTAAAAACTTCTGACATTTCCAGAATTAGAAAACTCCCTGACATTTCCCTGATTTCCAAGTTCTGTGGCCACTCTGTTATAAGTGCATAAAAAAAATAAAAAATCAATAAAGTTTATAGTTAAACTAGTTTTTTTGTACATTTCTGCCAAATTGCAGTTTTGTTAGACTGCATAGAACTTAACAATACCTGTTTTGAAATTAGCCAGATCAAATGAAAAGTATTTCTATCAACTCCAATTAAATTATTTTTAGTACTTATGTATTAAAACATTCAGGGAGGCTGGTAGGGCTGCAGCCTCCCCCCCCCCCCTCCAAAATTTAAAGAATTTTGGCAGCAAATATCTAAATGATACAATACCAAATAAAGATACACTATATCAATGGCCATTACCCAAAGAATACCAAAAGTCACTCCTAGCATCTTAAGACAAACGTTTCTAAAAATATGGCAAACAACTTCAACTTTGTCTCTAAGAAAGGGGAACTTATTTTGGAAACTAGTTATAAATGTAACTTTAATCCCCCCCCCCCCTGCATTATTCGATAAAAGTGCTTTTCACCATTAGCATGAAAATAATTGGAAGTTTCTTGTTTTGTGTATAATAAATAAATGGCAGTATTGAAATTTTTCAAACATACTGTATACTTATCACAGTGATAGACTGTGTGCTTTCTTAAAAAGGATTATACAATCATACTATATTTAAAATATTTAACCTGTTCTCATGTTTAGTTTGAATGTATATAAAGTTTAGTATCCAAATGTTTATTCACTGGTGTAAATAACTTTGAAGTGATGGGTTGTAAATTGTAGTTTTCTTTTTACGAGCAAAACCTTCTTAAGTTGAATTGGCACATTCAATTAAATTTCAATTATTATTTGTTCTCCTAAAAATTTACATTTTAAAAATTAGACTTGAACAAGTAAGTGCAGGCAATCATATTCACAACATATTTAATTTACTTTTTCTTCCTGCATCAACAACACTAACACATCTATATACAGTAAATGCAGTTTTAACATAATAAGGTAACATGAAAAAATAGATTAAAATTTGCACACATGGCTGGTCTAAAATATGAAATGGGATTTGCAGACACATCTGCCACTGGCTGTAAAGTAAATAGTTTCTTCACAGTCTAAAATGAGTTGGAACTGAATGACAAATGAGATTCATTAAAACTTTTGGTTTCTAGCTGATGTGGAAACAAAAATGTTAAAATTTCTGTTACAAAAATTGCCAATGTTGAAGAATGATGGAATGCTCAGCATTCACGGGCATTGCCACACCACCGTTTTGATAAAGGCAGTTCTGATGCTCCAATGTCACATTGCTTTTCATTTTGCTTCTCTCTTTCAAGCAGTAAAAACTTCAACTGATACAAGCAGTTCTTCAAGTCTGATAACAACACTAACTTGCTGCCGGCCGAAATAGGTAAGTTATGCTTGGCAAATGCTTCCTGCTGTAAGCTATAAAAAAAGAAACATTTACATTAGAAATTTTAATTCAATAAATACCATTAAAATTAAACCCACAATTAAATTCAATATACACCATTAAAGTATACCCAGTTAAATTTTGAGTAACTAAAGCTTTATTAAACTAAATAAATAAAACTAGCATTTATTTCATTATAAAACTACATCGAAAATAATGATTAACAAACAGATGATTTAATACATGAACAGTGTCCCTGAAAGATCCATAAAAATTAATAAGTTAAATAAACACTCGGGTATACTGGGAAGGGGGACAAAAATATAGAAACAACCGGCAATATACTTGATTACATGTTTGGCTTGAAGAGTTTGTAGGTGCTGATGTTTTGGTTGTGCAACACTACTACCTATATAAGCTCTCATCTACTTGTAAATGTAATTTGTCTTTTTGATTGTATTCTGGCAATTGTGAATGAATATTGTACGTGAATTCCAATGCAACCTATTTGTTGGGACCAATACCATGGTTGTGTCTGTAACCATGGTAGCAAAAATATTTAGTTTATCGCAAGACACAGTATACCAGATGATGCTTGCCTTCAGTAAGTCTGGAAAAACTGCATTTTAACTGACAATTGAACATTGTGTAGGGTCTGCACAGTTAAGAATGTTACTAAGAGGATGGTGATGCCAATTTCACCAAAACTGGAGTTATGTTAATAGGTCATTTGGTCAAATGAGTAAGGTTTTACACTGTTTCTGATTTCTAATCAAATTAAGGTCTAGAGAACGCCATTCTAAACTTATGATCCAGGATGCTATCAAGAGTGCAACATGGTGGTGGTTCAATTATAGTATAGGTACCCATACAGCTGAATTCAGCATTACCTATACAACAAGGTCACTTCACTGACAATATAATGCAAGTCAGTGATTGTGTTTATCAAGATGACATAATCCCTTTTTAACATGGTCATTGCAGTTGCTCTACTACAAAACTATCGAACCTTTGCGGACAATGAATATATTAGATAATAAGATAAATATGTTTTAATCTCTATATTGATCAAAGCAGCTATAGACACCATCCATTTAGGCAAATACTTGGATGAACATAGGAAAAGGTCTAAATCTATATTTTAAAAAAGAACCCCACATGAAACTTAATTTGGAGAGAAAAGGTATTTTTTGATTTTCATTGGTGGACATGTGTTTTCAATAAATTTGTACTGTAGTTTTTTGGAAAATTTTGTACTAAAAAAAAATGTGTATTTTAACTATACAAAGGGAGTAATAGATGGAAAAGGTGGAACAGTGTTTGCACTACTTTTTATATGTCAGAGCAGTATTCCTTCTCATTTCCAAATATATTTTCTGTCCTCAAACCCAAACTTCAACAAAAATATCTGTTGAAGCAAAGTATCTATTATTTGAGACACCAGCAGTTAGGGAAGAGTAATAATTTAACACTCTCATGGCACTCATCCAAAAACTTTGCCTTCTAGTAACAGTTTTGGTCCATAAAAAGATATTCCAATTCAACTACTCTAGTGAGTCCTGTAAGGATCATAAGTTATTTTTGGCTTCACAGAAAACCCAAATGAAACATTTTCTCCCACACAAAGATACAAATTATTGCATCAAAACATATAGTACAGCCATTGTAAAAACGGGAGTGTATTTAATTTTAACACTAATTTAATTTCAATTCTGAATTCAGATATACCATATCAATCAAAATACTCTTGAATACTGGTCAAATAATGATTTTCTCCTTTTTCGACCAACACGCGAGTTTCTGAAACAGAAGAAAATTATTAACCTAATTTTGATATGCTAATGCTTCACTATGTTATGCCTCTAAACTTTGTTAATCATCAATCATTATTTGGAATAGTATCAAAAGCCCTAAGTTTTGAATCAATACTTTGGCTGGCCTTGTTTCTTAAAAATTTTACTAAGTGTATGGGGCCAATAAAGATTAGCGATCACAATAAAGGATTCAAGGACTCTGTCGATATAATTCTGCAGATGGTTGAAGCAATTTGAGCCAATTTTTTAGCTTTGGGCTTCGACAATGATGTTGTTAATATTTTAATAACCCCACCAACTTTTTTATATTATTTGGCATTTATTTGCTGTCACTGAACAATATCTTCCACTGTTCTAAATAAACTTGAATTGGATGAATAGTCAGTGGGAAGCTTGTTAAGTTAGGGTAGTAATATGCTGCATGCAAATCCAAGGTCTAATAAAAAAAAAACACTAGAACATGTAGAATCACCAAGAAATAAAAAGTTCAATAACAACGAAGGAACCAGAGATTGTTTTAATTAAAAAGTTTCCACAGCTAATCCACCATGCACAACAAATAAAATTAGGCAGAAAATTAAAAAAAAATTAGTAATGTAAACAATAATAAAACAAGCTGTGTGTCTGTCTGTGGATCGATAGAAACCTACTTAAAATTGGAATAGAGCTCTGAAATTTTCAGCATAAGTAGTTTTGGCCTTCTAATTGTATACATAACAAACAGAATGTTAAAATTTTAATTAGTTCTTTTTTAATTTTTTTTTTTTACAAAGCGACTTCAAATGAGATACAGCTCTGAAATTTTCAACATAAGTAGTTTTAGCCTCCTAATTGTATACATAACAAACAGAAAGTTAAAATTTTAATTAGTTATTTTTTAATTTTTTTAATTAATTAACAATTTTGTTTACAAAACAACTTCTAATAGAGTTACAGCTCTGAAATTTTTAATTAATTTTTTTAATTAATTACTATATATTTAACAAAACTATATCTAATAGGGCTACAGCTCTGAAATTTTCAACATAAGTAGTTGTAGCCTCCTAATTGGACTTTTGAATTTTTATTTAGTTTTTTTTTTTTAATTTTTTAAATAATTAATAAAAATTTTACAGAACAATTTCTAATAAAGCTACAGCTCTGAAATTTTTAACATAAGTAATTTTGGCCTTCTAATTAGAGTTTTAAAAAAACAGATTTTTTCATTTTTATTTAGTTTTTTTTTTAATTAATTTTTTTCATGAATTAACAAATATTTTTTAAAACGATTTCTCCTTGGGATACAGTTTTGAAATTTTCAATAAAAGTAGTTTTGGTATTCTAATTGGACTATTGACAAAAAGAATGTAAAATTTTAATTTGCTTTTTGATTAATTTTTTTAATTAATATTTTCACAAAAAGGGACTTCTAATAGGCCTTGAGCTCTGAAATTTCAACATAAGTAGTTTTGGCCTTTTTTGCTCTCCACAAACACGTGTTAAAATAATCTTAAAGGGGTGTTGTATTATTATATTAACTGGGATTTTTTTTTTTTGTGTCTCGACAGGGGAGAGGCTTCTAATATTAAGGCTTTAAGTAGCAATTAGATTTTAGTGAGTTCATAGCGAAGCACGGGTATTCAGCTAGTTATTAATATTTGATGGGATTATTTTATTTTGATATCTTAAATTCAAAGAAATTAAATCTTTTGTGCCATTCACAAACTTTTATTCACTTCCTGAAGGTTATTTGTAAGTGTTTATGAGTAAACCTGCATGAGTATTTAAAAAATTATGTCTCAGCTTTTCTATCTTAAGTTTGAACTCTTATTTGCACACACTCTTAAACCCCCATCTTAATATAAACCAATCTCCTATGTGAACAGTAGCCCCTTACCTGAGTTAAAGTTTCCAAAAATAGTTAAAATAAGTTTGGACATAAGTTCAAAAAATATATATTAAATGCTTAATTATCAATACCCAGAAAATATGCTTACTTCTCTTTGTTCCCCAGAGAAAACTCACCCCACTAGACTACTAAGCTTCACCAAATTTAAAATTATTTTTTATTTTTAAACAAACATTGGTGTTTCTTTATCCAAAAATCAAATTTTTAATGATTAGTGGTTTTGAGCAAGCTTAACCCAGGGATGGCACAGCATCACGTCCCACTGGTATCAGTTGAAATAGGCTTCGTATCAGCATAAATCCAATTTTGTATAATTTTAAACGTGGACTATACATAAAATTTTTACAATTGATACGAATTTTCTTCCACAATATTATATTAAAATTTTAGCAATTCTGAATCGATATAAACTAAATAGAAACCTCATATACAAGCACTAATCACAGACAAAGCGGCTATCACATCAGCGAATGTCTCCAAAACAACATCGCTTATCACAGCAATAGCTGATATTACTTCAGCATAAATCTTCGACGAAAACGACAATCGCAGCAACGTAAATACCGGTGATAGCACCCACTATACCGGCGCAAATCTCGGTAAAATCATCGGATACAACAGGGCAAATCATGGTAATATCGGAAATTACAATAATGCTCAACAAAAATGTCTTCACACCAATGCAAAAATCAGTGTAAATGCCCAATGCAATCGACAAAAATTATCATCCTGCAAGGTAAATCTCGGGAATAGCGGTATACCAACACAGGGAAAATGGTAATTGAACTTCAAAAGCAATTTTTTCTTTTGCTACAAGGTAAGCATTGACAGAAATTAAGACATCATTAATTATATAAATTAAGAATCACAAAAGGAGGACACAAATTCTTTGCAATTCAACTTGATACCCTGTCCTCCAAATCCGATGGAATGGCAAGTTATGGAAGATTTGACATGTAGTTTGCATTTTAACTCTTTCATATAGTACTCACTATGAAATTCCAGCAAAACTTATGCATCCTTGTATATTATTTAATGCTATACAACCAAAACAGTTGTATAATATTGTTTTACATCTAAACATTTTGCAGAGAAACATCGTTCAACATATTTTATGGAATTTTTGTGTTATTGAACAAAATTACATGTTATGCAACATCCTTGTGTGCTCTTGAACAAAAAAGCAGTGAAGTGTGACATTAGTTGCAAAAAAGCTTTTGGAACAGTAAGTAGATTTTTTTTTCTGTAGATGAGCTATATTTTTTATTTTCTTTATGTAACTTAAACTGCAGTACATTTTCCGAAAGTCAATACAATAAGTAGAAAATAGACAGGAGCTTCTTTATGGCTTGATAAACTATTCTTGTCTAAGCATATAGTATCTTCTAGACATTCTGTATATCGGAAAATTTTCCAGCGCTAATATTTGTAAACAATCAGTTCTACTTAATAGCTACGATTCAGGACAGAAATAGTTGAAATACAGACATTGTGTTTAATCTAATGACGAATTTGAGATGGAAAAGTTTTGCATTACAATAAAATTGTTGTACACTATCTACTTTGGGTATATTTTAACATTATTTTTAATTACAAAAATACCTGAATAAGAATACATTTGTGTACTAAAGTGTGTACAGGACACTAATGCAGCCAGAAATTATTTCTGATAAAGCCCTATTAAAGTCCACAAAAAAATAATAAAATTATAATAAAATTGTCGAAAAAGCGGAACTTTTCAGAAGAAAAAAAAAAGCGTAAATCTGTGTAAACGTGCAAGATTTTCACCCCTGTTAATTACCATCTAGTAATTTTTCTATTCAATTATGTTTGAAAACCTAAGGCAGGTTTTTTTAACCATCTATCAAATATAGTTTCTTTTTTAAATATGTTTTGGAACTAAAAGTTGTCTTGCAGTAAATATGCACCACATTTATTACGAATTTTCTGATTTGGAATTGTTATTTCGGACAATTTTTTTTGTTAAAAATGTTTAGAGATATATCACTTTTTCAGAATGGTGAGTGTTAAACCCCGCATTTGTTTTTTGGAATTTTAAAATGTATTGGGAGTTTACTAAACATATTTGAAAAAGTTACAAATGGCATTTTGCCATCGCTAATCCTAAAACAATTAACTTATTTTAAAATACATTTAAATAAAATGAAATAATAGAGAAATCTTCAACTAACCACAGTCAAAACTTTAAGGATTCTTGTAAATTATTCTCAGAAAAAATGAACAAATCAAAGACAAATGTAAAAATTAGATCAAAATCAGTTAAAATAAAGTGTGAAGTTCCACTTAAAAATTCTTTATGTTTTAACAACAATATTGTTTGCGACGGGCTAATAAACCACCTTGCCATCGTCATTCAATCGAGCTGAAACTTGGCAGATATACTCATTGTTAATGACAATGCATTCTATCAAGTTTTGTCGGGGACTGTCACTAGTTTCTATTGCCATTACAGTTTACTCTATCTAACCCATTTGCAGTTATTCAATCAAACTGAAACTTGATATAGATATATTTGTTGTTGATGGCAATGCATTCTATCAAGTTTTGGGGTGTATCACCTACTGGTCATTGAAATAAGTTGTAATTACATATATAAGTAGCCAATGTACATTAAGAATTTATTAAAAACTTTGATTTTTTGGATTAACTTTCTTCTTTTTATTACTGGTGCCTAATAGCTTAATAATAAACACTACACTGATCAAAGAACTATATTAGGTGATTTAATTAAGGGCAAGTTCATCAGCTGTTATTGTTTATTTTCCAAATCGTAAACCGATTCCTCGCCAAAAAAATTTTACTTGCCAAAACCTTATTGTAGACTAGTAAAATATTTTCTGCTATTGAGCTTGTTTGTTTCTCACCCAGAAGTTTGTTCAACAATTATGGTTCTATTACATATGGTAAATGCTGCCAGTAAATTATATAACTTTTTGTAATTCCTCATTTCTAAAACTTAATTAACTGAATTTTTAAAAAAAAATGATTTCTGATACCATATGGAATGACACTCTAGAAGTAATATTATTCCATTATAACACTGATTTTTACTATCATTTATAAGCTAGATAAGTTTTTCTCAAACTGTGGGTTGTGGACTAATATTTGGCAAGTCGGGAATAGTTTTTAAAAGCGTGCAATATAATATATGAAAATTGGAAGTCGTAAGAAATACAATAAGGGGAAAAAGTAGAAAAATCTATCAACAGCTGCCTGGTAGTCATTTTGCGAGACATAGCAGTTTCAATGCTTAAATTTTTTTTTTTTACAGTTTTTGAAACTTTTAAGCTAAAAAGCATTTTGAAAATTGCCATTAGCTTGTAACCATTCTCAAATCATATAATAAAAGTAAATTAATTTTAAGAACTGTACACTTAGTAATTCTGAATATGTGAAAATATTTTGGAATACGAAATATAGTGGAGCTCTGTTTAATCGACAAAGTCAACAGGTTTGGACCATTGCTGAGAGTGAAACATTTTGGAATAGTCATATCCTAAATCAGGCAAATAGCTAGAGTCACACTAGTATATCTATGTAAAGTTACAAGAACACATGTTCCTAAATTTGCTATTTTAAAATCCAGAAGATGTAGAAAGCTGGAATTTGAAAATCAGATAGGCTATATACAAATATTTAAAAAAACTAAATTTCTTAGAAACACGTCAAATTTTCTAACTAGAAGCTTAGTAAATGGTAGAAAGATGAAATTCAGGTTAACCTTTAGTTCAGATATGTGGATGATAGCATTTTAAAAAGCAAAACATCTAGAGTGCTGAAAGATTGCACATTACTTAAATTGCTATTGCTACGAGACCTAGAAAGGTTAGAATTTAGAAAATTGGCATCACTGGTCAAAATATATTAATATACAGACAGTAAAGTTGGTTTAGAAAATTGGCACCTCTATGAAAGTTGAGGTTGAAATATTTGACAATATTTTTTATCGTTGATTTTTCAACTGGCTATATACTTGAGTACCTATCGTGAAAGTCTCCAGGAAAATGTGTTATCAAATAAGAGAAAACCTGTTTGAATATATTACTATAATGTAAAATAACAATGTAATATAAAGATCAACAAATATCAAAATTCGACCAAAAAGTAACTGAATTTTGATAAACTAGGTTGATAATAATAGGCCTCATTAACTAAGTAGTGGAGTTTTTTTTTTTTTCTTCTTCTACTAGACTACAAACCTGGGCATCATGTATGATTCTAGAATTTGACTAAATTGCTTACTAGTTTACATAAATAGCAAAAGAAAGCTGCCCAGTTTTCATTCAACCACTTTTAAGAATTTAAAACATTTGAAAGTTAAAATGCTTTATATGCCCCCTACTTTGGCGACTTTGAAAAATGCCGCCAAGTTGCTTTGATTCTACTACTGAATTGAACTACAACTACAGGTTTGCCAAAATGGATGCCAAGTCGTAATGGAACGATATAGGCGCCGGGTTACAATACTTGGTGCAAAATCACCATAAAAATGGAGGAGGACGTATAACACATTCTAACCCATTTGAAAATGGTAAATATAGTTATTAAAACAATAGTAAAATTTCATAGGAAAGCATTTATATGAAGATAGAAATTAATAATCTAAGAAATAGTATAGTAGTAGGAGGCAAGATTTCTATCAATACCTACTAGCCTACTATACTAGAAGTCGTCATAAGTTGACCTTGGTGGGAGATGTAAGCCAGTTTCATTAAACTCTGATCGGTTGTGTATGAATCCATATCCATTCCTATATAACGGCATCGAACTGTAGCGAGATAGGATGAATAGTGTTGGCAGATTTGGCGCGATTACTGACAAAATTTCCTGCTTTATTAAATATACATAAGAAAAAAAGGAACTGTATTTGGGGGAAGGGAGTGGATGCATTTTTTCCACCTATTGCACTTCGTATTTCGAAACAGGTAGGTACTTTTTTGAAAGAAAATTAGTACAAGGATATAAATATTTTTTGGAGTTTTTGTTTTTTAAATGATTAAGGAGGTTTTTTTTACTTCTTTCTAATATTTTAATTAAAACTTAAATATTCCAAATCTAGCACTTTCAGCAAAAACCTTAAGCTCTATTTTTTCTCTAAATTTGTAAGTTTCTAAAAAAGGTTATTATTTGAACTGTATAAGATTACAACAATTTATTAAATAAATATATTCCTAGAAAACATTTATTATATGTCTGAAACTCTGCATATTAATCTTTTAGAGGCAATTCTTTATTTGGCCTTCAAAATTATAATTTAAATACCTTATATATTAAAAGTATTTTTTTAATTTTCTACAAAACTCAAACATTTTGAAATTTTTACGTTTCTCTAATATTCGATTTATTTTTTAGGCAATTATGTATAAGCTTGTTAGGATATTGTGACATTTTATGTAGCTGGGTCATTCTCCATAAAATGCACAAAAGCTTGCCACAGCAATTTTTTTCACTGACTAGATAAGTGGAATATTTCTGTTAACTATGGAATGTATTTTAATGCAATCAAAACAAGTAACATAAAAATATTTTTTATTATGAAAAAAATGTCCACGGATATGATTTGTCATGTCTGTGAACTGTCGCAACCTTAAGGTTGCTTGCTTTATCAATATTTTAATTTTACTTCATATTTCCTTGATGTCTGTATTTATTTTTAGCTGCAAGCTATGTTAAGCAATGTTATGCCTGGGTATAAAGCTTTTATAAATAGTAATTTCATTAAAATTAATATAATGCCTTTTGTCACAAGACTGACGAGTCATGTCCATGGAAGCAGTTTTTAGTTATTTAACAGCCCACCAAGTGACACAACAAGTCAGTTGTGATAATGGAAAGAAGTGAAATGTAACCATTTTGGCTCCAATGCATATTGTGTATTCTATTTTTCAATACAAGAAAAATATTTTATTATTTACATGTGAAACAAATGCAACTGCAAAGACTATACCGTCATGTCCGTGGTCAAGATAAAATTAGTTAAGAATAATTAAATAATTATTTTTAATTACTTTAGTGTGTTCTGTGGAGAATGACCCAGCTATTACCTCTTAGGAAAAAAGTATAATAGTATTTAACAGACAAAATCCTACATATGTACTGTATTAAATTAAAATTTATATGATATAAATTATATTAAACATTGACTGAAAAAATGGTATTACTTAAATATAAAAAATTTGTTTATAAGATTGCCAACTGTAAAATGGAAATTTGATTTTTGAAAATGCATGTTTTTCCCTTATACTCAATTAACAATTAGGATGATTGTTGGTTGGTTTGTATGCTTAAAGACCTATCTTTATGCACAACAACAGCTCATCAGGGCGGGACCTACAACTTAATGTGGATTATGAACCACAACAAACATCCATGCCTAATGCAGGATTCAAAGCTGGCACATTTGGCACAATTAATTTTCAGGGTTCCCACTGAAATCACAGAATGAAAATCAATAACTTTTCAGGACCTAAATAATGTTTTTAAGGACCTTTTAAAATTTGTTTTCAAGCATCACGTCTATATATAAATTTTTAATAATGTATATTCTACCAAAAAAGTTACAAGCTAGAGCATGCATAATACAAATATGTCAGAGAATTCTGATACGGTGAGGATAAGTGACAATTACGCGGGAATAGCAAGTCTGAGTTGTATTTTTATAAATTTTTGTTGGGCACACAGCATCCGCAAAAATTAAGGACTTTTAAGGACCTCTAAGCATTTTCAAGGACTTTTAAGCACTTTTGGGCATTTTCAAGGCCTTGAAAACAAATTCAAAAATATTACTCACTTTTAATGACTTTCAATGATCGTGGGAACCCTGATTTTAGAATAATCAAAATAATTACATTAAATTCATATAACTTTAAAAAAAAAAATTCAGCTATGTGTTTCAGTATTTGTTAAGTACTAAACATAAGTAGAATTTTAGAGATTGAAGGTAACATGACATGAACAAATGTAGGGAGTCACTTAAAATGAAATAGTAATAATGCTCTTTAAGAAATCATTTATTCAGATAAAACATAGCATTGAGATATAAATTGGTGGTGTTACTAAAACTTCCAATTGAATAACTACAAAGCTAATAAATTGAGTGTAAGTCATGCAAAATCATGTTCCAGACTGACACATCATTGTGAGCAGGGTTGAAAAAAAAAAGTTTTTATTCTAAAAACACCCAAAAAAAAAAACTTAAAAAAAAAAAAAAAAAAACTGGTAAGATTTGACAGTGTTTTTTAAAAAATCCTTCTCTAATTACATGTATACATATTTATAAATAAAATTTGATATTAACTAGAATAATAAATGTTCAAATAATAATTAATATTCTTTCTGAAAATAACTTAAACTAAGTAAATAAACAATTGTTGCTATTTATTTGAATATTCAAATCATTAAATTTTAATATTTTTATTTAGAGATACTATTTTTTAACTTTAATGTACATTAGAGGGGCATTTGATGCACACTAAAAACAAATCACTTTGTCCTCAATCTCAAAATGTTCCATTACCCTAAAAAAGTTATCATACCAATTCTTTTTGTTTTTCAAACAATTTCAGAGGGTCTACAACAACTTTGAAAATTAAGATTTTCCCGCGTAAAATCACTAAATTCAGTATTTTTCGTACTAAAGTATTTTCGTATATATTATAATATTCATATATTTATTAATAACTAGAGGAGCCTGCACCACCCTAAGAGAGTATTGAAGTGTACATTTGGATATTTAAGTTCGATTACATTGCAATATATTTTAATTAATATTTAGGACAATAATATTTTTGGATAGCAACAAAAAAAACGTTTATTATCACAGCAGTGATTCACTCTATTTTGCTCTTCACCAATTATATAGTTACACTGTATTATCTTTTTTAAATATTTTTGGTCTTGATAGCAAGATAGCTAGTTTGTGTATGTGTGATGATTCAAGAATAAATTACTCCAAACTAACAAATAATTTGCAATTATTGAGGTGTATAAAGTACCATGTCGAATTAAGTGTTCAAGAAATTAAGGAGTTTGAAAAATTAGTCCTTCCACAAGCAAAGCTGTTTTATGAAAAAGTAAATATTCCATTAATCAATGAAAAACAAATAGCTCATGAAAATATTATAAAACTTCTTGATGCCAATGCAAAATTAAGAGCGATACCCTTTAATCAAAGATATGCACCAAGTAGTATTGAAAATAATATCGGTAAAACGCCGAATACTATAGGTGTAACAGATGGAAGATAAACTCCTAACATTTCCTTTATGGCCTATGAATGTAGAAAAGAAAACGAAGAACTTGCCATTCTTCATTCAATGCTATGTGACCGTTAGGCAACATTTGTATCATACAAAGAATGTTTTATGGAAAAAATCAGACGAAAAGGGCAACATTTACAGCTACAAGAAGTAAGAAGGGGAAAAGAGAATAAAGAAATTAGTTTCAATTTCAAATTAACAGGGTTTGTACATCTCCTGAAATTTGCTTTTTTTATATAAGGGCCCTTATAATTCCTAAAAAATAATCATTGAAGGGTAAAAAGATTAGTAAAACCTTGAAATGTAGTGGTTTTTTTTTTACATTACATCAGTCTATTGCACATGCGTTTCATAACTACAGCTGCAAAGAAAAACTTCCTAACAGTCCAGAATGCACCACGATTCTCGACAACAAGACGCGTAGAAGGAAAATATATTATTAGACATGTCACTTTTTTCTGTTAGCTCCTGAATTTATTGTACTTAACTCCTGAAAAACTCCTTAGCAATTCCTGAATTTTACCATCATAGATTGAGTATGAACCCTGAATTAAGTGATAATTTCCAATTCCATTGATGATTGTGATGAACAAAGTGATACAAATGATGTGGAAAACCATTTTTGAAGGACCATCAACAAGTACTTGAAATCGTCATTGAAATAAAAGAACAGGAACGACTTCCCACATGACATTATGAAGAAACCTAATCTTGTTTCATTAGCAACAAGCTTAAATATTAAGTCCAGC
Organism: Linyphia triangularis; assembly: GCA_963978545.1. Lineage (NCBI taxonomy): Eukaryota > Metazoa > Arthropoda > Arachnida > Araneae > Linyphiidae > Linyphia > Linyphia triangularis. The sequence continues at coordinate 60,935,612 of OZ021723.1, read as the reverse complement.
ACAACAGGTAGCATGTGCAAAAGCATTAATTACATAACTAGGAGGAGAGATATTTACAAATGTAGCATCTTACGCAACAGCAGATAGATCAAGAAAGCAAGTTGTAATGAAGATTTTAATTACCTGCAAGCAACAGTGATGTTTTCCTAAATAAATACAACTTTGCATTGAGATGTAAAATTTTCAATATCATTGCCCAATAAGTAAAAAACAGAGAAAATATCATTGTCATTGGAAACGTTCACCAGTAAAAGGTATATCAGCATATCCAAGACACTCATTGTAATTGTGGCACAATCATTACTGACTTAATACATGAGCAGCTCACCTCTTGGCAATACACACAAATAACTGTGAACATGACGTTTGAAATAACTACTTCCTACAAAGGCTTTGTTAAGTCAGTGAATGCACAAGCGAAAAGCACAGTTAACGGTATTGGAGCAAATGCAATCCAGAAGAAAAATGCCCAGACAGAAAAATTTGCCATCGATTCTGGAAAAAAAAAGAAATAACTATATGGAGATCATAAAGCTTTGCTAATATACCTAGACTTTCCGAATATTATCCAAGCAGTAAAATTAAACCAACCAGGAGCCTTGCACAAAGCTCATTGGTTGGTCAAATTGTTATATACAATTCAAATTTGTCTTCTTGAGAAGCAAATACAGCTTTCAAAGCAGCAGGTTGTCAATCTGCTCAACTTTATCACTCTCACCTACAGCACCTGGTGAATAACCAGCAATTCTGCCATAAATACCTCTTGGAATGACCTACAAATGCTTCATTCTTTTATAGAGCACACGGCTATCAATCATCCCATTAAATACAAGAGTACATTCAGTGCTTTGAAAACCACTACTAGTATCGTACAGAAGAAATGGTGCTGCTAGCCCTTTGGAGCAACAACATTCCACCACAAGAATGAAAAGCCATTGCTAATGCAATGTTGGCAACAAAACCAAATTCTACAGATATTGCTTTTAAATTGCTAGGTAGATATGGCATGGATTTTGGAAAGCCCAAATTTATTCTAAATACAACTCTTTTGATTTAGTTGGAGCAGTGCTAGAAGTGTGGGTAGACGTGGGTTGACGCGTCTCCCCACTTTTCAAGAAAATACCCGTGCGTCTCCACTTCTAAAACCACTGAAATCCATCCCCCCACTTTGAAAACACTCAATCTGTCTAAAAACTAATAAAGACAAGTACCATTAACCTTTAAATATAGTAACACTGAGAAAAAATTATTTAAGTTTTCAAATGTAACAAAAAGAAAAGAATATGGTATACTATGCATATCATACGATTATAAAAATGTATTATACTACTTTGTATAAAGATATAAATATTTTTATTAACAAATACTGTTGCACTTGGTCAACTTCTAACTTTGGAAGAATTTTCTTTTAAGTTAAATTTCTATTTTTGTTTTATAAAAAGACAAAACTATTTTTAAAATAAAAATACATTTTTTTGAGTTCTCTATTAATTTATTTTCATAAAAGTATGCAGATGTAAAAGCACTATTTAAATCTAAGTAAACAGTTATGTATATAATGTTGAACTTCACTTTATCTCTTACTTCCAAGTAAAAAAACTAAGTCGCAGAATATTCACTAAAATGACAATAAATTTTGGACCCTTGTTCAATGTTAATGTCAGAAAGTATAAATTATTTCCTTACTAGTTAATATTTTTATTATAAGATATGAAATTATAAAATTTATCGTCGGAGAAGGGGAAAGGGGGGGGGGGGGAACCAACTTTTGGGCATTCCCCCACTTTTTTTTTGCCACTTCTACCACTGAGTTGGAGCAGATTCTTGGTACTTATTTTATCATCATTCACAAAGTTGCAAGCAGTGAATGTTGTTAATGACTCTGAATAATGAGGGGTCAAGCAAAGTACTGATTTCATACAATCACCAAAACACTACCAAAATATTCTGCAGGTCATCGAATTCAACAAAAACGGAGAAATCGGCCAAAATTGACTGAGTGTACTTGTATGAATTAAATAGAAATTAGAAAATAAGTAGTATATGGTTATGTATATTCTTTTACTATATTACAAAACAATTGAATTATTTCCTTAGAATATGCGTTAATTTTTTTTTACTCATGATGCTTTTTTTTCTTCAGAATTTCCATTTTTTATGTACATTTCAAGGCCCGGTGGGCTACGTAGATGTTGTTCAATAGTTTAAAACTTTTATGTTTAATATTTTTTTAGCATTTTGAACAAAAATAACACAAGGACAGACCATTTCCACTAAATTTTTAAAAACGTGGGGCGTTTGATGCACCCTAATGTACATACAATATAATACAATAGTAATTGCTTACTACATAATAACATGGGATATTGTTCCTAGATTCATCAGTAATGGTGATAAGTTGTTCAAAATGATATAATGAGTGACACATGTTATTCAGGAAATGGCAAAACAATTTTGAACAACTATACAGATATTATTTTAACAATTTAAGGATCATAAACACATTTAAAAATAATGTTCATTTTTTATATGGGTCAAAAAATTAGAATAATCAATTCATTCAATATGAATTTGAAAAGCAGACAAAAGATTTGCATACCTGTTAACCGATAGGTTGCAACAAGTATAAAGCTTGGCGCTCGTAAAATCTTACGTTAGTATTTTGCTAAAATGGGTCCTCAACATGATATTTCTGAAACAACGAAATCGTGTATTTTATCATTGTTTAAAGCTGGAAAAAAATAATTTATATGGGATCAGATGAATGTTTCACAATCTACGGTTTCGGAAGATTTTAAAGGAATATAGAAGAACCGGCCAACTAAAAAGTAATCGAAGTAAATGTGGTAGAAAGACTGTAACAACTGCCAAAGAAGAACGCAAATTAAAACGTATTGTTCAAAATAATCGCTTTAAAACTGTGTTTAACATCAATAAGTATTGGAAAGAATCTGGAGTTGCTGGGCTAAAATCAACTTCACTTAGATGATTGCATAAATTTGAGTTTCAATTGCGGTAATCGTGTAATCGCGGTCAAAGTAAAACACACGATAAATACGAAGCAGAGATGTGCACCCCTCTCCTGGTGCAAAGAGAAGCTCATCTGGGGGTAACAAGACTGAGAAAGTGTTTTATTCAGAGATGAATCTTTACTTCAAATATTTGTTGACGAAGGAAGTGTTTGGTTTAGGCGTTTAAAACGTTATGCCTAAAAAAAATTTTAAGACTCCAGATGAGCTTCTCTTTGCGCCAGAACAGTTGTGCACGTCTCTGCTTTATATTTATCTTTAGTTTTACTTTGAGAACCAGAGATTGAAACTCAAATTTATGCAATTGCCTAACTGTAGTTGACTTTGAGACGACAAATCCAGATTCTTTCCAACACTTATTGATGTTAAACACAGTTTTAAAGCGATTATTTTGAACAATTCGTTTTAATTTGCGTTCATCTCTGGCAGTGGTTACAGTCTTTATACCACATTTACTTCGATTACTTTTTAGTTGCCCGTTTCTCCAATATTCCTTTAAAATCTTCGAAACCGTAGATTGTGAAACATTCACCTGATCCGATATAAATTTTTTTCTTCCAGCTTTAAACAATGATAAAATACACGATTTCGTTGTTTCAGAAATATCATGTTGAGGACCCATTTTCAGCAAAATACTAACGTAAGATTTTCCGAGCGCCAAGCTTTATACTTGTTGCAACCTATTGGCTAACAGGTATGCAAATCTTTTGTCAGCTTTTCAAATTCATATTGAATGAATTGATCATTCTAATTTTTTTACCCATATAAAAAATCAACATTATTTTTAAATGTGTTAAAGACCCTTAAATTGTTAAAATAATATCTGTATAGTTGTTCAAAATTGTTTTGCCAATCCCTGAATAACATGGGTCACTCTTTAAATTTGCATTTGTTCATTTTACATGCTGCTTTGCCAAGTTTTGTTTAGAAAGTTCTGTTATTCTATTATTTTGATTTTGGGTTGTAATTTGTAAAAACTTCAATAGTCTTTAGTAAGATTTATTTTAAAATACATTAGAACTTATTCTATCTATAGTTAGCTATTCCTATGACTTTTTATTTAGTGAATTATTTTCTTAAAAAATAATAGAAAAGTTGAGTTGTTCAGTTAAAAATAGAAGTTAAAATCTAATTATAAATAAATATACTATTCCCGGATTGTGAGTAATTTAGTCATGTGACCAAAATAAAATGAATACTTCTAACATTTTATTTAAGAAAAATATTCTACTTAACAATAGAATATGATTATTTCATACGAATTAAAAGATTGATGCCTTGGCAAAACAAAAATCCAAAATCAGGGTTCTCACGGTCATTAAAAGTGCTTAATATTTGTGAACTTGTTTTCAAGGCCTTAAGAGTGCTTAGAGGTGCTAAAAAGTCCTTGAAAATGCTTAGAGGTCCTTAATTTTTGCAGATGTTGTGTGGGCAACTGCAAAATTTATAAAAATACAACTTGGACTTGCTATCCCCGCGTGACCGCCACTTATTTGCACCGTATCGGAATTCGACGGCATATTTGTATTACGCATCCACCAACTTGTGTAACTTTTTTGGTAGAATATACTTTATCAAAAAATTTATATATAGACATGACATAGTTCGTACACTTGAAGGAGAAAAAAATTCAAGGACTTTTCAAAGATGCATTAAATACATTTAAAAAAAATCTGATTTTTTTTTATTGGCAAACATTGCATGTTTAAATCGAGTAAATAAAAAAAAAGTTTTGACTTTGATTGTTGCGAAATATATCCGCTTTAGGGGTATTTTTTTATCATTAGAAATAGCTCGAACAACCCTCATCGAACTTCTTATAGAAACTAAATCCATTTTTTACTCTTTGCCTAATTTTTTAAACCATTTTCTCCCATCATGACATTTTTGACACACTGTGTCAAGTGTGAATCTAACACATAGGCTTCAATCATATTCTGGCTTTTCTAATCAGCTTCAATTGAAAATTCATTTCTCTCCAACTTTTTATCAGTGTGCAAAATATTAGCACATACGATACAAAAACGAAAAAAGAGATCATGTGACTTGATCAGATATTCCAAATACGTTGTGCATGCGCAGTACTGTACTGATAAGGGGGGGGGGGGGGGGATGACGAAATTTTGGTACATTCAACTGCAATGTTTTCCTAGTTGCTGACTGGCTTATCTTAATTCGAAAGACTTAGCTTTGTTGAAATTTTTTTTTAAGATGCTATATTTTTAAAAAATAAAATGAAATTCAAGCACTTTAAATGTATTTTTATAGAATTCAAGGTTTTCAAGCACTTTTCTGGGTTTTTTAAAAACGTACGAACCATGCATGAGGCCTGAAAACAAATTTTTAACGGTCCTTAAAAACATTATTTGGGTTGATTTTCATTCTGTTATTTGAGTGAGATACTTTAAACCTGCAGAATTTTTTTTACAGCACGTGAGTTTGGAGAATCCTCTTTTTTCTTAGCAGACTTTTCTTTTTGGGTTGGTTGTTTTCAGATTATCTGGCGCCATCAGCAACACGAGGGCTATAATGTGCCGAAACATTCGTCATTAGACAAGCCAACATACATTTACAAACACCCATGCCTAACACAGGACTCGAACCCGCAACCTCGCGGTCTAGAAGCTAGCACGCTAACCACTATACCGTTTAGTCAGCTTACTTTTTGGGAGGCAAGGGGACGGGAAAAAATGTTGGATTGACCAATTTTTTATAGTAATCTCTTTATGTAACGATACTGCCATTTCTGCTTTAAGAACCTACAGTAACTATTGCACTATCAAATAAACTTCATCATATTCTTGGTTTATATTGTGCTACAATAAATAATGTTTACATTTCTAGAATTTTGCATGAAAAATTTCATAAAGCTAAAAACCTTTTTAGGCACATCTATGTTGAACTGTAGAGAATAAATATGTTACTACATTTTTGCAGGATAACCAATCACTCAGAAGCCTGTAAAAAAGTTGTGAAACTAGTTGAATTTACTCTTGATTCCATTCAGTACATTTTGAAAGTAAATATCTGAACCTTACTTTGTAAAAGAGGAAATATGTGCTAATGAGAAACCTATTCACGTTTCTTTTCTACAAATATCTCTATTCTACTTCTATCTCGATTATGGTTAAGAGAAAGTATGTCCCATAGGTATTATAAGATACAAGAAAAAAAATTAGAATAAGGCTTCCTTTATACAAATAGTTTTAGTTATAAAAGTAAAATAAGAGTAAAGATCAAATGAAGCTCATGCAAGAATTAGTAATGTTTATTTTGGCATTAAAAATTACATTCCTATGAAACATAATTAAATTAATGAAAATCCTTACCTGGTACATTCATACAGATGTAGCCCAAATACAGTTTCTAGCATAATTTGGCAGGTCTGTACAGAAGTGCCTCTGAGGAACTTATTCACCACATCCGATATAGGAACCGCTAGGTGGGAGGCATACTTCAGTGGCTCGATATTGATCGCCAGCACATAGCGTGAATCCACTTGCACCAGGCGAGTAATATGAGGCTGATACCCGTAACTGGACAAATGAGAGCCGCGCGGGCTGCCGGACAAGGATGTTCGCATCTCTGGAGAAGGAGGGGGACTACACATGTCAGCAAGGCCATTTGGAGTCAGTCTCGTTGAATACATGTCCGTGAATCCAGGCATAGGGGCACAGTCCAGAAGAGACATGGGTTGGAGTGGAGATGACTGTGGGGGTGTAGGATAGTGTGGTGGGGGACCAGCAAGCAGTCTTGGGCTCCCAACAGGAGGATGCAGCACCCTGTCATCTCGACACAAAGAGGAGGTATGGCTGAGATCGTAGTTCTCCCTCATGACTCCCAAGGGATTGTTGTTGTTTCGCGTTGTATTGGAGGAACCAGCCCCATTCAAGTTCACACTGGATGTGAGGGAAGTAGGAGACCATGCATCATTTTCACTTAGTCTCCTGGATAAGTTTTCGGGAGTCTCATTTGATGGTGGTGCAGTCCGATTGTCGTCTTCGTGCAACCAGTCAGGTTCTAATATCCGTGCCAACCAAGGTGGACATGAAGCATTTGAAGGTGGAGGTAAATAAGGATATAAGGAAGATGGCTTTGGCACCACACCCTGATCAGCAGGGACAGGATTCACACGAGGGCTTCCTAATGGAACAAGAGGTGGCGGCGGAGGAAATGATCTAGGTTTTCTGGATGAAAATGAGGACAGACTCCCATCAGGTTTCCTGTATCTTTCGTATTCTAAAACGGAGGGTGTCTGAATGTGACTATTGTAATGATTATAACTTACAGGATATGGATAATTACATGATGATGTGGATAAGAAATTCTCTAATGACACAGGAAATAAGCTAGAATTTTCAGTTCCTTGCATAATATTTAAACCACTCATAGGATCATGATTTCCGACATGGGCCACTCTTGGTATGGATGAATCCAAAAATTTATTTAATCCTAGAAATGAATTCAGTGTACTTTCTTTGTCTTCAATTTCATTCAGTTTTTCCATAAGTGTCTTAGGATCATCAACTTCAGTTGATAACTGTTGCGATGATCCAGACGTCCACTGTAATATTCTAGGATGCAAGAAACTACCCCATTCCTCTTTGGAAGAAAATCTGATTTCAGGCCAGTTTGACACTTCTTCAAATCGAACACCTATTGCAGTTTCGAGATCTTCGACATTACACAAAGGTGTATCAACTGCGATCTTTTGCAAATCTACAGTTGCGAAGCAACTCAAAAACCTAAAATAAGCAAGGTCCCAGTTTGTGATTGTGTCACTGTTGTTTACAGGTGGTTCAACCCCTTCAGGATAAACAGAACTCAATGAAATATACTTTTTTGTTCCCTTTTTGATGTAAGGGATCTTGTAATTTAAGAAAAATCCACATTTATCATTGTATACAGAGTTGGTGCTCTGATTGAATAGTTTCGATTTGCAAAATTCAAGAAATTCGAAAAGGCTCACAGCATCTCTGAGTCGTACGACATAATCTTTAGTAGAAAAGTCATTGTAACCAAACTGATAGTCACAATGAAAACTATTTATTTCATTGAGCAATTTTGCTTCATTTTCAGTTACATAGTAACTACTAATGTTTGTACAACTGAAAATTGCAGCTGGAAAAATATCTGGAAAGTATCCAAAAACAATTTTAGTTTCAAACATTCTCACAGCTATAAACCTTTCATCACCTCGCATAATCACAGGCAAATGTACAGGACCTATAGTAGTCCATCCAAATGCTCCACAAATACTAGAATGATCAATGGGTGGAGGTTCCAATTTCCTAGAAGACTGGCTTTCAGTTGTCTTCCTTTGTGTTATTTGCAATGACGGTTTTGTAGGAGTAACAACTTTTTCTTTTTGAGCAGGTGCAACTGTAATGGTGATATTACGAGACTGCAACCCCGACAACTGTGGGTCATTAACAATAAAGTTATTAATTTGTTTAGCAGAGCTATCCTCTGGGATAGTATCCTCATCTTCTTTCTCAGTTTTAATTTTTATCCCGCTTTCTTCTTGAGTAGGCAGATCAATAGCGGGTGTAGAAAGAGCCATATTACTTCCATTCTATCGCATGGATTTTAGCAACTTTGGTGTGACTTGTAGAAAAACACACACCATCTTTAAATTTCAAAGCATAATCCTGCATAAGAAATAACAAAATTAATACAAAATTTATAACAAATGAACAAATTTAATACAATTAGAAATGAATATCCTATTTTCCTTTTACAATTGTTAAAAGTAAATTTAGTACACTGCATATTTGAAATATTAATTTATACCTTATAAACGAGCTTGAATTTACCCAACAACAATTAACATTTGATTTTAGATAAATAAACTTCAGAAAATCAAATAGTAAAACTGCAATTTATTTCAAACTGTGCTCAAGTATCCTTATATTCACTTGGTTTTACACTGTAAAAATGCAGATTTTTCTTTCAAATAACAAAGGTGACAAATAAAAAGATTCCACAATCTGAACAACACATGTAGATGGGGAAAGAAATGTAGGTAAGTACTTTTGTAGTAGTAGAAATGAAAAAGGGCAGGGTGCTATTTTCTAAAAAATTACAACTGTTGTTTTCGAGGGCACTTTTTTGGCAAATTGCAGAAATTTTTATCTGGTTTTCTTCCATAATTTCTATATTATTTTACTTTTCTGGCATTATAAATATTTTTAAAATATCAATTTTTTAAAAAAGATAGTAATAAAGGGCACGCATCAAAAACTTGCTCAGAAACTCAAACAATGGCAAAATATTTACTAAAAAATACTACATTCCTACTTCTACTGGAATGAGACTGAGAAAATTATTAAAAATAAAAAAACTCTCAACACAGCAAAATTTCCATTAAATATTCATTTTTATGAAAATATCAATTTATAATTCCATAAAATAATGATAAGAATGTTAAATTGATAAAATTAATGTTAAGATAACAGCTTTTTACAACCTGACCCCCTTGCAAAATTTAATAAAATATAAATTAATCAACTTTAAACTCTATTTTTTAGGCATTGCCATTGTCAGACAGGGAAATAGTGTTTCTCCAAATTTAGTAATATTCATAGTAGGATATCACAAAAAATATTCTGACTAAAAAACTTGGCCAATGTCCTAAAATTTGGGCATTTTTTTTTATATTCCAAATCGGATCAAATTCTGCCTCAAAACAGCGATTTTTTGCCATACATGCTATACTATTACAGACTAAAATAGAAATATTTTTTGTAATCGGAAATGATCCAGGATATTGAACGTTTAGAAATTAATTAGCATCAGGTAAATTGCAAAAAAAAATAAAAAAATATTCCCCTAAATTTAATAAGAGAATATCATTATTTCGCGAGTCCAAACGGAAATATTCATTTTAAACGATTAGGATAAACATTTGATGGTTATACAAACATAATCACCCCTTTCAAAAAATTTCTCTATTTTGAGATAATATTCATTTAGTGAATTATTTTCTTAAAAAATAATAGAAAGAAAAGTTGAGTTGTTCAGTTACAAATAGAAGGCATTTACAATATCAAACAATTTGAAAAAACTAATTATAAATAAATAAAAATGAAATTTTAAATTATTCTTTAATTTTTTTTATTTAGTTAAACCGTGGGTTTAACTTAAAAAATTAACTATTTGGTTTAAACCATGGACCAATTGATTTAAACCATGCCAACCCTGAAATATAATTTTATCAAGTCCATGAATTAGTTTATAAATGCTTAATCAATAAGAATCGTGACTTTCAAGCTTATTATACAGTATTTGGATTGCTATATTTGCAAAATTAATCGAGAAGTCCTAAATTTACTAAAAAGGTACTTCAGCTCAATGAAACCATGTCTAGATCTGAAAGGTGGTTCCATCCAAATTAGACACAGCAGCAACATATGCAAAAGCTGAATCAAATTGAACATCATTTATAGCTATGAAATTTTTAAATCAAACTACTTATTCTCTTAAAATTAGATAAAAGCTTAGAAGTGGTTAAATTTTCAATAATTTCATACAATGAATTCCAATCATAAATGTTTCATAGATTTCCCAAAACTGTAACATATCTGATGCCAATTTGTGAAAATTAAGTTAGTAATGTGGACAATTACAAAGCTAGGTCAGTGTCAAAAAGATCAAGAAACATGAGAAAATAGATATGTTTGGATATTAAATGCACACAACAAATTCACTTTTTAATATTACATGTATTCGTAAAATACCTAAATCGCAAAATTAGCTGTGTTCTGAATCTAACACACAAGAAAAAAACCTACAAAGTTATGGCAACATCTGAATAAACTTACTGCTAATATGTGCTCAACATTTAAATGGATGGTTAAATTTATTACAACTTTTGTGGCACAAGGATTGTACTGCACTACAGCATTGTAACATCAAGACCTGTGTGATGAAGGAATGCCTCCAGGGAGGTCTTTTTAAGGAAAACTGCCCTAAATTTGTGTCTCAAATGTGAGAAAACTTGGGACTAGGCAGCCCAGCTACTGATGCAAGAATATCTGTTATGATCCCTGCAGTATTCTTAATAAAAGATGTTTAATGGTATGTGCCACATCCGAAATGTTTGGGATGATGGCTCAAGGATAAGATTGTAGGTCTTGTATATGTTCATCAGGTGTTTGTATCCTTAAAGGTACCTTACAAATGCTGATTTTAAAATATTATCTGGCCTCACTTTTGTGGTTGCCTACTGCAAGTTTTTTTTAGTAATAACCTTTGTTTGGATACACAAATTTAGGGCAGGTAGCAACCCTAAATTCTGCCGGAAAAGACCTTCTGGAAGACAGTCACTCTCGTGAATTTCTGCAACATTTTAACAGTATTTTGCTACGGTATGGAATTAAGCAAAAAATGTTCTATCAACCACCCAGAAGTGCTTTACAATAATTATACTTAATAATATGTGTTATTACGTAATAAATGTATTGATAAATTAAATTTCAAAGTTTTTAATTAAAAAAATTGTCAGTTTGAAATTAAGATATACCCACTAAATTTTGTAATATATATATATAAAAGACTTCACAGAATGTAATGTCTGAAAAAGATGTATAGAATCCTGGAAAGAAAAAAATACTATTGCAAAACACATTGATATTAAATTAAGAGGTTTTCTGCCAAAAAAGTATTTAACTTCATTATTAATTTTAACTAATATTTTTAATGGTTATATAGGAGAAGGGAGATTTTATGAAACAAGAGGTATATATGAAGGAATTAAATCAATAGCTATGTGAAGGTGGACACCTTCCAGGAGGTCGTTTAGAGGGAAACAGCATACTTCCAACTTGGAATTTTTATTCTTGGTTCCTAGAAATTGGAATAATTTTTGCAAAAAATTATTCAATTTGAAATAATTGTGAGAAAAAACGGCAAATTTTATTTTAAGTATGTTGAGTATGTCACCTTTTTTACATAAAACATGCACATTTATATTAAATACCTATTAGTTTTATATATGCTTTTTTGAAACAGATTTTTAGACAGGCTCCTATTTCAGACACAAATTTTTTTTTTTTAATTATTAGAACTTTATGAAAGGTCAGTAAAAGAAGCTAAATTTCCTCAAAATATATTCCTGATTACATTATAATATCAGGTATCACTGCCATCAACTGTCAAAATGAAATCCATTTTCTCAAATAAAATTACTAAAATGTTAAATGCAAAACGGTATAGTTAACTTAATAAAATAGTATTGAAAAATTTTAGCTTTATATATGTATTTAAAAGGATAAATAAGCTAAACATTAATTTTCAGTTCTGCAAAATAGTTAGCAATTCATAAAACCTAAAAAGATTTTTATAGTCTACGAGTTTATTTAATCATACAAAAGCAAAAAATTGCAAAAATTAACATTTAAACAGAGAACAAAAATAACACCATCAATTAAAAAGTGACATATTCCACACCAAACATATCAAGTGTCAACATATTAATTGTTGATACGTCACCTGTCAAACTCCCGATTAGGAAAAACAAATCAACAAATTTCAAATCAGCGTTCAGAACAAAAACAAACAAATTTGATATTTGTGAAAATTTCAATATGAGCACTCTCCAATGTTGACAAACATCGATCTCTGCCACGAGCGCTAAAACAATGTGACCTTTATGAAAAAAATGTAAATATTATAAAGGCTAATGATCTGTTAAACTTGCCTTTGATACATTGTTTCACTTAATCCATAATTTAATCCTCACTACGTCACAGAAATTCTTTTGTGTATCCAAACGTTCCCTATATCTGTTTGTGGTCGATAACTATAAAATACATATTAATAACAGCATCTTAAATACACAGCTAACCAATGCATCTTCCATCACTAGCCATTACTCCGCTCACTATGACAAGGGAAGGACTATTCCATATCTCTCCCTGGGGGTAGGTAGGCGGATAACTTTTCGGAACGTGAACCGGCGTCGTACTCCTATTGGACTACGTCGATTTCGAATAGAGGGGTGGAAGGTGCTTTCAACTACTAGTAATAACATTTTCTATCACAGGCGTGTGCGAAAGCGAAACGAAAATAATGGGTTTCCAAATCAAACAAAAATGTTTGGAGAGAAAAAAATGATAAGTGATGTCATGTGACCTGAATTCGGAACTGAGGTCGAAAAAAAAAAGGAATGCAATTTTTTTCTATATATATAATTTTGAATGGGTAAATGAAAACGAATTTTCAGGAAAATATTTTTTAAAAAAAAGTTTTTTTTCTAATTACCCCAAAAAAATTCAAATGAAACCAACACATAAAAAATAAAACTCTAATATATGATAAATATTTAACATACAATTTCTTGACGCACATATTAAATTTTTTAAAGTAATTTATTCGAAATAAGATAAAAATACACGAAATAAAAAAAAAAGTAATGAATTTCTGTTCCGTGGGAAATAAGCAATAGTTTTTTTAATAAACGAAGATCGATAGTATAGCATTTCATAAGTAGGCATGCTTAAAATGAAAATAAATTACGATTTTTTAAAATTTGTAGCATTATGTTCTCAAAATTATGTGTTGAAGAATATTCTTTTGTAATTCAAATATTTCCTAAAGGCACAACGTGGTGTAGTTTAAAAATTTCATTAAAACATTTCCCAAATCATATCAAATATTGTTTCTTACAAGGCTTCATTTTAATTCCGTCGTAAAATAGTTATTTACTACACTCGTTGTTTCCCGTAATTCACAGTACATGATAGAAAGTAAATAAATGATAGTATATTAAATTGGATACATCCGTCCCCAAAAGCCCTGATTGTGTACTTCTTACCAAAGTGAAAGTTCTCCCACTACCTATACGTAAATACTATGTTGTTGCAAAAGAATCTATTTTTATATCTTTGCAAAGATCCCACCCCCCTTCCCCACAACAGATTCGACCCTGAAATAGTTATTATCTATTCTATATTATCATTCATACCATATGTTTCTATATTACTTTTAAATATTTAATAATTACGCCAGAAATGAAACTAAATTTCAAACAGAAATTGAAAAAACAGAACATTAAATAAGTGAGATCATGAAGATGTAGAATATCAACCAAGTAAAAACCAGAGCATAAACAACAAACCCAGATGCCGCTTGCACCCCCCTAGATTTTGAATATTAAAAATAAAGTAGAGAAAATGTATACGATTCATTAAAAATAGAAGTATGTTATATGTTTAAAAATATTCAAGAATCAATGAAACAGAAATTTCATACTTAACTATTAATTAAAATTTCATTAAGACATTTAACTGAAAAATCGAGATTAAAAAAAAAAAAAATATTTAAAAAAAAAATAATAATAATAACCGTTTTGCTCACCCTTTGAACAGGGTTGGCATGGCGGTTTATTTCTCAAAAAATAAATTGGTTTTTTGAAAGAATGATTTAAAATTGTACTCTTATTTATTTTTTACTATCTATTATTTTTTTAAAAAATAATTCACTAAATGAAATATCTACATTCTTGATATAGTATGACTGAGTGATGTTTTTGTAAATGAAAAATTATATGAATACTATAGATAGAATAAGTTTTAATGTATTTTAAAATAAATCTTGTTATTAAAGACTACTTAAGTTTTATGAACAACAATAAGTTTTTATATTAATCTAATAGTTATATTAATGTTTTATAGTTATTCAAAATTATTAATTAAACTTGAATTATTGGCTACAATTGAAATTTGTTTCTAAAATAGAGCTTTTGTGTTTTAACAACTTATTTCTAAACCTTAAAAATATCATTTTGAACAACTTATCACCATTAAGAGCAATATTCCATGCATTATGTAGTAAACAATTACTATTGTATTATATTTTATGTACATTGAATTTAAAAAATAGTATCTCTAAATAAATTATTTAATATGATTTGAATGTCCACATACAAAAGTAGTAACAATTGTTTATTTATTTAGTTTAAATTATTTTGAAAAGGAATATTAATTGTTATTTGAGCATTACAACAGTACATTAATTATTGAACAGTACATGAATTATTCTAGTTAATGTCACATTTTAAATTCTATTCTAATTACACATGAAATTAGAATAGAATTTAAAAAACAAAAACCGGTTAAAGCAAAAACAAAAAATATTTTTTTTAACCTGTTTTTTTTTTTTTTTTTTTTTTTTTTTCAACCCTGCCTTTGAAACTATCCGCACTCCCCTGAAAAAATAATTCTGCCGGTGCCCATGATTTACAAAAATACGGCATATTCCAGCGTAGTAAAAAAAAAGGCACGCAACATGTTCACTGAATATACACGCGAGTCGCAACGTTTTACGCGTAGTACTTTTTATGTAATATTATATTTAAATTAATTAAATATCCGCAATTTCATTAAATTTTAGATTGGAAATTTGCACAATATTTTTTTTTTTTCTGAATGAAAAGTGAATGTGTCAATGTCTGTCAATATACCAATTCAGAATACTTGTCATATCAGTATTTGCTATTAAGTTCATTTAATAAAATTCCTACAAAGACACTTAAATGCACAGTGCAATTATTCCCGAAAAAGCTACTTATTTCTTCAGGTTGATTTTAACTAATATTAGCTTGTTTGTACAAAAATGATTTTTTTATCAGCAGACACATGGATTTGAACTTAAATGTTTTATAATCGGGAAGTCAAGAAAATTATTGTTTTCATCTGGATAAACGAAATCATATGTTAATTATAAAGGGATTTTCATTTTTGACCATCCTTATAATATACATGATCTGTTGCCTGAATATAAAACTTTTATTCTTATTTCAATTTAAACAGAAATTCTGTGTACCCTTTCCAAGGTAGAAGAAACGTAAGATAACTTTTCTTTTAAATTCTATTTGGGATACAAATCCACAGAATGAGGTCAATTCATAAAAAAAAAAGAAAAAAAAAAGAAAGAAAAAAAAAAAGTACTCTGTATTTAAAAGAGTTTTAATTCAAAAAAGTTCTCTAAAAAGTCTACGATTTAAAATACTCTTTTTTATGATAACAGGCAATGAAATGAAAAAGATACGAAATCAATGATTCCTACCATTAATAGGCATGTAAAAATAATTAATAGACACTTAGAAAATATTGTTTTGAACTTGATATTTTTGAGAAAATGTATGAAAAAAATTACAATATGTGCTCTGGTCATCTTGTTTTGGAACACTAGTTAGACTTCTAATAAACACATACCCTTTTAAATAAAATGATAAACGAATTAAAATTAGATTTAAAAATTTCTACATCGGGAAATTTTTTTCCTTTGATTTTAACGAGTAAAAAAAAATAAACTCTGGCATAACGCATAGTGGTCAACGCTGTTCTATTTTAACGAACTGGCTCGACTTGTAGAAGGATCTTAAAAGTTCCTAAAATGGAGGGATAAGGCAACTCCCTACTTATCTCCGTCACTGGCAGTCGTAAAATGTACCAACCCTAGAAACTCGATGCCAAAAGGACGTAAATGTGACGGTCAACATCTCCTAAAGTACTATATAGGGCATGCAGGATCGTTACAAAGAAATTCGATTGAGGGGTTGGAGGTAAATTCTTTTGCCAATTGAAAAATCATCGTAACTCCTGCGTAAAAGTAGGAAAATATGTATTAAAGTTTAATTATATGGTAATTAATTTTTTTATGTTACATATAATTAATTTTTAATATATAAAAATAATTAATTTGTAATTTTTAGATAATTATTTTTTTAATTAATAAGTTATAACTTATTAATTAATGAATTATTAATATTTATTAAATTATCAACTAAACAGTTTTTAATTACTCATTAATTGTATATCATTAACATCCATTTTTAATTAATTTCCCATTAATTTTTAATCAATGTTCGGTTTAATTTTAATCAATGTTCGGTTTAATTTTAATCAATTTTCGTTACTTTTTCCTTAAACATTGATTTTAAAATTGAGTGATAAAGTAAGATTTAGTGCTATTTAACTACTTCTCTTCCACATAATATACACTTTCCGTCATAAATTGGTACTTAAATATTATCAGCTAAACATCCCACCACCCCCCTCTCCACACCAATTTATAATTAATAAAGTTTTTTTTTTTTTTAAATGTATTTGTGTTTTATTTAATTTTCAAGTTAATAAATAAATAAGTAAATGAATGAATAATGGAGTTTTAAATTAAAAACTACGCAAAGGTTATTTTTTTTTTTTTTTTAATTTCTTGGAAAAAAAATTCTGACTGACCATTGCTATTACAATAAAAAATTACTTCATGAAGCCCTGCATTTTTTATCATAGAGGCATCGTATTAATTTACATTGCAATAGACAATAATTATTGAGAACATTTTGTTAATTATTTACATTTTAAATATTTTTTCGCTAACCAATCATCTCTTGAAAAGTATATAAGCAGTCAAACTAACATTCTTTAACAATTCAACATAATACAACCCAGCAATATGAATTTTTTACCAAAGGTGAATGTACATACACTAAATATCGCAAAAGTAGACCAAAAATTTATTTGAATTATTTTGCTTTAAAATAAACTACTGATTTAATTTTTGCAAGATAATTGTATCATCTGAAAGTTAGTAAGTTATTTCATTAGTTTGAAGTAGTATTTTGTTCTGAAAATAATATGAAAATTTTAGATTCATTATCTGAAGAATCGAGTTTTTGGCAGTTTTCATTTAAACAGCGGTAGCTGAAGTTTGATATAATCTTCTTAAAAAATCATTTGAGAATTAAAAATGCACTATTACATGTTTGACTCTCAGTAAAATTGATTGGAAAAGAAAATTGCCAGATTTTTAAATACACAAGTTTTTAGAATTTTTTTGAGTTTTTCTACTTTCAAAATTCTATTCAAAAAGCTATATATTTTAGAAACTTGATGGAGGGTTAAAACACCAAGAATAATATTACCAACCATTTCCAACCAATTTTTTTTTCTTGCCTAGTAAAATTTGAGTAATCACTGTTTAAAAATATGCTAATTAACGAGTTAAATGTTAATTAGCTAATTAATTTTTTAGCAAAACTGAACTTTTTTAGTTTAAAAACATTACTAATTAAGTAAAAAAAAGCTGGTTTTTAAAATGATAATTAAAAAAAAGTAAGTTGAAGTGTACAAAACCTTTACACTGATTTAAGGGAAAAAAGTAAGTTGATAACGATTTCATTCTTTTTTAATAAAACTACTGGAATAAATTGAGTGATTTTTTTTAATTTTTTTTTTGCTTTACAGTAATAAATTCTACAAAAAAAAAATAGTAATTTTTAGGAAGAATAATTAGTTGCACAAGAACAATAAAATGAGAGTAAACTTGAAAAATTATTTTTTTAAGCAAGACTAAAATTAAATTGAATTACTTTAGCATTAAACCAAATTAACATAGTATTTATATGCAGAAACAAATAAAAAATAAAATAATTATTAATATACATGAAAATTAAATATAATAAGGGAAGCAATATTGTTGTAATATTTAAAAAAAATATTATCAATTTACTCATAACCTTTGAATGTAAGAATTTCATATTTAGCAACAAAATATTTATATTTTTTAATAAAACTCATTTAACTAATAAACCTTCCATTGATTTTTCCAACGATGTTTTTGTTCACCCTCTATGGAAGTCCACTAATCGAATATACCAATAGATACAAAATAAAAATTCCCACACTTATTACATAAATATTAATACTAAAAATATATTTTACTGAAGTTGTCGCTTTTTTCAAATAACTTTAAACAACAATTTAAAAAGTAACCACACTTTTCCTTTTGATGACGAAATTAATATTTAGTTAATAAATTTTACTTTTAAAAAATGCAAAAGGATTATTCAAAAACGTGGCAAGTGTGGATCACAGACCAGAAAAACTATATTTGACATTTCCCCTGATATAAAAACTCACTTCTCCATATTAAAGTCATAAGGATATATTAATGACTCCAACAGGACCATATATTGCTCCCTATTAAAATTTTAAAATATAAATATGTGCCGACAGATTTCTAGTTTCGTTCATACTACAAAAATAAACAAACAACACATCAATTTAGATAATATTTTTGATTTAATTCAACAGTTGTCAAAGAAAAGTTAGCAATGATTAATTTAATGTTCCTACTGAATAAATGATTCTTTAAAAGTAAGGATATTCTCACTCAAATCTAAAACTGACTTCGTCAAGTTCGATTACTTTTAAGGGGAGTTAGTATCCTCCATACCGGTAATGTTAATTTGTCTTATGTACCTCCTTCTCTGAAAGTAATAGACATAGAAGACTATTTTTTTTTTTTTTTTTTTTTTTTTTTAGTGCATTTAGCAGACACTTGTTATTCTACTGAAGTTAGCTTTTGATTGTAATTCATTTATATACTTTTTTAAATGAATTTTCGTGAAATTCACTAAATATTTTTAAAAATCACAAGTCTCTCTCTCTCTCCCCCCCCCCCCCCATGAAATAGGCCAAACAAAAAATATTCTTAAAATAACAACAAAATCTTACTTCAGTATACACAGATACATAAAAGGAATATGCGGTAAAAATTTTAGGAGGATAGTTAGTGCAGTTTCTGAGAAAAAGGTACATGAATAATGAAAAATGTAGTTTTGAAAAAAACTCATTCAAAAGAAAACTTTACTTACACTAATAGTTACCAATTTTATTTTCGAAAAGTTATTAAAAATACTTCTAGTTGAGGTATTATTACAAATCAGGTATCCTCTTTTAAAGGGGAGAATTCAAATTTTGATAAACAATAATAAACTCAATATCGATTATTTATACATTTTAGGGTACCAACTCCACTTAAGCAATTAAAATTGAATTATTTTTACTTTTTCCACTCAATATGTTTACTATTGTTCAACATTTTCTAAAAAATTGAATAAAATTTCCAAAATTTGCTGACAGTTAACTTTACACAAATTTTTGGGGGTGCGAAACGCTACCATCGTCTTCCCGATAGGAGCGGCCTGAGGACATACAAATCTTGGAGGACCTTCCGCCGATGTTGAAGGATGCCACAATTTTACTTTTATAGCATAAAAGGGTCTTTTACTTCAAATGTTATTGACCCAATGTTATGCCCGTCGCAAAAACCTTGACCTTTGGGGGGGGGGGGGGTCCGATAGTACGGAATTTTTACAATTCTCTTCCCCTGAAAAGTGGGGAAGGGGAGACAAGAATTATGGACTGTCCCCTTGGGTCCCTGTTCTCCAAAGGGATAGCCATAAAAAGGGACATCAATAGGGATGTGATTGAATGTCCATCTTAAGAAATGGGGACAAATGCTTGAATAGGACAGTACTGAAGTTGAGGAGAAAGAAATGGGGGGATGGCTAACATTGACCCTTGATTCATGGAATCAGAAAATGGGGGGGGAGCTAACATTGACCTTTGATTCGTGGAATCAGAGGCAGAATTGACTATATAGGGTTTTTTCTTGGGGGAGGGGGTGTCAGTGTACCTTCTGATACGTCATCGAGAGTGATATAACAGAGTATCAAAACTAACTAATTTTATAAAAGAAAAAAATATCCAGTAATAGTTTATGTATCCCAGGGTACTAAAGTAAGGAAAAAAATTATCTAATTTTACATTTTGTATAACTAAAGCCTTTTCACATAGAAATTAAACATAGTTTAAATAATTTTTACCCATTTTTAATATCAATTACCCATATGTATACCCACATAGGGCAATGAAAGTATAGCATTCGGTTAAAAAAAAAAAAATCGATTTTCTTTTGCATTTCACCACGTTTGGGAACATCCTGATTTCAAAAAAGTGATCTAGAAAAAATGTCTGTCTGTGTGTGTGTGTATGTGTGTCTGTGGTCAGCATAACTCCCAAAACAAATTGACCCACGATATTCAAATTTGATATGAGGGTTAAAGGCGGCTATGGGACCTACCATTAGGGTTTTCGTCGAAATAGCGCATGCTCATAAAGTAGCTGCCATTGAATAAATCATGTTTTTCAATAATTGCTAAGAAACGGCTCTAACGATTTTGATAAAAAAAATTGCTGTAGTAATGCCTCTTAAGGTGTTCTAAACATCCCCAATTCCGAAATTCCGGTAAAAATGTTTTAATGGCGTAAAAAGTTAAAAAATGAATGCCTTGAACACAGTGTTCTCTTTCCTTGAGCATACCTCACAAAGGATCGTTTTTTTTTCTCTGCCCAGTTTTACTTGCAGGAAAGAATAATATAAGAATATAAGAATTATCGATAAGTATATCGCCAAAATCATCTATTTGGCAAAGTTTTTTTCCCCCCTCTCTTCTCTTTTTAGACCAATATAAGAATTATCGAAAAAATATCCTGTGCTTCGCTACGAAATTTTAACATGTGCCATATTTTAGCTAGCTGTGAGGCGCCGCGTTGCGGAAATCTGTCATTCGTGTATAGGTCCCAGGTCCCAGTTTTTGGCGCTTCGCTCGCAGGAAGGTTCATCGCTACAGGAAATCGAGCTCGCTTCGTTCGCTGAAAAGTTCACTTACACATAAACACAGGCTTACCTCACTTGTTGAAAGGTTCAAGGCTATGCAAGCATAGGCTCGCTTCGCTCGCTGAAAGGTTCATTGCTGCGTAAGCATAAGATCGCTTCACTCACTAAAAACTAATTGCTACGTAAAGCCTTAATATTAGAAGCCCCTCCCTTGTCGAGAAACAATAAAAAAAATTCCCCGTTAACAACTATAATACAACACCCCTTTAAGAATATTTTAACACTTGATGTTTGTAAAGAGCAAAATTAGAAGGTCAAAACTACTTATGTTGAAACTTTCAGAGCTCTAGGCCTATTAGAAGTCGCTTTTTGTGAAGAAATTAATTAAAAAACAAATTAAAATTTTAACATTATTTTTGTCAGTCCAATTAGAAGGCCAAAACTACTTTGGTTGAACATTTCGCAACTTTAGCCCAATTACAAATCGTTAATTGAAAGTTGTGTGATGTTCCACGCCTCTAGTTTTATTAGCATTCGAGGTTATGTTCTTGCAAAATGAACTTCAGACAAATAAAAAAGTTATCTATAATAATAAAACAAGCTGTCTGTGTATCTGTCCATCTATAGAAAGCTACTTAAATTGGAGTAGAACTCTGAAATTTTTAACATGAGTAGTTTTGGCCTTCTAATTTTGCCTATGGCAAACAGAATGTTAAAATCTTAATTCTTTTTCAATTTTTTTTTTTTTACAAAGTGACATCAAATAGATATACAGCTCTAAAACTTTCAACATAAGTAGTTTTAGCCTTCAAATTAGACTTTTGAAAATCAGAATGTTAAAGCAAATTTTAATTAGTTACTATTAAATTTTCTTAATTAACACATTTTTTTTACAAAACGACTTCTAATAAGGCTACAGTACCTGAAATTTTCAGCATAAGTAGTTTTGACCTTCTAATTTTGCCTATGACAAAACATAATATTAAAATTTTGATAAGTTATTTTTTAATTAATTAAATAAATATTTTACAAAACGATTTCTAATAGGGCTACAGCTCTGAAATTTTCAACGTAAAAGTAGTTGTTGCCTTTAAATTGGACTTTTGAAAAATAGAATTTTAAATTTTTATTTACTTATTTTTGAATTAATTTTTTTAACTAATTAATATATATTTTACAAAACGATTTCGAATAAGGTTACAGCTCTGAAATTTTCAACATAAGTAGTTTTGGCTTTCTAATTGGACTTTTAAAAAACAGAATTTAAAAATGTGATTTATTTTTAATAATTTTTTTTTAATTAATTAACTAATATTTAACAAAACGAATTCTAACTGAGCTACAGTTCTGAAATTTTCAAAACAAGTAGTTTTGGCCTTCTAAATGGACTTTTGACAAAAAGAGTGTTACAATTTTAATTAATTTTTTTCAATTAATATATTCACAAAAAGCCACTTCTAATAGGCCTACAGCCCTGAAAGTTTCAAGATAAGGTAGTTTTGGCCTTCTTATTTTGCTTTTCACAAACACGTGATAAAATATTCTTAAAGGGGTGTTGTATTATTGTATTAAAGGGGATTTTTTTTTCCCGATAGGAGAGGGGCTTTTAATATTAAGGCTTTACGTAGCAATTAGTTTTTAGTGAGTGAAACGAGCTTATGCTTACGTAGCAATGAACCTTTCAGTGAGCGAAGCGAGCCTATGCTTGCATAGCAATGAACCCTTCAACGAGTGAAGTAAACCTAAACTTATGTGTCAATGAACTTTTCACTGAGCGAAGCTAGCTCGATTTTGTGTATCGATGAACCTTCCTGCGAGCGAAACGCCAAAAACTGGGACCTATACATCAATGACGGATTTCCGCAACGCGAGGCTTCACAGCTAGCTACAATATTGCACATGGTAAAATTTCGTAGCAAAGCACGGGTATTCAGCTAGTAATTCAGAATTCTAGAAAAAGTTTAAGTTTGAGGGTTAATATCAATTAATATTTAATGATCTTGTAAATATGGAATTTAAATAGCTGAAAAATATTGTTTCCACTGAATCATTATAAGTTCTAGTACACCATTTTGAGATACTAATAAAAACTAGGGGTGTGGAACATCGCACAACTTTCAATTACACTATAATACTGATATCAATTTTGTGTCACTTACTCATCATTCATTTAGAAAAAATGGCCAGTTTGGTGATATTTTTTATCATTATTCTTGTATGGGTCTTCGCCAAATAGATGCTTTTGGCGATATACTTTTCAATAATTCTTACATTATCCTTTCTTATAAGTGATGCTGAGGAGAGGAGAAAAAATTATCGTTGATAAGGTATGCTCAGGGAAATAGAGCTCTGTGTTAAAGGCATTTGTTTTTCAACTTTTTACGCTGTTAAAGCATTTTTTACGGGAATTTCGGAAGTGGGTTTGTTTAGAACACCTTCAGAGGCATTACCACACTGATTTTGGACAAAATCGTTAGAGCCGTTTTTTAGAAATTATTGAAAAACATGATTTTTTCAAAGGTAGCTAGCTACCTTATGCGTACGCGCGATTCTGACGATAACCTTAATGGTATGTCTCTATGATTTTTTTTGTTCCCCACCCAACAAATATCGTGACGTCTGATCGAGCCATCGCGCTGCCATAACAATTAATGGTGATCGTAGCATGTGAAATAGATGTAGAGAGAGAAAGATGCTAGCTCAGGTGTTCACGTCTTGTTCAAAAACTATTAAGATGATAGCTGATGTTGTTGGTATAACAATTTTATTCCGCGATATGGCCCTAATGCCCTTGTGTCAGAAAACAAAACAACCAACAAAACAATATTTGGTGTAGCAAGTACAAAATCAGTTAAAATCCATTTGTCGTTAATGCCCTGTGCCCTTATATCTAACTTGTGAAATATGCAAGTAATATTTAGTACTCAATCATCAACTTTATTAAAAAAAGGAGTTTTCATTTGTATTCAAAAA
Source organism: Linyphia triangularis (assembly GCA_963978545.1). NCBI lineage: Eukaryota > Metazoa > Arthropoda > Arachnida > Araneae > Linyphiidae > Linyphia > Linyphia triangularis. The sequence goes on along the minus strand of OZ021723.1, from coordinate 60,911,139 downwards.
CTTGTGAAGAATACTTCTAGGTTTTTTTGTAGAGAATGCATCAGAAATTAAATCGACATCGAACAAATCGCTCTTCACATTTTATTTTAATGCTGGGTTTACACTAAGTGCTACTCTGCAACAAATAAACCTCAACAGTTGCCCCAAATAACTTTTTAAAATCTTTTAACTACCTAGGATCAATCAATAGATGTATCAATCGTTTCTTACCCCTCTCCCCCCCCTAAGTCCTTTTAGCTAAAAATCGCAAGGGACGGATCTGACCAAAAAAAAAAAAAAAGGAATAGGAGCAATGAAGGAAGGATGGAATTAGATGGAATAGGAGAACACCAACCGAGAGCAATATGGATATGGGGACGGTCGATCAATAAGACGCTTCTTGCATGTGTTGCAAACGAAAAAAAAAATCCTCAGTGAAAACAGTATTTTTGAAACTTTTAATTCCTGTAAAAACCCTTTTCTATCTTTTTAAGTAACTAATTAGTCAGCTCCGATCTACAATAATGGACTAACCATGTTGTACTACAAAACTTTTTATTGCATCGTACATCAAACACGGGCCACAATAAAATCAAGGCAATTGACAAGTGATTAGGGATAACATGATGAATAAAGAACCGATCTTTGCCTACATAGAGGCAGTGTTTCGCCGCCAACTCACGAAATCGTAGGTAAAAATTAAAGCATATTTTTCAAAATCGAAAAAGATATTCTGGAGAAAAATAAAAATCATCAAAATTTGCACTAGGGATTGTTATAGAAATTAATGTCAGGGATACAGCAATTTTGATGATTATTTATTCTCAACTCTGTAAAACGGTGTTCTTTTTGTATGTTTCATTGAGAACGAGTCGACTGTACCTGAAGGATATTGGTTGTATTGAAAGCTTTTCTGGCGCAAGAACAACACGGGGGATATACAGCACCAGAACATAGAACAGGATGTGAACTACTAGGAGTATTCAAAGTATCATTGGGGAACGATTACTAGAAGATATTTTTTTAAAAAATCAAAAATCGATAAGAGACTATCTGATGCAGTCAAAGTCGTATTATTTTTAAAGCAGAGCACCAAGCAAAGGTTCGATCCCGAAACCTCTCGTATGCTAGGTGTATCTCGACCGAGAGCCCGGCTACATGATTTCGGAAATCGATAAATCGATTAAGGGAATTAATTCGGAATTGACTTAGGGAGGCCTATAACAAGAACAGATCGACGGATAATTTATTTTGTTTAACTTGATTTGAAGGGTAACCCAGTAAGTAAAAGAAAACGAAAATATATATTTTTAGTATCATTTACTTAAAATTTTGAGTTAATAGCTCTAATAGTATTAGCAACTAGGGGTGTGGAACATTGCACAACTTTCAATTACACTATAACACTCACAGGGAATTGTGTTATTAATCGTCATTATATTTTCATCATTCATTTAGAAAAAATTGCCATTTTGGCGATATTTTTTGCGATAATTCTTTTATGGGTCTAAAAAAAACCACCTCCGCTAAAATGGTGATTTTGGCAATATACTTCACGATAATCCTTATATTATCCTTTATTATAAGTGAAACTGATTAAATCTATAACAATAAAACAAGCTGTGTGTCTGTCTGAGGCTCTGTGGATATATATATAGAAACCTACTTAAAATTGGAGTAGAGCTCTGAAATTTTCAGCATAAGTAGTTTTGGCCTTCTAATTGTATACATCACAAACAGAATGATAAAATTTTAATTAGTTCTTTTTTAATTAATTAATAAACATTTCATAAAACGACTGCTAATAGGGCTACAGCTCTGAAATTTTTAACATAAGTTGTTTTGGCCTTCTAATTGTATACATCACAAACAGAATGTTAAAATTTTAATTAGTTCTTTTTTAATTAATTTTTTTAATTAATTAATATGTTACAAAACGATATTTAATAGGGCAACAGCTCTGAAATTTTCAACATATAGTTTACCTTTTAATTTAACTTTTAAAAAACAGAATTTTAAATTTTTATTTTGTTCTTTTTTAATTAATTAATTAATAAACATTTTACAAAACGATATCTAATAAGGCTACAGCTCTGAAATTTTCAACTTAAGTAGTTTTGGCCTTTTAATCGGACTTATAAAAAACAGAATTTTAAAATTATTATTTTGTTTCTTTTTAATTAATTTTTTTAATTAATTAATCAATATTTTACAAAACGATTTCTAATAGGGCTACAGCTCTAAAATTTTCAACATAAGTAGTTTTGGCCTTCTAACTGGACTTAAGAAAAACAAAATTTTAAATTTTTGTTTAATTCGTTACTAATTAATTTTTTTAATTAATTAATATATATATTACAAAACATTTTCACATAGGGCTACAGCTTTAAAATTTTCAACATAAATAGTTGTGGCCTTCTAATTGGATTTCTTGAAAAACAGAATTTAATTTTTTTTTTTTTTTTAATAAATTAATTAATAAATATTTTACAAAACGATTTGTAAGTGGGCTACATTTCTGAAATTTTCAACACAAGTAGTTTTGGCCTTTCAATTGGACTGACAAAAAGAAAGTTAAAATTTTAATTTGTTTTTCAATTAATTTTTTCACAAAAAGCGACTTCGAATAGGCCTAGATCTCTGAAAGTTTCAACATAAGTAGTTTTAGCCTCTAATTTTGCTTTGCACAAACATGTGTTAAAATAATCTTAAAGGGATGTTGTATTATTGTATTAACGGGAATTTTTTTTTTCTTGACAAGAGAGAGGCTTCCAATATTAAGCCCTTTACGTAGCAATTAGATTTTAGTGAGTGAAGCGAGCTTATGCTTACGCGGCATTTGAACCTTTCATCGAGCGAAGCGAACCTAAGGTTGCATAACAATGAATGTTTTAACGAGTGAAATAAGCCTGTGTTTATGTGTCCATGAATTTTTCAGCGAACGAAGCGAGCTCGATTTTGAGTAGCGATGAACCTTCTTGCGAGCGAAGCGCCAAAAACTGGGTCCTATACACGAATGACAGATTTCCGCAACGCGATGCCTCACAGCTAGCTAAAATATTGCACATGTTAAAATTTCTATTTAACAAGTAATATAATATTTAGCTAGTAATATAATAAAATTAAATAATTTAAATTCGTAAACGATAGGCGGTTAAATAAGTATGATCCTTTGAGATCATATACATTAAACCGTCTACCTTTAAATCGTAACAAAATAGTCAACTATGTTTGGGGAATAATTGAGGACTAGAAATGGAAAACAATCTAGGTCCAAAAAAAATAAATTTTTTCAATAGAGCCAGAAAAAGACTCGCATCTGCAACTTAGGGCGTTCTCCATTTCACTCCTTCGGGTTCATAGCCTGACTTTCTTACGTTTAGTTCTTAAATACCTTCTTAATATTATTGTTATTTTTATCGCACTTACTTCTCCACTTCACTTCGAGAGATCAACCAGCGTGATCTTTCGACAGATTTTTGAACTATTACTGCTAGAGTTCGCACTTTGGGAGTTCTCCACTTTGTTTAGCTCAGTCTTAAGGACATTTTTCCGTAAAAAAAAACGATTTTCGATTTTTTAAGTTCTTAGGTCGTTTTCCATTTCTAGTCCTCAATTGTAGTAACCAAAATCTTTGCAAGAATGCTCGGTCGATTTGGAATGACGTCATGGCCAAGCACTCAATACGTAATTTTTTTTTTTCTTCCATTTTTTAGTAATACAAATTTATCAAAACACTTTATAATTACCTTACATATTCATTTTTCATCTTTTGGATGAATGAATGGTGCTTGTATTTTTACGAACAACCTCATTTCTCGACAACTAACAAAATGCTTACAATTTAAGAACTCTTTTTAAAAGAATTTATTTATTAAGTTGTGAAAAACAGTTCTAAATGAAAAATATTTTTAAAAAATTCAGTTTCAGTTAAAATGGGGCATGTCACATCGTATTCTAACGCAAACACCTTTTCATAATATCTGATACTTTTACGCCTATTATTTTATTCCTATTCCTATAACTTATAGACAACTGCACATTATTTGGAAACTTTAATTGTGAAATGTTTTCTTCATCTAAGCAAACGACTTTTCCGATTTTTGACAATCGATTTTAACAAGCCTAATTAATAAAGTAAAAATGGCAACAACCAATTCAGATCACCAGTTCTGTGACGTCAGCTAAGCAACCGTTGCGCCGTCTATCGGTGATCACGGGAGAGAGCACGTGATTGGTTAATCGGAGTCGCGCGCTAGTAAATAAAAATCGTTTGGTTTACTGGAACCAGTAGCCTGGTGACGTCACTGACTGGCGATCTAAACTGGAGCCTCGACTGGTAACGTGTAAATCCAGCTTAAGTTCTTCAGTATGAAGTGTTGTTTTCGATTATTGCGGTCAATAGTTAACATTAAGAGAACAAGTGTTCTTTGCACCGCAATTTAAGTCACCATGAAATTGTTACCTCGTACACAATCTAAAACGCAGGCAGTATTTTTAAAATAGAAAAAACTGTTGGTTTGAAAATTGAAACAGAACATTTTGGATAGCAATCCAAAAACACAGATAAATAAAAACAAATTTTACATAGATCATGGTACTGGTATAAAAGTAGAAATATGTGTTTGGAAACATGAGAAAAATCAAAAGAAAGAAAATATTATCTATATGTCTTTAAAGGAAGCACTTGTCTAACATACAGATATAAATTCATAATCAAGTTTGGTTTTTCTACATTTTTCAGAATTCGACAAAGAATGTCATACTCTTAGGTCACTCTTAGGATAACCAATGTAAGTGTTTTATTTGCGAACATTTCTTTCTTGAACTGAACACTTTGCAAATTCATAACGATTCAAAATCCTTTTGGAACGAAATGTCATGTGATAATAATATTAACTTAATTTGTTTTCAAGGAAAATATATTCATTTCAAAAATGTGGAGAAAAGATGCAATACAAAAAACGACATTAAGGATGGGGATACTGTTACGAATTTTTGTATATTTGTAAATATTTCGTAGTGTTAATTTTGTAAATAGGAAAATTTATGTACATTTCGCATAAGGCAGTGCAATAGTTCGTCTTAACTTGGCTTCCCTGCAATATGTGTCTTAATGCTTGATAGCGAGTTTTACAAGGAGCAGGGCATTTAACATTATGGTAATGGCAATCTCGCCAAATTGACGTGATAGAGCCAAGTTGGCGATGGTTTTGGCTACTAATTTTTGTCGCCAAATTTGGCGAGAAATCATCAAATGTCGCCAAACTTGGCGGCGTTTTCGGTCCCCATGTACATGTATAGGATTTTTCGACTACGATCTGGAAAGTTCTCCAAATATCTACCTCTAGAAGTTTCAAGAAGGTTTGACTCCTATATAAGGCCGGCCGTGAGTTAGTTGTTAGTTGAGTCCGTTAGTTGACTGAAATTACTGAGTTAGTTGAGATACTGTCTGAGTTGAGTTACTGAGTTGACTGGAATTACTGAGTTGAGATACTAAGTCTCATGAGCATTTAGAGTAGTTCTAAAGCGAACTGTATTGCATTGTCTTTTGCGGCGATTTGTAGCAGTTGTGAAGTCTTTTAACTGCTGTTTGCGCTCTATTGTTGTGTAAAGAGCTATCTTGAGTGTTCTAGAACGAAAAGTTCAGGTTTTGTAAAAGAATCTGTGAAGAGTATATCGGAATAAATTTCTGCAAGTGTTAATCTGCTTTGGCTTCAAATCTTTCGAACCCATCCAAGCAACAATATTATTTGGAATGAATGGAGTAGAGATAACTATAATAGGATGCGATGTTTTTAGAGAAGGGTATACTGGAGAACTAAGATAAATTTGAAAATCAAGACTAAAAGAATAAAAAAAAAAGAGTTTCAAAATGACAAAACAAACCCATCTGTAGGTATTTTGCAAATACATTTTGCGATGAGCTTATGCGAATACCAAGAGGAAGTTCTAAGTGTCTTACGGTAAAAAAAAAAAACTCAGTTTGAAATTTAATAAACAATTCACCCTGAAATAGTTCGTAAACTCTCAAGATAAAGTAATAGTTCATAGTAATGGGGGCCTTGTTAAGTTTTAGTTCGTTCCAACGTCCCAAACATGCACCTACAGTGCAAAGCGCAAAAGATTTTTCAGATGTTGCATTAAAATTGCTCCCAAAGACAAAAGTTTTCTGCATCCTTGACAAAGATATTTTACTGGAAAATACTATTTGGCAGCATGCAGCTACAGATTAGTGACATTAGGGAAAAACATTTAATCCATAGAAGAAAAAAAACTCTTTCTTCAGAATGCTCTATCAACAACAGAAAAAATGCAAGACTAAAAACTTGATGAATGGGTTCTTGTGGCATTAAAAAACAAAAAATATCCTGGTTTAATAGTTTCTGACTGGCGGCAGATTTTTAAATTAAAAGCAGAAAGACTTGGAAATGGAACTAATCCCTCTGTGGTAGATACTAATGTAATTAATATTGCTTACAACTGTGATAAAAAAAAATTCAGGAATTATGGATTCATAGTATGCTTATTTGTAATATAAACATCGAAATAAATAATATAATCTAAATTAATAGCTTTGCTTCCTTGATTAAACTATTCCATACATACAGGAATTTTATAAGAACTAAATAATGATTATTTGTCATATTAATTTACTTTTGACAATCAAAAATACAAGAACAAGTAATGACCAATATTTATCCCATATGTGATCAATAATTACTCGAAAGCCGGAGTAAATCTTGGTCACTTGATTAATAAAATTAAACAAAATATAAATTGATTATTTCTGGTAAAGTGATTATTTCAATAAATCACATGTTATTTAGGCTTGCTCCATGCCCGATTCAGTTATTTTGTCTAACATATTTTTAGAGATATACAGATCTAATTGTTTTTTAACGACGAATTCCCCCAAAGCAAAAACCTTACGTGGATATTTCGCATTTGAAAATTTGGAATGATAAGAACCCCGTTCGTATATAAGTATTCAATCCAAGTTTAAGATTATTTAGTTTCCCTTTTATTAAGGAGTTAGATATAACTTTAGAACTGTTTAAATGTAAATATGAATTTCTACACTAGTTGTAATTAAAATAATTTGTGTACTTAAAAGTATATTGCTTTAAAAAATTGTTAAATTATTAACGCAAGGGACAATTGTGTTTTCTTAAAATAACAATTTAAACTAATTTTGTATATTATGGAATTTTAAAAGATAAAATAAATTTTTGTAAAAATTAAAAATCGAAATATATTTTCAAAAACTAGAGGTGTGAAATTTCGCACAACTCTCAATTACATTATTAAAGAAATGGTTAGTTTGGCGATAATTCTTACATATAGATTAAAAAAAAATCGCCACAGTGGCGATATTCTTTTCGATAACTCGTATATTAACCTTTCTAGTAGGTCAAACAAAGGAGGAACAGTCGTTGGTCATTGATGGGCGATGCTCAATGGAAGAAAAGTCTGTGTTCGTTTTTCAACTTTTTACGCCTTTATTACATTTCTACGGGAATTTTGGAGGTAGGGAAGTTTAGAACACATTAAAGGGCATTACCATAGCGATTTTGATCAAAATCACTTAGGCAGTTTTTTTGGCAAATGCTAAAAAACATAAATTTTTCAAGGACAGCTCCCTTACGCGCATGCGTAATTTTAACAAAAACCTTAATGACTAGTCCCATGGCCACAACTAACTCGTATGCAAAAGTTGAACATCGTAGGTCAAACCGTTCCACACTGTGGTATTTTCATCGAAAAGCTGGCCAAAAGTCGATTTTTCAAAATTCTACCTAGACACTTGAATTTTTGCACATATATACTTTATTAAGTGTAGAACCTTAACCCGTACCAATTTTTTTAATCTTAGATCCCAAATGTCATAGAGATTAATCGAAAGTTAACGTTTTCACGAAGTGTGCAGTGTGCATTTCTCTTTTCTATTACCAATGCAATCACAATATTTTAACAAACAAAATTTTAAACTTTTTGTTTCAATTTTAATTTCAACACGATATATGTGTTTAGTTCAGTCACAAAACTCAGCTATTTTTTATTTTTTTGTGCAATATTTTATTTTTACGAGTGTTTTTGTTATACGATTGAGTCTTATTCAATAGTGGTTTTTATACCATTTTAAAGACCACATATTCTAGTTCATTATACCCAAAAAACATTTTGCGGATTTTTGCGGATGCGGATATTACAAGTGTTGACGTAGATGACGTAATTTTGACGTACTCGCAGAAACTTCACTTATGTTTTCTATTTATCATTATTTATGATAATTTACAATGAAAATTACGTATGGAATTTGAATAAAACCATATAAAATCGTAAAGCAACTAATTTGAAGAAAAAGTTTAAATATAATGAATATTTTAGATAGTTTTTTGGTTTACCACTGAAAAGCATGTAAGGAAAGTTAAGATAGTAATGAAATTAAGCTTATAATGAGAATCAAAGGGTACATTTAAAGTGAGTTCACTTATTAAGAGTATGAATTCTTAAAGAGATAAGTAAGAAAAAAATGTATTGGTAAAAAAATATTTTTACCCTTCTCTGAGAACACCGTTGCAGATGCTTTGACTGAAAAATATGCAGGGTCAATTAGAGAGCACAAATACACTTTTATTTAATTATTTGCAAAAAGTAATAGAAACAATCAGTTTTAATGGGAGAAAGTCATTAGAATTAATAGCAAAATGTGGTTGCGACAGATCCCAACAAACAAAATACAAACAGTTCAAAATTCTAAAGAGTCAGATGTCAATATTTTTCAAAGTTCTCTGGTGCTTTAGGATTTCTTTGAGTACAACTGAGAAAAAAGTCACTTGTAAAAATCCTACAATTCATCGCCTTGGTATTGTCGAACAATCAGATTACAATTCACAAAGGGTACCATAAATATAACAAAACGCGAGATAAATTACATCCAAACAAATATTAGTTCACTCAAAATCACAAAAGATTATGGAGATGTAGACGTTAAACAAACATTATCTTTTACTATGGTTGGTTCCATGTTGTTACTAACACAAAACCAAACATAAAGTGTTATATGCGGTGCAACATCCAAAAACTTAAAACGATTTAACAAAAACACCCGAGATTGATGAAAAGGCCCTTCAATTCAGATTTTCTACTTTGCAAGCGCGTATTCGTTACTTTGATAACATACCCCATTTAACGTGCAAACTGGCCTGTTAAAAGTAGCAAATTCGAACACTAGAAGAAAAAAATGGAGTTAAGAAGAAAAAAACTGAAATCCAAGAAGAGTTCAGAAGCAAGCTTGGTTTCACTATTGAAGTACTAAAACCCAGATTTGGAAACAGTAATGAATGCAATACAAGTAGAAGGTTTTCCAACGATATGGTCTGGCTGCTGAAACTGTGGGATATAATGTCAATTTGATTCACTGAGATTGAAGATAATTTTAGAAATATTATCTAGTAGTAATAGAACTAATACACAGAGATTTTCTAACAACACTTTGGATACGGCCAAACTCTATGTACAGCTATACCCTCGGTATCCTATGACTCTACCAATACATAAAACGCTGTTATATCGTCCATTAGTTGTAAAAAATGCCTCATTGCTGATTGGGTGGTTATAATAAGAAATTAAGGAGAAAAGGAATACATATTTGAGGTATATTGCTTAAATTACTTACTTAAGCTCTTCACGCCGTTTGGCGCATAAGGCATCAAGCTTACCTCTCCATGACCTCAGATCTTTTGCCAGGGATCTTGCTTCCTCTAGACCCATTTACGCGAGTCTTTTTAAGGTCTGATTGCATTTGTCTTGCCAAGTTGTCCTAGGTCTTCCTCTTTTCCTCTTGCCATCAGGAGCCCAGGAGAGAGAAACGTGTGTTAAATTCTCTTTTGGCATTCTTAACACATGACCCGTCCATCGCCACCTTCTCCTACTATACTAATTTCTTCCTCTATTGAAGTAATGTCTGTCCTTTCTAAAATTGTTATGTTACAAACCTTAACAGGCCAAAAGATTTTAAGTATTCTTCTAATACAATAATTTTGGAAAACCTCAAGTTTTTGAATATCTGATCTTCTGAGGCACCATGTTTCAGCTCCATACAATAAAATTGCTCCGACTATTGTTTTATGTATGTTTATTTTTGTTTTGATTTTGATGCTTGAGGACCTCCAAAATTTATCCTGGCTTCTAAAAGATGTTTTTGCTCGGATGATTCTGCTCTTAATATCCGCCTCTACTCCTCTATTGCTATCAAGTATAGAGCCGAGATAAGCGAATTCATTAACGTTATCAATTTCAACTTCGTCAATTTTTAGCTTTTTTAGGGATTTGGCATTCATTCTCATTGTTTGGGTTTTCTTTTCATTTATATGTAATCCCACACTGTATGCATATTTATTAAATAATTGTGTTTTATTTTCTAGGTCAATATATCTTGATGATATAAGCACAATATCGTCTGCAAAGTCCAGATCTTCAAGGAAGGTGTTAAATCTCCATCTTATACCTCTACTCTGGTCTGCAGTTGTGTTTCTTAGAATCCAATCAATCACAAGGATGAATAGGAACCCTGAAAGTACACATCCTTGTCTGACAACAGTTTTTACTTCGAAAAATTCGGTCAGAACTCCATCCACTTCTAGGCTTGATTTGCTGTTATGATAGAGATCTTTCATTATATTAATGAACTTTTCAGGTATTTTGTAATTCTTTAAAATGCTCCATAATTTATTTCTATTCACCGAGTCAAAAGCCTTACTAAAATCAACAAAATTCAAATACAAAAGTGATGATGTTTCTAAGTGCAAAAATTTGCTGTATAGTACTATTCCCTTTGCGGAAGCCAGCTTGTTCTTCCCTGATATGTTCATTTACTTCATCTTTCATACGGTTTAGTAGAACTCTCGAAAACACTTTTCCAGGGATAGACAACAAGCTAATGCCTCTCCAATTATCACAACTAGTAAGGTTTCCCTTTTTGGGGATTTTGACAATTATTGCTTCCTTCCACTCTTTTGGCACTTTCTCTTCTTCCGATATTGAATCAAACAACTTCTTTAGTGCAATTGCGGTTGGTTGTATTCAGATTATCTGGCGCCGTCAGCAACACGAGGGCTATAATGCGCCGAAACATTTCGTCATTTAACAAACCAACATACATTTACAAACACCCATGCCTAACACGGGATTCGAACCCGCTACCTCGCGGTCTAGAAGCCAGCACGCTAACCACTATACCGTTTGGTCGGCAGTGCAATTGCGGTGAACTCACTGTCTGCTTTGAGCATTTCTGGTGTTATAGAATCATTTCCAGCAGATTTCTTTAATTTAATTGTTCTCAGAACAGTTTTAATTTTCTCCAGGGAAATTTCTTCTATGGAAATGTTCCGGCCATATGTGTCATTTGATGTGACATCGGGTAGCAGCTGCTGCGCAAGGCCTATTCTAAGCAAAATTTACGACTGCCCATTACGAAATTCCATCCTCTCCCCTCTTCCTTAAAAATAAATAGTCTAATAAAGTCACCAGTGATATAAATAGGTTATGTTTTGAATTTAGTAATAGCTAACCATTGAAGTATTCACCAAGTGACTAAACCCCTGTCTTGTCAGAAAAAGTTTCTCTCGTGTTAAGAATGTAATAATCCGTCGAAAGTGTAAAAGATTTCTTCTTATCCGGCAATTGACAAAACACTTGTTTAAAAAATATCATAAATGTATATTAAATGGTTTACAATTAACGAATAAGTACATTGAGTCATCCTCTCTAAAACATTTTATCGGGTAGAAAATAGAAGGGCTATTGGTTGAAGGAAAAAAGGCATTTACGTTTTTTTGCCCTTCTTTTTTTTTTCTTTTTCTTTTTCTTTCTAATTTTTAACATACCTCCTTAATCAGTCAAAATACCAGTCGGTAAGTATTTTATAGAGCCAGAGTAAGTGTCTGTGAAATTAACTAAATGCATACTACATTCAGGTATTGTGAATCAAATCACCTTCATTAATCTAGACTTTGATTTTTTGAAGTCCAATTGGATTGCTTAGGATTAGAGGTCCCTATGTGTGATTTATTAAAAATTGACCAAAAAGTTTATTCTTGACGCATTTTCTTACTTATAAGCTTTTCCCAATACTTGATTCCCAAGTTTAAAGAGTTATATTCCACAATTAATTAATGTTAAAGATTTACTCATCAAGATGTCAAGTATATGCTTTATATTTCAAAAAAGCTATTACAAATTTAAAACTATTTTTTTAAGTATTTGTAAATGCAATTATTTTTCTTAAAAAGAACTCAAAATATACATGTTGTGGACTTGTATCTCCACTAAAATGGATGTGTTAAAATGCTAAAAATTACGCTTCATTTCTATTAATAAATCTCTAGTTTCACAGTTGGTTAATTTGTACGCTCAATGAACTATTTTCTGCACAATAACGGCTAATCCTGATGTGACCTACTGATACTTAACGTAGATTCCGATCCACAACGTTCATCCATTCATAATCCAGGATTCGAACCCGGTACCTTTGGCATGCGATATCAGAGTACTAACCTCACAGCTATTAGGTGGCCCTCTAGTTCGTAGAATTAGATTTGTTAATTCAGCTGTGGCTTAAATAACAAACTTTCAGCTTAATAACTAAATACCATATCTACTGATAATTTATCTTTGAATATAACAATAAATTGATTTTTAATACGTTAATCTCGTATCCTGCTATATATTTCATATTTATTTAAAAATGTTACACACCTTTTCATTGTGACGTTTCAAGAGTCAATCGTACGCAGTTGTGTAATTAGATTATTTTATTATGAAAAAAAAAAAAAACATTATAAAAGATTACCAGTCGCCATTGCTGCTGAAAGCACACAATTAAACTGTTTCGTTCCTTAGAATAAACTGTTGTCAAGTCACTGGCCCTCTAAAAATATAGCGTAAAGATAAGAAAAAAAAAGTCCCCTTCAAACCACATTCCTGGGGGTGGAGTGTTGACCAGATATAGGGGGAGCAGGATCGAGGGACACTAGATTTATTGAGGAAGTTGGAAGATAATGTTCTGTAAAAGACCTTCACCTTGTCCTTGTCCTGTAGTAATGCAAACAATTTTGTCACACTCTTTTCTTGTCGCAAGATTTTCTTAAAATTAATTCTTTTTGTGTGCCAAAACTATCTTATCTTGAAGTTTGTGTGTTAAATTGCTCTGAGCTATGAATCTTTGAACTCTTTACTATATACATATGCATGCTATGATGGCCTTACTAAGCTACAAGGCTCAAAAAGATCCCAATGAAATAAAACGTCGTTAAATGAACAAACAAAGGAAATATAAAATCGAATGAAAAAGTCCTCATGCATATTAGCAAGAGAAAAGAATATTATTTTAAAATAATAATAAAAAGCATTTGTCATCAAATTGGAAAAAGAATTACTTGCAGATTAATAATAATTTTCTGAATTAAAATAAAATGCGCACACGCAAAAGAAATTTTTCTTCACTTTTTAAGAAAAAGAACTTAAAGAAAACACATTCAAAGTAAAAGTTTGAAAAAAATATTTGAATGTTGGGCTTGATAATGTAATGTCACCAAATCTATATTTATAAGTAAGAGTGTATTTGCCTAATTTAATGTATCCTTTGAGTTCGAAGAATAGGAATGAAAGTTGGTAGGACCATAATTTGAGATATTTTGAACCAATTTCAACTGTGTCATATTTTTAATGCGTTTCTTGAGTAACAATTTCATCCCAATGTTTTTCTTCTGATAATAAGGAATTAAGGAGATAATGCTCATAGCTCGCAATCGGCTGTACATTTTGAACTGGCATCTCTGAAGCTTTAATAAGTTGATAAAAGAAAGCAAAGAATACGGAAAATTTAGGGTGGGGAAGAAAGGAAAAAATTATTGGCTTGCAGTGTTTCTTCCTTTACTTTTTACTACTGCCCAATTTTAGATTTACGACTGCTCATTTTCAATTTATGACTGCCCAAATGAGCCACGACTGCCCGTTAGAATAGGCCCTGCTGCTGCGTATTTTGATCGTAATCAACATTTAATGTTTGTTCAAAATGTTCTTTCCACCGATTCATAATATCCCCTCTTTTGTCAGGATTTTGTTATTTTTATCCTTAATTGCATTTGTTTGGAATATGGCAATGGTCTACCAAAGCCAACTATTTGGCAGAAACCTCACGATAACCATAGAAACGATAGGATCTCTTGACGTCACGGATTTTGTCGAATGTTTTGATCGGAGAGGTTTGGGGGCATTTTCCTTTCTTAATATATAAATAAAAAAAAATTTAAAGAACTTTTTTTTAAATATTTGGAATCAGAAAGAAATTCTTCATAAATATATACTAATTTCACTCGTTTTTAAGAAATGCGGAAATTGTCCATTGCAATACTTTCATTATCATATGTTAACACATGAGTAATTGAAAGTGAAAATGCATGATTCGCACTGGCACTCGAGACATGTGTAAGGACCAGAGGTGTAGTGGGGCAGGTACGCGACGGTATGGCGTACCGGTACCTTTTTGAGAGCTGGCACGGCGTACCACCACTTTTTTTTAACTAATTAATAATAACTCATAAATCTTTATACATGTATTGCGATATAAGTTAGTGAGAAAATAAATACGTAAATTAAGAGTTTTTTTTTTTCTTCTTCTTTTTCATATGGTAAATTATGTAAAATATTGTGAATTTGTATTTTATAACTAAAAAATATCATCTACAGTTGGAGTTACCGCCCCGATCAGGAAGCTTGTGTACCGTTAAATTTTTTTTAGCACTACAACCCTGGTAAAGACTTGAATTTTGAGTTTAGTTTCAAGACATTTTCCTTTCAATTATCATTATGTTAACATAGATTAATGAAAGTATTGGATATTCGGTCAAAAAAAAAAAAAAAAATGATTGTTTAGCATTTCTACAAGTCTTGGAACGTGCTGAGTTTAAAAAAAAGTGGTGTAAAAATGCCTCTGTGTCTGTGTGTGTACATAGTCAGCATAGCTCCCGAACGAATTGACCTACGATGTTCAACTTAAGCATACGGGTTAGTGGTGGCTATCGGTTTTTGCCAAAATTGCGCACACGCATAAGATAACTGGCACTGAAAATGTTATGTTTTTCAGCAAATTGCTAAAAATGGCTCTGACGATTTTGATCAAAATCGCTATCATAATGCCTTTTAAGGTGTTCTTAAACATCCCCACCTTCGGAATTTCCCTAGAAATGCGATAAAGGTGTAAGAAGGTGAAAAACAAATACACAGAGTTCTTTTCCCTTGAGCATCGCATAACATCTTCTGATTTTTCTCTGTTGCACTTACAAGAAAAGATAATGTAACATTTAAGGGAAAGCATATCGCAAATTTCGCCGTTTCGATGGCGTTTTTTTTTTCTCTCTCCCTCTCCTTATTCTTTTGAAAAATGTAAGAAATACCGCCAAAAATATAGTGAAACAGGCCATGTTTTCTTTTCTACTGATTATAATGACTGCATTAAGTAAATTTTGTTTTCTTGAATTTGTTCCTTTAAAAAGGCGTATTTATTATACTGTATTTCACATTATTTAGAGTCAATGAAATGAGTGAACTTTCGATACCAAAAAGGAAAATTGAATTGCACCACATAATTTGTTTATTAAACTTTTTAGACACTATAGGCATTAACTTTAATAGCAATTCATTACTTTATATTCCTTCAAAAATTTTTAGGTGTGTGGTTTTAGTTTTTAGAGAATTTTCTAATAATTTAAATATATTTTGATTTAGTTAGTTGAGAAGCAATGCGCTGAAAACTTCAATATATTGTTAAGAAAGAAAACACTATAATGCCCTACTGAAATATAATCTGGCATGAAAAAATTATTCTATTTTGGGGGGCTCAAATTGATGCCTATTTTCCCAGTGTAGCGCCTACACATATGTCAATAAAATCACAACAGGGCTGATCACAATTAACTACATTCATTTTTTTTTTTATTTTATCAAAAGCTGTTGTCTGGAAATAACTTACATTGAGCAATACATTATGTATAGCAGGCAAGTAGTTGCCGGGTTTCCACATTCTCTACGCGGTTGGGTAAGCGTCGAGTTGCAGACATCGACAGTTACAGGGGAAAGTACGGATGAATATGACATTTTTATGTTTTCAGTGCTTGACTCAAAATAGTATTAGAACTAGAAATACAATTTAAAAAGCTTGAGATAAACATTTAGTTACGAAACGTGCAAGTCAGTTCAATTTCCAAACAGTAATGATTTATAACATAAAAAAAATTGCTCCCCTTAGTGTCATAAAAAGAAATATGTACTTTCATCTCGGATAAACTTTGAATATGAATATAATATATACGACATACTACACATCACAATATGGAATAAAGAAGATCGAAAATATAGATGGTTTACAGGCTCAGGGTCTGTTTCACTTAATGAAACGTTAACTAATCAATGAATTTCAGTGATAAAATAGAATTTGATTAACAAGGCTACTGTGCACAATACCACTCTTCATTATTAAATCGTTAATCAAGAACTTTTTGAACACTTTAAATATTCATAACAAATTTATTCCTAAAAAGAATTGGATGATTGAATTTTATATATATGTCGTCAGGCAATATGTATCTAATCTTTCATTGTAGAACTTGATAAGGGAACCACTGAACGCAAAATGTCCCTTGACGTATCAAAATAAAGTTTCCATCATAAAATTACGGCGGTTAAAGAAAATGATACTGGCATAACAATTTGGATAACACATTGAGCGATAAAATTAAAAAGAACCGAAAAGCAATATTCATTTCACTGCAACTAGTCGGGGGGGGGGGGGGGGGGGGGGAATGAAGTATCTGTAAATGTTTTGAAAATGCTTGAAAGTTTTTTTTAAAGGCATTCATCAGATGTAGAAAGCATTTTTAAGTCCAAAAATCTACATCGATTTTTCTTTTTACGTAAATCGTCTTTACACGATACGCTGATATCTACTTGGCTGGGGAATAAGATGGCGCCTGCTCGTCTGACATACTATTAAATGTATCTTCCATAAGTCTGAAAACAATAGAATTTAATACAACTCAGAAAGTGTAATGGCTAGGAGTAATTGCATTGTGCAAAAATCTGGAAACTCGGGAATCGATATTTTCGTTCTCTTTAACATCGTAACAATGAAGAATGATTATCATGATAGTAGACTGCAAGTATAATATATCATTATAATTCAAATACTAAATTTTCAGCTTCAGTTTTATTTTCTATTGTCACAAAAAACTTTAATTTCCAATAAAGTTATTTAATAATCTTAAATTAATTTATTTCAGTTTTAGCTTCGACACTAAGTGTAGTGATAAGCTTATGCAAAAGATATATTCATCTCTCTGGGTAAATTCAATATTATTACAGTTCATACAGGTTTAGAAAGTAAAAAATATAACCCATAAAAGCAAGGTTTTTAATATAAGTCCTTTATATGCATTGTCAACTTTTATATGCAATTGCAACTTATTTAGCTCGTATGGAGTTTTCATAGTGCTTGGCCACTAGGAATAAAACATCCCCTTTCCGAACCATTTATTCATTTTTCAGCCCCAAAAACTTAAATGAAAACATTGTTATCCACAACGATCTATCTGCCGAATACACATCGATTGGATGACTGTAAGTGGATTAATTAGCTTTCCGAAGATTTTAGCTCGTCAATCTTAATAGGACAAGGTTTTCAGTCATTAAATATCGCCAGATTAAACATGTTTGAATTAAGCTTGGTAACTGGATAATAGAACGTGAGCAAAAACTGATAAGCCTGACATAAGGCAATAGATATGGGTGTAAAAGCGGTCTTTGCGTGACAGTCCTAAAACTTAATAAAAAGCATTGTCTTCGACAACCAGTGTACCTGCCAAGTTTTAAAGTTTCAGCTCGATTGGATGATATGAAGTAAGTTTATTAGTAAAAGGACGCGCCAATTGAAGAGTGAATAAAAGAGGCTATTTAGTGACAGGTACAGCCCCAAAAACCAGGGCGGCTCATGCATTATAGCCGGGCTGCATCTAAATTTATTAGTTCAAAAGTAAAATTATATATTTTACAATTTTTTAAAATGAAGATCCAATTTCTACGGTAAGTGTAAAAAAATCCGATAAACAGCAAACTTCTTGCCTCAGTACTCGATTCACGATTGGATAAAAACGCTTCCAATCAAGGTGATCCTCCTCTGAACAGCAGCCGTGTGTTCCTGAAACGCATTCATCTGAGACGTTGCCATAGTAACCAATGGAACCCAATAGAGTCTTCCCTCCACGTAATGTGTAGCGAGGCAGCAAGATCAGCATTTTTTCCGAATTTCCTTGAGAATGCGATGAACTGATTGGCTCAGCTTGAAAATAAGCGTGGGTGAAAGGGAAAAAAGTAGGAAAACTTACCAATAAAAGATTTTAGTTGCAATTGTTATTCTGTTACTGCATAGTAAATTATGTTTACCTTTTATAAAAATTCGAATTCTCTAAAGGTATGTTATATTTTGAGCCAATTGATTTAAATAGAGAATTAATAAATAAAACTTAATTTGAAGCAATTTATTTACAAAGAGGAATGTATACTCTTTATAATTTGTGAAATGATGTGACGAATTATTAAATTATAGATTAAGCTTATTTGAAACTTAATTTACGTTATGATGTTCGTTATGTCATGACATTATCAGACGAAACGGTCGTTTCGCCGCCAACCCGAAAAAGGTAAAAACGACAGTAAGAATCACTTCTCTGAACAACTTCACCTGGAAAAGCCAAAATTGACTATTTTCCAGCTTCTCCCCCGAACGCGCTGGCATTGGTGTGCTGCGCAAACCAGGAGATCGCTGTACAGTCTTAGAAGGAGGCTACGTTCCCTCCTCAGTGACCTCCTACTTTGGCTGCGTATTGATTACACACACACACACACACACAAAAATTTAAAAAAATGGAATAACTTAGGATTTTTAACGCAATTCCTATGATTCACTCATGAATTGATGCCTTTGGTTTGCCCCTCTACCTTCAAATTGTCTGCTCAGTAACGTTCGCCAAACCCCGAGAAGGTCAATTGATACGCAAGACATCGGTTTGCTGCGCGATCTCTGAAGGCGGGGCCGCGCAATTAACGAACACAAACACACAGCTAACAATAGAATTAATTATTAATTTTAACAAACACACATTTAATTTAACGCTCAGAAAGTAAGAAAATTATTGGCGTTACAGGGAACTTACCAGATATCCTCGATCAATTAAACACGCTGTGTAGAATCCAACGTCTATCTGTAAGTAGGTTCATACTGAAATCATTTATAGTAGTAGGCGGGGCCCCCATCGTCGGTTGTTGATATTATTAAAACCATAATGACAATTGCGTTTACCATTTATATGTCGTTAACCGTTAGCAGATAATTTTGTATTATCCCCCCCCCCCCCAACATGAAATCATTAATAAAGCATTCACGAGTTGCATACTTTTGTTTTTTAATTGTGGCGATCCAAATGAAGAAATGAGAACAGCGCTATTACCGAACACAAACACACAACTAACAATAGAGTGAATTATAAATTTTATCGAACACTCATTTAATTTAACGCTCAGAAAATAAAATTGCTTTTGTTCCTTTTTGCTCCAACGATTTCCAGCAATTAGAAAACAACAAGAGCATAAAACTACTCCAAAAATAAAAGATGCGTCCAAACCTACCACTTTAAGGGGAAATATGGAATTTAAATTTGGCGATAGCTAAAAAATTTTTAAGGAAAAAATCGCAATCGAAAATCAAGGACATACGATGAAAAATAAGAGTTTTAAGGGCCCTTACGTAAGGACCTACCAAATATAAGTAGTTCCTAAGGACTTTTATAGACCAAGCTAACTTTATCTTAGCCAAACTAGAAATTTATAAATACTTTTGCTCCTACCTCCCCCCCCAAAAAAAGAACACATACTCACCGATTTGGCACTAATTTTTGTAATTTATTATTCGTGAAATATCCCCAAATTCGATAAATTTGCGAATCTTTTTCTGCACTAATGCAAGGGAGCCCATATACGTTTTTTATAGAGGGGAGAGGGGGGGGGGGGTAAGTGTGATTGTCATCCCTAATGAGATTCGACTTTCGACATTTCATTACTTTTTAAAAAAACTGCCAGAACACGATTTTTTTATGTATTTATCTTAGAATTGCTTGGAATCAGGCAGATTTTAATAATATCCAGTAATTTTAGTTACAATACTAAAGCAAAGCTCATTGAAGAACGTGCTATCTTGAATCTATTTTCCTGAAATTTTCGTAATGTTTCGAATTAAACTGCTTTCGTAACAAACTTTTGAATCAAAATGAGTGTTCATAGGTTCACATTCGAGAATGGGTAGAAGAAAAAAATGAAGATTTCACGGTTATGGTAATAAAATTTTAAATTTATAATTCAAAATTAAAATTTATTTACAAATTTTTTAGGAAATAATCTAACTACTGTCAAAAAATATATTACCCCTTCCCCATCTAAAATACCGAAATTTAAAAGAAAACAATTTGAAAAAAATCTGAAAAATAGTGATTATTGATCGTTTTATGCAAAGAATTGTTATTTATGAAAATAGCTGCGAAAGAAATACTTTTTCAAACAAAGCAAAATGCTTATTTGACGAGTGCGTAAACGAGTCAAATAATTTTCAGAGTTTGAAAAAGCAATTTTGCACGTGTTTTATACAATATTTTTTGCCACGATTTTGAATTAAAAAAAAGTTTAATTTTTTTTTATACGTTGTTATAAAAATAAATTTAAATGTGTTTAATATGTTTGAATTAATTGTAAATAGCAGAGGTAAAAAAATATTTTGTGTAGTTAAAAAATTTCATGCGAACATACTGACTAAGATGGTAGATAGAGCAATGCACCAGCGACCGTTCAAGTGACTCAGGTTCTAATCCTGCTTTATTCGATTCACTCTTTCGGAACCAGCGGTATCGTCTACACACGCAGGTTTACATCAACTCCAAAATAACTTCAAATGCACAAATCTGCATCCATATAGGATCGTGGTTGATAAACGTTAAAAATAGTTGATCAAGAACTGTCTACGAATTCGTTGATAAATTTTTTTTTTTAAATTTGAGTGAGTGGTTATAGGAGATTTGAGTGTGGAACACTAGGCATGTGAGTATTCTTGGTTGATCATATTTTCCTTTTATTCACCCTCTCTTTTACTTTTACACTGATTAAAAATTCATAGCTGAAAATTATGTAATTAATGAATAATTTTACGACTTCCGCAATCTGGTATTTTTCTTCCAAGTTCTCTCGTTTTATTTAAATAGATTTCAATACTACATTAATGTATTTGCATTGACGGCAGTCTGCGCACTGCAAATTTGATTTAAATAATTTATTAAAAAAATTAAGAAAAAAATGTTGGGAATGTCTATTGTTTCAATCGTCAAAATTCGTAAAACACACGTCGTAAAATAATTTTAGTTCAAAAACGCACTCGAGTGAACCATAATTAGTTCTGGTTTGTGTGTGTTTAGAGTTGAAAGAAACTAAAGGAATAAAATCAAATGGACATTCCCTGAAAATAAGCCCTAACAAGATTACTCGCAGTTAATAAAATAATTGAGATTGAGAAGAACCAAAAATTCTGGAACTCTACCTTGTCTAGAATGCTTATCATTCGAGGGTATTTCGACCGTGACACCAATTTTTCATCATTCAACATCTCGATTCTGAGGCAAAACAGACAACAACAAAAAAAGGTCATAACATCATTGCGCATGGTTTGTCCTTTTATGATATTCATATATTTGTTTTAAGGTTTTTTGGGAACTTTTTATTTGGTTCAATACCAAGCAATGCAATTGTTTTTGTCAAGGTTTATAACGAGCGAGAATTATTAAAAAAACATTTTTGCGAAACATTTTTTCGCCTGCTCTTTTCTACTTGGGGGAAGAAAAGAAAAAAAATTCAATCAGTAGGACGCGATTAAATTAAGGGAAAAAAATTCATATTTTTTTAGCAATTTCTAGCGTAGGAGTGTTGATGATCAATACTAATCTTGTTATTCTTTAGTTTCCCACGTTGTCCAATAGTTTTCGATAGATATTTTTAAAAATAATCAAATACATTTTTTTTTTTTAAGTATGTTTCATTTCAAGTTAAAAATAGTCCCAGAGATATACTTCAGTATAGAAGAGAAAGATATGATGGGCATCAATATTTAAATACAATAAATTTCATCTATATTGATCAAAACCTACAATCATGCAAAAAAAAAAAAAAAAAAAAAAAAAAAAAAAAAGATTAAAAGTCGTGAAATTTCAAAAAAAGGAATAAAAGATCACCATGCATAAATAAAACTAACAAAAACTTTCCAAAATTTTAACAGTTTTATCTCAGCAATATATATAGAAAATAAGACAAGGGAGCAAAAATAGGAAACAACCGGTCAAGTGCAAGTAATTACACACTAACTGTTTAATATTATAGGACGTAAGAGCATTCGCACTTGACCGGTTTCTTTCGCACGCAACCTTTGGATATTCATGCAGTTGATAAATAGCTTGCTTTTATCGTAGAGTTCTAATATAGAGGCACTCTTTTTGTATAGAATGTTCACCTGATAAAGTTTGTGTGTTACCTGTATAGTCGTAAAACCGATAAAAACGAAGAAATTACAAAATATTGTGATTGTGGAAAGTTGCACAACTTTCAATTACACTATAATACAGGTCACTGCATTTAAATTTGACATGGATTGGTGTAATTTATCGCTTTCACTCCTTAATTTAAAAAAAAAAAAAAAAAAAATAGTAATTTTGGCGATAATTTTTAGATTGGCAAAAAACTTGCTAAAATGACGAAATGTTTTTGATATTTATTATGGGTAACTGAAACTGAGAAGGAAACAGTCATTGGTGGGCAATGCTCCTCTCATGTAAAAGACATTTTTTCAAGCCTTCATTGAATTTCTAAGGGAATTTCGGAAGTGGAAATGTTCAGAACACCTTAAAACACATTACGTCAGTGATTTTGATCACAGGTGTTAGAACCCCTTTTTGGCAATTACTGAAAAAAAAAAATGCAGCTAGCTACCTTATACGAATGCACATTCCAGTTTCGACGAAAACATCAATGACAGGTCTCATGGCCATCACTATTTCGTATAAAAAAGTTGAACATCGTAGGTTAACCCGTTCGCAGGTTATGCTGACGATGGACAGACACACATAAAGACCTGTTTTCTACACTACTTTTTTGAACTCAGAACGTTCCAAAACGTATAGAAATCCACATTTTTTTTTAAATAACAAAAAAATCGAAAAATATATTTTTGAACGAATGCAATACTTTTATTACTCTATAATACATATAAGGCAATTGAAAGTGAAATCCAAAAGTACATTTGATACCTTTAAGCACTGGGTACTCGAGGAAAGCTTTGCTTGCATAAATATAACGTTACGGACATTTTCATCGAGAAGCCTTCTTGTTAGCTTTCGAATTGGCATCTATAAAACAAGCAACATGCATAAACTAAACAAATAGTAGGGAAAAGCAGATTTGATTGTAAAAGATAAGCGTGAATTGATACAATCAAATTCCAATATTAATATTTAATTAAAGGTTACAATGAAAAAAACTGAAATTTAAGAAAGGAAATTCAGTTGCATAAAGTAGAACTTATATGTTATAGACAACAAATGCTAATAGAGCTATTTATAATAAGCTCGACGTGTTGGGATTATTAAGTGCATAACTTTCAACAAGAAGTACTAAAAATATGACCAGAAGTACTAAAAATATCGATCGATAAGGGAAATCGGCACAAGAACAATATGTAATCATTTTTAATAATGACTTTTTTTATTTCTAGATTTCTAGAACTAAAACCTTCACTCAAAATAACCAAACTTTTTATTTTCAGAGAACCGGATCAGTGAAATACATAATCGAATCATGTTTTGTCTACGTAGAGTAAGATATTTGACTAAAGAAAAATAAAGTCTAATAAACAATTATTTTAACAAACAATGTTTTAATAAACAATTGGCATCTTCAGTCTCGTTGTCAATAACTATGTTTCTTTAAAGACTCAACAAAGAATTTCTAATACATTTTATAGGTTCACTAAAAATATAAACGTTTTAAGGAATAGACTCGTTAACTTTCTCGAAATAGCTTTTTAATACTAAAAAATGTTTGCTATAGGATTTTTCGTGCTAGGGCAGAGCTGCCACGGCTTAAATAGCATTAAAAATAGTTGCTTTGGTAGCCTCAGATGTAAAAAAAAAATAGTAGCCGAAATAGTATCTTCAAATACTAAAATTAATAGCGTGACAACTTTGAAAAACTATATTTTGAACTTAGCTGCGTAGTCCTGCGTAGCGGAAACCCGACATTGTGTATAGGTTCCAGCTTTTGACATTTCTCGTAAAAAATTCAGAGCTGTACATCTATTGGAAGAAGCTTAGTAGTAAAAAAAAAAAAAAAAAAAAAAACACTTCATAAATTTTTTACATTCTGTTTATCAAAAGTCTAATTAGCAGGCTAAAACTACTCAAGTTGAAAATTTCAGATCTTTATGCCTGTTAAAAGTCGCTTTGTAAAAAATTAAATAAATAATATTCAATAACATGCTCGCTCCGCTCGCTGAAAGGTTCAATGTTGCGCAAGCATAAGATCGTTTCGCTGGCTAAAAGATTAGTTGCAAAAAAATTAAAAGAATAAACCCTTAATATTAGAACCCCCCCCCCCCCTTCGAGAAACAAACAAAAAAAGAATTCTTGTTAATACAATAATGTAACTTTCTTCAAAATGATCTTCACAAACATAACGTAGTCTTTGTCGACAGTGACATATATTCTTCATCGCTTGGCACCACTTTTTTCGAGTATTTTCATTCTGTGTGGTAAGTAAATGAAAATTTTGTCACGAGTTGTTATGGTTGTGCTTTTGCACATTCGTCCGATACAATATTTATAGAAAATGTCAGACATTTTAAGAAAGAAATCAATCAAATAATCTCAAAACAAAATGACGAGAAGACAAGTATTTGAAATTTCCATGATAATAATGTTTTAATAGCCGCAACCGCCACGTGACCTGTGTATTTTGGATGCGGTGACGTCACAATGGAGTCGTCAAATAAAAAGGTCCGTTTTCCCGCAAAAATCTGACAGGCAAACTTAAAATGCAAATTAAAAATTAAAAAAAAAAGGAGATTAGAAATGTTTGTGTTAATGGTCACATTTCGAGACATTTAGAATCGAATAAATTTAAAAAAAAAAAAAATGCGGGAATTGTCCAATCTCATCAGTTCAGATTCAAACTCCATAAGTGTGACATCATTGGTGGAAGCCAGAGACCTAGAACACAGACCGCTTACTTTTGACATCATGACCAAACTTATGGGTTGATTTCGTTTCCATTCCTCCTGCGTTTTTACTTGAAAATAAAAATAAAAATACGATTTTTTTCCCCCTAAAATAATTGCCGAGTATTCTAAAAAGTAACAATAAAGCTGAAGGTAGCTTTTAGGCCAATTTTGGCGAAAAAATTCGCCATAGAAGTCTCGCATCGAAAATAGTCGCTTTTTTGTCGCCTGTGGCAGCCGTGCTAGGGTGATGTCACACAAAGGAATCGATTATCTGAAAGAGAGATGGGTTTAAAATGGGTCGAAACGCAACAGTTCAAGATATGTTTCACAGTTTTATAATAATGTATTAAAAGTTGTACAACAGAGATCTTTTTACTTTCATAAACCCATATGTTAACATAGGGTAAATAAAGTATTGCATTTGGTGTAGGGAAAAAAAATCGATATTGTTTGCGCATTTCTACAAGTTTTGGAACGTGCTAAATTCAAAAACGTGGTCTAAAAAAATGTCCGTGGTCAACCTAATTACCAAAATGATTGACCAATAACGTTAAAATTTTATGTATGGGTTAGTAGTGGACATGGTACCTATAAGGCTTTCGCCAAAGCTGCACATACGCAAAACGTAACTGCCATTGAAAAATTTATGTTTTTCGCAATTGCCAAAAAAAGAAACGACTCTAAACAATTTTTATCAAAATCGCTGTCGTATTGTCTTTTTAAGATTCTCTAAACAACCCCTCCGAAAATACCGTAGAATTGCGATAAAGGAGCAAAAAGTTGAGAAATGAATGGCTTTAACACAATTCCCTTCCCTTGAACATCGCCCATCAACAACTGTTTCTGTTCTGTTTCACTTACAAGAGAGGATAATGCAATACTTGCCGAAACACATATCCATATAGTTGTGTGATGTTCCACGCCCCTAGTTTTTTTGTGAACTCGTAAACTTTTTTTCACAACAGTTTTCTCTTAATTATTTAAAACAAAGTCGGATGACGTGAAGAGAACACCTAAGCTAGCACATCTCTTTTCAACCCAAACATATCAATGCCACATACTTTTATATGTTTTTTACTTATGAGAATATAAATAGAACTAAAACTAAATACTGTTAAGTTAAAAGTGCGACTAAAAATGTCGCTGAATGGCAGTGGAGATAGATTTAACTGCAGGAGGCAGTTCAACATACTCACTGCGTTCACTGTAGAGTCCTGAAAAGGACATTTTGCAGCACATACTTAATGATTTTAAAAGAGGTGTCTCTGAGAGGTTTTTAATTTTATAATAATCACCGAACTTTTTAGACGCACCTTGGATATCTCGTAACAATTTTATTGTGTCAGGCAACTGAACCAATTACATTGGTGACGATAAAACAACATTATATAGAAATGAGTTATTTAAAAATCAAAAAGGAAGGAAAGTAAGTAAGAAATTATATTATCAGAAAGGTTTAATATTGTTTAAATAATTGATAGACATTTACCTAAAAACATTTTTTTTTTCCTTTTTTTTTTTTTCCGATTTTGTACTAGACATTTTGCAACTTTTGCTGTACTTGACATGTTCTCTGTAACTATGTAATACATTTTTAGGGCGGAAAGCCATTATGAGCACATACTAGCGGGAAAATAATTTTTATTGTTTATGCCAGATTTTTTGTTACTTGACCATGACCCAAATCCAAATAAAATCCTGGCTACGACTCTTAAAACCCCAATGTACTTAAATTAAGGAAATATACAGTAAAAACAGATGCATAGATAAAATCTTTACCAGAAAAAGTTTTCTTAAAAAAATAGTTATATAGTCAAGTTAGATAGACAATATTTGGCAATTGATAAAAAATAAGTTATCATCCACCTTCCCCCCTTTAAGTAGTATGTGGCATGAAAATATTAAGGTACTTGACCACCTTGGAAAACTAAAAAATACAACATTTTCAAAAAAAAAAATAATTTCAGATCCTGTATAAGAAATTACAATGATTTAAAAAAAAAAAAATCATTTATTTGAAGTTTAGAGAATACAAATATACTTGATTTTTTTCCAATTTCCTTTTTAACAACTATCCAGGAGGCGCCAAAGTCGAGATGTAAAAAAAAATGGTGTCCCACGGCGGACAGTTAATCTCAGGATTGGTAAATCTGAAGAAAAAAATACAAAAAAAAACAGAATCTTCAAAAGAAAGGTTCCTTACGTGACAATTTACCACAAATTGCCAAAAAAAAAAAAAAAAAAAAAAAAAAAAAAGGCGGATGTTTAAAAAAAATGGTTGAAAAAACACCCCTGTTTTTCACTATTCTTTGCTAAAAAAAATTTTATAATTAATTTTGTTTGGCAAAATGTGGTAAATTGAAATACAAAACATCTCAACGAACAAAGCAAGACCAAAATCATTGAAATCAACCGAGTAGTTGCGGCCATTTGAAAAAAAGTAGTTTCGAGAAAAACGCGTTTAAAGTTTTTACTCGCTATTTTTTTCAAATAGTTTTTTAAGAAATCAAGTTTTTTCACTTTCAATTTGTTAATCTGCTATCCCTGGACCGTAAAACCCTAGAAAGGATAGAAAAAACGCAAAAAAAAAAAAATTATTAGGTGGTCAAGTACCTTAAAGCAAATGGCTGATTCGCATACAATCACTGGTTTGTTTAACAGTTTTATTAATCTGCTATCCCTGGACCGTAAAACCCTAGAAAGGATAGAAAAAACGCAAAAAAAATAAATTATTAGGTGGTCAAGTACCTTAAAGCAAATGGCCGATTCGCATACAATCACTGGTTTATTTAACAGTTAACAATCTACGGAAACGACCTTAGTGTTGAATTAAAGGAATTAAGAAAATCATACGAAAAGGCAAAATAATTTGAACAAGAAACAGGAGTTCTGCAATGAGTGATAATTGAAGTATAAAAGGGTAACTTGGATTTACAAAAGCTTTGTTGCTTTTTCACAACCTAACCAAAATATTTAGCTAAATTAACTATAAATTCTGGCACAGCTGGAATACCTTCAAATAATATTTAAGCAAGTGTATACATTAAATTGTGCGAAAACATTAGCCAATAAAGATAGAGGACAATATAAGTAAAATAATTGACAGCAAGCAATTACCAATACTTTTTATTTTTTTTAATACAGTCAAAGGCAGGGTTTGGAATTTTTTTTTTGCACCCCCCCCCCCCCCCCAAAAACCAACTTTTTTTTTTTTTTTTTAAATCCTTTTCTAATTACATGTATACATATTTATAAATAAAATTTGACATTAACTAGAATAATTAATGTTCAAATAACAAATAATATTCCTTCTGAAAATAATTAAATAATTTAAACTAAGTAAATAAACAATTGTTATTTATATGGACATTAAAATCATATTAAATTTTAATATTATATTTCGAGGAACAATTTTTTAAATTCAATGTATACAATATAATACAATAGTAATTGTTTACTGTATAATACATGGAATATTGCTCTTAGATTCATCTGTAATGGTCATTATGAACCAAAAAAACAAATTTTGCTGCATTTTTTAAACTCTTGCTGTAACACAATTTTTATTGTACAGCTCCAAAAGAAAAATAAATTCTCTCAACATTTGCTGTAGTTGCTTTTGCAGTAAAATTCCTTTTGAAAAAGATATCTTTGGAATGGAAAACTTTTGATTAAAAGTAGAAGTTATTTACAAAATCAAATAATTTAAAAAATCTAATTATAAATAAATAAAAATACATTTTTTAAAATTATTAATTTTTTTTTTCTTTCTTTTTTTTTAGAAAAAACCCCATTTAGTTTAAAGTATGCCAACTCTGATCAAAGGTACGGGCGCAGTTAGAGGGATACATGGGAGTGCATATGTTCCTCACCCCTTGGAGTTAAAAATAAAAAGGAGGAAAGTGGTAACATTCAAAGGGAAAAAAAGTATAATATTCGATTTCAATTATTCATAAAAATAGAAAATTAATGTATTACTATTAATATTTCATTCACATTTTGAAAAATCAATGTTTAAACATAAAATATTAGCCGCCTTTCAGGATGATATTTTCTCTTCCAATTTTGTTAAGTGCGTAATAAGCTACAAAATTAGAGTTCTCCGTACTGTACTTTAACTAAGTGCACATTAATTGGATGGAGTCAGTTAAACTACGAAATAATTGCCTGCTTAATTACTACTTATAATAACAGCTCAGGAATACTATTTATTACTACTAATTGAAAAAGATGCTATATACGTTTTTTATAAATTGATATTTAGAGAAACTGAACTTTCTCATCCAAGAAGATATAGATCAGGATAAAAACTTAAGAACAAAAAAGTACCACATTTCGTAACATACAATATAATCGATTGGCAAGCTAAGCCAAAAAAATAGATGTTTATTTCCAATTTTGCCAAAGAATCATGTCAAGCTTTTGTAAAACAAGGTACTATGGAATCACATTACAAGTCAGGCAAAAGTAACTTAATTTCTAGTTTTTGAAGAGAAAATTGATCACGAACAGGAATGCCCTTGCTTAAGCTTATAGCAACAATGTAGAACAGAAGCTACAACTATATATTTTTAACAGCTTAATTAGATGTTCAAATTTTGAATACGGGTTAGTGGAGACATGAAACTTTGTCATTAAAATTCTGGGTTAGGCATAGATGTTTGTAGTGGTTCGCAATCCACGTTAAGCTGTAGGACCTAGCCTGATTAGCAGTCAGTGTACAAAAAAAGTAGGTCGTTGAGTGTGCAAACCAACCAACCCACTTTGTCATAAAGGTCTTCGTCAAAATTGCGAATGCACATACATAAGATAGCTGCCATTGAAATACTTATGTTTTTCAGCAATTGCAAAAGAAAAGAAAAAAAACCGTCTGTAATTATGTTGTTTAAAATCCCCGAGGTAAGGTGTTCGCTAAACATCCCTACCTCCAAAATTCCTGTAGAAATTCGATAAAGCGTAAAAAGTTGAAACACGAATGTCTTTAACACAGAGTTCTCCTCCCGTGAGTATTGCTCAGCAATCACTGTATCTCCTCTGTTTCATTTACCCAAAAGGAATAATGTATTGCTTGTCGCCAAGCATATCGCCAATTTGAAGGACTTTTTTTTCCCAATGCAATAAAAATATATTGCCAAACTATCATTTAAAAATAATAATAATAATTAATCCAAATCTGAAAATGAAAGCGATAGCGTTCCACGTAAAATTTAAATACAATGACCAGTATTGTAGTGTAATTGAAAGTTGTTCGATGTTCCACACACCTAGCTTTTAATTGAGTAAACATATAATGAATCGATTTTTCTTTATAGATATTTTATCAGTAGGAATCAAGCATCGTAAATGAAACTGTGCCTAAGCAAATGTGTTAATGCAAAAACGTTAGAAAGTACAATAAAATATTATTAAGTAAATACTTGGTATTTTATTAACTTATTTAAAAAAATATTATTAAGACAGCAGAATGAATTTCAAGCACTTCGGTTAAACTGGTGCTAAACATCATAAATGCTCACAAAGTGGACATGATATAAATGCGAAGCGTAGGATAAAAAAAGGAATGGGCAATTGGAGGATTCATGGCTGCTTCCTCTAAGTAAACTCCAAATAGTGAAACCCAAATACTTAATTACAACGATATTTTTTCGGCACTAAGATTTTTAAATTAACTTAAAGAAAATGTTGCGTTTTGATAGGGCTTTGAAAGGGTTTCTAATAGCAAAATAACTAAACTTATAAAAATAATTTATGGAGTCCTATGGGGATGGTCTGCATCTCTGCTAACAAAAACTTTGATGGTCATAAAAAAACAACCAAAGCAGATATATTCTGCTTTAAATACAAAAAGTTACCATAAATGGCAATCATTTTATTCAAATGAAACTTTGAATTTTTTTTTTTTTTTAATCAACTAATAAAGATGAAAGAAGCTATATTCATTGTTTGTACATTGTTATAGCTTGTAGAATATTTTTAGGTTATTAGGTACAAGTTTCGCTAGAGGTCCTTGGATAAGTAACATTAATTAAGGTTGATAATGAGAAATCGTATCCTTGCTACAAAAGTGACACGACTGAAAATTTGAGTTAAAGCGTGTACAGAATCACTGATTACGTGGACTTCGAGTTTGAAAGAACAATATAAGTTAGTTTCAACTTAAATTTAGCTTTTAAAAAATCTTACAAATTTCTGCAAGAATCGATTCAGTCTGGGATTCTGTACACACTTTTACTCAAAACGAAGAATTTTGAGTCCTGACACTTTTGTAACAGGGATTATATATGTTATATTTTAAAATACATAAAAAAATATCTGATTAAAAATAAATCATAAAGTTTATATACAATTAACGACCAATTTTAAACAATCTTTCGGCTTCATGCACAAAACTGCATCACTGCAAATACGCTTTCTCTGATTGTTCATAAGGTTAAACAAAGAATGACACCTAATGATGAATCCTCAATTTGGTACAAATAAGGTACAGAAATATAAGTTTTTGAATTGTATAGGGATATCTAAATAGGGCTTAATTTTGATTTCCTAGTTAGACCAAATTGACACATATCAGGATATTCTCAATAAAAAAATTGGTCTTTTCTTTGAAGATCAAACTACAAATTGGAAATCAAACTCAATAATATCTGCAAAAAATGTTGGTTAAAAGTAAAACAGAACTTATATTTTGGGGATAAGATTGAGATCAATTTAAAAAATAGAACTTTGTATTTTTCTTACTAAAAAACTGTATTTGAAGAGTATTTAACGAATTTGGTAAAAAATAAGTTCACGCAATTTGAATTACACGTTTCATACAAAAATAGGCAAATTAAAGCGAGAGATGAGCATTGTTTAAAACCATTGATCAGCATGTAATAAGTTTTGTATTGCAAAAAGACACTTTCAAATTTTTAGGAAAATTCAATGGATATTTTAGATAAAATTTATAAATGAAATGTGACAAATGCTCGAAGTAGATTATTTTGGAAACCTAACAAGTGGGCTAAATTGGATATTTCCTGGAACAAGAGTAACATGAGAACTGAACAACAACGTTAGATCCTGTTATGAAATATTCAGAGTAATGCATAACGGGTAACGCCTCCTCTGAGGCATTTCAGGGAGTAAAAAAAAAGCGCATGCATTCGAGTAGGAAAAAATGAAGAAAAAGATATGATAATTTTAAAGAAGTGTTCACTAGCTAGTAAGTTTGCTGCCTAACTTAACCAGAAACTTGTCACCAAATGCCTAATATCTAATCCGATCCCTTAATTTGCAAACAAGATATGAACTTCACATCGAGCTACTATGGAAGTACTTTGGTGCGTCAACTTTAAAGAAGTTTCCGGTTCAATTTTATGAAATCCAACTAATCTTATTAGGACATTCAAACTAATATAGGGCACTAAAGGATTTGTATTTTAAGCTTACCGAACTAAAAATTAACTTCCGATCACTATTTTCGATACTTACGGTCCTAACTACCGATCGAATTTCGATACGGAAATTCGCTTCTATGAGACCTTTCATTTGATATATCACGTGTCTGTAACATTAGCGGTTTTACCTAGGAACATTGACCGAAAACAAACAGCCATTACATAAGCTTTCCACTACATTAGTAAAGAGTCGAAGATAAAAAACACTTTTATAGCAGGGTCCCGAATAAAATTTTGAAACGACCCTTCTATTTGAAATATGGAATTCAAATTCGGAAAAGAATTTTGGACGCCCATTCTTCGAATCTAGTTCTATTGAACTTACTGTTTATTTATTGCTTCGACTATATTCAACATCCGCTTCTCTTGGAAACACGCAGAGTATTGACCTGTAGCAAACGAGTGTATTAAATCCTTTAACGTTTGAGTATTAATTTTCCATGTGATAGATCTAATAGATTAAATAAAATTTTGTTTTCCTCACTTTTCCGGTTCTCTTAGTTTTATAGCAGAATCCAATAGAAGTTTCATAGCAGAAGCATAAAGCTGCTATTTCTGTACCAGCTATTGCTAATATTTATCTCTGTTACAAAAGCCTTGTATGAAAATAATGGTGCTGTATACCTTAAAAAGAAAACGAAATTCGCATAATTAAGTCAAAATCTTAACTTAAAAAAATGGGGAGGGGGGGGGGGGGAATGGAGGTAGTATGTAGCAAAAAAAATCGGCCGGAAAACCCAGTCAGAAATTCCTGAAATGGCAAAAGAAAGTAAAAAAAAAAACATTCAAACAGACTAAACCACAAATGTTAAAATGAATGTCTCGGCGGGTTTACTAACTGGATTATTTCAAACAGAAATTCCAAAATGAGAAACCTAAAATTCAGAGCGGGAGAACGCTTTCATAGAAATTCTATGAAACATTAATATCAGCTTCGAATGTGGATAAAGCTGAAACTTGGTTGTTGGACGACACATTTCGAAAAAACAAAACCTTCATCCAATTTTTTACAAATACATTCATATCATACATTCCTGCAACAAATTTCATTCAAAATCCAAATGTAAAGATTAATGTAGCATCGGCAGAAGCGGCATTTTAGTGACAGAATCAGCCGCAATTCAAATTATAAGGAAAACATTATTTCTCTTCAATGATTTCAGCGAGATATTTATCATATCACACAGATAAAAAAAGCGTCACAATAGGGAAATGGGAAGATATGAAGTGTAAATGCATCTTAATACATGTACAGTGTTATAGAGGCACTCTGCTATGACAAGCCGACGTGGTAGGGCGAGGCTTGTTAACGAACGAGTGGGGACACCTGCTGCGATGACAGCATATCAACATGCTGGTAGAGAATTAATGAATCGAGAAGCAAAATGTTTTCAGAGTGAGAAGTTGAAGTAGAAGGCACATACGGTTTCAAATTAAGTTAATATTTTTTAACTATCTCTTATAAGGGTTCACTGGAAAGTAAGAATCAAAGGTGCTTTTAAAAGTGCGTTTTCATTTCGAACTGTGCGCAATTCTCTTTTAAAGTTGTTCAGTGACATCACATGTCTTCCTTTGACATGCCTTCTCATCGTCACACACACAAAAATCAACACATAAAATCAAAGTTTTCAATTATAAATCACTTATATGCATTGCCAACTTTTAAGTGCAACTGCAGCTTATTTAAGTGATTTTGTACTCATAGATCGACATTTCACAGTGTTTGACCACTCAGAAGAAAACCATAGGAACTAAGTTTTTTTTTTTTTTTTCACTTAAAATTTGATGAAATGCATTGTCAACAACGTGTCTATTTGCCCTTATAGCTCGATTGGATGCCCCCAAGCAGGCTATTTAGTTTTCACAAGGGGAAATGTGAGGGTGTGTAAAAGCGGCTTTTTAGTAACAATCGCAAAAACTTTATATGAGGCATTGTTATAGAAAATGAGTCTATCTACCAAATTTCAACTCGATTGGATGTCGGGTTAAAGAGTCCTGCAAATTCGCAAACACCCACATAAACAAAATCGAAGTTAATATAAAGGATTTAAAAAGCCACGCCACAAGCCATTAAAAAACCTATATCTAGTTCCATTAAAAAATCTATATCTTAAGAATTCAATTATGATAACAATATGATTGTCCTTTTATATTTATTAATTGTCAACTGTATCATACAACATATACTCTACTATTAAATATTAAAATGCTTATCAAATGAAGATTATTGAGCTTAAAATATAAGTTTTGGAAAGCCTAATTTCATAATCCCGATATTTTAAGAAAATTCTGTGAGCTCCGGAAACCCCCAAAATGTTTGCAAATGCAGATTAACCAATGATCGATTTAAATCATCTTATGATAGACATTATAATGGCATCTTAAATAATTTAGCAATGTCTTTATTTCGAAAATCTATTTATTAAACAGTTTCGTTTGAGGGAAAAATATTGCTTGAAAACAAGAGTATTTTAACTTATCCCCCACATATATCTGAATAACAAACACACGGTGAGATGAAATATTTACCTACGAACCATACGAATGAAGCCACCAAGAAATGTTTTCTATAGAAAAATAATAAAACTAATTGATTTCCCACGTAGGATATGAAAAGGAGCCATGAAAGTTCAACATGGTAAAACGACAGTTATATGAGTCAAAAAGAATCATGCCCTATTTTAACAGAATTCTTCATTCATCAGATGTGCATCAAGTTTCCGAAGTCATAGGGCTTCATTGTGATAGATTATGTGTGTTATGAGTGGAAAAACATGGAAGATACCTAAAAAAGAAGATAATTTTTTAGTCTTTTCGAATTTATAAAGCAATAATATATTGGCAGGGTAGGATTCTCAGATTGCAGCAAAATACACCTTAAAAATAATAGATATTTGAAGGCTGTTTTCATGGGATGTCAAGTCAGGAAATAAAATGAAAAATAACAAAATTATGTAAATGTACTTAAACGGATAAAATAAAAAGGGTGTAGTTTGTTCCTTCCTGTTTTGATATACTTTACAAACTTGTATTGACGTTTGGATATTAACTTCTTTATATTTATAAATAACTAATGACCATAGATCTTCATTACAAAAGCAGGTACAAGTATTCGAGTAAAATAAGTTGAATACAAATTCGATTAAAGCAGTTATAAAATGTGGGTTTTCAAAATGGGATGCAAATTGCTAAAAGTTTCATTTCCTTTCATATCAAAGCTTTTCCGGCAAACGTGAAGACAAGTTGCGAAGTTTAATTTTCCAAAAAGCATATGCAAATTACAGAAAGCTTCATTTTTCCTTCACTTTCGAGAGACTCTATTCAGTTTCATTCTTAAAAAATATAATAATTCAAAAAGAAAATTGTTAAATGAAAGTCATTTCCAATATCGACAAAACGAATCTACTTTTCCACAGAATAATTTCAAAATTTATCAATATCACAGATATTATTAATGCGGGTGTCAGGTATTTCATTATTTGCTGGGTTTCGCTGGGTGTGGAACATCGCACAACTTTCAATTACAATATATTGCTGATGTAGATTTGTGTAATTTATCATTTTTATATTTTCATCAATCGCTTAGAAAAATTGCCAGTTTGGCGAAATTTTTTGTGATAATTCTTATATGGTCTTTTTAAAAAAAAATCGAAATAATGGGAATTTTGGCGATATGCTTATCGATAATTCTTATATATATTATCCTTTCTTGTAAGTGAAACTGAGCAGAGATAAGAAAAACAAAACAAAAAAAAAAACGATCGTTAATGAGGTATGGCTCAAGGAAAGAGAACTTTGTGTTAAAGGCACTCGTTTTTCAACTTTTTACGCCATTAAAGCAATTTTACGGGAATTTTGGTGGTGGGTATATTTAGAACACCTTAAGAGGCATTACCACAGCGATTTTGAACAAAATCGTTAGAGCCGTCTTTTAGCAATTACTGAAAAACATGATTTTTTCAATGATTCAATGAAACATATTTTTCCTTACGCGCATGTGCGATTTTGACGAAAACCTTAATGGTAGGTCCCATGGCTACCACCAACTCGCACACCAAATTTGAATATCGTAGGTCAATTTGTTCGGGAGTTATTCTGACCACATACATACACACAGACAGACATTTTTTCTAGATCACTTTTTTGAAATCCCGATGTTCCCAAAGGTGAAGAAATAAAAAAAATAAAAATTTTATTTTTGACCGAATGCTATACTTTGACCCTATGTATACATATGGGTAATTGAAAGAAAAAAATTGCCAGTTTGGCGATATTTTTTGCGATAGTTCTTGTATGATTCCATAAAAAATAAAAAAAATTAAAAAAAAAAAACACCCTCCGCCAAAATGGTGATTTTGCTATATACTTCACGATAACCCTTATATTATCCGTTATTATAAGTGAAACTGGCTAGATAAGAAAAAACGATTAATAATGAGGTTTGCTCAAGGAAAGAAGACTCTATGTTGAAGACATTCGTTTTTCAACTTTTTACGCCGTTAAAGCATTTTTATGGAAATTTCGGAGGTGGGGATGTTTAGAACACCTTAGGAGGTACTACAGCGATTTTGAAAATCGTTAGAGCCGTTTTTTAGCAATCATTGAAAACATGATTTTTTCAATGGCAGCTACCTCAGCGATTCTCAACCTGTGGGGCGCACCCCCCTAGGGGGGAGGGGGGGGGGGGGCGGCGCGAGCACATTAGAGGGGAGGCGCGAGAATATCCAAGAGAAAATATTATTTTAAAAAATTGATTAACTGACTGAAAGGAAAGCACACATACACATAGAAAACAAAATACATTTTGATATATTTAACAAATAAAGTAAAACAACTTACTATATCAAAATTAATTTAAATTTAATAAAAACATACTAAATTAAAAACAAATTTAATAATTATTAGTGACTTCCTTGGGCCTGTCTTGCAGAACAAAGTTTTTCGAAGGGAAGGCTTAATATTAGAAATAGCAATTCTCAGTTCTGTTTCTATATTTAGCCGAGATCTATATTTTGCCTTCAAAGAAGCCACAGCAGAAAATACAGTTTCACAAAAGTAGAATGTTGAAAATGGTAATAGAATGCGAAATGCCCTTGTTTTTAGAACAGAAAAAGCATCGTCTACTCCTGCCCAAAATTCGAATAGTGATTTATTACTAAATTGTCTTTTGGTTTTGCCACTTGTCGTGAAGTCTATGAATTTTTCTTCCTCATCAATTGAGAGTTCTTCGGGAGTCTTATGAAATGGATCCCTAACCCACTCGTAACTTGCTATCAGTTTGTCGTCAGCAAGAAAATACTTTTTAGAATTCTTTGCCATCATGGCTAAATGATTTTCATTGGTTACAAAAACAACTTTTACATGTTCTTCTTCAGCCTTGTAAGTTTTAGTACAATCATCCACATTTGCAAACATTATTAGGTTTATTTGCTTTAAATTTCTGTTCCGGAATTCCAATTTTCTACGAAAAGCATTAAATTTATCACTCTTCTCCAACATATGTGTATTTGCTTCTTGGAGTTGGAAGATTCAAGTTATTTAATTTCTCGAATATGTCGACCAAGTAGCTCAATTTCATCACAAATAAACCATCGCGAAAATTCTCGGCATCCGGTCTGTTTTCTTCTTCTAGGAAAATGGCGATTTCTACTCTTAATTCATAAACACGTTGCAAAAATTTCCCACGCGATAGCCATCTTGCCTCGCAATAAAATAGTAACGTTGAATGTACTGAAATCATGTCTTTACAAAGTGCGGAAAATATTTTTGATTTCAGAGGTCTCATTTTTGTATAATTTACTACGGTTACAACCGTAGTTAACACAATATTCAGACCAGGACTCATTTCTTTCGAAGCCAAAGCTTCTCTGTGGATCATGCAATGTGTCCAGACGCACTGAGGCGATTTTTGTTTTACAAGTGCTTGTATACCTTGGAATCTTCCGGACATTGAACGAGCACTATCGGTGCATATTCCGACAAAATTTGTCTATTCTATGTTTGCCACTTTCATAAAATCATTTAAAATAGCAAATAATGCGATCGCTGTTGTTTGGAGTTCTATTGGTTTGCAGAAAAGTAGCTCTTCTACTGCTGACATATTATCACAAAATCAAACATATGCAATTAAATGAGCATCTTTATTATTATCTGTTGCTTCATCAAGCTGTATTGAAAACAATTTGTCACGCAACTTCTAGAAAAGCTGACACTGTACATCTTCAGCTATATCACCAATTCGACGAGCAACAATATCATTTGAAAGAGGTATGGACTGCAATTGTTTTGAAAAATTATCTCCAAACATAGTTTCTACAATATCAATTGCTGCTGGTAAAATAAGCTCTTCACCCATGGTATGAGGTTTTTTTACATCTGGCTATTTTATATGAAACTTTGTAAGATGCAATTAAAGCTTTTTAATTCACAGACAAAGTTTCTTTAAAAAATGATTTTTGCTTTTATATGATTTTAATTTTAATTCGAAGAATTCTCTGGGTTAGTTGACGAACTCACTATGAAGCGTTTCCAAGTGTCGTTTAAGTTTATTAGGTTTCATGCTGTCTGCGGCCAATATTTATGAGCAAATAATACACAAGGGAATTTCTTCTTCATTTACTTTAGTACTGGTAAACCTAAAATTTAAGTATTCTTGAGAATATTTTATTGATTTTATTTTCGGAATCACGCTCGTCTGTAGTCTTGT
Organism: Linyphia triangularis; assembly: GCA_963978545.1. Classification (NCBI taxonomy): domain Eukaryota; kingdom Metazoa; phylum Arthropoda; class Arachnida; order Araneae; family Linyphiidae; genus Linyphia; species Linyphia triangularis. The sequence goes on along the minus strand of OZ021723.1, from coordinate 60,871,598 downwards.
TGATGCTTGACTATCGTCTAATGCTCGCTTTGTTCCGCTTAAAAATGTATCCATGGGTTTACACAAATCTGCTGCCGTGAATATTTAATATGCTGAATTGCAATTAACACGAAAACATATATAACATACACATTCACGATAGATTCGATAGCGAAAGAAGGATCGACTCGAATGAGACTGGCTGGAATTGTGTTATCGAACATTTTCCTTCTTCCTATGAGAAAACATTTGCTCTGCGCATGCTCGAGACGGCATCGGTCGTGTTCACCGCCCGATTGGCAAAAGGCCAGATGTGGTTCCTCGCCAAAGTTGGCTCGTTTTTACTCTTGTTTTCGCAGTTACTTAAAAATAATTTAAAAACAGAATCCAAAATACTCAATATACATTATTGTTGTATACATTTTATTGTAAGCGGGGGCGCGATGAAAATTGTGATTGGAAACTGGGCCGCGAATACTGAAAGGTTAAGAAACGCTGAGCTACCTTATGGGGATGCGCGATTTTGACGAAAACCTTAATGGTAGGTCCCATGGCCGCCACTAACCATCATACCAAATTTGAACATCGTAGGTCAATTTGTTCGGGATTTATGCTGACCACAAACACACACAGGCATTATTTCTAGATCACACTTTTGAAATCAGAATGTTCCAAAACGTCGAAAAATGTTTAAAAAATCTATTTTTTATTTAATTTTTTTTTATTGAATGCTATTCTTTCATTACCCTATGTATACATACATATGGGTAATTGAAAGTAAAAATGATCCCGTAACAATCTAGGAGAGCACCCAAGCTATTAATGAAGCAAGCAATAAACAAATTATTATGCAAAATAGAAACTTTAGTAGCCCGAAAATTTATACAGGAAAAACTGCAATATCATATATACAAATCTCTATAAATATAAAGTTAGACATATGCAGATATTTCAATAATTTAGTGGTATAATGTACTGTGTAGACATTTAATTAAAACAGAAAAGGCAAATTTAAGTTTTTTTTTGTTTTTTTTTACAATATATTTTTATTTCTTTTTCTTTTCAAGTCTCAAGAAGAGAAAATATAGTTTCTAAGGTGACTTGATATATCGCAGCGAGATATTAAATTTCACCAGAATTTTGTGGCGGTAACGATGGTAGAAGCCATAAATTGCAGGATATTGATGATAATGGCCTTTAGGGTCGTGCTTCCGATGTCACCAGTCTTAATCAAAACTTCCGTTCCAAACCGAAATATAGCTCCTCACAAAGAGACACGCCTAAAAATACAACTGGAAGCTGGCTTATCTGTCCATAGTTCTTACCTTTCTTTAATTAAAAATACAAGCATTTTACCGAACGACTATTGAAGGTACTTAGGAGAAGCTACGTTTTTTTCTTATATGTATCAGTTAAGTTTAAAATATTGTGTTTCTTTTTCAAATTACTCAAAACAGTATTTTTCAATATTTATGTTTTTCTAGCACTCTGAACACTTACAAATTTTCAATAACTTACATGCCCAGTGCAATAAGCACTTAAGTCTAAGTTAAGTTTTAAGTCTGAACTTTTTACAGTTACATAAGGTTCCTCTTAAGGTGTTCTAAACATCCCCACCACTGAAATTTCCGTAAAAATGCTTTAACGGCGTAAAAAGTTGAAAACGAATGTCTTCAACACAGAGTTCTCTTTCCTTGAGCATACCTCATCAACGATCGTTTTTTCTTCTCCTCTCAACTCCGCTTATAATAAAGGATAATATAAAGATTATCAAAAAGTATATCGCCAATTTTTTTTTTTTTTTTTTTTTTTTTTTTTGTAGACCCATACAAGAATTATCGCAAAAAATATCACCAAACTGGCCATTGATACTTCTAAATCAGCGTCAGCCACTAGGCGGCCCGCGACAGCTTTTACTCCGGCCCGCCGGCAGTACAGAAGAGCAAAAACCAAATTTTGCTGAAATAATTTTAATTTGTCTACAATAGTATGTGTTTACTACCAAAAACCGCGTTTTCCATTAAGTGGCCCGCGTCAGTTAGTCTGAAAAATCCTTTTTTTTTTTTTTCTGAGACTGCCAGAAAAATAAAGCAATAATTTGAATTATTACCAATGACACATTCCTTCGCATTGCTTAGTTTTGTACTTATGATAGATACCCTACCCCCTCGACTCGTGAATGGCACAATTCGATTTCTGCTTTTTGAATGTGATGGGCAGGAATTGGGTGTTTTAATGCATATTGGCCTCTTTTGTCTTGACGTGAAAAGAAGAATCGTGATCTCTATGACTCCAGTGCAATAATAGCGTCGAGGACTAGTTTTAAACGCAAAGTAGATAGTGCAAAGCGGACCGGCCGTCATCGTCTCTCCATTAACATCGACTAAAATAAAGGATTTAGGAGGAAATATCTTTATTGATTACGAGTTTATACCAAGTCACACTGTAATATTGTCATTAAAGATTAACTTTGATGAACAATGTAAAGAAAATTATTTTTTTAATTATCTGAAACAAGAATCAAATATCAATTGTTTTTTTATAATAAAAAAAAAGTTAAATTATTGTTTCAATTTTCAAAATTGTTTTATATTGTTAAATCTTTAGTAATTATCACATTTCTAACATTGAACATATGTAGTAAAGCAATATATTTATTGGCGTATTCGGGATAAATCTGCGGCCCGCGGAAAGTTCCAACATAAGTCATGCGGCCCGTCTCTTAAAGTTAGTGGCGAACGCTGTTCTAAATGAAGGATGAAAACATACAAACGGTAAATGACACAAATCCACGTCAGTATTAGTAATTGAGAGTTGTGCGATGTTCCATACCCCTTGTTTTTCTTCTTATCACCTTTTGGCTAACAGTTGATTTAAAAATATTTACTATTTTGAATGCTTGAATTTGAAGTGAGCATATGTATATTTGGAAACCTTAACTTTTCATAAGGAATAATTTATATTTAGAAGTTTGAGTTGCAATAAATAGCAGATAATTTTGAATTTTAATGTTACTGTTTAATTAATAATCTTCGTTCGAACTATAGAAACATTTTTTTTTTTTTTTATAAAATAAGAAATAATTATTATAAATACATGTAGAAACTTAACTTACTATAATAATTAAATAAGTTGTTCAAAGGCAGAATGTTTGGACAGCATGGAAAAGGTCCCGCGAACGAACCTCGCCGATGCTCTTCAGTCTTTCTTTAAAATGAGTATATAGTGATCGTGACAGATAGTGTTGTGTTAACTGTTTTGCAATATGAGGGAGTTATCTCAGTTTTCTAACTCTATAGACTTAAAAAACTAGGACAGTTTCCATTGAAAGACCTCCCGGAAGTCATCAAGTTTCACACAGGTATCGATTTAACGAAATTCCTGTGTAGTATTGCCTCAGTATAGCTATTAAGCCAAAACATCTTTGGCTAATGCTAAAAGAAAATACCGGTAGTGGGCGCTGCAGTCGTTTCTAAAAGTACTGAATTGTATAAATTGTATGTGATTTTTTTTAACAAGAGGGCTACACTTCATTAAGACAGTGTAACATTGGACAACTCAGAGAAAAATTGGACAAAATTTAATGAAAACACCTTCTCTTCGAGGAGAAAGTTACACGCATTTTCAGGAGAAAGTTACACGGAGGTCTTCAAGGAGAAAGTTACACGCATTTTCGTCTTGAATGGAAGAGAATATGGAAAACTTTCATCAAGCAACAAATTAGTACGAAATCATAATAAAATAAATTACTCTACTTTAGTTTATTACTATTAGAGGGCGCTATTTTCGCTTTAAGAAAGTATTGAAGTGAATTGGTTGTAAGTAATTTTTAGCAACAGCTACAAGAGGACTATACTGTATTGAAACATCAATCATGGGCAACTCATTATTGAGTTATCCATACTCCATGCTATAAGGAGAAACGCCTTCCGGGAGGTCCTTCAAACGGAAACTGGAACACATTTTCGTCTTGAATGGAAGGAAATATGGAAAACTCTCATCAAGTAGCACATTAATTCGAACGCGATTGTAATAAAATTTAGATAATCAAATAAACCAATAAGTTCAATTTATTACTGTTAAAGGTCGTTTTGTCGATTTGGAAAAGTATTGATCGGTTATATGTGATGTCTTAGCAACAGCTACAAGACAAGAGGACTGTACTGCACGGAAACTTCGTAAAACATAGGCAGTTCATTTTTGGGTTATCCATATTGTAATGAGGACTGCCTTCCGTGAGGTCTTTTAAAGGGAAACTAAAAAAAATTATTTGATTTTGCGAATTCCATTAGTTTTATTCTGGTTATTTTATTGCTTGACGGGAATGTTCCTTATTTCCTTTCTTTCGAGATGAAAATGCGTTTCAATTTCTCCTTGAAAGACCCTCTGGAAGGTGTTGCTCCTTATAATTTGGCTAACCTAATAATGAGTTGTCCATGTTTTAGGATGTTTTTATGCAGAATAGTCTTCTTGTAGCTGTTGCTAAAAATCACATACTACAAGTAACTGAATTTTACAAAGAGACTGGAGCGTCCCATAACAATAATAAATTGAACATAGTAATTTATTCGATTATATGAATTTTGTTATGATCTAATTCTAATTACTGTCCTGCTTTACGGAAGTTTTCCATATTTCCTTCCATACAAGACAAAAATGCGTTTCAGTTTCCTCTTTAAAGTCCTTCCGGAAGGCATTCCTCGTTATATTCTCGTAGCTCTGAATGGTTCAGTTGTAACGATGTCTCAAAGTCTATTGCTAAAAATAATCAAGTGTAACTTATCCAATTCAATATTTTGAAAATCGACTGCAGGTTCACCTACAGGTAATAGTTTAAGCTAATTTTGTAATTAATTGTATTTAATTTTCATAAATTTTGTCGAATATTCAATAAACGTACAAGTTATTTCAATCCCCTTTTAGTAACGGTTTTCAATATATTAATTTTTAAAGAAAGGGTGTCACTTTTGGAACACTCTTTTAATCCAATTTATTAAGAATGTGGTGTATTTCAGAACATTCGAAAATGGAATCAAAGAGCATTAAAAAAATAGAATTCCAGATATTCTTAACACATCATTATTCAACACGCTTGACTAATTCTAAAAATAATAAAAGAAACTGAAACAGCAAGCGATATTTAAAAGAATGGAAATCAAAAATGCGAATTAAAAAAGAATATTGTGAATAAAATGAAAACATGCAGTATTTCAATTTGGCGTCAAATTAATCGCCAAATTGATGTGGGTGGTGTTTAAGTTCTTTCAAGTCAATTCATTGGAAAGGCATGGGCAACTTGCATTCTATTCAATATCATTGATACGTTTGGAGTCGGTAATTCGGTTTTTATCCTTGAGCTGCCTTAAAAGAGTCCCGACATTAAAAAAAATTTTAGACCCATAAATTTTCCTTTGCGACCCCGACAATGAATTGGAAATATGCATTTTTATTCCAGAATACGCGGGTACTAAGGAAGTGCGGTCGTTTCTGAACACCCTGAATAATAAAACTACCAGTAAATGTTCCACCACAAGTGCAAAACATGTTTTTATTTAAATTATTTCCAACTGATGATGCAAATTCTCCTAAAACTTTAATTGAACTGAACTCGCTAACATAACTGGTCCAAGAGAGCTGGCATGTGAGATATTCTCTTATTTAATGAAAAAGCCATTCTTTCTAAGCAAATGGGAAAAACATTTTGAAGGAATGCTATCTAGAAAGCGTGAGAGAAAATCTCGTAAAGAGAATTCTCCCGGACCAATTCAAATATGTCATGATTCCCTAATACAGCTCAAGTTTCAACTACATTAATTGGAGAACATAATTTCCTCTGTTGTTGTCAATTGCATAACATTATTAGATGTTGACTGATTAGTTGCTATGGCAACTGAGTCAACTTCTCTGCTCCTGGTGAGAAGGAAAGGTTTCTGGTTACCGTGGCTTCAAGTATCAGCTATTAGTCTGTCAATGCGAGCAATCCAGTTACACAATTTAACAAGAGCAAAGAAAAATTAATTTTTTGACAAGCTCCCAATAGAAAGTTATTTATAGTACCTTTAAAAATTATTAAAATTTTGCGGGTCTTTCTTATCATGATGCGAAATAATTTTACTTCAATATTTTGTTTTTCCAAAGATTGAATGTACGCTTACAAGGATGAGTAGGTCAATAAAGCTAACCGATTTTTTTTTCTTTCATTTTTTTTCTTCTTTTTTTAATTCACGCATCGAAATCCACTGAATAGTTCATGAGTAAAAATGTCCCTCTCCGCGGAAGTCACGAGAAAACGTTTCATAGAAATTAAGAAACTCAAATACTTATGGTCTAACACATAACCCCCAAACGACAATTGCAAAGTAAAAATAAAAAGACAACACTTAAAACTTGAAGGCAGGTGTAAACCTTACAATATCGGAGGAGAATTCATCGAACTAAAAGAGTACTTGGGGAGTTAAAACCAGAATTCTTACCCCCTTTTGTGTTTTCAGCATTTCACTTTCTTTGTAAAGGGGTCGAGGACTGAATTTCTTTTCTTGTGTTCGTTCACACGAAAAAGGTATGTGGGGAGGGGGGAGAAAGAGGGGGTTGTACACAATTTTTATTTTTTTATTTTACTTCCCCAGTCAGCACTTTTATCCATCTAAGAACCGGTTTACATAATGGCTTTCACATGCACTGGAATATAATGCTACGGGTCACCTCAAGAACCTGTCTTGGAAAAAATACATAAAAAAAAAAACTTACTGTAAATACAAACAGCGCTGTGGTATGTTTATTTTTGGAACTTCTCAAAAACTGAACATGATCTCAAAGTGGATCTGAGAGATTTTCATTACTGCTAGGGTTTAAAAGGTTTTTCGATTTTTCGTTCAATTTTCATTAGTTTCATGAAAACCCTCTTTTTATAAAGAACCATAAATGCAAAAATTTATAAAATCTAAAGGATAATTTTAATGCCAAGTTATCAACAATTTGATCAATCAGTTTTTGAATTAGGATAGCATAAAAAAATTCTTTTGATATAAATTCAAAGGGAAATTAAATTTCTGCAAAAAATTATTTTCAAAAAACTTTAGACAAAAATGTGGCTTTTCTTATAATTCTATCTAAAATTAAATATATTCATCGAAACTGAACTTACTCAAATTTTTAAGGTCGTCCTGTTCTATGGATTCCTTTTTTTTTTCCTCCTCCCCCCCCCCCCCCAATAGATTTAAATATTTTCCATCATGTAATGAATTTTTGGAATACCTCAAAAACAGTACAAGTTAATTTACTATATAACAGCTTTAACCTTACGAGTAAAACATAGAAATTGAAACGCCAGGTGCAGCGAATTTTAAAAGGTTTCATATTTTATCAAGATAAGTTGGACGTGATCGATAAATTTCCTGAACACAACAGGTACATTTTCAAATCTCCAAAACAAACAGAAACCAGCAGAGAGGATTGAGAAGGGGGAGGGGGAGACTTTTAATGAAAAATCTGGTGACGATATTGCCTTGAAATTTTGGATGCCCCTCAACCGCATATATAAGGAATACGCATAAATAAGGTATTGTAGAGAAGGATAACATTAACAATACAAAAAAAAAAAAAAAAAAAAAAAAAAACACCTACTTAAGTGTGGAAAGTATAATTTACTATACAGACAACAACATTCATGCACTTATAAATGTAAATACTTATCCAGCTTGAAACAAAAGATTCACATGAATTTTTCCAACACTGCAACTTGGAGAAATAATTATGTACCACAGAGAAATAGTACACTGTAATTTAGTTTGTTCTTATAATAGTTTACTATTGAGGTACAGAATTAAGGCCTGTTTATAGCAGAGTTCATCCTAGAAATGAAAAAGGGCAGGGTGGTATTTTCCAAAAAAAGGGCACTTCCTGTTTACGAGGACACTTTTATGGTAAATTGCGGAAATACGCGTTTTCTGCCACAATTTCAATATTGTTATACTTTTCTACCACGATAAATAATTTTCAATATTCTGGAAAAAAAATTATAATGCAAAAATCCGTGAATCAAAAACTCGCTCAGAAACTTAAAAGATATCAAAATACTGATAAAATGCTTCAGTCCTAATTCTGCTGGAATGAGACTGAGAAAATTATTAAAATTAAAGTGCAATATACACAGTAAAATTTTCATCAAATAGTAATTTTTATAAAATTATAATACAGTAAAATTAAGATAAGAATATTTTAGTATAATGAAAATGTGTTAAGATAAGAACTTTTCACTCTTTCAAAATTTTCTAAAGTTTGAATGAATCAACCTTAAACTTCATCTCTTAGTTTTGCTATTGTCAGATAGAGAATAGAGTTTCTCCAAATTTAACATTATTCATTGTGGGATATCACAAGGAGTATTCCGACTAAAGAACTTGGACTATGTCCTGAAATTTCTGCATTTTTTAATTTTCAAAATCGGATCAAATTTAGCGTCAAAACGGCGAGTTTTTTGCCGTGCATGCCGCTATTATGTAAGCTATAATAGAAGTTTTATTTTTTTAAAAATCGGAAATAATCTGGGATTTTGGTTGCATTCCTGTTATGTTTAATTTTAAATATGAAACGGATGTTTAGAAATTAATTGGTAACAGGCAAATTACCAAAAACACCCCCTAAATTTAACAGGAGAACATCGCGATTACGCGTGTCCAAATGGAAATATTCTTTTTAAATTCTAAGTGTAAACATTTGATAGTTATAAACCTTTAACTAAGTTATTCAAGTCTTTCAAATTCCTTTCTTCACTATTTTGAAGGAGGCATGGTAAAAATTCAGCGAAATATACTTAATCAAAACACGTACGAAATAGCCATCGGAGTTTACTAATGTGCACTTGGGAAATTGTAAGACGGCGCCCTACAATCCACCTACTAATGAAGCACGTTATATGGACATCTACTCAATGGTTTCAGTCCCTGATATATACGTTGCGCGTTTGAACATGAATGCGCATGCGCGACAGCCGATTTCAGTAGGGGTGATCCACATACTGCGTACTGTTGGGAGGGGAAAAAACGAAAGTTTTTCGAATTCTTTCAGGATGAAATTTTTTCTGAAAAAGGGCAGGAAGGGCGCTATTTTTATAAAAAAGGGCAAGAAGGGAGCTATTTTTATAAAAAAAAGGGCAAGAAGGGCGCTATTTTTAAAGAAAAAGGGCAGGCAGGGCGCGCCGCCCCTCGAAAAATGCCTAGGATGAACTCTGTATATAGAACACCTTCGCGCTTTTAGAAAAAGGAAAAAATATGCAATCATTTTCTGTACAACGTGTCAAGCGAGTTTTATTAAAAATTGAATGTTTTTAGGAAATAGGACACTCGGTTTACATTAAAGAAAAAGACGATTAAATAACCATTGAATACTCCAATCCCAATGCTGGGATGTTGGATAATCTATTTTAAAAATGCAATAATGAGGGTTTGCGAAACTTGTAATAAAATAGAGAAAGGGAAATGGTTGCGTTTAAAGGAACATAGATTTTTTTTTTTTTTTAATCTCGCCCTTTCATTCCCCAATTGTAGAAAGTATTCAATTATTTTCTACATCTGACGTAGAAAGTATTGTAACTGTCCATAAATTGACCTCACATTTTTTTTTTTACGTATTAGGCCTGCCAACTCTCAGATTCCAAAAATGCAAAAATATGGAATGGTGTTTGTTCGTCTTTTTATCCTCACGTTAGAAATTGTACCGTGTATAAGCAAACAGAGAAAACTCAATTGATTTTAATAAAACTGGGAAGGTGTATGGGGCTGGGGTTCAATTTTCAAATAAGCTCTAAGAAAAATTCCATTATGCTTAAGAAGCTTGGAAATCAAGATTTTCGTTCTTTTATGTTAAACCTTATTAAATGTCAAATATTCGGTTTGAATTTTATTTTCTGTTGCCACAGAATATTTTTATTTTACGTTTTGAATAAATTAAAAAAAAAAAAAAATTACAGTTTTATTTTCTACACTAACGTAGACATAAGCTATTACGCAGACTTAAGTTCGCCTGTATGTTCCATATCAACAAACATTCTTGGTCAAAACTATAAATTTATAACTATTTTTGTGACCTAACATTTGATCAGGCTTGTCAATTTGAGGATATATGTATTTTTTTAATTGCCAATAATTCTAAATTGGTAAGGTGTTTTTTTTCTGTCCTATCAAAATACCCTAGGACAAGAGAGTTTACAGTTTCTCTAGATGATTTTTTTTTTATAAGAAAATAAAAATTTAAAAAATTAAAACATCAACTGAGGAAGTGATACAACTTTCCCAAATTTTACATGAACTCTTTCTTTTCATCCCAATTATGATCTGCTACAAATCATATTGTTGCGTTGGTGAGTTCGAAAGACTTGAAGCCAAAGCAGATCAAAACTTGCAGAAATTTATTCCGATATACTCTTCACAGATTATTTTACAAAACCTGAACTTCTCGTTCTAGAAGACTCAATACAGATCTTTACACAACAATAGAGCTCAAACAGCAGTTAAAAAAAAACTTCACAACTGCTACAAATCGTCGCAAAAGACAATGCAATACAGTTCGCTTTAGAACTACTCTGAATGCTCACTGAAACTCAGTATCTCAACTCAGCAATTCCAGTCAACTAACGGAACCAACTAACGCCGGCCTTACATAGGAGTCAAACCTTCTTGAAACTTCTAGAGGTAGATATTTGGAGAACTTTCCAGATCGTAGTCGAAAAGTCCAATACATGTACATGGGGACCGAAATCTCGCCAAATTGGCGAGATAGAGCCAGGTTGGCGACCATTTGACGACATTTTCGGTCCCCATGTACATGTATAGGACTTTTCGACTACGATCTAGAAAGTTCTCCAAATATCTACCTCTAGAAGTTTCAAGAAGGTTTGACTCCTATATAAGACCGACGTTAGTTGAGTCCGTTAGTTGACTGGAATTATTGAGTTGAGATGCTGAGTTTCAGTGAACATTCAGAGTAGTTCTAAAGCGAACTGTATTGCATTGTCTTTTGCGGCGATTTGTAGCAGTTGTGAAGTTTTTTTTAACTGCTATTTGAGCTCTATTGTTGTGTAAAGAGCTGTATTGAATCTTCTAGAACGAGAAGTTCAGGTTTTGTAAAAGAATCTGTGAAGAGTATATCGGAATAAATTTCTGCAAGTTTTGATCTGCTTTGGCTTCGAGTCTTTCGAACCCACCAACGCAACAACTGGTGTCAGAAATGGGATTTGAATGCCGATAACCAGAGCAATGGCGGAACAAGATGAATAATTTCAACAGCTTTTTGCTCTCATGCAAGAAAGGTAGAGAAGAGATGAAGATTGGAATATCAGAATGGCTGGAAGAAATGAAAGCGAGCCAAGAAGAGATAAAGAAGGGAATACCCGAATGACGGGAAAAAATGAAAGCGAGTCAAGAAAAGACGAAGAAAGAGATTTTGTCTGGCCAAGATGAGATGAAGAAAGAGATTTTGTCTGGCCAAGAAAAGATTAAGAAAGAGATTTTCTCTGTTCAAGAAGAGATGAAGAAAGATATTTTCTCTGGCCAAGAGGAAATGCAGAAGAATAATGCTGCGATCTCTGCCGGGCAGGAGGATTTAAAGGAGTCTTCGAATGCGACACTAACTTGGCAGGACATTTCCATCTGTAGTCCTACGACAAAGCAATATTGGGGCCTCTGGGACTCTGACCATATTCGAAACGGCGTGTTGTACTGGAAGTTTGAATCTGATGATGGAAAGACATCCCGATGGCAACTATTACTTCCAAGATCCCGAGTCACAGACGTTCTTAAAGAACTACATAGCAGTCCAACTGGAGGCCACTTCGGAGTAATGAAGACGTTGCAAAGAGTTCGAGAGCGATTCTACTGGAGTAAGGCGAGGGCTGACGTGGAGAAGTGGTGCCGATCATGTGATGCCTGTGCAACCTGGAAAGGACCAAAGAAACGCAGTCGAGAAAAACTGCAACGTTACAACGTGAGAGCTCCTTTTGAACGGATTGCGTTTGATATCTTGAGATCCCAACCACGATCTCCTGACGGTAACAGATACCTCCTTGGAGTCATGGATTATTTTACGAAGTGGCCAGAAGCGTATCCTATCTCTGATCAAGAGGCTACCACCGTTGCAGAGGTAATGGTTCAGAGCTGGATTTCCAGATTTAGAGTGCCTCTTCAGTTACATTCTGATCAAGGAAGGAATTTTACCTCTGCTGCAATGAAAGGACTTTGTGATCTACTTGGCATTGACAAAACACAGACGACGCCTTTACACCCACATTCGGATGGCATGGTGGAGAGGTTTAACAGAACCATCCTCAATAACCTCTTACTGATGGTTTCCAGAAACCAACAGGACTGGGATCAGAAGTTACCTGTGTTTCTTCTGGCCTATCGCAGCGCTGTCCACGAGACTACCGGCTATTCCCCATCCCTGATGCTCTTCAGTCGTTACCTTCGTCTGCCTTGCGATCTGTTGTTTGGCCGACCTCCGTATGCACCTTCATCGCCAGAGGAGTACGTCAAGGATCTTCAGGCACGGTTTGAAGATGTGCACAATTTTGCTCGAGAGCGAATCCACTTGGCGACGGATAAGATGAAGACCAGATACGACACGAAGGCTACAGGCCATCAATTCCACGAAAGTGACAAGGTTTGGTTCTGGAACCCGAAACGACAAAAAGGACTTTCTCCCAAACTTCATTCTCACTGGGATGGTTCCTACTCAATCCTCAACCGGCTGAATAATGTCGTGGTCCGAATCCGTAAGTCATCCAATTCTAAACCTAGAGTCGTTCATTACGACAGGTTAGCCTCTTACTATGGCCATAGTTTGTAATCCCCCTAATGTATAAAGTGTAAATAGTTATTAAGACCATGGTCACATGTGTATATACATTTTTAAGTTTATTTATTTTCAGTAATGTTTCTGTCTTTCTGTATATAAATTAGTAAGTTTTATAGTTTAGTAATGAACACAGAGTGTTTGCTATTGCTTTGAAAGTAAGCCTTCCTTTCCGGGAACTGTACTGCCCGGGACGAGCAGTCCTTGGGAGGGGGGCAATATTACGAATTTTTGTATATTTGTAAATATTTCTTAGTGTTAATTTTGTAAAAAGATAAATTTATGTACATTTCACATAAGGCAGTGCAATAGTTCGTCTTAGCTTGGCTTCCCTGCAATATGTGTCTTAATGCTTGATAACGAGTTTTACAGAGATAACGCTGGGAAACGAGTTTTACAAGGAGCAGGGCATTTAACATTATGGTAATGGCAATCTCGCCAGATTGGCAAGATAGAGCCAAGCTAGCGACGGTTTTGGCGACTAATTTTTGTCACCAAATTTGGTGAGAAATCGCCAAATGACGCCAAACTTGGCGACTATTTGGCGACATTTTCGGTCTCTATGTGCATGTATAGGACTTTTCGACTACGATCTGGAAAGTTCTCCAAATATCTACCTCTATAAGTTTCAAGAAGGTTTGACTCCTATATAAGGCCGGCGTTAGTTGAGTCCGTTAGTTGACTGGAATTACTGAGTTGAGATACTGAGTTTCAGTGAGCATTCAGAGTAGTTCTAAAGCGAACTGTATTACATTGTCTTTTGCGAAATGTACATAAATTTATCTTTTTACAAAATTAACACTACGAAATATTTATAAATATACAAAAATTCGTAACAATATTTTAGTTTTTACAAGTACACTAATTTGAAGCGAAGGTCATAACTAATAGTCAAGTCAAATTAGGGCCAAAAATGGGCGAACCTTTAAAACAAATTGCAACAAAAGGTTTTTTCGTGTTTTTCGATTCAGAAAAATGTCCTGAACAACATATCAAAAGTCTAGAAAAATCTAAGTGGCGGAAGACCGTCATATGCACGCCATCTTGAATTTCTTTTGTAATCTGTAAAATACCTATAATTAATGCTATAGGGCTCCGATTTCCTTCAAATATGTACCAAATGAAAGGGTTTTTAATGCTTAACCTTATTAACTAGAAATACTCCTTGCTAAAATAACTATTTCACTGTAATAGAATTAAAAAGTATTTTTATTTGTTTGTTTTGATTGCTTTTTAAATCATAAATTTAAAGTTTTCTTTTTCTGTTATTTATCATAAATATAAAATTTCTCTTAAAAACAATTTGAATAAAAACACAAAATATATTACATTTCATAAAAATGTCTGGCATGAAAGCCAAAAACTACTCATACCACCAATTTTGATATTTAAAAATAGTAGTTTGAAGAAATTTATAACCGAAATATGTAATAGTAACAGAAATAAAATCTATTTTCATTCAAAAAATTTTTCGCAATTACTTCTTTCAATTGACAATTTTTTTTCACAGTTATTTCAATTCAATCTTAATGTAGTGTAAGTAATCTTGTATTTACTTCTTGAAACATCCAACAGCTTATTATTTCAGAGTTATTCTGAGTTGTTATTCAAAGTTATTTCAGAGTTATTCTGAGTTATTATTCAAAGTTATTTCAGATTTATGCAGATATATTTCAGAGTTAGTAGGTGCAGATTCCATTTCGCAGAGCATTCTACTCGGAAGTACTTCTTTAAACGTCAGCCATTTTTACGCACTTAATCTAGAATCTAATAGTTCAACTAATCAACTCGTTCACAAAGAATCAATTTTACTACTTACATCAAGTAACATATAATACAAAAATCATTATACCAATTCAAGACAATATTTTCTTATGCATATTTTTTCTCTAGCAGTAATCATATCTAAGAAATATAAGGTTAATCACATCTAAGGAATTCTGTTGTATTTGGTAGCAATTCATTACTTGTCTGCTTGTTTTTAATTGGTAAAAATTGTCTTTTGAAGTGGCAGTGATACTTCCAAAGCCTCTGTAATTGTTAATGTATTCAAGGCAGCACATTTAAAAATACATGTCCTCTTCTAATTTGTGCTACTGCCTCTTACTAAACATATAGACCACTGTATAGCTGTAAAACTTTCGTTTAAAAATTCATTTTAAGCTATATTGTGTCATATGATGACCAATGCATCCCAAAAATTTCCCCTCGTTATGTAAATCACCAAGTATTGGGACTAAATCATTTAAACTATTTCCTTGGTGTTCAATTGAAATAATTGCGAAAAAGTCGAATGAAAACTAATTTTCTTTTATGTCACATCATTACCTTTTTTTGGTATAAATTGCATCAAACTGCTACTATTTTTAAATATTAAAGTTGGTAAGAGTAGTATTTGACTTCCATGTTTAAAAATTTTATAAAAATTTTGTGATTTCAGTTAAATTGTTTGTAAAAGTAATATATTTGTGGTTCAATAAGTAGTCGAAACAAGCAAATATAAATATTTTTAAAACAATTACTATCAAAAAGTTGTTTAAATAGAATGTGTTTCTATTGATAAGGTTAAGCATTAAAAACCCTTTCAGTTGGTACATATTTGAAGGAAATCGTAGCGCTGTAGCATTAATTATAGGCATTTTACTGATTACAAAAGAAATTTAAGATGGCGGCCATATGATGGTCTTCCGCCACTTAGATTTTTCTAGACTTTTGATAAGTTGTTAGGGACATTTTGCTGAGACGGTAACTGCAAAAAAAAAAAAAAAAAAAAAAAAAAAAAAAAAAAAAAACTTTTGTTGCAATTTGTTTGATGTGTTAACCTAAATTGACTGGACTATAAGGCCTTGTCCGTCTGTGACAGGTTATTACAAACATGTGCGATTTGTCAAATAAAAGGTATCGCCGAGATGAGTTTACATAACAAAATTCAACTAGAAAATCCATTTACAATACTTTAAGGCATATCGGTAACTATAACCGTTACAGACAGGCGTCATAAAAAGTTTAAAGGTCTTTGTAAGATTAGAAGAAATTTCAAACGAAATACAGCTTCTATGGAACTGTGACACTTTGAACATTAAAAACCTTCCAAATTTTCAGGGTATTTACTATGATCTTCATCAACTGGGAATAGGAGGATTCAGTCATTAATTGCCACTAAATTGTACAAAATTGGTATCGGTACCTGATAAATCCCAATGCAAAGTTTTTTTAATGGCGACCAGCGAGGGCAGCAGAGGGGAAGGGGGATATCAAGCAGCATTTACTGCAGGAAGAAATAAAGTATTTGCACTTATATAAAATATTTGTATCTCTTTTTAGAAAACCAAAATTACGACGAGTCTAAACTCAAACAATCAAATTAAATATAACTTAGATTTTTTTTTCCTACTGGAAAACGTACAGGCACTAAAATTATGTTTTTTTTTTGTTTTTGTTTTTTTTAAAATTAAAATTAAGGTGCAGTTTTTTATTAAAATTAATCCATTCTTTTTGGAATGAGGACTTCTGAAATTTCTGATAAATTGAAACTCCCTCAATCCGCTACTGACAACCAACCGCAAGCCGAAATCTCTGCAACATTAACAAAACTATAGTAAAAACATGTTTATTCTATTAAAAGGGAAAAGGAATTTTCCATTGAATGACTGGTTTACTTCATTTCTCATAAAAGAACTAAACGCCTATAAGAACCAAGTCTTTTGATTGATTAATTAAAAGAACAGAAGTTTTCCTGCCCATACAAGGAATAAATCCTGGGAGGCGCATCATTTGAGTTATTCCATTTGTTAAAAAACCGATTGCATTTTTCTTTTACTAATTTTTAATTATAAACCTGCAGTAGTAAATTACAACTTAGATGTTCTTCTAATACAAACTGGAAAGTAATTTTCAGATAAAAAAAATCAACAAGGAAACATGTATCTTATTCTTAAAACACAAACTGGACAGCAATTTTCAGGGGGAAAAAATCAACAAGGAAAGACGCAAAGTTTTTTAGTGGCGACCTTCTTGGATTACATGAAAGAATACTTGAGTTACTGAATGAACTTATAAATATTTTAGACCAGGGGTTCCCAAACTTTTAAAAATGTCTACCCACTTTTTAGAAATTGAATCTATAGCGACCAACTTTATCCTCGGCGCATTGAATTTGAGACGAACAACAGCACACACTCTATCTGAAAGGAATTTTATGTGGAAAAGGAGCCTTTGTGAAAAATTTAAATGACAATACGGTGATGTCTAATTACTACAACCCTATTGCAAATCATACAACATAAGGAATTTATTTTAATGACAGAAACACTTGTAATGAAAGTTGGCAGAAATTTCCACTCAAAAAAAAAATCGCCAAGCATTTAAATATTTTATTATCACTGTTAGTTAAGAAGTGTGCATGTAACAAAACAAATGTTACTGGAATGCGCTGAAAAAATAAATCCGTGTTTAACAAATTTAGTACCCCCAATAACCCACCTTTTCAACCCACTCTTTTTTTAGATGGCCTTCCTTATTAGAAACGAAATGTGAAGGTGTTACAAAAACATTCCTCAAATTGAAACAATTTAAAACATTAATCAAATTTTAAGGAAATAGGTATGAAAGTATCCCACCGTAAACTGGTACGTCACGTATCCCTCCTTTAAAGTAGACAACAGTAGAATTGGAAAATAAATTCAGTCGCATTTGCATGTTGAATCTTGTCAGTATGAGTAGGAAGCAGCAATAAAAATTTTGAAATGAAATTGAGGATAATTCAAGAAAACGAAAAACAGACGATTTCTGATATGCGAGCTCCCAAAAACTCAAATAATATACTTACAATTCCATGAACAAATTCCATTAACAGTTTTTTTTTTTTTTTTTTTTTTTTTTTTTTTTTTAAATTTTAAAGCGTATTGTAAGAAAATTTGTAACTTTTCGCAGAAACACACTTAGAAATCTTGATTTTTTTTTAAATAAGAATGGGGGGGGGGGGAAGCATCAAATTTCTTTTGCAACTCCTCACCAACTAAATTCGATGCTCCATTGTCACACTGGCTGTCACAATCCCACAATTAAATTTATTTCATTCTAGACAACTTGATAAAGTTATGACTGATGGTCTATCACTTTTTAATGAAGTATAGAACAAAATAAACAAAACAAAAAAATAATTTTAAAAAAAAATCGATTTTCTTCTCAACAATCGATTCTAACTCTAACAAATTTTATTGTTTGCACTGCAAGCGGAACTTTCAGGAAACAAGGAGTAATATTTCAAGTTTGATGTCAAAAGCACATGAAAAACGATTCTACAGTTCAGCATTGTCTACCCAATTAGGTAGCTCCGTTTTAATATTTTTCCTTTTAAAAGAATATCATAAAATTTAACTTCCTAATACTCCTTCCGAAAAGAATACTCTTATAAAAGGGAGTTCATTATCCCTTTGACACTCGGTGAAAACTTCTCTCGACACACACAGTTCGTTTGGAAATTTAGAAGATAACTATAAAAATTTAACGAGGAAATAATAAATGCAACGCGATTTTCTTAAAAAGTGTCATTTCTTGCACTTCCTTTAGTACGTAACAGATAATGAAACTTAGCAAGCAAACATATGCGCCTAATTTTTGGTGTTTGTTGACCTATTTTAAGCTACGATTGCAGAAATAAATCTTACCTAAGTGTAAATTTGGATAAAAAAAAATTCCTTTTCCAAGGAGCCGAAATTGAAATCTGCGTGGACCTTCACGCGTGACAAAGCCGCGTACGTGACCAAAATAAAGAAACTTCCAGGCACTCGCCTTGTTATAATTTCCAAAGGCATCATTTCCGGAATTGGGCGATCATTTACTGTAATCAAGTTCGCTGGCGGCGTACATAACCTTATTTATATTAAACACCGGCATATTTTCTTCCTGCTTTTTGTGGGAGGGTGCAGAAGAGATCCATCGATTGAGAATCAGGTCATATCTCCGTAGTGGTGATATGAGCAGTCAATACTCGTAAGCCAGACCATAATTAATCCACATACGTTTCCCACTGGCGCTTGTAATGAAAATGTCAGGGCGCTGGATACGTAATATACTGAAAGTGTAGATAGATAAAGTTTATTATTCAGTGTAAAACTGTTGTAACTTACTTCAATGAAACGGGAATGATTTATTATTATTATTATATATATATTTTACGGTTTGCACAAACACTGTTGAGCTCCATTCCTTTGTAATGCAAATTCAAACGAAATGTCAAGTGTGATATTACAATTATTACCATTTACAATAAAAAGTTGGCATGTATTTATATTAGTGGGTGAGTGCTTTGAGGTAGCTGGCTAATGCTTTACAGCCATAGGGAAACCGGTTCCTACAGCATACTCAGTGAACTCACTTCATCTTGTCCTGTAGTATAGTTTCTGTTAAAACTGAAAGATTGATTGTTTGGAATTTTCTTAATACAAGAGCTACACGATTTATACTGCGCTGAACATCGCAATAACATGTAAGTAATCTACATAATTTTGAACTCGGTCAGATGAAAAAGCATCATCTCATTTAACACCTTCCACATCCACATGAGGACATTGAGGCTTCAGCAGATCTAAATTGCAGTTACCATTATTCTACATATCGTTGTTTCGGCGAAGAAAACACATATTCCACCCTTTAGATTGTCGCCTATCGCAACAGGCCACTAGGAGTCGTTAAAACACAAACATTAAAACGAAACATTGTATTTGACATTGACATATTATTAAGCAATTCAAGCGTGAAACTATGTAATGTGACTATTTATACTAAAAAAAGCATTTTCCTTAGTTAACATTAAATACAAAACAGACTTTTGAAGAAAAAAACCTGTTATTTTCGCAGAAAGTGAACATTTTCTAAAAGATTCTTCAAATTATAGCCTAATTGTTTCACAGCTTCCTTCGTGTCTTTTCGCCTAAGCAAGGGGTAGGCAGACCGCGACTCCTCTCATTGATATTTGTGGCTCCTCAAGTTTTAAGTAACTCAACCTAAGAATAAATTGATAAAGCAATAAATGGTAATAAATTTGTGTTTTGATTTAGTAAACCCATAATAAACTTACTAAGTAATTTCAAACTCGAGAAGTAAAGAAAAAGAGAAGAAACAGAGATGAATTGGATGAACTGGTACCCGTTTTCAAATACCAACTTATAACAGCGTTCACAGTGCCCCCTGGCGTATTCTCAGTTGAAGTACGAAACACTCAGAGAGCGCAACAGGACCATTTGTACAGTCCCAGTTGTATTCAACTTTTGTTGACGTTCGTTATTCTCTCGTCTTCGGATGAGGTAAATAGCTCCTTTCGCGGTAAACTTTTCACGGTTCTGTTAAAACGCCTTTTACGCATGCTTTTGAAGTACTATATTGGAAAAACTTTGCCTCGACATCGTCTAAAAGGAAGCGAACAATTGATGAGAAAAATCGTGAATTTAATAAAGAATAGACTGAGTTGTATGCCTTCATTCCAAAGCAAGATGGACTACCGACTAATCTCACTTACCCTGATTTTTATACCGAAAAAATGGTATAAAAATATTTACATTGATAATGCTTATATTTATTTTGAGTATCTTTAAAATTTTTACGATTCAGATTATTGGACGTTTCTCATGAATTTGGTTCTTTGCGCAGAAAAGTCTGCCGACCCCTGGCCTAAGCACCTGTGTTCCACGTATAGTTATCAGCAAATGATTTTGATAAACTTCCATAACAATTTTTCTCCTTTTAACTTTGCATTAAGTACCATTTACGATAATATTGTAATTGCCAATTGAGAATACGGAAAAAAAAAAAAGAAAAAAAAAAAAAAAAAAACCTCATGAATTTGCACGATATTCAGTTGAAGATTTCTTCAGTTGCAAACAGTTACCAAAATGTAATTGGAATCTTCTTTTCAAATTGACATTTGCATCCAGAAGCCAGACGAAATCCAAAAATAATGACTTGGGTCTCAACAGGTTAATGAAACATAAAACGATCCGTGAAGCAAGAGGAAAGGCAACGAAAACTTAATATCCGTACTATGCCGAATGCCGATGAGGGATATTGGGAAATAATAAGTGTTTTAATTATTTTTCTACACAGTTATTCTTCGATTGAACAAATAGAAAAGTTAGTGATGAATTTGAGGTTCAAATAGGATACTCGAGGCTAGATTATTGGAGTGCGTAAAAATCTTTTTGCCACGAGGAATAATAGTTTTAGAAAATACGATGCATACAATTGCTTGAAAACTAGTTCTACAAGAAATGAAACATCATTCTTCTTCTTCATTAACAATTGACAAAAGGTCAGCAGTGCATACATTCTTCTTCCTTTCCGATTTTCAGGTCAGACTTCTAAAAATACAAGCAGACGTAAGGAAGTTTGGAAACTTTCCAAGTTCAAGATTTTGGTTTTATTTTCTGTTTACTTATTAAATTAAGTTACATGGAAGTTAAAAGGAAGTGTTTTCTTGTCAATTTGTAACACTACCCAAATCGCCCAAAAGAGGGAAAAAATCAATTGTACTCTAAAATGTATTTTAGAGAACAATATTCATACAACAAGATCGGAAACCCCCCAAAAAAAAGCGTATTTAATGTTACTCTTAAGAAAAAATTATAAAGGCAAAGCTTCAATCACAAAACAGTTAAATTTTCGGTAACAAAAGAAGATGCGATATTAAAAAAAATATTCAATACCATATTTTCCCTTCGTTTCCGTGCCCACCTGATGGCTGTGGGGTTAGCGCTCTGACTTCGCATGCCAAAGGTGCCGGGTTCGATTCCCAGATTAGGCATGGATATTCGTAGTGATTCGGAGTCCACGTTAAGCCGGTCTGATTAACCGTTACTGTGCATTAAATAAGTCGTTGAGCGTACAAACAAGCCAAACAACTTTCGCGGCTGTTTCTTTAACTATGGGTACTAGGGGGCTTCGCCCCCTGCTCGCTAACGCTCGCCAACCCCCAAACGCCTCGCTGCGCTCGGATTGAGCGGCCTTGCCGCTCGAATTTGTGGTTAAAACATCTTGCTGCGCTCGAATAGGTTTGCCAGCCATAAAAAATTTAACCAAATTTTTATAAATTTAATGTAAGGCCTAATAGAGAAAACACCCAAATTGCAAGTTTCATAATAGAAAGTTAAATATACCGCCAACATTCTGACTTAAAACTTCATTAGCTATGCCCTTACATTGAAGTCCTAATATTTTTTTATTTATTCTGATAAGTCGCCCCGTTAGAGAACGAAGTCCAACGCGAAGCATTTTCTGGATAGAAATACTTCAAAATAATAATTACTCTAATATAAAAATGCTTCAGAAAAACAGAAAAAATCAACTTTAAAACGAAGAGTTTAAAAAGAGCTTTAAAATTAGCAACGGGTTTGTTGTTTACATACGTAAGGATAGCTTTAAAATTAGCAACGGTTGGTTGGTTGAACCCCCGAGCAGCCGGTTTGTTGTTTACATAAGTAAGGATGTTGCCAATCATATATTCAAAATCATTGAGGCTTTGTAGTAGCTTAATGATGAAAAATATTGAAATTTAACTAATTAATAAAGTGTTAATAAATTATTTTGGCACGTTTTGGCAAATCTACAGCTTATTTCCTTTAAAATGACACCTTGATCATTGAAATTGGTTGAGCAGTTTAGGCGGACGGACTAACCCAAAAAAACATATTGCCTATTAAATATATAGATTACTTATGTATGAAAATCGTCCAAAAAAAACGATATCGACATTTTATGCAAATCGGCCCAACATAACATATTGATTCCAAAAATTTAAAAACAAAGAGAGTATCTGTCTCAGCGACAGTTCGTCCATCACGCTAAAACTGGAAAGGTGTATGTGATTAGACGATGTTTGAGTCCAAATAAAAAGTGTGAACAAGGATCTGGAAGCCCAGAAATAGAAACTATCGTTCTTTTTGACATGGTGACAATGAAGCCAATAAACTTGTTTATTCAATTCAATTAATTTTTTTTTTTTTTTTTAAACTTATGCACTGAGGTAGAGATCAGCTTATTCAAAGGATGAAGACCGATCTGTCGGAACACGGTCAATTCGTAGAAGAAAAAAAATGACAACTATTTTGGCGCCAGATTTGCCAAATTAAACAAAAACTAGGGATGTGCAACATCGCACAATTTTAATTCTGTCAAATGAGTGATTGTGATTCTAATGCGGAAAATAAGAAATTTCAGTTACTGGCGTTTATCACAAAAAGAACACTAATAAAAATACTTTTTTTACGTATTAGCATCCTTGGTATGACTGATATAATTAATTGCAGTTTAAAATAGCAATAAAATACTTTAATTATTACTCAAGTTTAACTTTCAAACAGAGGACGACCATGATAAATCTAATAAAAGCCAAACAAAATCCATGTTTCTATTTAAAACATTGGTGCAAAAGTTTATTGCTATTAATGTTTGACACTTAACAAACCATTGTTTGAAACAAAAACTACCGAAATATATGAATGATTTAGAAATTTATGGTAAAAAAAGTAATTTTTTTTTTAACATTAATTTGTCAATTCTTTGATCTCATTTAAATTACTAACTACTCACTGGAAAATTATGAAATTTGGTATTTAGACGGGGTTTTTTGGATCCTAATTCAAAATATGGTATAATATTAAAAGTGCGGGATTGCGTATCAATGAACCTTCTCGGGGTTTGGCGAAAGTTACCGTGCAAGCAACTTGAAGGTAGAGAGGCAAAACAAAGGCATTAATTCACGAGTGAATCACAGGAATTGCGTTAAAAATTCCAAGTTATTCCATTTTTTGGTGTTACCAATACGCAGCCAAGGTAGGGGGTCACTAAGAAGCGGACGATGCCCCCTTTGGAGATCGCGCAGCAAACCGATGTGAGCGCAACGAACGTGTTCGGAGAGTCAGCGAGCAGTGGGGAGGAGCCCCTAGTAATTCAATTTTTTAGAATACATTTTTAGTTTAAAGAAATGCTCTAGGACCCATTTCTAACACTAA
Source organism: Linyphia triangularis (assembly GCA_963978545.1). Classification (NCBI taxonomy): domain Eukaryota; kingdom Metazoa; phylum Arthropoda; class Arachnida; order Araneae; family Linyphiidae; genus Linyphia; species Linyphia triangularis. Next base: position 60,847,767 of record OZ021723.1, on the reverse strand, counting down.
TTAGTCAAGTTTAAGTTTAACGTTAATTTTATTTCAAGTTTTATGTCTGTAACTAGGGCAATAGGTCATATCCATGGACACCCAAAAGAGGGTAATTCAATGCTTGCAAATGGCAGTAATGTTCTGTTTTGTTAAAGAAATCAGCTGTTATCAGAGTTCGCGAAAATGCGTGAAATCTGCGTAAACACGCATTGAAAATCAATTTCACCCCATAGAATTAACATCATGAGTGAATTCACGCATCGACAATCATGGTTTAATTTTTAAAAATAATCATCCATTTTATAAATCAGAAATCATCTATCCGTTTTTCGATACGAGCGATACTATCTCCCTGCCCTTTTTCTTCGAAAATAGCGTCCTTTTATGAAAAAATACAATTTTTATTTTTATTTTTCAACGATAGTTTTCGTGGTGTCCCCGGCATTTGCCCGATAGTTTTCGCTGGACACCAACACGATGTCACCGGACGGCACAGCCTTAATAGTTACTCTAAGTTTTATGACCATTAAGTGTTTTTAGTAAGCTTTTAAAAAGCATATTTCCGCTCTGATTGGCGAAATCATGATCGTGCATCACTGTTATTGTTATAATTTTTAATTTTGTTAAAAAACTTATTTTGCTCTAGTTTGAAAAAAAGCTAGCTTAAAAAACACCCTTAGGATTTTAAAAATACCGCTTGAAATTTAGAGAGGGGGTGAAAATACCCTCTGGAAATATTTAACTGGCAAACACTGAGTGGATGTGAAGAGATAGGTGCTAGCTCAGATGTAGGTGCCTCATCATCTGTCCAATTTCAGAATTATGAGATGTAAGTGTAGATGTTATTGATATTAGAATTTTATGACAACTGGACAGCTCTTCCACCAGAAAACGCGGGAAAAAACCTAACCTAACAGAGACGCATATACAAGGCAGTTTTTCTGAGAAATACACCTCCCGGAAGGAATTCCCTTCTTGACACTTGGACTACATTCATTTGTCAATATCTTGCTGTCACGTCATCCTGGCGCATTATAATCTAAATCTAGAGCCCTAAAATATGTAATAAAATCTAATAAAATATTAATACCATACAATCTATTAAAGACCTGGCCTCGCATATAAAAGGTGCTGGGTTAGGCATCGATGTTCGTCATGGTTCGGATTCCACGCTAAACTATGAGTCCCCTTTTGAGTAGCCGTGTTATTGTGCAAGGCAGTTTTCCTGTGAAATACCTCCCGGAAGGATTTCCCTCCTTGATACTTGGACTACATTCATTTGTCCATATCTTTCTGTAACGACATCCTGGCGCAATATAATCCTTATCTATAGCCACAAAATATCGAGTCAGCTCGGCAAATAACACTTATCCTTTCTTCCCAATTCCCATTAGGTCTACTCATTTTTAAATCAAAGATTGCAGAGAGATATCGCAAAAAATCGAATTTAAGTAGTCACATATTTTCCTTCCAAGCCATGTCTGTCCATTTCCTTTCTAAGAGATCTGAGCTAAAGAAACAACTTTTATGCGCAATTGTAACTTGTGGGTAGGATTTTGAACCCCAAAAAGTTTTTATACTTGTAGTATTTGACCACTACGAACAAAACCATCAATTGCGTGACATTGACTAATACCCCTCCCCCCCCCCCCACACAAAAAAAATTATAGAAGAATTTTTCAGATTGATGGGATGATGTCAAGTGGCTTATGAGTCCTTCGAAATGGAAATAGAAGCATGTATAATCGCGGCCTTTTAATGATAAAACAAATGTGATAAAATGCATTGTCATCGAAAACGACTTTCTACCTTCCAAGTTTCAGCTCGATAGAATTTTAGACCTCCCTCCGTACATTTGCTTGCCAGAAAAAGACAGACAGACAAACAAACACCTAAAATCGAAGTTAATATTAAAAATATTCGAATTAAAAACCCATTTCCAAATTAAAATCTCTTAATTTGATATTCGAATGTGCAGTGATAGGTTTGGCTACAATAAATCATTAAGATTACAATTGGCGTTAAATCAATCGCAAATGTAGATTTGGGCGAGGTCTTAAAGTCCTTTCATTATAAAAGCGTCAGCAACTTGTATTTTATTCACTGCCATTGGTACATTTGGGTTCGGTAGTTCGGTTTTTAACCTTGCGTTGACTTAAAAGAGTCCCAACTTAAAAGAGTTGAATGGAAATCAAAAATGCGAATTAAAAAAAATATTGTGAATAAAATGAAAACATGCAGTATTTCAATTTGGCGTCAAATTAATCGCCAAATTGATGTGGGCGGTGTTCAAGTTCTTTCATTGGAAAGGCATAGACAACTTGCATTTTATTCACTATCATTGGTACGTTTGGAGTCGGTAATTCGGTTTCTATCCTTGAGCTGCCTTAAAAGAGTCCAAACATTAAACAAAAAAAATTTAAACCCATAAATTTTCATTTACGACCCCGACAATTGGAAATATGCTTTATTTTTGTTCTAGAATACGCGGGTACTAAGGAAGTGAGATCGTTTCTGAACACCCTGTATAAGAAAAATCTCTTATAATAATGAACCTATATAATGAAACCACCACCTAAGTGGAACAAGCAGAGCTGATTGAAATATTACTTACTCGAAGACCGATCAAAATAGGAAGACTTTAATTTATTCACCTTGCTTACAGTAGAGAAAAAATCAATCTGATTTGGAAGAATTTAACTTGTAAAAATAAAATTTAGTTAAAATTACAATTTAAAACTAGAAAGGTTTATAAGTGATTAAATTCGTCAAAAACAAAATGTACCAATTAAATGCAAAAATATTATTGAAAATTTTCGTATCAGGTATGGAAAAAGAATAAATGATAGTTGAATTGCAGATGTAGTACTTTCCAAAAAAAGCTATGTTATTGTATATCTACACATGATAGATAAAAAAAAAAAAAAAAAAAAAAGAGAGAGAGAGAGAGAATAAACCGAATAGTAAAATAATAGCAAATAAATTAAATAAAAACACAAAAGTAAAATACAATTTATAATATTATAAGATTTAAAGAGAAAGGATATGTTAGGACTGCCCAAAAATGTATCTGGCAGACAGACATATATATCCCCAAAAAATAAATTAAGAGTTCACATTTTTTTGGATAGCTTAAATCACCAACAAAGAAAAAAATTGGCTAATTACGCAAACTCTTAATTTTTAAAAAGGTCCAAATAGATAATTCACAGGCAGCACCGTATATGCGTTTATAATTCATATCATTAAAGCTACTCTTCCCCAAGCGCATTTTCAATGATTAATGGGAAAACCTGCCAAACCATGCAGCGCAGTGGAAAGGGGGTAGGGGGAAGGAATTGAACATTAAAATTTCACATACATGCCATAAATCTACTCGTGCAATTTTAAAGGGGGGGGGGGGAATACGCATTGCAGAGGTGTATCAGGCAGAGCACAAAAGACATGCGTCGAAACAAAGGTTTGCGGCCAAGGTTGATGAGATTATCCACAGTTTCCATAAATAGTAAACGGATTTTATCACATTTCTCATGCTGGCAGAGAAAGATAATGTCCAACCACAGGGTCTGCCTAATGTCATTAGGCAAGGCTTGAAGATACGGTTATTTTCTCTTAAAGAGAATTGTGAAAAGAAGGTGGAACGAAAGACAGAAAATATATTCATCGGTGAATATATTGGTAAATAATTCAATTGGTGCTTGAGTTCGACTCCATATCACACAGCCCACATGCAGAGATCATTATTTGTATAGTATTGTATAGGTTTATATGACGAAAGAACAAAACGACATATGGTCAACGGAGAGTACTTTAAGATTCAAGAGGAGAACACCTTCAATGAGGAATTTTTCAAAACAATCAGGATGAGATGAATTTCATATACCTGCCATAAACCTCTTAGTATAATTTTAACATGGAAACATTATAGAGGATTGTTAAGCATTGTACAAAAGACATTCTTCGGCTAAACAGTGCAATTTGCGTCGAGAATGGGAGAAAAACCAGAAAATATCACACCGAGAAGCGAGACCAGACAATCTTTTTTCAATTTACAAACACCAGTTTGCTTTTAAGTTGCAAACTGGATTTGCTGTCGCATACCATATAAATCAATCATAGACCGAGCTCTTCGAACATAGAGAAGAAAAAAACGTAAGTTTTGATTTATACCAATGTCTTTCTTCGTAGTTTGTATAGCCCAGTCATTTTAGCATCAAATATTAAACAAATTGCAACAAAAGCTTTTTGGTGTTTTTTAGATTCAGAAAAAATTCATGAACAACACTTCAAAAGTCAACAAAATCTAAATAGCGAAAGACCACTGATCGCCACCTAGAACATTGGTTATAATCATGATACAAGAACATTCTTGTAAGGCATTATTAACCTAGGTGCATGAAATCATAGATTGAATACCAACTTGTCGTAATACTTTTGACATCCCAGTTCTATTAGTTAATTCAGTTGGTTTGATGCGTCTCATTGGTGTCTGTGCAATTTAACAAGTTCATTGAGAAGAATAGTCCAATGCACATTACTGCTACGAAAAACAAGTAGACCGTTGAAAGAAGCTGTATACGACTGGATGGGAAGCTTTAATATATTTCATATTTTTGAGGCGTGCATACGTTTTTGTATATTAATTGTGTCTTGCTGTTTTGAAAGATAGTACATAGTATCAATTATTTTGAGTTAATAAATGTAGATTTCAGTTCTCTGAGTGTTATGCTCGGAAGTATATTTTTAAACGCCAACCATTGTCACATACCTAATCCAGAATCTACCAGTTCTACTAACCATCTCATATTTGTAAATTGGATTCTATTATTTCCATCAAGAAATTTAAAACAAAACTCAATTCCAGACAATACTTTCTCATACATATTTATCCCCAGCAATAGGATTGTTGATTCTATATTTGACAAATTCTGTTTTATTTGGCCCAAAAAATGCATCTCGGTATTTAAGGCTACTAAGTATTGAGACTCTTTTAAACTGCTTTCTTGGACTTCGATTGAAATAATCAAGAAATCCAATGAAAATAGATTTCCATTACATAGTTTTAGTTATAAATTGGATCAAACTTAGTCTATTTTTAAATATCAAAGTTGAAGTGAGTAATTTTTGACTTCCATGTTTACAATTTTTATAAAATGGAATAAATTTTGTGATATTATTGAAATAGTTTTTCAAAATAATGCGTTTATGACATGAAAAGCAATCAAAACGAACAAATTAAAAGATTTGCAATGCAATGGACCATTCCGGCATTTTTTAAAAACGAGTGAAATTAGTATATATTTAAGAAGAATTTCTTTCTGATTCCAAATATTTAAACAAAAGTTCTTTAAAAAAATTAGTTATTTAAATATTAAGAAAACAAAATGCTCGAAAACCAAGCCAAAACCAGTCCGATCAAAACAGTCAACAAAGGGCGTGACGTAAAGAGACCCTATCGTTTCTATGGTTGTCGTGAGGTTTCTGCCAAATAGTTAACGTTGAAAGAGTTGGCGTTGATAGACCATTGCCACATTCCGTACAAGTTGGCGTGATTTGCGAGAAACTTGCAAATCTGGTTTCCACTGCCGCATTTCAAGCCAAGATGTTTGCGAAGCCGTTACGTCATATTCAATGCCAGCGAAATGAGTCGTTTTCTCGCCAACGTTTAACAAGGTAATTTTGATCGCAAATTAAAAAAAAGAAAAAGCGCATTGAGCAGAAATTTTTATGTTTATTGCCTTTTCAAAACATACAGAATTGAATTAAAAAAAAAAAAATGCAGGAATTGTCCATTATTGACAAAAAGTAATTTAAACAGGACGTATTTCTAGTTGATAAGATTTTGTATTACAAAACCTTTAACTTGATACATATTTGAAGGAAATCGGAGCTATATAGCATTAATTATGGGAATTCTACGGATCACAACAGAAATTCAAGGTTGCGGCCTTCGGTGGTTTAGATTTTTCTAATCTTTGTGTTCTAGTTGTTCCGGACATTTTTCTGAGTCCAAAAAAAAACCTATATAAACTTTTGATGCAATTTATTTTATGTTTGACCTTTTTCAGCCATAAAATGACAGGACTAATATGGTTAAGTCAACCTTGAGCTCAATATCCGAGGTATGGCTAAACGGGAATTCCGAACCACAACGAACATCCAATCTTACTTATAAGATTTGAAAGGTGTACTAACCTATAGACACCAAATATTTGATAGCAAACAAACCTTAGAAAAAGATAACTTTTAAACAATTATTACTCACAGAAGAGTGAAAAAAAGACTTATGCATAGTTAAGTAGTAAAGAATAGTAAAAAAAATATGTTCTAAAAAGAAATTAAAAAAAAAAAAAAATTCATTCCTTGCATAACAAGCAAATTCTACACTATATTTTTCGCTAACAAACGAACATCTTTAAGAGAAACAAAGTCTCATCTTGAAAATGTTAAGAAAGACATTTGTTTTAATTGATAGCAATTCATTTAACTTTACAGTAACATAAATAAACAGGCAAGTGGAGTGTATTTTGTTGAAGCTAGTGAAAATCATATTTTTTTACAATATTGTCATACACTTTGTCCCTTGATGGTGATTATCGCAGCAACCAGCTTTATATACATCTGCTTCCAACGCAATAGTTAATAGTATGTCACTTGCCCCACTCTCCCATTATTTTCCTAATTACTTTTTTTAATTGTGTGTTGATTGATTAGTTAATTGTTATTACACTTTATTAACTGTGGGTAGAACTTGAGACTGTCATTTAAAGAAGAAAAAAAATATCATAGAGAATAAACTCTAAAAAATCTATTTTAGTTGTTTCCAATTGCAATATACTTTGTAATTATTATTTTGAATAATATTTACTACCAAAAATTTTTAGCTTAAGTTCTGCTTGAAAAATTTTGAGTTAAAACTATTTAAAATTGTTTGTAGTGATTTATATTTACCGACTACTTTTGAATGACAAATTTGATGTCCATATATGTTAACGGCAATGTATGAAAAGCCGTCATTCTATAGAATCAGTAGACTATCTGTTGAATGCTGAGCGTTTTAGGGGGTGAAGTATGAAGTACGAGAATTATGATGTATACTTTGCCAAGGTCAAACGGACAGCAACAGATTTATCTGCGGCCCGCCAACAACGCAGCAGAAAGAAAAAAATACGGTATGATTTTTTTTTTTTTTTTTTTTAATTTTTTTTATACATAATTGTAAATTGTTCAAAATAGTATGTGTTGAGTATGTAGAGCATTCTGCTCTACGTGCCCGAAGAAGATTTCTGCAAGATGACTTCATCAAGAATAAATTACCTGAATCTCATTAGAACAATTTATTAAGATGCTGCAACAAATAGTGCGACAAACAGACACTATCATAAAATAAACTAAACGATTTTGACCGTCATCGTCTCACAATTGATATCGAGTAAAACGGGGTAATCTGGAAGTACAGTTTAAATACTTTAATAAAAAATTAGGTCAAGTCGTATTGTTACTTTGGAACAAAAGATTCACTTCTTTTTTAAACTTTGATTTACTTATAATGAAAATTATTATTTTTTTACTAGTTGAAAAAAATAATCAAACATCAATTGCAATTTCATTAAGATAAAAAAAAATCAATATTTTTTCAGTTTTCAGAAATGCTACATATTGTTGAATCGATAATAATTAACGATTGATATACAGGTGGCCCGCGAAAAGCCCGCGATAAGTCATATGGCCTTCAGGATTATTACAAACACCTGTGTATGTCCAGAGATTTGAAACCATTGCCATCGACTTCTTTGGTCCATTACCTGAAGGAGAAGGAGGCAAAAAGTGGTTTTTCATAGTCAAAGACAGTGCCACCAAATGGATTGAGACGTCCACAGCAAAAGAGTGTGCGCTTACGCTCTTGAATGAAGTTTTTCTGCGATATGGATTCAGCCATCGTGTCATTAGTGACAATGGTGCGCAATTCGTAAGCGCTATAATGCAATAACTGTTGTATTTCCTTCACATAAAACAGAGTCTCACTCCCTTCTATCACCCTCAAGCAGATCCAGTTAAAAGAAAAAACCGGGATCTAAAGCCGCGCCCAGCGTTATTGGTTGGTAATAACCAGAGATACAGCTCTTGGATAAAGCGGTTGCCTTCCATTCGGTTTGCAATGAACTCGTCAAAATGTGAAAGTACAGGACAGACTGCTGCTTACCTACATTTTGGTAGAGAGATGAGGACTCCTGTGGTGTTTCTTGTGACCTAAGGGCCATCATTCAGAATGATAACTTTATCCCAAAAATAACACCCTACCTTAAAAGATTTGCAGAGACATTGAAAGAAGTTTGAGATAGGGTAGAGATACAGCAGGACCGTCTAAAAGACTATGCTGATAAATCTCGAAAAACATGACCTCGTTACGTTCCTGGCGATATGGTATGGGTTATATCACATCATCTAAGAAGAAATATGGAAAAACATCAAAGTTTATGCCGAGAAGAGACGGACCATATGTAATATTGACTCAAAAATCTCCCAACAACATAGTTAATAAAGTTATATATAGTTAATAAAGACAATCTTCATATGTCATTGGATACTATCACAGTTCAGCACTGTCTCCTTACAAAGATCAAGATTCTCAGCCAGAATTATCTCTTCGAAAACGCGGACGGCCTAAAAAGAAAGCTGCTATACCAGATTCATCTTCAGCAAAAGAAAATCGCAAGACCATTCCTGCGTCTGGCTCCTGGTCGGGACGACTTCGGAGAGGGGGAAACTGTAGCGGAATAACTATATCCTCGTGCATCTCTAGCTGGATGTATATTAGAGTGGTTCGAAAAAAAAAAAAAATATTTTTGAAACGCATGAGGTGAAAAAAGTTGATACACATCTTGATAAGAAAAACTGTAAAAAAAAATTTGAAAAAAAATAATATCTTCCGATCGCGCATTCACCTCAAAGTTTGAAAAAAATACAAAAAATAACTATTTTTCCTAAATTTTTTTATAATTCTAAACGTTATATATTTGAAAGGCAATAGTTTGCAATTTATAATGAACTAGCTGAATACCCGTGCTGCGCTACGAAATTTTACCATTAGCATTTTAGCGATCAAAAGACATTCATGTATTCTACACTTCAGACGTTTGCTCCCTTTTCGATCCCGACAAATTGATTTATCAAAATAGGAACTTTCCTTTGTTGACATTTTAAACGATATTTATAATTGTGAATAGTAAACTGGAATAGTTTATTGTGTTGATGTTTGCTCTTAGTTCTAAATTTCAAAGTAGTAGCTGTATTGGAATTAAGTTAATTAGACATTAAGTTAATCCTCGTATAGTTTCAATGTTGCGTCGTCTTTTCATCCCTTAAAAATATCGATATTGGAATGACTTATTTTTTAACATTTGCAAAAAAATATCAGAAAAATGACTACATTGGAAGAGGAACATTCGGATATCCCTCGTTTGGAACATTTAACCCCTTTTCGACCCCTTAAAGTTGGTTAATCGAGAACAGAATAGCTTACTTTTTCTATGGTTAATCTTTTTTGACATTTGTACCAAATTTCCGAGTTGTGACCATATGGGAAATGGTACATTCGAATATTCCTCGTTTGGAACGTTTAACCCCTTTTCCACCCCTTGATCCACCGGAGATCGGAATAGTTTACTTTTTCTGCGTTTGTCTTTATTGATATTCACACCAGTTTTCAGAATTATGAAAATATGAGAAGTAGGACATTCGAATATATCGCTCGTTTGGAACGTTTAACCCCTTTTTGACCTCTTAAAGTGGGTTAATCGAGATCGGAATAGCTTACTTTTTCCATGTTTACCATTGTTGATATTTGTGCCGATTTTCAGAGTTGTGACTATGTGGGAAGTAGGATTTTCGAATGTCCCCCGTTTGGAACGTTTAACCCCTTTTCGACCCCTTAAAGTGGGTTAATCGAGATCGGAATAGTTTACTTTTTCTATGTTTACCATTGTTGATATTTGTGCCGATTTTCAGAGTTGTGACTATGTGGGAAGTAGGATTTTCGAATGTCCCCCGTTTGGAACGTTTAACCCCTTTTCGACCCCTTAAAGTGTGTTAATCGAGATCGGAATAGTTTACTTTTTCTATGTTTACCATTGTTGATATTTGTGCCGATTTTCAGAGTTGTGACTATGTGGGAAGTAGGATTTTCGAATGTCCCCCGTTTGGAACGTTTGACCCCTTTTCGACCCCTTAAAGTGGGTTAATCGAGATCGGAATAGTTTACTTTTTCTATTTTTACCATTGTTGATATTTGTGCCGATTTTCAGAGTTGTGACTATGTGGGAAGTAGGATTTTCGAATGTCCCCCGTTTGGAACGTTTGACCCCTTTTCGACCCCTTAAAGTGTGTTAATCGAGATCGGAATAGTTTACTTTTTCTATTTTTACCATTGTTGATATTTGTGCCGATTTTCAGAGTTGTGACTATGTGGGAAGTAGGATTTTCGAATGTCCCCCGTTTGGAACGTTTGACCCCTTTTCGACCCCTTAAAGTGTGTTAATCGAGATCGGAATAGTTTACTTTTTCTATTTTTACCATTGTTGATATTTGTGCCGATTTTCAGAGTTGTGACTATGTGGGAAGTAGGATTTTCGAATGTCCCCCGTTTGGAACGTTTGACCCCTTTTCGACCCCTTAAAGTGGGTTAATCGAGATCGGAATAGTTTACTTTTTCTATTTTTACCATTGTTGATATTTGTGCCGATTTTCAGAGTTGTGACTATGTGGGAAGTAGGATTTTCGAATGTCCCCCGTTTGGAACGTTTGACCCCTTTTCGACCCCTTAAAGTGTGTTAATCGAGATCGGAATAGTTTACTTTTTCTATTTTTACCATTGTTGATATTTGTGCCGATTTTCAGAGTTGTGACTATGTGGGAAGTAGGATTTTCGAATGTCCCCCGTTTGGAACATTTGACCCCTTTTCGACCCCTTAAAGTGTGTTAATCGAGATCGGAATAGTTTACTTTTTCTATTTTTACCATTGTTGATATTTGTGCCGATTTTCAGAGTTGTGACTATGTGGGAAGTAGGATTTTCGAATGTCCCCCGTTTGGAACGTTTGACCCCTTTTCGACCCCTTAAAGTGTGTTAATCGAGATCGGAATAGTTTACTTTTTCTATTTTTACCATTGTTGATATTTGTGCCGATTTTCAGAGTTGTGACTATGTGGGAAGTAGGATTTTCGAATGTCCCCCGTTTGGAACATTTGACCCCTTTTCGACCGCTTAAAGTGTGTTAATCGAGATCGGAATAGTTTACTTTTTCTATTTTTACCATTGTTGATATTTGTGCCGATTTTCAGAGTTGTGACTATGTGGGAAGTAGGATTTTCGAATGTCCCCCGTTTGGAACGTTTGACCCCTTTTCGACCCCTTAAAGTGTGTTAATCGAGATCGGAATAGTTTACTTTTTCTATTTTTACCATTGTTGATATTTGTGCCGATTTTCAGAGTTGTGACTATGTGGGAAGTAGGATTTTCGAATGTCCCCCGTTTGGAACGTTTGACCCCTTTTCGACCCCTTAAAGTGTGTTAATCGAGATCGGAATAGTTTACTTTTTCTATTTTTACCATTGTTGATATTTGTGCCGATTTTCAGAGTTGTGACTATGTGGGAAGTAGGATTTTCGAATGTCCCCCGTTTGGAACGTTTGACCCCTTTTCGACCCCTTAAAGTGTGTTAATCGAGATCGGAATAGTTTACTTTTTCTATTTTTACCATTGTTGATATTTGTGCCGATTTTCAGAGTTGTGACTATGTGGGAAGTAGGATTTTCGAATGTCCCCCGTTTGGAACGTTTGACCCCTTTTCGACCCCTTAAAGTGGGTTAATCGAGATCGGAATAGTTTACTTTTTCTATTTTTACCATTGTTGGTATTTGTGCCGATTTTCAGAGTTGTGACTATGTGGGAAGTAGGATTTTCGAATGTCCCCTGTTTGGAACGTTTGACCCCTTTTCGACCCCTTAAAGTGTGTTAATCGAGATCGGAATAGTTTACTTTTTCTATGTTTACCATTGTTGATATTTGTGCCGATTTTCAGAGTTGTGACTATGTGGGAAGTGGGAGAATTAGTGATGAGTGAGTCAGTGAGTGAGTGAGTGAGTGAGTGAGTCAGTGAGTGAGGGCTTTGCCTTATATATATAGAGAAGGGTGGTATAACACAGGAAAACACTATTTCATGCATATTTAAAACATATATTAATAATTAAAAATATTCAAAAATACATTTTTTTGTTTAAAAAATGATTTTTCGATAAAATGAATACTAACGTTACTTTTTACATATATTTTTAAGATTGTTTTATTTACTTCTAGCACTCACTTCAAAGTTTTGAATAAATATAAAAAATACCCTTTTTCCATCAATTTGTAGAATACACCAATCAATAAATTATCGAGGTACATTAGTTTATATTGAGTGGAATGAAGTAGATAGAACTTGGGAAAAAAAGATCAAATTAGTAATTATTCAATAATAATCGTTCGCGCATAACCTTTGAAACATTGATAAAAACTGTGTTTTGGCGGGTTTTAATCTGGGTTGCCTTTCTCGTGGTGCCTTCTCTTCCTTTGAAGCTCATAAACTTACTTGGATCAAAACGCATCCTAACTTATTCATTGGATCATAACGCACGTGGCTCTGATTGGATCTGCCATGAATACTGACTGGAAATAATCTGACAAACCAAATTGCACGCTGGGAGACCACTACATTGGGATATATGCCTTCTATACTCCAATGAACTACCATTCAGACACATATTTAAACACGTAGATAGTACTACAACTGAACAACATCTTCCAGTAAGATAAAAAAAATTGAAGAATCTTGAAAAATTTCCCCTGACTGATTTTTTACGTGTTGAACTTGAGATGAAAGTACTGAACACAACTCAGTTATATCTTCCTGATATTATTACATTAAAAAAAAAAATTCTGAAGGACCTAAGAACATATATGTGGCAATTTGATTGTCTCGATACCTCCCTGAATATTTACTGCAAGTTTTAAACTCAGTTACTGGAAGAAATGCTTCCTTCCCTCACTCAAAAAAATTTGATTTCGGCAATGATTTTGTACACAAAGAGATATGTAAGAGAACTGAGGCGTCAGGTTCTGAAATCGCGAGAACTTTCCTAGAGAAAGACTATCAGGCATTTCAAGACAACTAAACTTAACTTTATTGTAGGTATCCTGTCTGCATTGAGTGGGCATAATTGATTGGAATGCTCGTAATAGGAACCCTCCTTTGTTAAGAGAAACAAACCTACATTAGTTAGTAAAGAGTGGCGCATCCGAGGTAGCACAGCTGTACACTGTAAATGCTGGTGTCTTAAATTTAGACACAAAATGTCTGAAAAATTCATTTCAGACACATTAGGTGACTTATTTTGCACAAAGGTGGTTTACTTCTTCGAATTTCAGACATTACACGGGTCTTAAATTGCTTACAGTCACAACAAGTAACTGAAAATAAGACACTTCGAACCAAATTCAGACATTTCCAAAATTCAGACGCTTCTCGCTTTCAGGCAGTACGACCATGGGCCGTAGCAATTATATCATTCAAGTTCATTTACCAACTAAAAGGAATACCTTTAAATTTTGAAGGATCCCAAAAAGAGTGTTGTTTTTCACAGAAATCCAAAGTTGTTGTTGTGATTTTCCATGTATCGAACCTGGCAACACTCTCGCCAGTTGAGAAACGTAAACAAAACATGTAGCACAATTCTCTTGTTGATTAAAACTTCTTAAGTTTTATCGTTGTAATGTTTACTTCTATAACAATTTAATCAACAAGAAAAAGTAAATTATTATTAAGAACTGAGCTCTAGCTATAATGGATCATTATCTTAAGCCGGAACGGTTCGACGTTGAACCCACGTGCACGGGCGCTGAATCCAGGTGGGTCCACTGGTGCCATTTAAAGATGAAACCCTACTTAGGAAAGATTTCTATGGCGAACTCTGCCGTTACATCCAGTATTGCCGGATGTGGTAAAGTCACAATTGAATTAGAAAGTCACTTTTATGCTGAAGTTGAAGTCCTTGTGATGAAAAATTTATGTGCTGACTTCCTTATTGGTCAAGATATTTTAAAACTGCACTCTTCTCTTGTGATCAACTTTGATGGTGTTAGGCCTCCCTTAGAAATCTGTGCTTTGACCAAGGCTGATGTCCCACCAGTCTCCTTGTTCTCAAATCTTACGCCTGACTGTAGACCCATTCAAACAAAATCAAGACGTCTTCCCTCAGAGGATCGTGAATTTATTGCTAAAGAAGTGGGCAGACTCATCAATGAAGGAGTCATCGAACAAAGCAATTCCCCATGGAGAGCCCAAGCATTTGTCATCAAAGGAGATAATAAAAAATCTCGAATGGTCATAGACTACTCCCAGACAATTAATAGATTTACTATGTTGGATGCCTATCCGCTTCCCAAAATAGAGGAACTCATCTCCCAGATCGCAACCTATCGAGTTAGCTCACATTCGCTCCAAAGTAGTGGGTACCGAACAACTGAATCATGCTGTCATCTATCGGCGCCTTCAGAAAAATTTACTGCACGACCTCCACACTACCAACTCAGCAAGCAACTTTTTCTCTCACACAACCACTCAACTCTCATGTAACAAACTCAACTCACACACAAGCAACTCAATCGTTCGACCCCTTCGCAACTCACTGCGAAGAGTCTATGTGGTGGTCTCGTGTACAAATGACAGATACAACAACTAGGCACTAGTGGTTCTTTTTGCCTAGCGGTAAGCATGCCCATCTACTGACCTAGGAGTCCTGGGTTCGAATCCCGTTGGCGCACATTCGCTCCAGCATAGACAGCAATACGACATTCATTTTCATATGTAATTGTGTTTTTTTTTTTTTGTATTTAAAGTGTATTCTCAGCAAAAATTCTATCTATTAAAGCAAACTTTGTCCAAATTGGTTCTGTAGATCATGAGTTATAGGCCAATATTAACCTATTCCTGATCAATGATTACAACTTCATTTAAATTCTTCCATTTGACGGGTACCAGATAAAAATAGCCAATTTGCAGCGATAACTTATTCAAACTAATAACTTCCAATCTATGATAAGGTTTGGTTTGGCAGTCTCCCAAACTAATGAATAAAAATAAAAGTTCACTAGATCAAAATATTATTTTCGCGTAAACATTTCAGCTTGGCGATAACTACGCCAACTTTCCGACTTAACGGTTTTTGGTACCCGTCTAACGGAAAAGTATCAAATATTGTTGCCAGAGTTTTCTCACGTACCCAAATGTGTCTTGAGTGTTTTTTTGTTTTTTTTAATATTCAATTGGGGGTTATAGGAAAAATATTCCTCATTAATCTGATGCATTAAAAGTGTGATCAGAAGTGTTGGTATTGCTTGCCTCTTCTAGAACTGCTGCCACTGCTGAATCGTGGACGAACGGTATACACTATGTTCTAATTGCCCTTTAATACTATTACTTCATACTCAATAGCACTTAGCAACATATCCAAACTGAGCATTGTTGCCAAGCTGTTGGAGCAGTACTCTTTGATTGCATGATATGAGAGTAAGTACTATGTCACAAAAAACATAACTTGAACGCCGAGGGATATTAATGATAACAGTATTCAAACTTGAAATAATTATGTGCTTGAAGTAGTCAAATGTTTTGATCAGCATTAAAAAGCATTTGTTCACAATAATATATACATGAACAAGTAGAATAGTATTTAAGTGACTTGACAATCAATTGCTCAAACTCAGAAATGATTATTTTGATATGCACAACGGTCCCCACAACGGCTTCATTCCTAGTGAAAAAGTTGGTTTATGTAATATTATTTATCTTATTTTCAGTGCTTTTATTACAGTAAATTTTAATTGATCGATTTCTAAATCACCCTCACAGAATTCTAAATTTTCTGTTTTTAACATTCAATTACATTTTTGTTGGTTTTGTTGCATATTACAGGTACTAATGATTTTGAAAATATATATAGCATGATTTGATGTAATTTGGATAAAATTTATTGTGTCCTTGAATTTTATTTTATGAATGATCTTATATGTTCCATATTATTACATCTGAGGATATTTATGATATGACCTGCATATTATGAGGACTGGGTACTCGATGACAGCATTAAAATCAGAAAAATCAACGCATTTGAAATAAATTGAATATTGGTCAAAATGAAGAAATTTTTTTTACATATGTTGTTCAAACCTTTTTTAAATTATATTTTAGAAAAAAGTTTATAATAATAGGCCAATAATTTATTAATAATCACTTATTCAAAACTCGATTAAAAAAAAATTTGCAATGAGTTGAATTTGGTTACGTTCGTAGAGGAATCTTCTTAAAACTAAAAAAAAAGTTTTTTTTGCTTATTATTTCTTCGAAATGTCTATATACTGCATTAAATATCATCTTTCTCAAAATAATAATAGAAGTTTTTTTTATGTGGTAATTTGTTGAGCGTATGAAAATTTGCAATTTTTTAAGTAATAATAATTAAAAACTAAATTGTATAGATTTGAATAATATTTTTGTTTAATATGTACTTCAGATGTTATATAATTGCCATAAAAAATTTCAATTCTATATCTTGCATAGTCTTTTATATGAGCATACCAAAAGTTGGAAAATCAACGTTTTGAGAAAACGTGAAAGAACTATAAAAGTTTTAATAACTTGCATGTTTTCCAAGTTTAATGTGCTTCAACTCTGTATTTTGAAGCAGCCATCTTTACAGATATTTCAAATTCCTTTTTTAATTCCCCCCCCCCCCTCCACCTTTTCTTACATTTTTTTAGGTTTTTTAAATGCCCTCTTCTTTAGCTTCTCAACGATTAACGAAAAGTCGCAGCGATAGGGAAAATTGTTGTAAAAAGGTCCCATCCCCAAATTACTGGAATTTTAATATTATTTTAGTTTTAGTATGCACTTAATATGTTATTTAATCATAATAACAAATTTCAACTGTATATCTGGCACATTTTTTTTACAAGCATACAAAAATTTGGGAAACTGACGTTTTCAGAAACGCAAAAATTTTTGCACAACTTGCATACTTTTCAAATTTAATATACTCTACCTCCATATTCTGAAATGTCTCCTTACAGATACTTCTATGCCTTCTTGTTTTAATTGTTTATCTTTTATGCATCTTTTAAAGTTTTTTTTTTTTTTAAAGTCATATCTGCTTCAACTATTCGACAATAATTGAAGCATTGTAGTATTTATTATGTAATGTTATTATAGGGAAATGTTATAAACAAGTTAAATTCCCAGATGGAGAATAATTAGATTATTACTGCTTGATTCATCATTCAAATAAGTTTATGTTGCCACATAATGTATCTTAGACTTGCCAATGCAACTACTATATAAGTGTTTACATCACGCTTGTTATTTGATGTTAAAATTGACTTGTAAAAAGCAACTTAAAACTGTGATACAATCTTGGAAGTCAAACCTTTTCTATTTAAGATTCAGCCACAATACAATGTCCATTTTATCCCAATACATATATTTACATTAAGTCCCAAATCCCTTGCTTGGATATATTAATAGTTGTGTGCCTATAATTAACAGTTGTGTTGCAGTTTTGCAATCCCATGCTTAAATTTACCAGGAAATTGAAACATAGTCAACAAAAAGTTATTTTGACTTTTATTTTAATAAAAATTTGTAATTTAACACAAGCTCATTTATTGCATTTTAATTTAAATAAATGTATTTTTAGCTTCCCAACATCTGAAAGGTAACATAAACAACCCTTTCAGACACATCAACTGTCTGAAAATATCCCCAATTCAGACAGTCTAAACGTCTGAAAATACCCCATTTTAAGACACTTCAAGTGTCTTAAAGATTAAGACACCATTTTAGATTTTAAAACAGTGCCACTTGTTTAAGACAATTTTGTGTCTTATTTTAAGACATTTCCATTTGCTGTGTATTGGTGGAAACAGGGAAGACTGGAAAATTGACTAGTCTGACAGAGCATAGTTCCAAAATACACGATTTTTTAACAAACAAGTCAAAACCACCACATAGTTTTGTTTCTCATAAATATAATATCCCAAGTTTATAACTGTACATCGGCGTATCAAAACCTCTTCTATATTTTATCCAGAATTGGGTGAGATTGGCTAATATTGTTTCCAACGACCGATTCACAACGTTTCATATCGGGATTGCCCTATGTCTGGGGAAATTGGCCAGCGTATCTGTGTTACTATGGACCATTGAAATCAGACTTCAACTCGTTTCCTTGTCACTCACAAGTTGTGGAACGCTTATGCAGAGAGACAATACAAAAGTGGTTGGCGCTGACGCAAAAGACTTTAGGACAGCACTTTTTTTTAAAAGATCCATAATGCCCGACTTATCAACAAAAATTTCCTTCAAAATGCATCACTAGGATAGAAAGCTCGAGAAAAAAGTGAACCAAATGAATAATAGCATGTTTAAAATAAAAAAATGAAAAAAAAAAAAAAAAATGTAAGAAATAACATTAGTACTCATTTTACAGAAAAATCATTATTTCTTACAAAAAAATGTTACTTTTGAGTATTTTTTATTATTAATATATGTTTTAAAAATGCATAAAATAGTGTTTTCCTGTGCTATACCACCCTTTCAGTACACATTGCAAACTATTGCCTTTCAAATATATAACGATTAGAAATTTTAAAAAATTTAGGACAAATAGTTATTTTTTGTATTTTCTCCAAACTTTGAGGTGAATGCGCGATCGGAAGATATTATTTTTTTTTTCAAATTTTTTTTACAGTTTTTCTTATCAAGATATGTAGCAACTTTTTTCACCTCATGCTTTTCAAAAATTAAATTTTTTTTTTTTTCGAACCACCCTAATGTATATCCTCGTGCCGTCACAACTAGATATCCTCGCGCTTCACCTTGAGAGTTGTGTTCTATAGATTTGAAGATAGCAGTTTGAATTTGGAGCATGGCGTATTAACTAATAAAGTTGTATCCTTAAACCGTTTCGTATTATCACAATCGTACACACTTAACCATTTACAAGTTTGTTATGTCATCGGCATTACTGCTATAATTTCTTATTTTTATAGAAAGTTACTTCCAATACTCGTAATTAGTTTTTAACTAAGTTTCTTTCAAATAATAAAATAGAGAGAGATTTCATTCAAATAATTTATAATTAATACATTCATTTAAATAATTTATAATTAATAAATTTATTTAAATAATTTATAATTAATACATTCATTTAAATAATTTATAATTAATAAATTTATTTAAATAATTTATAAATTTATTTAAATAATATATAAATTTATTTAAATAATTTATAAATTTATTTAAATAATTTATAAATTTATTTAAATAATTTATAAATTTATTTAAATAATTTATAAATTTATTTAAATAATTTAAATAATTATAATTTATTTATGTATATAATTATTTGTACAATGCTATTCGTTTCACACGGGTTGTATTATAAGGGATAATTTTGGTAATTTTCTCAAAAGAGGTTGGAGGCGTAATCATTGTTTTTCCAGTAAAAAGGTTTTAAAAAAATCATTATCGGGGGGGGGGGGGGGTGATTTAAAAAACAAATGTTTCTCGGGGAAGAGGGGGTTATTGTATTAACGGGGAAATTTTTGGCTCTTCAACATGGGAATTCTGTTCTATTAATGGGGGTTTATCTAACAATGAACTTTTAGAGAGTGAAGCGTTTCTAAGTTTACGTAGAACTTTTTAGTGAGCAAAGCGAGTTTATGCTGGCGTAGCAATGAACCTTTCAGAGAGCGAAATGAGACTGTGCAATTACTACCTTTAAGCGAGCCCTGTTCCCGAAACATCAAAAGCTAGAACCTATACACATAAACAGATTTCGGCAAAGCGTGGTCAGGCACCTACTCCTTAAGAAGAAATGCAATAATTTAATTTAGTATAAGTGTGTGTGTGTGAGTTTTTTTTTTCTTTTTTTTTCCCCCCACATATTTCGAATATAAGTTTTCTAATTGCACTCTTTCGGTATTTTTTTTTTTTTTACAAAATAACATTTTTATTTTTGAGGAACGCACTTCTATTAAATAATGGCCTTCTCATTAACTGTTTTCATACTTTGCCTAGTTAGCATTTGACACTCTATAGAATGCCCAGGACAAATACATAATAATTTTCGTATTTCGTACATTGCCGGTAACATACATATGGAAATCCCTATCCTATATTCCTTAAATATGACAAGACAAACTTTAAATCGGTTTTCAGTATTCGTAATTATTTTATACATAATCTCGAGGATTGAACAACATTTTTATAAGGAAGGAAACAAAATTTGTGCTCTGCGCCCCATTTAGTATTAAGAAATAAAATAAGGATGTATTGAACTACTATGGTCGTAGCTAACACGTCAAATTTCCTAACGAATTTGGTTCACAAAATTCCTATAAATGACAGCTATTCATATTTAATAACGCCAATATATGGTAATATCCTAAACTATTATGAGTGCTGCATTTTGAATTCAATAACCATAATCTCAGACAAGGGGGGAAAAAAACCAGCAAACTCTCTCGAAAGATCCCAATACTTTTGGCAGTAATCTGACATTCATAAAAGTGCAAATATAAAAATATTTTGCCTGTCACTTTTAACAAGCAGATTAAAATTAATTTAACTAAAACTTTTTCACTAACCCTAATCTGAAGGCACCAACACAAATTAAAACCTCCATAAAAACATTATTTTAAAGCATTGGCTAAGATAATATATATATATATATATATATATATATATATATATATATATATATATATATATATATATATATATATATATATATATATATATATATATATATATATATATATATATATATATATTGTTACGAATTTTGTATATTTGTAAATATTTCGTAGTGTTAATTTTGTAAATAGATAAATTTCTGTACATTTCGCATAAGACAATGCAATGTTTTGTTTCCCGGCAATAGGGGTGTAATCGCTTGATAACGGGTTTTACAGAGGTAACTCTGGGAAGCGAGTTTCAAGGAGCAGGGCATTTAACATTATGGTAATGGGAATCTCGCCAAATTGGCGAGATAGAGCCAAGTTGGCGATAGTTTTGGCGACTAATTTTTGTGGCCAAATTTGGCGAGAAATCGCCAAATGTCGCCAAACTTGGCGACCATTTGGCGACATTTTCGGTACAAGTATAGGTACATGTATCCCCATATACATGTATGGACTTTTCGACTACTCTCTGGAAAGTTCTCCAGACATCTACCTCTGAGAGTTTCAAGAAGGTTCACGTATGTTCTCAGGTCACCCTATAAAAGCTCAGGGAGAGCGGGTGATGCAGTTAGTTAGTTGTCTCTCAACGTTCATTGTGAGAGCTGTATTCCTGACTGAGTTGTTGACTTTTTTTGAGTCACGGAGCTAGTTGTTAGCTGAGTCCGTTAGATGACTGAAGTTAGTTGATTTTGAATCACTGAGTTAGTTGTGATTCGGAGTTAGTTGTCTCTCAACGTTCATTGTGAGAGCTGTATTCTTGACTTGAGTAGTTCTTGGATTTTGAGTCACTGAATTAGTTGACTGAGCATTCTTAAGCGAACTGTTTTGCATTCTCTTTTGAGGCGATTTAGCAGTTGTTTGTCAAGTTTTTAACTGCTGTTTTGTGCTCTATTGAGGTGAAAAGAGCTGTATTTTGTCTACTAGAACGAGAAGTTCTGGAGCTGTAAGAGAACTGTGAAGAGTCAGTTTGGAATAAATTTCTGCAAGTTTTGATCTGCTTTGGCGTCAAATCTTTCGAACGCCGTCCCACGCAACAATATATATATATATATATATATATATATATTTAGTTTGCAAAACAGGATAGAAGTTTAACTAGTCAATGTTCACTGTGAAAGATGTTATTTAATAAGTTAAAACTGATTTTTAAAAAGAAAAATACAATTTTTGTGTAAATTTAACTTACATAATCTTCATGTCTGAAATTTAAAAATTTTATAATCGATTATTATGATAGTATATTAATGATAAAACATAAACCCTACATACATTAGGAGCCTCTATGTATTTGTTTACATAAGGTATGCTAATAAATACAAAGACCACCATAAAAAATACTTTAGGACTTATGAAATCCAAGTAAAAATCTCCAAAAACAACTAGACGTTGTAAAAAAATCCTCCGAGTAAAATGTTCAGCCAGAAAAGTTATGAAATCTAATGTTTGCCACCAAGCGGAATCATTTAAGCTTTTTTAGGTTACTTGTACACTAAATTGGGATTGCTGGAAGGAATATCCATAGGCAATCAGAACTTTTCAGGCTAGAGTTACTTAGGAATAATTTCATTTCGTATGCTTGAGCTACACTGTACCCATTGCACTAAATTGAGATTAATTTTACAAAATCTCTAGCCAGCCAAGTACTGACTGTCGATGGGAATTCCTTCCAATAAACCCAATTTAGTTTATTGTGCACAAGTAACCCAGTATTAGCACAGAAATTTTAATCAAAATCGTTAGAGCCATTTTTTAGCAATTGCTGATAAACGTGATTTTTTCATGATTTCAACCTTATGCACATAGGCGATTTTGACATAAACCTTAATGGTAGGTCCCATGGCCACCACTAATCCGCACACAGAATTTGAACATCATAGGTCAATTTATTCGGGAGTTATGCTGATCATGTACACTAACAGAAATTTTTCCTAAACCACATTTTGGAAATCAGAGTGTTCCAAAACGTAGAGAAATGCAAATAAAAAAAAAAAAATAAATAAAAAAAAAAGACCGAATGCTATACTTTCATTACTCTAAGTAAACATATAGGTAATCGAAAGTGAAAAACATTAATATTACTCCAATCAATTGCTTCTGTCCCTTATTATCGGTAAAAGTTTCTAAAATATAATTTTAACCAAACAATCCATTCAATATTCCAGCATCAAATATCAAAATTTATTCAGGTGATATACAGCATGCACAGTGATAGTGATTGCAGCAATACATCTTCTTAATTTATAACTGCTACTCTGATTACTAATAATTAGCAAACTAACACAAAATCGCCATTTTATATTTATGTGTATTATTAAGGTGTGTAACACATAATAAGGCATTCAACTAATATATTGCAAATGTAGTTAGATTTTTTGCCTTAAATCGATAGGTTTATCACTTAAGTGTAAGCTTGTTGTTCTATTCTACTTATATTTTTAGTGACCAAGCATTTTGCCTTAATCGAGTTCTATTTTTACAATGAATAGTATATTTCGAAAAGCAAAATATCCCGCGGGACGGTATAACTGAGAATTTCTTTTCCTACATTTCCGAGACATTTTTTAATCCCATTTCTGTACAGCCTTTTTCTTGGAGGGTAATACGTCCAAAATCCTTTGTCATTGTCAGCAGCCCCCCACTCCAATTTTTCCCTCCTACCCAGGCAACAGCGTCGGGATTTCATTAGGGGAGCCGGGCAACGTCATTTCGGATTTTATTGATCGACGTCACATGGCTTGGCAGTTAAATTTATATTATTACTTAAAAATCGATGCCCTGTTCCTCTGCAGCGCAACGTTGCCAACTTGGAGGAAGAAAATCGGGAAAAATAGTTTGCAGAGTTATCTATTTTCCGAATTTGAAGTTTTTCTCGTGAGCATGCGCATTATGAATCGGGTTTTGACGTCAGAATTTTTCGATTTATAGGAAATATGGATTAACGGTATATATATAGATTTACTTTAAAATGTCTGCCATTTTGGTAAAAAAAAATCGTAATATTAGAGGCAATACAAAACTAAATCATTAAAATATAGTGTTAAGAATTAGTATTTCTAGAAAAAATATGACATAAAAATAAACCCAGGGACGTGTGACGTAATATTGAAATTTCACAAGTAAATCTTTTAAATCATTGAACTTCGAATGCTTTAAGAATCTAATTATTTACTGCATGGTTTGTTGGTTTATTAGATATTTTCTGGTGCTAGAGCTACACAACAGATA
Organism: Linyphia triangularis; assembly: GCA_963978545.1. Classification (NCBI taxonomy): domain Eukaryota; kingdom Metazoa; phylum Arthropoda; class Arachnida; order Araneae; family Linyphiidae; genus Linyphia; species Linyphia triangularis. The sequence goes on along the minus strand of OZ021723.1, from coordinate 60,823,724 downwards.
CACTTCATAAAACATATATATAGATCATTATTTGAGCGAAGAGGGGAATTGTCTTCGAGACATCTTTCAATGGAAAATTGATCCTCAATAATCCTCTAAGGCCCATCGTTATACACTAGTTTAATAAATACTGCGACGAATAGCGACACTTTCATAAAATAAACTGAACGATTTGGACCGTCATCATCTCACAATTGATATCGATAAAACAGGGTAATCTGGAAGTACAGTTTAAATGCTTTTATTAAAAGTTAGGTCAAGTCGTATTGTCATGTTGGAACGAAAGATTCACTTCCTTTTTGGACTCTAGTTTATTAATAATAAAAATTGTTATTTTTTAATTATTTGAAGAAAAAAAAAATCAAATATCATTGGCAATTTTATTAAAAAAAAGAAAAATATCAATATTTTTTTTCCTTCCAGTTTTTAAAAATGCTTTATATTGTTAAACTGATAATTAGTAAAGATACATAGATTGGTGTATCCGGCCAGCGAAAAGCTCCAAGATAAGTCATACAGCCCGTTTTTAAAAGTTAATGGCGAAAGCTGCTACAGATAAAAAACAAGGCACTCACTGACAAAATGACTCATCAATAATTCTCCCGCTTCCAATGTAGTCACAAATTTGAAATTTGATACAAATGTCAGCAAAGGCTAGCATAGAAAAAGCTATTTCGATCTCAATTAACTAAGGGTCAAAAGTTCCAAATATTCCAATATATTCACAATTTTGAAAATTCGGAATAGGTGTTAATATAGAGCAAGCATAGATAAAATAAGAAAATCTGAGTTTGATAAACCAATTTTTAGGAGTTGTACGTACGAAATATGAAATGCATGAACTGCAAAAATGCACATGGTAAAATTTCGTAGCGAAACCGGAGTATTCATATTAATTCTATGTATAAAAAAGTCCGTGTGTGCATGTGCGGCGTACGTGTTATGTCTTTTATAGAAAATTACAGTTTCATTCCGATCTTGATGAAATTTTGCTAACTTGATCTTTGAAACAAATTTAGGTTGTGTGAAAATTTTAAAATCCCTTCCCCTCCTCTTTTCTCACGGGTATGGGCAGCTTTAATTCGATCATGATGACATTTTGGAAACTTGATACTTAAAACAAAATAAAAATTCCTGTCCAAATGAAATTTCGAAAAACCTTCATTTTACACTCTTTAAGAAGTGTATGATAATAACTTGAAATCTATGGAACCAATTTTAACCGAGTTTTTTCTAGACCAATACAAATTATCGGGAACGCACAATAATTTTTATGTTTGGGGGTTAAGATGCTGAAAATCGAGGTTTGAGTGTGAAAGATATCATAATTTGAGAAACCCAGAACCAATTTAAACCACCGGTGTTTTTTTTTTTTTTTTTCTTAACTAGTATCTTGTACTGTCCAGATAAATGGAACCAATTTCATTCTGATATTTTGTTGTAAGGTAGTGATATTGAGGATAGGGTATTGGGGAGAGGACATTCTCATAACTTGCAATTGATTGAACCGGGTTGGACCGCGCCACAACCCGAGTCACTTCAGGTAGTCTTACATAAAAACCATTCAGGTGCAAATACTTTTTACTTTCAATTACCCATATGTAATACATAGGGTAATGAAAGTATAAGATACGGTTTAAAAAAAAATCGATTTTTTTTTTCTGTATTTCTCCACATTTTGGAACATCCTGATCTCAAAAAAGTGATCTAGAAAAAATGTCTGTCTGTGTGTACGTGGTCAGCATAACTCCCGAACAAACTGACCTACAATGTTCAAATTTGGTGAGCAGGTTGGGGATGGTTCAAGGACCTATCATTAAGGTTTTCGTCAAAATCTCGCATGCGCATAAGGTAGCTGCCATTGAAAAAATCATGTTTTTCAATGACAGCTAAAAATCGACTCAAACGAATTTGATAAAAATCGCTGTGCTAATGCATCTTAAGGTCTTCTAAACATCCCCACCTCCGAAATTCCCGTGGAAATGCTTGAATAGCGTAAAAAGTTGAAAAACAGATGCCTTCAACACAGAGTCCTCTTTGCTTGAACATAGCTCATCAACGATCGTTTTTTCTCATCTCCTCAGTTTCACTTATAACAAAGGATAATATAGGAATTTTCGAAAAGTATTTCATATAAGACTCATATAAGAATTATTACCAAACTGAAAATTTTTTCTAAGCAAATGATGAAAATATAAAAACGATAAATGACACAAATCCACATCAGTAATATAGTGTAATTGAAAGTTGTGCGATGTTCCATACCCCTAGTTTGCTAAGGTTTTATGCTCACGCAAAGATTTTGTGTTTTGTGGGTGTAACCACTCTTTGGCACACTAGGGGCTCCGCCCTCTAGTCACTAAAACCCGAGCTTTCTACGCTTGCGGATTACTACTAAAGATACATAAAAACTGAGCACGCACTGTAAATGCTGGTGTCTTAAATTTAGACACAAAGTGTCTGAAAAATTCATTTCAGACACATTAAGTGACTTATTTTGCACAAAAGTGGTTTACTTCTTCGAATTTCAGACATCACACGGGTCTTAAATTGCTTTCAGTCACAACAAGTGACTTAAAATAAGACACTTCTAACCAATTTAAGACATTTCGAAATTCAGACGCTTCTCGCTTTCAGACAGTACAGACAATACAGGCCGTAGCAATTATATCATTCAAGTTCATTTACAAAGTAAAAGGAATACCTTTAAATTTTGAAGGATCCCAAAAAAAGTGTTTTTCACAGAAATCCAAAGTTGTCTTATGTAAACGAGCATAGTTTTTAAAATTTAACTATTAAAAGTAGAACTACTTTCCCAGACCTTTTTTCACTCCTATAAGAAACTTTGCAAAACCAAAATTTAAAATCAATAATTTAGAGTTATAAAAATGTTTTTTTTAATTTAATTTTTTATTTATCAGTATAAAATGCCAAAACCAAGCAAAAACAGTCATTAGAATATTATATATAAAAAATAAAACAAGAAAAGAAACTTTTCTTGTATCCTTCCGCCGTAACGTTGTTTGTTTACTTTTAAAACTCGTTATGATCGTGTGAAATCGCGCCTAGCGGAGTAGCGGACATGACGCATTTCTTAAACATCGAATAAAAGCATCTCTAATGTACTCATTTTTGTATAGTTCAGGGGTAACGGATTTGAATTCGCAGTCTTTATACTCATCTGTTTCAAAATTTCTAGATATTCATTTACAGATTCTCCCGTTTGTTGGACTCTAGATGCCAAGCAGTGTCTGGCGAAGATTTCATTTCTCTTTGTAATATACAAAGAATCCAGGATATCGATGGCATCATCATACTTTTCAGAGTCGTTTATGTATAAATAAACATTCGCAGAGAGACATCCAGTGTTGTCTCGTGCTCCCTGGTCTGGGTGCCGAGCCATGTAGGCATCCCGGAAAATGAGTTTGCTGATTCAGCAGCACGCCAGGCTTTATCAAAACCCCTGATTTCGCGCCTCACTTCTCCCGAGGATCTTATCCAGATCATCAAGCGTAACCACATTGCTGAACGATCTCTCGACTGGGACCACTCTCCTTACTCTATCAGATACCCATGGATCTACCCACTGCAGAAAAATTGCTTGTCCTTCTCGCCCAACCGCCAAATGGACATCCTTTTGACCAGACTGAAAACTAAAACGGCCACCGTTAATGCCACCCTTCATCGTTTCAAAATCCCTCTCCCAAGTGTAATTTCTGTGCTGATGTTGAAACTCCAGAGCATTTCATTCTCGTATGCCCTGCGTTCGATATCCAACATGACTCCCTCCGCAAAGATCTCGGCTGCATTCCACTGTCCTTTCTGTGGCTTTTTGACTGGTCACATCAACCCAAAGAAAAGATCAGAACCTTATGCAAATTCATTTCGCTCACGAAAAGATTTGATTAACCTTGATCACTGTTTTATTTACAACCTGCTTCCCGAATGATATAGACGCCAATCTTTTTCATGATTAGTTGTCCTGTAAAGTTCTACTCTTCGCAGAAGACGCTAGCCTCGTACGCATATCTCCTTGGATAATGTCTGGAAAAAGCTCCCTCTCCCCGGAAGCATAATCCAGCAAAACCCCCACCAAATCAAATCATAAATAAACGTTCGCGGATACGTAATTACTTAAGAGCTGGACTAGAAATTCACACACATTTATCGTGTCCAATTCAAACTTTTTACGAGTTTATAATACCTTTAAGAGCGAATGTGAGCTAACGGGATTCGAACGTGGCACTCCTAGGTCAGTAGACAGGCATGCTAACCACTAGGAAAAGTGACCACTAGTGCCTAGGTGTTGTACCTGCACCACCACATGCTTCTTAAAGGCTTCGTGCAATAAGAACAACAAAAGTTTGTGTGAAAGTGTACTATATTTATGCAAATGGCAACAATACAATTATACCTTGAAGAGTGGCAGCGCTTCTTAACTTCTGGAAATCTCTTATTTGAAATGTTACGTTCTATCGTTACGATTCTAGTGTTCTAAACGTACGTCAAATATTAGTTAATAAAAGCTTCGTTTTAAGCTTCATTCTTGCAGTAATGTCATAATCATTTCAATTTTATTAACTAATATTTATTTTGAACTTAAACTCCTAAAAGATGGAACGACTTTTGAAACCAGAGAGATTTGATGTTGATCCTATGTGTGTTGGCGCAGAATCAAAATGGAAACACTGGAAAAGGACATTCACGAACTTTTTAACTCGAGTTAAAGAGGTTATTGAAAAGTTTATTAACTAATATTTGACGTACGTTTAGAACACTAGAATCGTAACGATAGAACGTAACATTTCAAATAAGAGATTTCCAGAAGTTAAGAAGCGTTGCCACTCTTCAAGGTATAATTGTATTGTTGCCATTTGCATAAATATAGTACACTTTCACACAAACTTTTGTTGTTCTTATTGCACGAAGCCTTTTATAAGCATGTGGTGGTGCAGGTACAACACCTAGGCACTAGTGGTCACTTTTCCTAGTGGTTAGCATGCCTGTCTACTGACCTAGGAGTGCCACGTTCGAATCCCGTTAGCTCACATTCGCTCTTAAAGGTATTATAAACTCGTAAAAAGTTTGAATTGGACACGATAAATGTGTGTGAATTTCTAAATGCTCATCTATATACATTTCATTGTTCCGTTCCCAAAGACTATCTATATTGACATAAAGCATAGACAGCAATACGACATTCATTTTCATATGTAATTGCAGTTTTTTTTTGCATTTAAAGTGTATTCTCAGCAAAAATTCTATCTATTAAAGCAAACTTTGTCCAAATTGGTTCTGTAGATCATGAGTTATAGGCCAATATTAACCTATTCTTGATCAATAATTACAACATCATTTGAATTCTTCCTTATGACGGGTACCAGATAAAAATAGCTAATTTGCAGCGATAACTTATTCAAACTAATAACTTCCCATCTGTGATAAGGTTTGGTTTGGCAGTCCCCCAAACTAATGAATAAAAATAAAAGTTCACTAGATCAAAATATTATTTTCGTGTAAACATTTCAGCTTGGCAATAACTATGCCGACTTAACGGTTTTTGGTACCTGTCTAACGGAAAAGTATCAAATATTGTTGCCAGAGTTTTCTCACATACCCAAATGTGTCTTGAGTGTTTTTTTTTTCTTTTTTTTAATATTCAATTGGAGGTTATAGGGAAAATATTCCTCATTAATTTGATGCAATAAAAGTGTGATCAGAAGTGTTGGTATCGCTTGCCTCTTCTAGAATTGCTACCACTGCTGAATCATGGACAAACGGCATACACTATGTTCTAATTGCCCTTTAATACTATTACTTCATACTCCATAGCACTTAGCAACATATCCAAACTGAGCATCGTTGCCAAGCTGTTGGAGCAGTACTCTTTGATTGCATGACATGAGAGTAAGTACTATGTCATCAAAAACATAAATTGAACACCGAGAGATATTAATGACAACAGTATTCAAACTTGAAATAATTATGTGCTTGAAGTAGTCAAATGTTTTGATCAGCATTAAAAAGCATTTGTTCACAATAATATATACATGTACAAGTAGAATAGTATTTAAGTGACTTGACAATCAATTGCTCAAACTCAGAAATGATTATTTTGATATGCACAACGGCTTCATTCCTAGTGAAAAAGTTGGTTTATGTATTATTATTTATCTTATTTTCAGTGTTTTTACTACAGTAAATTTTAATTGATCGATTTCTAAATGACCCTCACAGAATTCTAAATTTTCTGTTTTTAACATTCAATTAAATTTTTATTGGTTTTGTTGCATATTACAAGTACTAATGATTTTGAAAATATATTTAGCATGATTTGATACAATTTGGATAAAATTTATTGTGTCCTTTAATTTTATTTCATGAATGATCTTATGTGTTCCATATTATTACATCTGAGGATATTTATGATATGACCTGCATATTATGGGGACTAGATACTCGATGACAGCATTAAAATCAGAAAAATCAACGCATTTGAAATAAATTGAATATTGGTCAAAATGAAGAAATTTTTTTTACATATGTTGTTCAAACCTTTTTTAAATTATATTTTAGAAAAAAGTTTATAATAATAGGCTAATAATTTAATAATAATCACTTATTTAAAACTTGATTAAAAAAACAATCTGCAATGAGTTGAATTTGGTTACGTTCGTAGAGGAATCTTCTTAAAACTAAAAAAAAAGTTTTTTTTGCTTATTATTTCTTCGAAATGTCTATATACTGCATTAAATATCATCTTTCTCAAAATAATAATAAAAAGTTTTATTATGTGGTAATTAGTTGAGCGTATGAAAATTTGCAATTTTTTAATAATAATTAAAAACTAAATTGCATAGATTTGAATAATATTTTTGTTTAATATGTACTTCAGATGTTATATAATTGCCATAAAAAAATTCAATTCTATATTTTGCATAGTCTTTTATATGAGCATACCAAAAGTTGGAAAATCAACGTTTTGAGAAAACGTGAAAGAACTAAAAGTTTTAATAACTTGCATGTTTTCCAAATTTAATGTGCTTCAACTCTGTATTTTGAAGCAGCCATTTTTACAGATATTTCAAATTCCTTTTTTTTAATTCCCCCCCCCCCCCCCTTTTCTTACATTTTTTTAGGTTTTTTAAATGCCCTCTCTTTAGCTTCTCAACGATTAAAGAAAAGTCGCAGCGACAGGGAAAATTGTTGTAAAAAGGTCCCATCCACAAATTACTGGAATTTTAATATTATTTTAGTTTTAGTATGCACTTAATATGTTATTTAATCATAATAACAAATTTCAACTGTATATCTGGCATATTTTTTTACAAGCATACAAAAATTTGGAAAACTGACGTTTTCAGAAACACAAAATTTTTTGCGCAACTTGCATACTTTTCAAATTTAATATACTCTTATCTCCATATTCTGAAGCGTCTCTTTACAAATACTTCTAATGCCTTCTGTTTTAATTGTTTATCTTTTAATGTTTTTCTCTTTAAAGTCCTATATCTGCTTCAACTATTCGACAATAATTGAAGCATTGCAGTGTTATAACCATTGTTATTAGGTAGTGTTATTATAGGGAAATGTTATAAACAAGTTAAATTCCCAGATGGGGAATAATTAGATTATTACTGCTTGATTCATCATTAAAATAAGTTTATGTTGCCACATAATGTATCTTAGACTTGCCAACTACTATAAGTGTTTACATCACGCTTGTTATTTGATGTTAAAGTTGACTTGTAAAAAGCAACTTAAAACTGTGATACAATCTTGGAAGTCAAACCTTTTCTATTTAAGATTCAGCCACAATACAATGTCCATTATCTCAATACATATATTTACATTAAGTCCTAAATCCCTTGCTTGGATATATTAATAGTTGTGTGCCTATTATTAACAGTTGTGTTGCAGTTTTGCAATCCCATTCTTAAATTTACCAGGAAAGTGAAACGTAGTCAACAAAAAGTTATGTGCACATGGTAATAAAACAGTAATTTTGACTTTTCTTTTAATAAAGATTTGTTATTTAACACAAGCTCATTTATTGCATTTTAATTTAAATATACGTATTTTTAGCTTCCCAACATCTGAAAGGTAACATAAACAACCCTTTCAGACACATCAACTGTCTGAAAATATCCCCAATTCAGACAGTCTAAACGTCTGAAAATACCCCATTTTAAGACACTTCAAGTGTCTTAAAGATTAAGACACCATTTTACGTCTTAAAACAGTGCCACTTGTTTAAGACAGTTTTGTGTCTTATTTTAAGACATTTCAGTTTGCTGTGCGTGATCTTTACAAATAATAGTATTCAAATCGACATCGAATCGAACTCAAGTCTCAAAACCAAGGTTGCCATCTGACGCCATGGCGAATGGACAATTCCCGTATTTTTTAAAAATGAGTGAAATTGGTACATATTTATGAAGAATTTCTTTCTGATTTCAAATATTTAAACAAAAGTTCTTTAAAAAGAATTAGTTATTTAAATATTAAGAAAAGAAAATGCCCCAAAACCGAGCTAAAACCAGTTCGAACAAAACATTCAACAAAATCCGTGAGGTAAAGAGACCCTATCGTTTCTAAGGTTAGCGTGAGGTTTCTGCCAAATAGTTGGCGTTAAAAAAAGTTGGCGTTGGTAAACCATTGCCACAATTCGTACAGGTTGGCATGATTTGCGAAAAACTATCAAATCTGGTTTCTGCTTCTGCATTTCAAGCCAAGATATTTGCGAAGCCTTGACGTCACATTCAATGCCAACGGAATGAGTCGTTTTCTCGCCAACCTCTAACAAGGTAATTTTGATCGCAAATTAAAAAAAGAAAAAGCGCATTGAGCAGACATTTTTATGTTTATAGCCTTTTCGAAACATTTAGAATTGAATCAAAAAATTAAAAAAAAAAAAAAAAATGCGGGAATTGTCCATTGACGGTCACGCTGGTTTGTTATTGTTCACGTTTGAAATATTATGTTAAAATTTTTCTCATTCTAACAAGTGTGTATTTAAAATTTGTAAAATTTAAGTCTTACATTTTAACAATAAATTATTTATATACAGACAATTTTATAAATTCAAATATGAACGATTGAAAAAAAAATACCTCCAAATCAAATCACTGTCTTGTTTTCCCGGAGACGACGGCGCACCGAAAAACAGCAAAACCCCTGAAAAACTTCCATTTTGAGAAGAAAACTTCGAAAAACTATGTTTCCGTAGCATTTTGACCTCTCTGAATTCATTTATGCTATATTCAGGTTCGTAAGAACAACCGTTTTAGCAGGGGCGAAAACAAAAAATTTCTGAAAGGAGGGGGGATAAAAAAAAAATGTGAAGGAAATTCATACTAACGTAGAGTTTAACCCTTAATCTCCCCCAATCCCTGTGGTTACGAGCCAGCTTTTGAGATTAGGATAAGTGCGGTAAAACAGATGTAATAGCTAGTAATATATGCAGAAAGTGTAAGTCAGTCAGTCCTTCACATTTTTTATAAAAAAAAGTAACATATTTATTTTTGTTTAAGTTAGTACAAATAAAGTTTTTGTGTAAATACATTTTTTTTTTTTTATTTTAAACTGTTGTTCTTCACTTTGTCAAGCTGATTAATATATTACACCAAAAGTAAATTGGTTCGACATTTTTTTTTTTAAATGCAGCTTTGAATTACGCTGATAAACTTCTTTATTGCTTTTACAAATAGAAAATTATGTTACAATTTCAAAATTCGCAGAACTAAAAAAATAATACGTTATATTACATTATATTATATAATTTAAATTTTACAACGAAGCTCATAAAATATTATTAGCTACTATAGAATGTTTAAAATTTATCATTTTTATTGAAAACCTTTTGTTGTTCTACATATTAATTAATAGAAAATAATACTAAATAATAGATAATTAATTAAATTGAATTTTGAAAGTAAAAAAAAAAAAATTTAAAAAAAAGAGAACAAAAAATTACAAACCTGAAAGTCTACGATAATTATTTTTTAAATGAAATTTAAAAGATGTCATAATATTAACATAAAAGAAGTTTGAAATCATCATGAAGATAAGATCTGCGTTCGGCATGTAGTACCAGTTATGTAGCTCAACGTACAGCTCTCAACTTTCCTTGCAGTATTGGTTCAAATTTCTGGGGATCTATTGTTGATGGTATTGAGAATGATTTTGAATCTGTGAATTACGCTTTTATCCAGTCCAGTAATAACTGATTTGATAACAGGATCTTTTAAAATCTTCTTCATCGTTGATGGTTCCCTTTCCTTGTTTCACCTCATCAATTTGCAAAGAAAATACTCCCTATTCTTTTAAATTTTCTTGAATTTTTTTTTTTTTAAAGATATATATGTCTTATCTCCATTGATGTAGAGGGCGCTGCTTATGTAATCCCCTAGCGGCGACTTCGTCGCCAGAGAGAGAGTATGATCGGAGGAGTGGAGGTGAACGGACGTGGAAGTTGCCTCTCCTAGTTTGGGTTTAAGAACCTATTTCTATCTAATGCACGAATAAACCTGCTGTCCATTTAATTGGCCTCTTTCACTTTTACCCCTTCATCATACAACATGGGGGCTCGCCGTGCTTTTTACCCGCGATCATACAACATGGGGTCTCGCCGTGCTTTTTACCCGCGAGAATGCGATGAAAAAAATATTTAAAAAACTGCACTTCCACGCATCCAGAGGTCAAACCAAAATCCTCTTCACGAAAAAAAACAAACCTTTACTTCCACGCATACAGAGGTCAAACCAAAATCCTCTTCACGAAAAAAAACCTTTACTTCTACGCATCCAGAGGTCAAAGCAAAATCCTCTTCACGAAAAAAAAACCTTTACTTCTACGCATCCAGAGGTCAAACCAAAATCCTCTTCACGAATTACCGCAGCAGTCAGCGACCACCAGTGGAATCTACAAATAAAAAGAAAACTCATCAACCAGCGTCGTCATTATACAACTGCATAACACTCGCTTCGCCGAACAAGTCCCACTTCAGCCGTCAAGCAGAAGTTCAACGAAGCTAGCATCGTTATTCCACATAGACAGCAAGAATACAGAATCCTGAGCCAACTCGAACCTACAACTACAACACTGTCGCTTCGCCGAACAAGTCCCACTTCAGCCGTCAAGCAGAAGTTCAACGAAGCTAGCATTGTTATTCCACATAGCCAGCAAGAATACAGAATCCTGAGCCAACTCGAACCTGCAACCACAACACTGTCGCTTCGCCGAACAAGTCCCACTTCAGCCGTCAAGCAGAAGTTCAACGAAGTCAGCAAAGTTATTCCACATCGACCAACTACTACGAACCAGAAACCAGAAGCAACGAGTACTCTTCGAAAGAGCAACAACATAAAACGGATACAGCTCCAAAAGCGAAGTAAAATCAAGAAACGCAGGTAGGATCCATCTTATTATTAATTATGTTTAAAAATATCAAAAAGCAAGATCTCGTATTTGTCGCCGCTGAGTTAGATATCGTTGTACCGGATGGTGCCACAATTCTAAAATTAAAAAACTTAATTGAAAAAAGTGAAATTTTCGTTGAAGATCCAGATTTCGTTAAAGATTTAATAACAACAGTTGTAGAGGAAAGAAAAACCCAAGAGGAGGATAGAAAAACCCAAGAGGCTAATGAAAAGCAAAACGAAATCGAAAAAATTAAAAATTAAATCGAAAAAATTAAGAATGAAAAGCAAAAAGAAATCGAAAAAATTAAACTTGCACAGTTAGATGCTAAAATAAAACTAGCTCATTTAAAGAACAAAATCCAAATTCCAGTAACTGCAGAACCCTCTCATATTATTTGTGCTAACTCAATAACACCACCTAATGTAAACGAAAACATAAAAACGCTAGTCCCACTTCCGATTGAAAACCGATTCGAAATCCACACGGAAAAAAAATGCTATGTTGCTTTAAAAAAGGAGGAATATATCACTTTTCCTGCAGGAAGAAATAACGAAATTTTAAATACTTCGCAAATCCTTCCGATTCCTGAAACGCAAAATGACACGTGTCAAGGTCATACAAAGGATAACTCAACGGAAAAAATAAGCTTTTCGTTGATGGGGGCGGGGCTTAATGTCCCCATGAGAAAAGATGAACGATCATTGGAAGATCTCGATGAAGTGTGTGTTATAACAGAAGACTTAGAAAAAAGCCAACCAGCAGAAGCACATGGTCCAGAATGTAAACAAATTGAAACACGTGGAGCATGGAAACAAACAGAAGAGAATTTTTTTCTGTTTACGATTGGGGATAGCGTGAGTTTAAACGAAGCGGATTTCTTGCACATTAACGACGATATTTTACGGAATACTGTTATGAATATGGTCAAGATTTACAAACCAAAGAAAATGGAAAGTACAAATTTTCAAATGAAGCTTTTCCTACCAGTTGAAACTCCAATCTTCAAGCCAAAATACATCGATGGAATAATTTCCGAAAGTACTTATGACTTATGCAACTCATCGTCTGCTATTCAAAGATTTATGCAGATTGTTTTTCGTGAACTTTTAGTAGCTAAAATATTAATCTTTATGAGGAAGTGCTGGGAAGATACTTAAGTTTCTTCAATTTTCTTCTACAAGAACTTTTTACAGAAGAGACTTTTTTTTCTTTTTATGAACTTTTGAAAGGAGAGACTTTTTTTTCCATCACACAAACTTTTTAAAGAAGATACTTTTTTTTCTTTCTATGGACTTTTGAAAGAAGATTTTTTTTTCTTTCACACAAACTTTTTAAAGAGAGACTTTTTTTTTCCTTTCTACAAACTTTTCATTGTGCAAGAACTTTTTCCACAGACTTTAAATTTTTAAGAACCACACATTGTGATCTTCAAGACATTAATGTTGTTTAAATTTTATTATTGTGCTGTATTTTTCAATATCTTTATTTACATGTTTAGTATATATCAATGAGTCGGCGGTCCTCCTCAATCAGGATGGCGGAGTGTCTTATCTCCATTGATGTAGAGGGCGCTGCTTATGTAATCCCCTAGCGGCGACTTCGTCGCCAGAGAGAGAGTATGATCGGAGGAGTGGAGGTGAACGGACGTGGAAGTTGCCTCTCCTAGTTTGGGTTTAAGAACCTATTTCTATCTAATGCACGAATAAACCTGCTGTCCATTTAATTGGCCTCTTTCACTTTTACCCCTTCATCATACAACATATATATATATATATATATATATATATATATATATATATATATATATTTACTTCTTTTGTTTATTACTCCTCCAATTTTTAAAACCCAAGTTATATGCAATGTGGAGTACTGGATTTTATTCGAACATGGAGTGATGAGAGGCCAAGTGTAATGGCTTCTGGTAGTTCCAAGCTGTTCACGTCTGTTGATTTGGCTGGCTTTACAAATCGGACACACTGCCATAGACGCTGTGTGTGTCAGAGCTTGTGATACCTGTAATGGGTTTGTCATTCAAGAATGTAGGGCTACTACCTCCTCTCTCACGGCATCGGGTGTTTCTTTAGAAAATACTTGCAAATCGATAAATATTGACGCCAAAACGAGCTACTTTTTGTATGATGACTTTCGGTGAGTGTAAATAAATAAAAATATGTCAATTTAAAACCTAAATTCTGGAATCTAAGTAATCAACTATCTTTAAAATAAAAAATAATGTCAATTTTCATTCTCCCAAAAACTTAAAAACAGGGGTTTTTGCCGCTCCCAGACCACTGTGGGCGCATAAAAAAAAAATTATTTTACTTTAACACATAATAACTTAAAAACTAAAATTTGCATCTTTAATTTTTTCCTTTGCAAATTTCTCATACATTTCTCTATTTAATGTGCAAATGTCATAACTTTTAAATCAATAGTTTTTGCATTGTGGTGCAAAGAAGTGTGCACAGTGGAAAATTTCTGGAACACAGCAGTAAATCTTTTTAATTCTTACTTTACTTTAGTACAGTACAGAGAGACACCTCAGATTTATATTTTGTTCATGAACAAGCCATTTTCAACATTACCTCTTAAATTATCAAATAATGTATCTAGTGATAGGAACCAACACTTTACTTGTTTCTCAAAATAGTTTTCATAACATACTTGAATTAATAAAAAAATAAGTATTAAAAACTAAAAAAATGTTATAGGAAATCAATTGGCATAACTGCATTTGAAAGGATTAATTGAATGGGTTGGTTGGTTGGTTGTTTTCAGATTATCTGGCGCCGTCAGCAACACGAGGGCTATAATGCCCCGAAACATTCGTCATTAGACAAGCCAACATACATTTACAAACACCCATTCCTAACACGGGACTCGAACCCGCAACCTCGCGGTTTAGAAGCTAGCACTCTAACCACTATACCGTTTAGTCGGCAATTGAATAATGGGATTCAATTCTGTTCTATTTAAACTGTAGTCATACTCAACTAGCTGATCCAACACATCTATGAGAAGAAAGTTATCATACAGATTTGGTTTGATCATTGGTATATCCAAAAACTAAACATTTCAACATGTTTAAATATTATTTAACACATCTTTAAGAGTTTAATAATTTTGCACTTTAATAGGAATTATGTAATTTATTACTAATTATCAAGTTCTATTTTAAAGTCTTTAAAATTTACAACTTATTGCATTTGAAATAAGCATAAAACTTTGCATAACATTCATTATTTATCAAGTTCAGTTATATTAATACCCTGGGTGAACGTTTATTGTTCTCATATACACAAGGTTTGTAGTAAGGTCTTAAAAAGATTAATTCAAGCAATTGTAAGTATTTTACAATAGTATGCAATATTTACTAGGCATTGCTGATATGAATAAAACAAATGCCTTAATAACTAAAAAAAAAGTCATATGTATTAAATGCACCAAAAAGTAAACTGACTAGATAAAAGTGTGGCACACTCATACAGTTTTAGCCTTTATGTGAATAATTGACACTTTTTTTTTAAGTCAGTTATCATAGTATCTTCGAATTATATTTTAAAGCAGCTAAAAGTGAAAAATATTTTTTACTTTTTAGAATCCAATATTGAAACTCAAAAGATAATTGTATTTTTATTATTAGGATTAGGTATGAGTGAATTTCCACGTGAATTCAAGCCTTGGTTTAATTTATGACTGAAAACCTCTTCATTTACAAAAGTTCCTTGCTTCCAGAAGCATCATCAATTGGACAGCCAATGCAAACAGCCAATTTCAAAGATTAAGAAAACTTACTATTCCTTAATTTTAACTATGATAACTTATTATTATTTATTATAATAGAACATTGAATGCCCAGTGGCGTATCTAGTGTGCTAACAGGGCCCTGTACCTACGGGGTACTTGGCGAATCATGGAATAAAATTAAACCACAAAAAATGGATAATCACTTCAAACAACAAAAGTCAAATTACATTTTGTAATACACTATTCTAATGAAAAAGTACTTTAAAAGGTGTTCAATAAAAATATTGCAGATTTATTTAGCCACTCTTTTTGAAATCTGGTTGGGTCAATGATGGGGTTAATCACAAACAAAGCGATTTTTGGACAACAGTGTTTTACTTAATGAAAAAATTACGTAGTTCATTTTGCAATGATGAGTTAGGGATTTCAGATATCTTTTTAAAGAAGTGTACGTTATTATATGTCTGATTATTATTATTAATCCAATGATAGAAAAATAAACTCGGTGGCTAACAGGTGGGGGCCTTGGCCTGCTGTGCTCAATCCAGCTTACTTAACCATGGGACCCATACAGCAACCTTTCGGTCAAATGGTCAGTCTGAAGCGAAACCCCCAGTTTTAGTTCCCAAGCATGCTTGGTTCTCATTTAATCGACCAACTTAAGGGATGAAAGGCTGAATCAACCTTGCCCAGTCCGGGGATCGAACCACTGACTTGTAGCGCGACAGCGCAATGCGGTACTACTCAATGATAGAAAAGAGAAGGTATTTCTCTAGCATAATTCATTATTGGATTTTTTAGGTTTTTGTTAAGAGTTAAATTTTGATTCACAATTCACAGTCAAAGATTAATTTTATGTAGCTTATTTGTTTGAGTGATTCCATTTTTTAGAATATCATTTGCATTTCAATTAAGTGAAGCCTTTTCATTTGTGTTTTAATTTAATAAAGCCATGGTACTATTTAAGTGTCCCCTTATAAGGAAAATTTTCCAAAAAGAAGCAAAAATTCAATTTCCAAAAGAAGAAAAGGCTTCTAGAATAACAGAAAATATGGATACTGATTGGATTATTAAATAAATTTAAATGAATAATCATCAGAAGAATGTTTAATAACATAACAATCCTAATAAATTAAGAAAATGAAAAAAGAATTGTATACATAATGAACCTTATAAACTGAGAAATTGACTTTTGCTAAAAGCCAGAGGCCATATTTTGATTAATTTTCACCACATTATTATTTTTTACACAACTATTTTGTGAAGATAAATGTAATTCTTCATTTAAACAACAATTCTGAATTTTGAAATAAAAATGGGAGGGCGGCCGAAAAAAAAAATTCATGGCGGAGCCCCAACCAGCTTTTTTACGCCACTGGAATTGCCAGTGTTTACATAAATCCTGGTTTTGAATCGATAGGACATTAAGGAATGGATCAAAATTGAGTTTCAAGTTTAACATACTCCACCAACAGGCAGATAAACTTAAAAGAAATAAAAAAGGCCTACATTCAATCTTAAATGCAAAATCTGTGACCAACTGTTTTTCTCTAAGCACAGTCTAAATATCAATGGTAATTATCAAAAGTATCATTTCAACATTCATTTAAAATTAATATTAAGCAGTGTTTTATAGACACTCCTTGTCCTACTAATAAACTAATGAGGTTATATCAAAATGGAATTAATGGAAATGGACCCAATTATCCTCTTCGTACAGATCAAAAGCATAACACACTAGTTATTATGAGTACAATTATGGATAAATGGATATGCTTTTTAGATTTTCTGAAACAAAAGTTAAACTGGTGAAATACTGCACTGGAGAGGAGCACTTAGAGCAGAATCTAGAGAACTGAGAGTAGTCCTGGTTTAAAGTGTGGGGGTGAATGCCACCTGAAATGGCTATCAAATTAAAATGTTCAACAATCAATGAGAGACTATCAGTCACAATCACTGCAGTGTGCACTCAATTTGAAAACAAAGACTGTAGAGTAAAGGAAGCACAATCCTGAGACCTCTTGCATGCTTGTTAAGGCTCTTCGCTACCGTCCATCTTGATTCTCCCCTCTAATGTTAAGTCTATGGGAAAATCTCTATATGCCTATTCGTAGAATAGAAAGAAGTTATGCGAATATTTTTATACGGTTTGTTTTGTTGGATCGACGTAACTTTTATCCGTATTTTGCCTTAGTTGTTTTTGGCCTAAAATGTTGTTAAGTTTATTAAAATATCAATTGTTTACTTTAACATCATATTAAAAAAAGTTGAAAAGAGTTATTGAAAAAATAACATTGCAAGGACAAAGATTAAACTTTTTTCTATCCAGATCATATTTTAAAATTATTTTCGTGTTTCTTAAACAGTCAAATTTAGAGAAACATTAAAGCTATATTTTGAAAAAAACCCTCTTCGCAAGAAGACACACCTCCAAAGGGGGACATAGATATTTCCCCCCCTCAAGAGCGAGGAGAGTCAAGTGATTTATTATCTTGGCTGGACCTGTTTTGCTGTATAAAGTGGTTCTTTAAAAGCGGTCGTTAAGATGGTCTTATCCAAGCGGTCTTTAGCGTTAATTCCAGAAAACGTGTTTTACTGTTGTATTTGAAGTTGCATCAAGGCGCGTTCTCGGGGGGGGGGGGGGGAGAGGAAGTTTCACTGTCATAATCCACATAAAACCCCCGACATCCTGATGTTTTCTGACGAATGAATTACAAAAACACTAAACGTAATCATAAATAATTTCAAAAAAATACTTTTTTAATTTACCATCATTCCGATAGGGTTAGCTTACCGTATCGCATTTAAACAAATAAAACATTTGTAACTCTCATAACATCAAAAAATCGTCATACTTTATTTTTTATCTAGTTAGATTTAATATAAACTACATATTCAGACTTCCTTCCTGGGGTTCGAAGCAAGGACTGGACTTATCGGCAGGAACTGGACTATCGCATTGATGTATGCCGTGTGACTAAGGGTCCACACATAGAACACCTGTAAGCTATGTAAATAAAACTTGAATTGTTTCTGTATTCTTTCAAATGTTCTTATTTTCTGTATTAGTCTTAGTTTTTTTTACTATAGTGATTCGAAACCTAGGAGGGAATTCTGAATAACCGTTTATATATATAAAAAAAAGGAAATGTTTAAAATATATAGATGTTTTCCAAATGTAATTATAACATTTCAGTGCTACATGGCCTTTGTATTTCAAGCACCATAAATTTGTAATAAAATCAGTCTGATATGATATTAGTGTATGTCCGTTTGCCTAAATATACTGCTCCTTCTCTAAGTGAATATAAACAAACAAAATTTTTTGATTAAACTATATATAATCTAGATAATATTATTATACGTTTTCTAAGTAATATGTAGTCTCATGTTGAGGTATTTAATATAACTGGAATACTGGACTAGTTGCATATATAGGTGGCAGATTAAAAAACCGAAAAAATATTATGATATGGGACAAATATGGGATGTTTTAAAATCGTATTTGTAGAGAAATACAGCAGCAAATTAATTGTTTACTTGAAAACCCCTCCCACAGAAATTTTCTGGTTGTGCCCCTGTTTAATGTAACATAATGATAAGTAAAGTAGCACAGATGTAAAATAAAATGCAAAATGTACATGGGTCATATGCAATAGAGTACCATTATTGTACAGTTATACAGTTTTATCCATATTAAAAGTTACGCAACTCAAAGAGATATGAACTCCCCTGTCATCAGTGTTTACTTCCAGGGGCGGACTTAGAGGTCAATCAAGGAGGGTGCGGTTATGACCTTGAGTGTTTACAGTGGTGGTGATAGTTTGTGAACTTGGGGGACAGGGGGGAGGGTTATCATCAATTAGTATGATACTACTAGTGTTCAATGAAAGATAAAAATTAGAGGGTTTAACTATCCTCTTTTGCGCCCATATAAGAAATTACCCCGAAAATGTAATACACTTTAATTCAATTAAATTATAAATATTTAGTATTTATTATTAGATAAAAAATATTTAAGAGCACAAAAAAATATACCATGCAGATCAGGTGAAGTGTAAAAAGTTCAACAACCCTGGAAATTCAACTTTTTTATACAAGTTAATTTACCAATATATTCAACATCACAAATCATTTAATGCAGAAAAAGGCGGCAGATCTTTTAACAACTTTAGACAACACTGCAGGTACGTAAAGCTCTATATTTATAAGGTTTTACTAATTTCCAAAGTTAAATAATGCTTTTCAACTCGGTTTGACATCACATTAGTAAATTAAAATATAAGTTATATAAACTTGAGACTATACTATAGTATTGATCATTGTATTCAAATATGGTATTATTTTCTGTTTCCATATTTTCATTTAAATGAAAATGGAGAATTTGGCGATATTTTTGGCAATCATTTTTACATGGGACTCCCCCCCCCCCCCCCCAAAAAAAAATCTGCGTCTGTTTACTTCGAACAGTATTCTCATACTTAAAATAAGAATTTTTATAATTTCCAATCGATTAATTGCTTGTACTACCTTCAGAACTGTTTTAAAGTTATGGAAAGTTCTTAATACATTAACACTTTCCAAAAACGCATATCGTGGAAGCGTCCCACACAGAGGAGCTGCAGGAAGGTAGGAACGATATTGTGGTAAATGCCAATTCGAGACGACGATATGATGTGGAAAGAGTTTTGGTCTTCAGAATGCAATATGTCGGATTGCTTTGTAAACTTCACAGGAACGCAAAGATAATTAAATTCGACTTTTTTTACTGTAATTGCGATAACTTGATCTAGGCAAATCTGTAATGGTGAAATATGGGTTTCTAAATCGTATTTATTGATACCAAAGGCGCCGCTAAACAATTTTGCTAGTGGAGGGATGGGGGAGCAGTACTATTATATATTTTGAGGCGGGAATGACATTTAAAAAAATTAAGAGCCAGAAAACGTGTTCGTGCATGAAAGAAAGATTATGAATATATACCAATAATCACCATAGGATGAAGAAATAAGTAGACAAAAAAAAATCAGTGCCACAGATATTTACTAAATGAACACAACACAAACTACTTACTACACATTCTTTTAACAAAAATTAAGTTCTCCTTTTTTCTTTGGCAAAAAAACCAATGGACTTTTGTATAAATTCTTTTAGGTTTCTATCAAAATTTTTCTCCAAATTTCAGTGGCATTAAGCATACTTTTCTTTTCAGCTTCTGCCAATGTGTTCAGTGTCGGTAAATTCAAAAGGACAGCAAACAGCATGGGACAATCCCCCCCCAAAAAAACGTTTGCCATAGGGTTGAAACAGGGGACAATGCTACTATGTCTATGTCCTGCTACTACCCCCATCATCAAAATCTTTAGTCAGGGCCCGGGGTTAGCCATACACTCATTGTGTCACAAGTCGGAATTTTAAAAGCAAAGGGTTTACTGATTACGCATTCCTAGAACGGCTTCAAAAAGAATAAGGGGCCTTTTCTTCTTTTTTACATCCAGACTCCAAACCTTGCTTCTGGGTGTTTCACATGGGGACTGCGATACTTTGTGAACAAGGCGACAAATAGATGAAACGCCGATGGAAGTTACATGGATGTGGTCTGGCTATAAGAGGACAAAAACAAACTAGCCAGTCTACACTTTTGATAGTGGCTGCATTGGAGCTGGACTGAATACGCTATACGTGGTTCTGCGATACTGTGTTTTGTTTTTTTAATTTTTATTTGAGTTAATTCCTACTCTGCGGTATGATCAGGATTTAGCAATATTGACGATAATTAAGCTTTTTTGTAAATATTTTTGGCTACCTTTAATTCTGTTCAGAGACGTACTGTCCATTGGGCTGTGCGGTGCAATTAATGAGCCTGTCAGTGTCCGTAAAAATAAACCGGTCCGGAAGTTATTATTATTATTACTATTTTTTTTTCCTAAAGTCTAATGCAAACATTGATGGATCATAAATCCATTACTATAATTGGATTGTCAATAGAAATTGACAAATAAGCAAATTCAATCATTTTACATAAGGAAATCACATTTGTGTTTATAGATTACGCTGTGTTTATAAAATAAATGCACTAAGATTTATGTATTATCGTACAACGACTTTTTACTTTATTACAACTTTAAAACAACTTACAACTTTTAAAGTTAAATGCATATTATAATTTTTTATGCAATTTTCTGGTAAACATACTAGTTATATATTTGGACATTAATTAATATACAATTCAGATTTCTTTGTTTTAGTTTAGCAACGATCTATGGTTGGTTTTGAAAACCAAATTCACTCAAACGAGGTATAAGAAATAGATAAATAATTTTTGATGTATTAAATTAATTATTGAAACAATTTATCTAATAAAATTAATTAGTAAAAGTAACTATTTAATTATTGAAATTAATTATTAAACATAAGTATTTAAATAATAAAGCACATTAAATATTAAAACTATATAATTATTAAAACTATATAATAATTAAATTATTAAATTGATCACTGAAATTATTTTATTATTAACAATTGGGGTTTAAATTTAATTGATGATTGTATTGAAAATTTGGGTCGGCATAAATCTAAAAACACCTGAACTCTCGATAGTACTTGCCCCTTGAAAGATATGACATAAAAAACAGTTGTAACGTGCATTGGGATTTTTTCATCTAGAAATTAATTGAATATCACACTTTCATTGGATTTTTCGGATCTTCTAAACTGTTCCAAACAATTTACAACAGGTGGTTCCCAAAACTATTCGTGCACTTACTAATTTCAATTAAATACTGCATTATACATATCAAATTATTTTTTTTGAAAATAAGATTTGTTTAATAATATCTCTAATTTCATCTTAATAAAACTACATAAAATATTTTTAATGCATAGCAAAACTTTTTTTTAGAAAATCATTAAACTATAAGTAACGTATAAAATATCTCCCAAAAGTTTTCGTAAACTTAAATTTTTTCTTACATATTGGTATTTGCTGCAATATTCTAGTAAATTACGAAGACTTTTAGAGCCACTTTACATACAGATCAAATTGACGTATAGAAGTCGCAATACATTTGAATAAAAAGTTTCTCATTTAAAAAAATTATAATTCCCTATTTTTAGTGCCAGAAAAGAAAAGATACATCGTAGTTTTCAAATTTATTTGTTGTAGAATAAATAATTGCAAACATTTCAAATGTAGAACATAAGAAAATGACTAGTGACTTCACTTTTGGAAAAACAACAACATTAAGATTGTTTATTCTTCAGTTGTGAAATAATGGAGATGAATCAAATTAAAGTTAATAAGATATGAGTGTAAAACATGCTATTTCCTTTTTTTTTTTTTTAATAATAATAATATTCTATTACAATGACCAGTGTCTCTCCCCCCCCCCCCTTCTCCCTTTTTTTTATATATATATAGAGCCGAGGTTTTTATTCGATTCATATTCTTTCAGAAATTCATTATTCGAAAATTCATCACGTTCAATATTCGAAAATATGTGAAGTGTTCTTATTTAAATTATTGTGAGTATTATCAAAAGTATTTTGCTGCGTGGAATGCTACCTCGCTCTTGTTTGATTTGATTAGATAATAAACGGTAAATTTTTCCAAACCATTTCCCCCGTACAACATGTCCTTGGGGTAAGTAACTAAAAACACCCCTCTCTTTTCTGGGAGCAATAGTGAAGACCCAACTTTTTCCAAGTTAATTATCGGGGGGACAACTCACTGTAACGATCAACAAAAGAAAACCATGACCCTCTCTGAATTTTGGACCCCTTTTCCCCTGCTGTCAAACTGTCAATCCCCATGTTCTCCTCGAATCAGATTCATTACCTCGTGGAGCAAGACACGCCTTAACTGTTGCCAACAATATCTGATTTTCTCGCAGAGAAAATAACTCTAGGGTAAAGAAGCGCCTTAAGCATACTACTTCTCAGCTGCGAATCCAGATATTTACCAGGTTAACTTTTTCAAAATTCGTGGTGGTTAATATTTTTTAAATTTTGCGAATTTTATTGCAACCTACAAGGGGACTTAACTCAACGAATTTCATGGTGTATTTGCATGTCTACTTCATAGATATTATCAGCAGCAGAATTGAGTGCCTAAAATTAATTTAAGTCACTTATGTGGGAGGGAAGAGCAGCAAAAATGTCTGTACTCTTCCATTAATCGAGTAACACTTGCCACAGTTGTCGCTAAGCCTATATGTTTACAAGTTTTAATGACATGTAAATGAATCCCCAAGAATAAATGTTTATGGTTTGTTATTTGAAGGTTGATAGTTTGGATGAGTTAGGGGTGCAATTTGATAACTTATAACTGGTACCCGGCTAATGGAATAGTACCAAAATTTCGTTTCACCACCATAATCACTGAATGTTCTAAAAGTGAGGTTTAATCCCGCTAGTGAGGCATCACTGCCACTAATTGTTATAAATTGAATGCAATTGCTCTATAGGGTTATGGAATTTAATGGTAGCTGTATTTGAAGGTAAAATAAGGCAGTTTAAAACTATTTATGTTTGCTATAAAACAGTTCAGATTGAGATAAAATGGTTAAAATTTTAAAATATTTACTTTTCAAATAAAGCCAAAAAAAATTTCCCAAAATCCTCGATTTCCAAGCGCATCTATACCATAAATTGTCAACATAATACAAAAGAATAGTCCAAATATAATTTAGTGTTGTTAGTTTAGTTAATTTTTACGTAATGCATTAATTATGCACATACATAACAATTTAAAAACGCAAATACATCATATTCCTATAATTTTCACTAATCAATTTTTAGAAAAGATGCCCAATTAAGATAAAAATTTATATAGCATGGGAATTATACAGAATGCAAGTTACATGAGATTAATAAAAACTTACATTTTATATCAATAAAACACCATAGTAGATGGAAGACTTCTCAGGAATTATTCGGTCACTTCAAAAAAGTTATTAGTGTCTGTGATATAAAGTGGAAGGCATGATGTGTCTCGAAGCGCGTTAATTTAATAGAGTATAAAACCACTGATTTGTAGATCACAACTTAAAAACACACGAATAGGGGTCGCTCTGCTTTCCATTGAATACGAAAACAACGCGAAATGAAAATACAAAAAGCAGACAAATTCTAAATAAATAAGTTTAGCTGTGGAATTCCTACTACGATTCATTGGAGCATTAGCTTATTTCTACCAAAGTTAACATATTGACGTCATAAGCAGCTGCTCCTCACAAGATCAGATGAAAAAATGAAATACGAGTTTGGAAATGACAAATGGTATTTAAAAAGTTTCATTTATTTAAAAAATTGCTATGAAGGATTATGCATATAACATCACAGTCAACTACTAGATCACATCATGGTGTTCTTTCATGCAATAGCTATGGCGGCTGATAAAAGTGTTGAAATCTTAAGCCAAGTTTATGTAAATTAATAGCAAGTTGGTGTAAATTACAAGCAATGAAAATTAGTGAGATTTTGAACAAGACATTTTCTTCTACTTGTTAAAATTCAAACTTCATAATTTTCATTGATGGTAATTTTCATTAATGTTAAATGTGGCTGCAATTTAGATCATATTGTTGCACAAATTGTCTGTATATATTGTAAATAGTGACGTATTATTTCAAAATTCTATTGTAATTTATTTTTATCTTATTTTATTTAGTAATTAATAGCGATTATACAAGTTAGAAAAAGGTGGCAACACCTGAAGTAATCGAGACGTTTCGAGAAATTTCTTTCCGATGAATTGGCTGGAAATTTCGAGAATGTCTCACGCGCTTGCTTATAAAAAGACTGGAGAACGGGAAAGTTTTCAGATTGACTTCGGAGTTCGTTGAAAGCTGATCGCTTTGTTTACCTATTGGAGTGAGCTTGTATAATCGCTGAATTCGAAGTTATTTTTGTTGAAGCTTGTGTTGAAGCTCGAGAGTAATTAAACTGTTGCCTGTGAATAAATTTTGTGAGTTTTCTGAAGAGAGAATAAATATTTTTAAACCGTGAAAACTGTGCCATCATTGCCTCAGTGGAAAAATTCATAACAGTGGTGTCAGAAGTGGGATATTGTAATTTTGAATGCCGACAACTAGAGGAATGATGGAAGACCAAATGAAGCAGTTGATGGAAATGATTGCTGGAATGAAGGCCCAACAGGAAACCACCGCCGCCGAAATAAAAGCCAGCCAAGAGTCCACCGCCGCCGAAATAAAAGCCGGACAAGCCCGCCAAGAAACGACTAACGCCGAACTCGCAGCCGAAATGAAAGCCGAAATAAAAGCCAGCCAAGAGTCCACCGCCGCCGAAATAAAAGCCGGACAAGCCCGCCAAGAAACGACTAACGCCGAACCTGCCGCCGCAATCGCCGCCAGCCAAGAAGCAACATCGTCGGACATTAAATCTTTAGCCGCCAAGTGTGAAACAACATCTGCAGCAGTGAATGAAATCAAAGAAGAAATGAAGATAGAGCTAGCCTCAATGGTGGAATCAACCATAATAGAAACTACCTCAAATGTTCTGCAATCCGTGAAAGAAGAAGTGTTCAATGCAGTAAGGAAGGAAGTTGATGAAAAGTTTGAGGAGTTTAACGGCAAAGTGAACAACTTAGGAGACAAAGTTTCCACCTTGAAGGAGGAGCAGACAAAGTTTCATGACGCTGTAGAAGAAAGACTACGGAAAATGGAAGCTCGCGAAGCTGTAACCTTTGCAACGCCTAATTGGGATAATGTTTCCACTCCATTCATTGCGCCACGTTCCAACATCAAAGTGGCAACTTTTGATGGGAGGTCGTCTTGGCGCGTTTATCAAACGCAGTTTGAAATGATTGCTTCTGCAAATGGATGGGACGATACTTCGAAAGCATTCCATCTCGCGGCATCTCTTCGAGGTGAAGCTGCTGACATTTTACATACGCTACCTGAAGAGAAGCGGGGAGAATTCGTGGCGCTGACAAGTGCGTTGGAGTTAAGGTTTGGGGAGCAGCATCTAAAGGATTACAACAGACTGCAATTGAAAGTGAGACAGCAGAAGGCCAATGAAACTCTTCAAGAATTGGCATCGGATATAGAAAGACTGTCGCTCCTCGCTTTCCCAGACTGTCCCTCGGACGTACGAGATAACCTGTCTCTTCAGTATTTCGTGGATGCCATCAAAGATCCCGACATACAGCAAGCTACCAGGATGTCAGACAGCAAAGATCTGAAGTCCACCCTCGTCTACGCCATGAGAGTAGAAGCCGCGCAGCTAGCTTCTGGAAAAGACCGACGATATGTGCGTGGTGCATTAGCCGAGGATTCTTCTGACTTTGTCACCAGTAAGCTTCGAGAACTGGAGAGCAAAATTGATAGAATGATGAGAAGCTATCCCGGAGCCAGGGATCGAAGGACCAGAGTCGTTTGCTGGCACTGCAAACGGGAAGGGCATCTACGACGAAACTGCCTTGATTTGAAAAAGAGAAGGGATAACACTACCACGGATTCTCCACAACTGAATCTAAGAAGATGTCATCTCGCAGGGCAGAAGCTGCAATGTAGAACAGGTGAAGCCCCGACCAGTCGTTTCCACGTTTCATCCCGACAAGGAGGAAACCAGGGTTTATTCGTGAAGGGGGAGATCAACGGAACTCCATGTCGTCTAATCGTCGATTCGGGAGCGAACGTAACGATCGTAAGGACGGACGTGGCTCGTCGCCTGAACAGCCGACTCCTCTACACAGCGCCCTCTGTTTCTCTACAAACTGTGTCTGGTGGTAATATCTCTGTTCATGGGACATTGCAAGTGGACATTGCCCTTGGATTTAACACCTACAAGCACACCGTTTATGTTGCCGAAATTGTAGATCCGTGCATTCTCGGACTAGACTTTTTGAAGAAAAATGGAATTACGCTGAATTTTGAGAAAAGCCAGCTGCAAACATGGAGAGGCGAAGTTCCTTTGCACGATCTGGACATGAAAGAGCTGTGCGTATATCGGATTGTAGCTCATGAAGACAATGTCATAGAGAATGCTGAAGAGTCCACATCTATGGAAAGTACCTCTCCAGCCTCGGAGAGAGAACCGAAGAAAGCGACGTTGATGAAACCCTCCCAGGAAGTGGTTCATGTGGAAATGGACAAAGTTAGTGAAGAGGGAATCGACATCCGTACTCCTGTTACAAGCATCGAACGGAGGTCCCGGGATCTATCAGCTGCACCCGCGGATGATTCGGACGCAATCTCAAAATCATATAACCAGCAAGATGGGGATCAGAAACTTTCACCGCTTCTGTTGGCATACGGGAGTGCAACTCACGAGACCACCGGATTTTCTCCATCTCTAACGATGTTTGGAAGAGACCTTAGGCTCCCCAGCAACCTCCTCTTTGGACAACCACGGGACACTCCTTCCTCGCCTGTCCAGTATCTAGATGATCTGCAGGCACGTTTGGAAGCCGTACATCGGTTCGCCAGAGAGAGAAACAACATCATGACGGAGCGCATGAAGATCCGGTACTATGCCAAGGCCATAGACCGTTCATTCCAGGAAGGTGACAAGGTGTGGTTATGGAATCCTAAACGTCGGAAAGGACTCTCCCCTAAGCTCCAGACGAACTGGGAAGGGCCGTATGGGGTCCTTAAGAAGATCAACGACGTCGTGGTGAGAATTCAACGGACACCTTCCTGTAAACCTAGAGTTGTACTCTACAATAGGCTAGCCCCATATTATGGTAGAAGTCATTGAATGGCTTAAGGACTTCACTGCCCGGGACGTGCAGTCTTTAAGAAGGGGGAAATGTTGCACAAATTGTCTGTATATATTGTAAATAGTGACGTATTATTTCAAAATTCTATTGTAATTTATTTTTATCTTATTTTATTTAGTAATTAATAGCGATTATACAAGTTAGAAAAAGGTGGCAACACCTGAAGTAATCGAGACGTTTCGAGAAATTTCTTTCCGATGAATTGGCTGGAAATTTCGAGAATGTCTCACGCGCTTGCTTATAAAAAGACTGGAGAACGGGAAAGTTTTCAGATTGACTTCGGAGTTCGTTGAAAGCTGATCGCTTTGTTTACCTATTGGAGTGAGCTTGTATAATCGCTGAATTCGAAGTTATTTTTGTTGAAGCTTGTGTTGAAGCTCGAGAGTAATTAAACTGTTGCCTGTGAATAAATTTTATGAGTTTTCTGAAGAGAGAATAAATATTTTTAAACCGTGAAAACTGTGCCATCATTGCCTCAGTGGAAAAATTCATAACAATATTTAATCTCAATCGCCTTTTTACAGAAATGTTTTGTTGAGATTTAAATTTTTTTTTTTTTTTTTATTTTTTTTGCAGTACTAATATAGTTGCTTATATGTATACCGATAGCTAGTTTAAAACTTGTAAGAAAACTTTTAGGGTTTGAAAGGGTTAAGAATGCGTCTTTTTAGGGTACTTAAGTATGACGAACCTTTTTGTTGGCGGTCAACTACGAGAACTAGTGGATTAACCAACTATTTTATTATTTGCATTTAAAATATTATTTGGTTTTAAAAAAGTCTTTAAAAAAATTTCCAAAGAAGTCCAATTAGGGAGATTTTTCGTTCAATTATCAATTTACCGGACCACAGTCCGTAAAGTGGTTATGCATTCAATGATAATGATGATGATATGAAATAATTTTCAGTAAATATTTTATTGAGATTTTCAAATTTTTTTTGTCTAAAGATAAAAAAAAAAAAACCATCAACAATTGGCGATCATTTCATAGCCGATAAAAACTTGCGAATGGTCGATAGTATAATGCGTAAGTAACTTTTTTTTTTACCCCCTCTCTTTTTTTAATTCTTTCTTGATTTTATGGTTTCCACGGTGTGTGGTGAGTTTCTGCCCTTTGTACTATATATAAATACTAATATTCTAAGTTTTTGAATTCTAGTTCCTATAGAAATATTTTTCAATTAAGATTCATATATTTTGAAAATTGCCCCCTTCAAAGGATTTATGGGAGTGGGGGGGAGGGGGTAAAATCGTGATTTCGTGATTGTTTCCTTTCTATATATGTTAAACTTTACAAACATACCAAATTCTAGAAGTACCTTAGAATATTAATGATCAGTGAATGAGTCTCAAAATACGCCGTTTTCTGTCGTTTCAGAATTTGCTTATCCTTCAACAATCATCCTTCTATTCAACAATCAGATTATAATTGGAGACTTGAAACTTAGGGGTCATATTAAAGTGGCTAACTTCTACCCTTGAAAATACTTCAGCTCTCATGTATACTTTAATTCGCAGATACGAGATAGTCAAAATGCTGATGAGTTGCTTCCAGTAAAAGGAGATTGACAGTCAACTTGGTTGGTGGATTATCGTGCCTGATGGTGGACGCATGCCTGATCTATTTTTATGGGTGGACTGTCGTGCACTTAGATCAGTATAAATTTTTTTTAAAAATCGATTTTTTTTTTTGCGTTTTCTCAATCCTTTCCAGGGTTTTACGGTCCAGGAATAGCAGATTAACAAAATTGAGAGTGAAAAAACTTGATTTTTAAAAAACTATTTTAAAAATATAGCGATTAAAAACTTTAAACGCGTTTTCCTCGAAACTACTTTTTTTTCAAATGGCGGACATTTAATCTCTGAAACTACTCGGTCTATTTCAATGATTTTGGTCTTGTTTTGTTCGTTGACATGTTTTGTATGCCAATTTACCACATTTTGCCAAAAAAATAATTATAGCACTTTTTTTTTTAGCAAAGGGGTATTTTTTCAACACTTTTTTTAAACATCCGCCATTTTTTTAATTTTTATTTTTGGAAATTTATGGTAAATTGTCACGTAAGGAACCTTTCTTTTGAAGATTCAGTTTTTTTTTTTTTTTTTTTCTTCTTTTCTTTTCCTTTTTTTTCTTTTCTTCCGGATTTACCAATCCTGAGAATAACTGTCTGCAGTGGGACACCATTTTTTTGAGGCCTCGACTTTGGCGCCTCCTGGATAGTTGTTAAAAAATGAAATAAAAAAATAAAAAAATCAAGCATTTTTGTATTCTATTAGCTTCAAGTAAAAGTTAAAAAAAAATCATCATTATCATATCTTATAAAGGACATGAAAAAAAAATTATTGAAAATGTTGTATTTTTTAGCTTTCCAAGGTGGTCAAGTACCTTAAGAATCACAGACAATCAGATTAGAAAATTTTATAAAGAATCGCAATATGAGCTTTTAACTAACATTTTTAAACAATTTTTATGGCATAAAAATGTCATCAGACGAAACGGTCGTTTCGCCGCCAACCTTAAAAAGGCAGAAACGACAGTAAGTATCTATTTTCTGCACAACTTCCAGCGAAAAAGCCGAAATTGACTATTTTCTAACGCGCTTACGAAACTTCACATAATTATACAAAAAATACCATAGATTCGACTCGGTGATATCTTTCAAAGAAAAAAAAATTGAGTACCTAGGATAAAAGACAACGAAGAAAAAAATATTGAAATTTCCAAAACGAAATAAAAAAACGAGTTCTAGCCCGATTTTGATGTAAAATTTTAGACAAACGTCCAGCCCTAACTAAGCTATAGATCTTCAAACGGATTGAATTATAGGATGCGGAATGTTTCAACTTAAAATCCTAGGCTGGTTTAAACTTCGTTAAATAATTCTTTCTATTTTTAATTAATTTAAAACCACTTTTGTTCATTTCATAATTTGGCGACAGATAAAGGCGATCAACATGCAATTGTGGTTCAGATATATATGCCAAAAGTTGCCGAACAGGTTTGCTATCATTTCGAAGTTAGTTTTTCCGACATGTTAGGCTTAAGTGAGAATGAGCTTAATGTAATAGTATAGGCAGAACGAATTAGACTATGATTATATGGCTTATAACATCTTTAAAATTGAAATAACTTAATTTTTGAAGAGACAAAATTAAAGAGAAATATTTGTTCTTCAAATTGCATGTGTTATTTGAACTGTATGACAATTTAGAGTTAGTTAACTTTCAAAAACATTTTAATTTCGGAAAAGCTCCGTTTAAAAAATGAAAATAATCACATTGTGTTGCAAGATACTATGGGCTGAATTGCAAAGTACAAATGTGGAGGTTATGCGAGCTGACGTCACAGTCAATTCATTACAGTGGTACTAAATGAAACACGCATTGTAATTGGCTAATGGATTGCAAAAATGTCATTCGTTTTTAAAGATGTGTTGATTTTGTTTAATTTTCGTTGTAAAATGAAATCGTAGAATCATATACCATCAAAATTATAATTTCAGAGTGAATTTTAAAATTGTTGTTAAGAAAATATTTTGAATTTTGTCAAATATCAATGGGTTATTATGTGAACCAAAATAATGCTTGG
This sequence comes from Linyphia triangularis, assembly GCA_963978545.1. Lineage (NCBI taxonomy): Eukaryota > Metazoa > Arthropoda > Arachnida > Araneae > Linyphiidae > Linyphia > Linyphia triangularis. The sequence goes on along the minus strand of OZ021723.1, from coordinate 60,792,222 downwards.
CATAGTAAAAATAATTTATATTGCAATAATTAGACTGTAAAAAACTTGTAATATTTATTTGTAACAATTTACTAGAATAAATTTTCAATAGGATGAAGTCTCTGGCCTTGTATGTTAAAGGTGCCGGATTTGATTCCTGGGTTAGGTGTGGATGTTCGTTGTGATTCGGAATCCACGTTAAGCTGTGGGTCCCGGACTTATTAGTCGTTATTATGCACTAAAATATATCGTTGAGCTTACAAACTAACCAATCCAGCTGAAACTTGGCAGACAGGCTCTTTGTCAATGGCAACGTATTTCTGTAAGTTTTGGGGGTTAAGTTGCCATACACAAGTTTCTATTACTCGTTCGTGGTCGATTTTGATGATTACTGCCGTCCGCATTCAACCAATTTGTAAATTTTCAAGTAGATTTTGGCATGTAAGATATCATTGAACTCAACTTGAAGAATTATGAATATTCATAGTACCAGGTGTACCATAGGTGGTACTACTTCTGGTTTATCAATTTTGAAGATAAATATGGCATGTTGGGTGTCGTTGGGCTTCTCTTGAAAAATTATGAATGTTTAAGGTACCAGGTATAGCATAGGTAGTACCATTTTCAATTTATCAATTTCCAATATAAATATGGCATGTTGGACTTTTGTTTTGACGAATTATGAATGTTTAAAGTACCAGCAGGTATGCTATTGGTACCACTTCCGGTTTATCAATTTTAAAGATAATTATTGCATGTAAGGTATCGTCGAACTCAGTTTGAATAATTATGAATATTCCTGGTACCAGGTGTGGCCGACCAAACGGTATAGTGGTTAGCGTGCTAGCTTCTAGACCGCGAGGTTGCGGATTCGAGTCTCGTGTTAGGCATGGGTGTTTGTAAATGTATGCTTGCTTGTCTAATGACAAATGTTTCGGCGCGTTATAGCCCTCGTGTTGCTGACGGCGAAAGATAATCTGAAAACAACCAACCAACCTTTTACCAGGTGTACCATAGGTGATAAATAGAAAAACGATTAAACGAACAAATTCAAAAAATTGTTTAAAAAAAGTTCTGATATCCCCCAAAAAACACTTTTGAAAAGTAGAAGAACCACCAACCTCAAAAATACAAAAAACTTTCTTGCAATAAAAAAACCATAAACATGATGAAAATTTTCAACCACAAATACAGTGATATAAAAAATGGCCAACCTCTGATTACAACTCTAGGTTGTGACTCGCTTAAGAATGTATGCTTACTTAGTTTATTTTTAAAATTTAAGTTCCGCTCCCATAAAAATTTACGCTGCTTGAGGTTGGCGCCCGTCTTAATTACTAACCTTTAAAACCCCCCACACAATAAAAACTTTCCAAAATGTATGTATCGACCAAACAAAAGCTTACCACAAACACTTCAGTTTTCAACTTAAAAAATTCTTAATAAAGATTCAAATGCAAGCGTTTGAGCACAGTTTCTCTATACTATTTTGAAAGTTACATGAAGATGAAGATTTACACCACTTTGTATTTCCTACCTATCCAAATGAAATCATAAACTCGAATATTCGTTCAATATGCCATAAATTAGTTTAAACGCAAGCATTGTTAATATTCCTACGACGGGTGCCAACCTCAAGCAGCGTAAATTTTTATGGGAGCGGAACTTAAATTTTAAAAATAAACTAAGTAAGCATACATTCTTAAGCGAGTCACAACCTAGAGTTGTAGTCAGAGGTTGGCCATTTTTTATATCACTGTATTTGTGGTTGAAAATTTTCATCATGTTTATGGTTTTTTTATTGCAAGAAAGTTTTTTGTATTTTTGAGGTTGGTGGTTCTTCTACTTTTCAAAAGTGTTTTTTGGGGGATAAAATCATAGCAGATGAGACAAATCAGTAGTCAATTTTTGTTTGTTAAGAACTCATTCAATTTAGTCCTTTCTTAAATTCACGATTTTCCTCGCCAAGGTTTTTTTTTTTTTTCTTCTTGGACGAAGTCGGGAACTATCTTTTTCAATATAATATATCATAAGAAAATGCAAAGACAAAATGAGTTTTTACAGCACGCGCAACCACAAAAATTTGGCATCTATAGGTTATATCTACCTCAGTCGGAGATGAGGTGACAACGAACGAAACCAAAAGTTCAATGCAACCGCGACTTTGACGTAAGGTGAGCGCATTCTGATTGTTCGGTATTTCGACTGAGAATATGCCAGAGGTGCTGTGAAAGCTGATTTAAGTTGGGACTTAAGCAGTGTTACCATCAGTCCCTTTAACTCATCTCTGTGTGTTTCGTTGTGTTTTACCTTCTTTCTCGGTTTTGAGCTTTATAATTCGTTGATTCAAATAAATCACAACTTTATTACCATTTATTACTTTATCAGATTATTCATAGGTTGAGTTACTAGAGCTTGAACCCTGTAAGAAATCATTGTTTATAGTTTGCAATTAAATTAAAAATGTCAAAAAAAAAAAATAATAATTACAAATTGAGTTTTGACTTTACACTTTGACATGGCTACAACTTGATCACTGGAATTAATTTGTGATACATGAGTGAAAAGCAAACGCATGTGTAATCTCTCATGTTTGTTGGAGTCTTCTGAAAGTACTGTTTCAGTTTTCAGTTCAACTGGTATACGAAAAAAAGTAGAACTTGTCAATGTCCTCCCTATAAGCTTGCCGACTTGCCGTAAATACCCTTAAAACCACCATATATGACTGCCTCTGTTCACTATTAAGATGTACGAAAGCTTAACATATCTATATTAAAAGAATACTATTCAATTAAAAATATAGAGTATTTTTTGAAATTGTAAATGTTAATTTAATATTTTTTTTAAATAGGAATTTTTTTTTTATTTCCCCACCATTTTTCTTTAATACACAATTTTCATTTAAATATTATAATCAATTATATATTTTTTTATGGTAACTGTTTGGCAATATTTCTACAAAGATGAAGCAAATTAAAAAGATAAACACAACTTCTTGGTAAAATATTTCTAATTCGGACACTGAATGGGCACTAGATATTGAAACTGACCCACATCATAATTTATTGAAATATCTTAGTTATTAAAAAAATTATTAAATAATTCTCCATATTTTAAATTTAATTTTACTGGAAATTTATTAAAATTTGTAATAAACAGTGTACTCTATTTTAAAATTAAATAAGAATTATACAACCAACGCCAACCACATTTACAGGAATAAAAGTGTAGTCATTTTATATGCGAGGTTGCATCGCCTCGGAGGTGAAAGGGTGTAGTAAGTACACTTTCAATTCCTTTGATTTTGAAAAATAAAAATAAAGTGGTGAAATATGGTTTGATTAACTGGAAATATAAGTATGACTTAGATTCTAAAAATTCAATGGATAAGAAATGTTATACATAGCTATTGAATAAAACTAAGATATCCAATTAAAAAATCATGGACAATTAACTACATCGCACTCTCTTTTTGAATCTACATCCCCCTGAAAATAATTCTGCCGGAGCCTAATGTAACTTGAAACGAAGTTTGTACCTTGAAATTGGAATTGTATGACTCAAATGTAGATGGCAGCACTAAATGTAGCAAACAATATAATGGGAAATGTCAAGGCCAGAAAGTAAACAAAAAAAGAAAGGAAAAAAGAAAAAAAGAGAAAGAATGTGTTGAAGGAGCAGGGGACCGATGGGGCGGAAAGGTACTTGAAATATTTAAAAACCTGTCTGCTCAAAATTGAGCTCTCTTGTCAGTCAAAAAAATATTTTTCACGTATTTTATTAACATAAATAACCCGATTCTAATGAAATTTATATTATAATTTTTTTATTTTATTTCATTAATAACAGTCTAAATTGAAAGTATCAAATATAATATTGAAATTGTATTTGACGGGGATATCATTCGTCCTATTTGTTTTCCTTGAAAAATAAAATTTGCTTTCTTTTAATTGTTTTCTTTAAAAGGGCCGAATAGAATATTGCCAGGATATGGGAGAGAGAGTGTTACTTTTTTTTTTATACATTTAAAGTTACTTTCCAGTTTTAGATAAGAAAACAACTTCTGCAAAATTTTAGCTTCCTTTCGAAATGAACTGCATAGTTTGAAATTTAAATAAAATGTTATTAACGGTAGATTAATTGATATGAGACGAGGGTTATTTTTTAGAATTGAGTTTTTGAATTAAAAATCAGTTCCTTTCTAAATTTAGTTTTCCCACATTAAAACAGCAAAAACTTACATTTTGCCTGTTTATTAATTAATTTTATTTCAATAAAGCAACAAAGCTAGAAAATTTTGCTGTTCCCAAATGATATTCCACCCTTAACAATTTTTTTATAAAATAACTAAACAATTTCATTATTTTCATCAAGAGAGGGTTAATCCAAGAACAGAGTTGTTGTAACGTATTGTAATTGTTAATTGCTGTTGTAAAATATAGAGGGCGCCACAAAACAGTTATTTGAAGATTGTATTTTGTTATGTTTTTTTTTTTATTAGTCTCCTGTGAGAGACGAGAGAGGACAGACGATTCAGAAATGGAACACTAACACCTGCTCCTTGTGAAGTTCTTAAAATAAATGTGTTTTGTTTTAGTTCAAAATGAAATTTTTACTCGACCACGATACCACAGCATATAGATTGGTTCCAGCGGTGCGATTTTTGAACCTGAAACAACCGTTGTTTTGAAAAAGAACTGTAAGTTTTATTTTAACGACGAAATGAATAACGACCGTTATTTTGGCGCGAAGAGTACCTGATGGACATCCATCGTGTGGAATATTAAGCAAGCCTTGCTTATATATTTTTTGTGGTTGCTGAAACCCATAAATGTCCGAGTATGGACACTCGTCGTGTAGAATGGTAAGCATTGCAATTTGCTTATTAAATTAACTGAAAAGCCTCGATTCAGTGTGGACATCCGGTCTACAGATTTTGATGGACATCCGTCCAGATTGATAATTTTTCTTCGTCCTGAAGATCACCAGTGACATCCTGTCCTGAGAAAAGAATAACCCCTTCATCCTGAAGATATTGTGTTTTTTCTTTTAAGAGTGGTGTTTGTGTTTCGTTGTCAGCATTAGTGAATGACAAGTTCTGTTTCTACAGATTTTGATGGACATCCGTCCAGATTGATAATTTTTCTTCGTCCTGAAGATCGCCAGTGACATCCTGTCCGGAGAAGAGAAAATAATACTTCATCTTGAAGATTTTGTTGTGTTTTGATTCAAGAGTGGTGTTCGTGTTTAGTGCTTCGTGAATCATAAGTTCTGTTTTCAAAGTGGTTAAATGGAGTGCAATACTTCAAGATTGGTGATACGTTGCGAGTTTCAATGTTTGTAATTCAAGTGTAATTTATCGAAAGTGCTAATTTGTGGTTGGTATTTAGTGCTTGAGTTATTCAAGAGGTGTTTAGTTTCGATTCCGAGCAAGGTTCTAGTTTCATTTGTGTGCAATATTTCAAATGAAAATAATGTAATGATTACTTGTGGAGTGTGTACATATATATCATTTGTGTGCAGTATTCAAGTGATTAATTTGCCTCATCTGACGTGAGTTATAATTATTTACTCGTCGTAGATCAAGAGTGATTTTAAAACTGGTGGTGGAGCAAGTCCATTTTCTGGTGAAGAAAATAAAAGGAATTATCCGGCCCTCGGATATAATTACAATTAAAGTGAAAATAATTGTATTTTGTGATTTTCAGCTTCATAGTTGATTTTAAGTTCTTTGAAATTTATTTAAAACTAGTTTTGTTTAGTATCTGGTACATGCATTTAAATAATGATAGTATTTGAATTTATATCTTTTGAAGGTCTTCTTTTAACATGGTATGAATTTAATGCTATATTTGATTATTTGTGCTACTATAATTATATATATACCATAATATAATATCTGGTAAGATTCTTGTAACAAGAACACTTATTTAGGTACCAGTTATAACAAATGCTTTGGGTTTGTGCTAACGTTTCGAAGAATTGGAAATTACTAAAACAAAAGTAATTTGAATCTAATTTTAGTTACAAGTTGTAAAAGAGTTGGTTTTAAGTGAAGTCTAGTTCTAGATATTTTTAGTTCTTGATCTGAAGTTTATTTCTGAATATTCTATTTCATGTTCTCTTTTTTAAAAAAAATGTGATTGCTATATACTTAAACTAGATGCAATTAATTTGAATTGAGTTTTAAAAATTGCAATTGCTGAAATTAAGTGGTAAAAATGCTGAATTCTTTTTAAAACATTTATGTTCCTGTTCTATGATAAATTTTCATACTTGAATATTTTGTAGTGGTTAAGTGGTATAAAATTTATATTATATTTACAAGAATAATTATAAATTTGAGGGTGTTCTGTGTTGGGTGAAGAATATAAACTCTCCAGTAAATTATTACATTTAAAAATGTCTTTTTTAGGTCGTGCTAAGAAAGAAGATTTGAGGGTGTTAGCAGAAGAGTTAGGTGAAAGAGTAACATCTGGTCTTAAACTGGTAGATCTTAAGAAATTAATCACTACAAGTGTTAACTATGACGAAGATTACGTTAACCCTTTAAATCCCATGGAGTCAGCGTTGTGGGTTTCACAAAACCCCGATGACTTTCCATTCATAAAAACTGGAAATGAACTCGCCCGACTCGTTCTCCTGTCTGCCACTCCTGGGATTGATGTGGGGGGTCACTGTCGACCATTAAAAGATCATTACTATATGTATACAGCCTGCAATAGGGGTGTGCGTTGGGTCATCTGCTTGATATGTCAGAGAATTTAGTTGGCATCTTATCAATGAAACAAACGCCACCGCTAAGTACATGACAAGATTCGCATAAAAGAAAAGTCCCTGACTATCTTACTCCATGTCCAAAGGGTGGGGCAGTTTGACATTGAGTACTTTAAATCCATGTCTCCCCTCTACATGCCCCACAATAGCCTATTGTTGAGGACCGTCACGCTTTAAACAACTAAGGCAGGGCAGTTCCCCTCACTTGAAAATATACGTTTACCCCTGGTTTACCCCTGCAACCGCCCGAAAGGCGGTTAGCTGGGAAATTCTCTACAAGGCGGTATAGGGCGGGTTGGGATTTAAAGTTAAGGAACAGATAATTGTAATAATGGAGAGTAGGAAAGAACGTGAGGAAGCAGAACTACAAAAAGAAAGATTCGAAAAAGAACAAGAGAGACTGAAATTGCAACGTGAACATGAAAAAGAAAGAGTCGAACAAGAACAAGAGAGACTGAAATTGCAACGTGAACTTGAAAAAGAAAAGTTTGAACAAGAACAAGAAAGATTAAAACTACAACAAGAATACGAGTTGCAAAAACTCCAGTTGGAATCGGAAAGAGGACCTATAGTTATGCAAAATGATCCGCAAAGATCAAGAGTTGAGCTTCGACACCTCATGCAAAAGTTTGATGATAAACAAACCGACATCAGTCTGTATTTGTTACTCTTTGAAAGGCAAGCAGAATGGGCTGGGATCCCATCGACGGATTGGGTATCTCATCTGATAGGACTGTTACCATCTGACATAACCCAATTGATTGCCCGTGAGCCATCTGAATTGGCAAAAGAATATGACCATGTTAAAAAGCTGCTTCTTAAGAGATTTAAGTTAAGTCCAGAGAGATTTAGGCAGATGTTTGTTCGACACCAAAAAAATGTAGAATCTACATGGAGTGACTTTGCATATGAACTCCACAATTACTGTCAAGAATGGGTGACTGGCTTAGAAATAACTACTTACGAACAACTTTTGGGTCTTATGGTGGTGGACCAGTTGAAGCGTCGTGTGCCTAACGAAGTGAAGGATCATTTCGTGGAAGAATGGGGAAACATAACTTCTCCTATAGAATTAGCTTCAAAACTTGATGCTTATGACAACGTTCATGGGAACTTTAAGAGAAAAATTTCAGAGAGAAATGGGGAAAAGAATATTCCTAAGTGGCGAACAAAACTTCCAGTTGATTCCAAAGCCAAAATAGAAAACTCTACTCCCTTCAGAAATCAAGCTCAAGGTAGACTAGAGATTAAAAGAAATTCCAGGAATGAACAAAATTTGGAAACACGAAGGCAGCTACGTTGTTATGAATGCGACTCAACTCAGCATTTGAGACCAAATTGTCCTGAATTAAAGAAGAAATCAACCACAACTGCTTCTGTAAATAGAATAACTTACAGTTCAGAGGACAAGTTATTGGATCCTTTTATCCTGTCTGGAAAAGTGAATGGGACAGACATGTCTATTCTCAGAGACACTGGTTCAACTATTGATGTGATCTGCCAGAAGTATGTTACTTCAGATATGATGACTGGAGAACAAGTTTGGGTGCGGCATCTTCTGGATGAAAGTATGTCCTGCCTACCGATTGCTGAAGTAGAGATAGAATGTGAGTTGGGGAATATTCTCACAAAAGCAGCTGTGATTCAGAACCCATTGGATCAAGGCAGATATCTGTTAGGAAATCGAACTGCTGCATTGCTTGAAGGTAGAAGGAAAGAAATTGGAATTAATCCTGAAGAAGTTAACGCCATCCAAACCAGAGCTCAGCGAAGGTTGAAGAAAATCGCCAACAGAGAGAAAGAAGCTGAAGCTGATCTAGGAAAAGGAGAAGACGCCGAAGCAGATGAAGTTTCTACACCGGAAAGTTCAGTGCTAAATCTTAGTAATGATAACGAGATCATGTTACCCCCAGTTCAAGTTCAACAGGAACCTGCACTTTCACTCCTGGAAGTGAAACCTTCTGATTTTGCTATGGCTCAAAGAGAAAGCCCAGAGTTACAGCCATTTTGGGAAGAAGCTTCTAAAACCAATAAAGAAGGATCGTCAAGTGATATACTCATCAGTAAGAATAATCTTTTGATAAAAAGGAGGACTGATAAAACAGGAAATGAGAGGTTTTTGCTGCTTGTTCCAGAAAAATTTAAAGAACGTTTAAAGGCTCTATGCCATGAGGGTACATCAGGTCATTTAGGAGTTACAAAGACCAAAGATATTCTTTCCAGATATTTTTTTTGGCCTAACTGTTATAAAGAAATTGAAGACTACGTTCGCAACTGTGATAAGTGCCAGCGTGTGGGGAAGCCAAATGACAGAAAGAAGGCTCCTATGAAATTAGTTCCAGTTATACAAGAAGTTTTCTCCAAAATTAATGTTGATGCGGTTGGACCCCTTCCAGTATCCACAGGTGGAAAACGTTACCTAATCACTGCTATGTGCCTATCATCAAAGTACCCTGATGCCATTCCTGTGACCGATATCACTTCTACATCAGTAATTGATGCTTTGATGCAAATTTTCAGTAGAATGGGGTTTCCTAAACAACTTCAATGTGATCAAGGGACTTCATTTATGAGTGAACTTACCACAACCTTTCTAGAAAACACTGGGATTAAAGTAGTACACAGTTCAGTGTATCACCCACAGAGCAATCCTGTCGAAAGATTCCATAGAACAACCAAACGAATTCTAAGAGTTTTGTGCCTTGAAGCCGAAGCAGATTGGGAACAGATGATCTGTCCTGCACTCTTTGCTCTTCGAACTGTAACACATGCAGCTACAGGATTTACTCCTGCTGAACTCGTTCATGGAAAAAACTTACGAACACTGATAACCTTACTGTTCGAACACTGGATGGATCCTGAAGAGGAAGAGAGCCCTGTGACTGAATATGTATTTTCTTTAATCAACAGATTGAAGCAATGTCAAGAAGTAGCAGTAGAAAACATGGAAGCTGTACAGCTCAAGAACAAGACATGGTATGATAAAAGAGCAATCAAAAGGGAATTTCAAGAAGGGGATTTGGTTCTCGTAGTGTCCACTTCCAAGGCAAACAAGATCGCTCCTCATTGGCCTGGTCCAGGAACTATTTCAGGAAATTTTTTTGAAACAAACTACTTTGTAGAATTACATGGAAAGAAAGATGAAACTCAAATTCATCAAGTAAACCCCTCGGAGATTAAAATCGAAGCCTTTACGAATTTCCCTGTGCCTAAAATGAAAACAGCCGTCAGAGCCTTCCTGGGAGTTGCTGGTTACTATAGCCGCTATATTCCTATGTTTTCAGTTATAGCTGCACCTTTGACTGATGCACTGAAGGGAAAAGTAAGAAAAGGGGAGATCATCTGGACTCCTGAATGTGACAAAGCCTTCGAGACTCTAAAACAAAAACTTACTTGCCAACCAGTTTTATATGCTCCAAAATTCGATCGAGAGTTTATTCTACAAACAGATGCCTCCGATACCGGTATGGGTATAGTGTTGTCCCAACTGAATGATGAAGGTGAGGAACACCCTATTCTGTACATGAGTAAGAAATTTTCAGACGTAGAGAAACGCTATTGTACCACCGAAAAGGAGTGCGCTAGTATAGTATTTGCGGTAAAAAAATTGCATTATTATTTGGATGGACAGAAATTTGTGGTGCAAACTGACCATAACCCATTAACATGGTTACGAACAAATGCTAGTTCAAATTCACGTTTAATGCGTTGGGCCTTAGCACTTCAACCATTTAATTTTGATGTCCATCACCGTGCAGGCAAGCTAAACAAAAATGCTGATGGGCTAAGCAGAATAGTTTTAAATTAAACGTATTCCTTTTATTAGTATTTTTTTTGTACATTTGGTTTATTGATCATGTTTATATTTTTACATATTCTTTATGCTATTATGTTTATGTTCTTTTGTTGTAAATATATTACAAACTTTTCTCCTTTTTCTCTTAGAGAAAAGTTTTCTGTGAGGGGAGGAATTAATAGCTGTAACGTATTGTAATTGTTAATTGCTGTTGTAAAATATAGAGGGCGCCACAAAACAGTTATTTGAAGATTGTATTTTGTTATGTTGTTTTTTTGATTAGTCTCCTGTGAGAGACGAGAGAGGACAGACGATTCAGAAATGGAACACTAACACCTGCTCCTTGTGAAGTTCTTAAAATAAATGTGTTTTGTTTTCGTTCAAAATGAAATTTTTACTCGACCACGATACCACAGTTGTAAACAAGATAAGTGGGTACCTTTACGAAACTGCTTTTCAAGCTTATTTTCCCTCATAGGTAACAATCGTCGATTTACATCTGGTATAATAGTGGTAAAAAGCTATATTGATATTTGTGAGACCCAATTTTTCTTAAAAATATATAGTAAAATACTTTTCCAATTCTACGGGAGGATCTTTGGTCGAGTACGTAAAAAAAAAAATCAAATCTGAGCGATGACTAAATCTTGTATTCTAATTGATAAAACAAGAAAAGACAAGTACGTGGAAGGTCTTTAATAATTGAATAATTTTTATTTTTTTTATCATAAGGGCATCTACATGTTAAAACTAAACCAAACTTCAAAAAGTTCTATAGAAACCCTATAATATTACGACATATTTTGATTCAGTATCTAAAAAAATGGCGAAATGCAAAATTTCATAATTTTCAGACAGTGGTTAGCAATTTATATAACGACAAGAGAATGTCTGATGTTAAAAACAAAAATTGTATCTTTAATCATAAATTGTTAAACGATAATTTGTTGAAGGTCAAACATAAGTAACATGCAACTTTTCCATTAAATAGTTGTTTTAATAATTAATTGTTAATTAATAAAACGAATTTAATCTTTTTAAAAATAGAAACGTATTTTTTTTTTTTTTTTTCACTTTTATTGAATTTATCATGGTCGGAAAACCCTCAGAGAATTTTTATCTTTTCATTTTGACATTTGGTTTTCAATATTTTAGTAAAAATGTAAAAAAGCTTACTTTTAGGGACCATATACTAGATTACATTTGAAATTAATTAAGGTTTAATTGAAATGAATTTAAAAAAAAAAATGTTTCAGTGTAAAAATTTAAAGTATTTATTTCATCTTTTGAAACTGATGGAAACATAGGCAGTAATTTTTAATATTCTTGACTAGTAGTCACAAACAAATATTGAAAAGTGCCATACATTTTGCAATTCGAAGCTTTGGGGGGTATGCATCAAATTCTTTCCGTTTTAACTTATATCTAGTGAACGTGCTAAACTCCTGGATCAGAAGCAACACACGCCCCTAGCATGTAAGACAACTCTGGTTCAATACGCAAAGACAGAGGACAGCGCTACACAATTTATGCTTCGAAATCAAAGTAGACAGAAAAGAGGAATTTTGTGTTCTGAGTTCTCACTTTGAGGCTTTTCCCTTTAGATGCTTGAAATGCAAAAAAAAATGCCTTTCAAAGACCATTCTCTAAGGCAGCGTCAGCCACTAGGCGGCCCGCGGGCCGGATCCGGTCTGCGACAGCTTTTTCTCCGGCCCGCCGGTTGTACAGAAGAGCAAAATTCAAATTTTGCGGTGTGAACTTATTAATAATTTTAATTTGTCTACAGTAAAATGTGTTTACTACCTAGAACAGCGTTTCCATTCAGTGGCCCGCGTCAGTAAATCTGATTTTTTTTCTTTTCTTCCTGAGACTGCCAACAAGAAAAGAGAAGAAATAAAAAAGCAATAGTTTGAATTATTACCAATGACTCATTCCTTGGCACTGCTTAATTTTATACATGTGATACCCTACCCTAGAGATGTGATATTTACGTTCTTTTTACTGAACAGGTGTTCTCTGCTCCCGTTCTTTTAAAATGAGCTACTCGTTAACCCGTTCTTTTGAAGAACTAGTTCTTTTTTTCCAATTGCCGAAATCACTGCCCTTGGGAAGAAGTGCTATCTTCGGTAGGTCTCTGGGATAGGTCACTAGGGTCAAGGACGAATCTTTCCCCCCACTTCACTGCTCTGTTAACGTGGCGTTTTAAAGAATGAGAGGAAAAGTTACTACATTTTTGTGTGGTTTTCCAATGACTGCGTCAGAATAACACATACAAATTAGAAGAGACTTTTTTATATTTTCGAAAATATGATTGTGACAGTCGAACTCCTTAAATTATAAGCTTTACATATAATTTTAGTTTAAATATTTGCATTTATAATGTAGGAATTTTAAATGAATGGAGTTTTTAATATCTAAAGTTTCCAAAACAATGGGACTCACAGAAAGTTCAAAACCTCAATGGACAAATACAAATAAATATTGTTGCAGTTTGGTATATAATTTATTAAAAGGAATGAATAAATGAATTAGAACTCTAAATTAGAAATTAATAGAGATATACAAAATCATAAACGATGGTGAATTTTGTATAATTTTTTTCCGACACACAAGAAATTTTTATTTTTTTACTTGCATTTACCCCAAGGGCGTAGCAAAAAAAAAATTCGGGAGAAGATATGAAATCATGTCAATAAATCATACAATCTTCTTTATCAATTCCGCATGTATTTAGTAATCAAGATAATATCTATTTTTTTGTATCCTTAGACATTAAAAAAAACCTATAATAATAAAATAAGCTGTGTGTCTGTCTGTCTGTTTATATATAGAAACCTACTTAAAATAGGAGTATAGCTTTGAAATTATCAGCATAAAAAGTTTTGGCCTTCTAATTGTACATATTTGTCAAAGAGAATGTTACAATTTTAATTAATTCTTTTTTAATTGATCTTTTTTTTTTACAAAGTGATTTCAAATAGAGATACAGCTCTGATATTTTCAACATAAGTAGTTTTTTGCCTTCTAATTGGACTTTTGAAAAACAGAATTTTAAATTTTTATTTAGTTTCTTTTTAATTAATTAATTAATTAATATTTTACAAAATGATTTCTAAAAGGGCTACAGCTCTAAAATTTTCAACATAAATAGTTTTGACCTTCTAATTGGAATTCAGAAAAACAGAATTTTAAATTTTTATTTAGTTCGTTATTAATTAATTTGTTTAATTAATTAATATATATATTACGAAATGATTTCAAATAGGACTACAGCTTTTAAATTTTCAATATAAATAGTTGTGGCCTTCTATTGGATTTTTGAAAAACAGAATTTTAAATTTTTATTCAGTTTCTTTTTAATTAATTTTTTAATTAATATATATTTTACAAAACGTTTTCAAACAGGGCTACATTTCTGAAATTTTCAACGCAAGTAGTTTTGGCTTTCTAATTGGACTGACAAAAAGAATATTAAAATTTTAATTTGTTTTTTAATAAATTTTTTCACAAAAAGTGACTTCGAATAGGCATAGAGCTCTGAAAGTTTCAACATAAGTAGTTTTGGCCTCTAATTTTGCTTTCCCCAAACACATGTTAAAATAATCTTAAAGGGGTGTTGTTTTATTGTTTTAAAGGTGAATTTTTTTTCTCTACGAGGGAGAGAGCTGCTTCCAATATTAAGGCTTTACGTAGCAATTAGATTTTAGTGAGTGAAGTGAGCATATGCTTCGCAGCAATGAATCTTTCAGCGAGAGAAGCGAGCCTATGCTTGCATAGCAATGAACCTTTCAACGAGTGAAGTAAGCCCGTGTTTATGCGTCAGTGAACTATTCAGCGAACGAAGCGAGCTCGATTTTGCGTAGCGATGAACCTTTCTACGAGTGAAGCGCCAAAAACTGTGTCCTATACACGAATGACAGATTTCCGCAACGCGAGGCCTCACAGCTAGCTGAAATATTGCACATGTTAAAATTTCGTAGCGAAGCACGGGTATTCAGCTAGTTTTAAATAAATTTAATATTTTAAACAAAATATCAATTGATTTTTGTGTTTTAATGGCAAACCTAAAAATTTCGGGAAGGGATATATCCCGTATCCCTTCCCCTGGATAAACGTTTGAATTACCCATTTGTATACATAGGGTAATGAAAGTATAGCATTCGGTCATTAAAAATCGATTTTGTTTTTGCACTTCTTCGCGTTTTGAAACATCCAGCTTTCAAAAAAGTGGTATAGAAAAAATATCTGTCTGTGGTCAGCATAACTCCCGAAAAAGTTGACCTACGATGTTCAAATTGAGTATGCGGGTATGTGGTGACCATGGGTACCATTTAGGTTTTCGTCAAAATCACGCATGCGCACAAGGTAACTGCCATTGAAAAAATCATGTTTTTCAATTATTGCTTAAAAAAACGGCTCTAACGATTTTCATCAAAATCACTGTGGAAATGCCTCTTAAGGTGTTCTAGATATACCCACCTTCGAAATTCCCATAAAAATACTTAAATGGCGTAAAAAGTTGAAAAACGAATGCCTTCAACAAAAGTTCTCTTTCCTTGAGTATACCTCATCAACGATCGTTTTTTCTTCTCCCCTCTGTTTCACTTATAATAAAGGATAATATATAAAAACTGTAAATGACACAATTCCACGTCAGTATGTAATTGAAAGTTGTGCGATGTTCCATACCCCTAGTTTTCATTTTAATGGTAAACTATGCTAAAAACAAGTATTTAATCGGCGCCATTTGAACAACGTTTCAGTTTTTTTTGTTTTTTTTTTTATTTCTAGAAAGTTACAACTTTAAATAAGTAACTCAAAAATTTAAATTATTTTTGAGCATACACGTTTCTGAAAACAAAATTCTTATATTATTACAACTATCTTTCTATAGAACACTTATTAAACTGAGGTAGAAAAAAAAAAAAAAAAACTTCAAAACTAGTGAGAGATAATTTGTTACTATCACTGTCGTGTCTACTCGTTTCTGGATAGTAGAAATTACATTGGCCCGGTGGGGCGATAGAGGATGAGTAATTTGTGAAAGATTCCCACAGTGATAATGTAGTGTAGAAGAGATTAATTTGAAACAAAAATGTTAGAGATAGCCCAGTTCCTTTTACCAAAATAATATTTCACAATAGATTTACAATATATGGAACACACTAGTTTTATTACACATTATATAAAAAATACAACCTTCATTACAGTGGATTTCGAAATGTCAACGAACAACTCAGCCTGCTAAGGATTCGAACCTAGCACCTTAAAAATATGACAAGCAACCTTTGGAATTGCATTAAACAAAAAAAGAGATTTCTCTTCTTTCTTAATTAATACAAATTGGAAGACCAAGAAGAGGCTTAAGATCCAGTAGGGTTATTCTAGACAAAATAAAATACTGAATTTATAAAATACACAATACAAAAAACCGAATATGCATGAATTCATAATAGAAAATACCGAATTTGTAGAATTCGATATTTTCAATTATGTATTCCTATTATGCATTGTGTATATTGTGTAAGTAAAGAAAGTAAAACTGTTTACAATTCCTCACATGGCGAGAATTCTGTGAAAGAACATGTTCTTAACAAATTTATTATAAACTCCGCAAATTTATTTTTTTAATTCTTTCAAAACCAGCTTTTATTTGTTACACACAAATATAGTGAAAAAAATTATAATAATTTCAATTTAAAATCAAGGTAAAATTAAAAAAGAAAAAAAAACTAAATGTTTTTTTTATTTGCTGGATGGGATTTACCGGACCAATGTAACATAGACCTAATACATTAAAAAAAATAATAATAATAAAAATAATAATTCCACAAAGTTTTGTTACCATAAATTATGTTTATTAACACGCGGTTTCATTCCGATGCATTGATAGTTTGAATATAGAAAGAGAAATAAAATAATTTCCTTATTATTATTTTTTTATACTCAAAATAATAATAATAATAATAAAACATATAAGCATTAATATCTGCTGAAATTAATTGAAAAGATCTCACCCCCCCCCCCTCAACGCGAGCATTTCAACACAGTCCTAATAATGAAATCAACAGCATATCCGAGAAACACGGAACCAGTTCTGTAGAAGCTCCCGTTCCGACACAGAGCGGGAATGAGCAGAGAACAAGTGAACGGGAATAGTTCAAATGAACTAGCTCTTTACGGAGCAGTTCAAACTGAGCCGTTCGGAAAGAGCAACTCAGCTCAACTGTTCTGAACAGAGCTGGTTGAAAAGAACTGGCTCTTTGAAACAAACCTGCTCATCGATAGTACTCCATATCGATGTTGTTCATCTACTCTGCGCCTGCGCAAAGCAGGAGAGAGATCATGGATAAGGAATGTGTGTGAGGTGGGAGAGGGGAAAACGAAACCTTCTTCCTCAAGTGTGACGTCAGAGGTGTGACGCATAGGATCGGAGCGGGAAGGATTTCGCCTAAGAATGTTAAGGAACAGGGTTTTGGTGTGATCAAAGAACAGGATGTTCCTGCTCTTTTTAAGGAACATGCTCAAAATAGCAGACTGTTCTTTTATTTCCCATCCCTACCCTACCCCTCTATTTGTGAATGGTATAGTTCGATTTCTGCTTTTCAGAATGTGATTGGCCGGAGTTGGGTGTTTTATTAATGCATACTAGCTTCTTTAGTGTTTTGATCTGAAAAGAGGTCGCGATCTCTATGATACCAGTGCAATAATGGCGTCGAAGACTAATTTTAAACGCAAAGTGGATAGTGAAAAGCGGATATTTCAAGAAGAATGGGAAATTGAATTTTTTTTTGTGTGTCGCTAACTAATGCAGACAATTCAGATTCTTTAACCGTGATTGAAATAATTTCTTGGCGTCGAAAACGATTTCACAACATTTAATTTCTTCACGAAACTTTTACAAGATGACTATATAATATTTGTTAACTATTAATAAAAACTACATTACTATATAAACATTAAAACGATAGTTCTAAGATGTTCGTCAATCTTCTGCGAAAGTCCAGAAGTAGCGGTTTTCTTCTTCTTCTTCCGAGTTCACATAGAAAAATATCGATGACGTCACACGCGAGTGCTCACACAACAGTGTGTCTGGAAAAAAGCAAGATGCTATATGCTTGCTTTGCAACAATTCTGTGAGTGTCCCTAAACGTTATAATCTCAATAGACATCATAGCAAGAATCATTCAGAATTTTCTTTAAAATATCCTTTGAATTCGAAAGCGGGGGAAGAAAAATTATCTTTTTATAAAAACGGCATTTCCGCTCAACAGAAGTCATTCTTGCAGTTTACCAATAAATCAGAAATGGCTACAAAAGCTTCATATGAAGTAGCTTTAATATTGGCTCAAAAAATGAAGTCATATTCTGACGCTGTGATAGTTAAAGATTGTATTTCAAGTGTTACTAAAACACTATTTTCGCACCTCCCAAACGCCACATTTATAAAAGAGCAAATTTCAAGTTTACAACTTTCTGCCAATACCTGCAAAAGAAGAGTAGAAAACTTAAGTAGAAATGTATTTCGCACAGTTGTACAAGAACTAGTCGATTGTCGATATTTTGCTCTAGCTTTGGATTCTTCAACGGACATAACTTCTACAGCTCAGTTAATTCTCTGCGTGAAATGTCTTAATGAATAATTCTCACGTCAAAATGTCATAAAAGAGGATTTCCTAAAAATGTTGCCGATGAAAGGCCAAACAAGAGGTCAGGATTATTTGGATATTGTTATTCAGTATTTTGAAGAACATAACATTAGCTGTGAAAAATTAATTTCTGTTTGTACAGATGGATGTCCGTCAATGTTGGGAATTAATCAAGGCTTCGTTGCGCTTCTGAAAAAGAAACTAAATCGACCTCAATTGATAAGTTTTCACTGTATACTTCATCAGGAAAATTTAGCATGTGTATTTACAAATGAATTTTCTTTAACTATGAAACGAGTTGCACAAATCGTGAACTTTATTAGAGCCCATGAGTTAAATCATAGGCAATTTAAAGAACTTTTATCTGAACTGTTGTCTCAATTTAGTGATGTCTTGTATCACACAAAAGTTAGATGGCTAAGCAAAGGAAAAGTTCTTCGACGATTTTTCTTGTTTTGAAATGAAATTCAATTATTTCTTTATGAAAAACAAGTTAAAAAATTTCCCGAAGTTAGCTCTGCGGACTTTTGGTGTAAAGTCGCATTTCTTAGCGATGTGACTGAAAAATGTAACGAATTGCAGTTTGACCTCCAAGGCCAAGAAAAAACGGTTTCAAACATGTTGAGCAAAGTTAACTCTTTTGAAGCCAAACTGGATATGTTTATGGAAGAAATAAAAATAAACGATTTCTCTGGATTTCCGCTGTTTGAAGAATATGCAGTAGAAAGTAATCTCTTAGCAGATGCAAAGAAAACTGCCGAAACGACAAAATGCTTTCTTGAGCTCTTGGGTAACCTAAAGAATGATATGAGCTGTCGTTTTACGGTTATTAAGCAGTACATTAATGCATTTCGTATGATTGAAAATCCATGGTCCATAAAAACAACAGAAGTTTATGAGGCAAATATTTTGAATTCCAACATAGGCCAACTGAAAAGTGAATTGATCGATATTCAACAAGACATAACATTGAAGGACACATTTCAAGATTTGGTGAAAACAAGAAAATAATCTTTCAGATTTTTGGTTACAACTTAATGAAAGTCAGTATCCCACACTTTTACCAAACGTAATTGCCATTCTAACTCTTTTTGGGTCGACATACCTATGTGAAGAAACTTTCAGCAAGATGGTGTTTATTAAAAATAAATACAGAAATAATTTAACAGACGCTCATTTGGACGATCTATTAAGATTAGCTGCGACAAATACTGTAACAGACATTGATTCTATATTAAAAGAAACGGAGCGATTTCGACCGTCATCGTCTCGCTATTAACATCGACTGCAATAGAAGAATTACGAGGTATGGTTTAAATATCTTTAATGAATATTTATGTCAAGTCACTTTGAAATATTGTCACCAAAGATTAACTTCTTTTTCAGACTTTGGACTTACGATATAAAGACAAATATTTTTTTTTAATTATTTGAAACAAGAATCGAATATCAATTGTTATTTTATTAATATAAAAAAAAGTTAAATTATTGTTTCAGTTTTCAAAATTGTTTTATATTGTTGAATGTACTGAATCTGTACTGAAAGCAATATATTTATTGGCGTATTCAGTATAAATCTACTACGGCCCGCGGAAAGTTTCAACATAAGTCACGCGGCCCGTCTCTTAAAGTTAGTGGCGAACGCTGCTCTAAGGCTTTCTCCCTTCAAATTTGTTGTATAATTATTTAGTTGTTACAAAATTTGACTCAGTATAGTCATCGTCTATATATTTTTCATCCTTTGAAAAAAAAAAAAAATATGCAACCAAATTGTGTTCGAAACCATTATTTCAAAAAGGTCGCTTCATAGGCCGGTGTGAAGTTTATGAACATTTGAGAAAGACGCAAAAACACATATATTAAACAATTGCTTAATAGATCATAATCTTAAGTAAAAAATATAACGAATGTCCGTAACGATAGGATTTTATGGGAATAAGATTATTTTTATGAAAAGTTTCCTCATTCTCAGATAATATAGTGATAAAGTTTTTATTTGTATGAAATTTTTCATTTCGTTGAAAATATGCACTAAGTTTCAAAAAATAAATGTTATTAATTGAATTATATTATTGGTTCTATAGGTTAGTGAAACACATAAGAAATAAGCTTGACCTAATTAGCAGAATTAACAATTTTATCAACTTTACATAAAACCATAACGTAACAAAATATTATATCTGTCAATTTTATTATATACTAGCTGAATACCCGTGCTTCGCTACGAAATTTTACCATGTACAATATTTCAGTTAGCTGTGAGGCCTCGCTTTGCGGAGATCCGTCATTGGTGTATGTATAGGTCATACACCAATGACGTATAGGTCCCAGTTTTTGGCACTTCGCTCGCAGAAAGGTTCATCGCTATGCAAAACCAAACTCGCTTCGCTCGCAGAAAAGTTCATTAACACATAAGCACAGGCTTACTTCACTCGTTGAAAGGTTCATTGCTATGCAAGCATGGGCTCGCGTCACTCGCTGAAAGTTTCATTGTTGCGAAAGCATGAGCTCGCTTTGCTCACTAAAAATTACGTAAACCCTTAATAGTACAATCCCCCCACCTGTCGAGAAACAACAACAAAAAATTCCCTGTTAATACAATGATATAACACCCCTTTAAGGATATTTTAACACGCGTTTGTGAAAAGCAAAATTAGAAGATCAAAACTACTTATGTTGAAACTTTCAGAGCTCTTGGCCTATTAGAAGTCGCCTTTTTATGAAATATTAGTTAAAAAAATTAATAAAAAAACAAATTAAAATTTTAAAAATTTCAGAACTGTAGCCCAATTAGAAATCGTTTTGTAAAATATTTGTTAATTAAGTAAAAAAAATTGATTAAAAAAAATTAAAAAATTCTGTTTTTCAAAAGTCCAAATAGAAAGACAAAACTACTTATGTTTGAAAATTTCAGAACTGTGGCTCTATTAGAAACCGATTTGTAAAATACTTATTAATTAATTAAAAAAACTAATTTATATTTTAAAATTCTGTTTTCAAAACTACAATTAGAAAGTTAAAACTACTTATGCTGAAAATTTCATAGCAGTATCGGTATTTTAAGTAGCTTTCCATAGATCCACAGACAGACAGATACACAGACAGCTTGTTTTATTATTATAGATATCAAAACTAATATTTGTTAATATTTTTTGTTTCCGACTATAATTGCGTATGAAGTTGGCTTATTATCAACTTTGTTAGTTATGTTACATTAAAATTCATTTCTAATTGAGTTTCTTTACTAATTTAGTATTGGCCTATTGTTAAAAAGGACACAATAAATCTATGTAGTTACAAAGTAGTTTTAGACTCTACCTGTAACGTCGTGAAACACATGTGCATATCTCAATACAATAGGCCAATACTAAATTAGTAAAGAAACTCAATTAGAAATGAATTTTAATGTAACATAACTAACAAAGTTGATAATATGCCAACTTCATACGCAATTATAGTCGGAAATAAGAGACGTGTTTTTCGACATAATGAGCTGAAATTTAATTTTTAAGGTAATCGAAGCCTTCTTGATCGAATGAAAAGATAAAAAAAAAAAAAAAAAATAAGGGTTCGCATTGAAATTTTCTGAGTTAGATTGAAACTTACTTAGTAAACAGCCTCCTAAGAATTTTTTTTTTTTTAACCAGACAAATAGAAAATCGTAAACAAAACATTTTGGTGTAAACCGCAAAAATTCTACGATAATTAGAAGCGAAGATATAGCTATCGTTCGGATTTTTTTTTGCGTACTGAACCTATGGTCGAACACTAATTACATGCAGTAAACACCCCTTGGAGAGAAAGCTGTACAAAAAAAATTTCTTCAATATTTTGCATCATGTATAATTTATGAGTGTGAAATAAACATGATTGGAGATTTCATGTCGTCTGCAGAATACGAGTCAGTGAAAAACGTAACTACTAAGTCGTGGAGTCATGACAAAATTGGGATACTGAATATATGAATATTTTGTCAATTGGATAAAACAACACTTGTTCATTAACAAATCCGAAGAGCTCATGACATTGCTATCAAGGATTGTCACAAACGATAAAAAAAAATTATAACCTGACAAAGGACCTCAACTGGAGAGAGACTCAAAAAGTTCTCTTAAAACATGATTTTTGTTGTTTTGAGTATGGTATGATTATGTCTACAATAGCATAAGTCCCTTTTGTCCGATTGAGCGACATAGCGTGTGGTACGAATACATTATTGTTGAAGAGAAAGTATTACTTTCCAGCAGGAAGATGATAATTATATTTCACTTGTGCCTCTCTTTACTATCAGTTAGACAGAAAAATCACTTATTAATTGAAGTAACAGGAGAGTGGAATTTTGCAGAACAGGGTTCATTTCAATATGCGAAGAAGGAACACACGCCATGTTGCAAGCTCAACAGATATGTTAGTCAGGAAACAACGACAACGGCCAGTAGCGTACGAATAGCGAAGCGTGCGGTTACCGTTACAATAGATTTCACAGTTGTTAACAGTTTATGTATAAATAGAAAATTTACAAAGGATTATAACAGTAATGAAGTCTTAAATATTTTTCATTTGATTTAATTTTACAGAAACATTTGTTACATCTAATCATTAAACAACACAGACAAACATTTTAATGCTAGTGCTAAGCATTTTAATGCTAGTTTCTAAAACATTTCAATGTTAGTTTAGTTCTATGGACTTAAATGCTAATTCTGAAAACATTTTAATGCTTCTTTCGAAATAAACGTAGTACATTCTTGGAAACATTTTTATAAATTTTTATGATTAAAACTACATCAAACACAATATTTTAATTTGAAAGGATCCTAAGAATGTTTGCTGGCATTGCGTTTTTCTTTAAATCTACCGACGCTGTGCCTTACTCACTTTGAAGTAGTGATTGCAGATCCCAAGCGAGAAATAATCTTTCTATCGAAACCTGATCTCTATCCTCACGATCCTCTCACGCTATTAAATGTTCCCATTAATAAATGACAATTCCGTATTCTGAGGCCGACATCAGAATAATTAATTATATGTGTTTAAGAATGGCGGAGCCTTTGTTGCTTAGCTGAAGAGCCTTCTATCCTACCCTGGATGTGTCAGTGGCGGATCCAGGATTTTCTTGAGGGAGGGGCGCAACAATTTGCCGTGCCTTAGTCAAGTCAAAATTGAATATTTAAAAAAAGTTAAAAAAAAATAATCTAAGCAGCTTTAAAAAAATATACTTCAAGATCATCCATATACATTGATTGCCCCCCTCCCATCTCCCCCTCATTCATTACATCTCCGACTTAATAGCTTAGCGTAGGGTGATTAACACTGTCCTTTTGTTTTTTCATTAACTATTTTATTTAATAAAAAAAATTGTATTCAAAATGTACCGTACGTATTAAACATTTTAGCAAGCTACATTTCCGGAGGTATCGATTATACTGAAGAAATTCCAATGAAGGCGGGAACTTGCTACTTTTATTTGTGACTAAGTATAAACCTTACATTATACTTACTGGGAAATCAGTAATTTTATATCAAAATTTAACATATTCATAAAATTAATGCAGTGAGCTAGCTTAATAAGTAAAAATACTTAGTTTTACTGGATAATCCATAGCTACTCGAGTAATCTAAAGTATGTAGGAAAAATTGTTTTTCAAAGAGAATGTTTTACTAATAATTATAAGTAATATTTTATAAGGCCAATAGAAACAAATACAGTTTAATTTTTTATCAGTTATTACAAAACAAATCCCAGTTTCGAAGTCTCTACTGCCAATAGTTATACTTACACATGAAAAAGTCTAATGATAAAATTAAATGAAAAAGTCCAGTGATAAAATTTGACATAATATAATATCGTAAAACAAGACTCCCCCCCCGAAATAATCACCAAAAAAAGTAGATCTTCCTGCTTCTCGTGGGCACCCACCAAGTACTGCTACTTTACACATTTACACAGATAATACTTTTTACAAAATGTTTGTAAGTCTATTTCTTGTAAAAAATTGGCATACCTTTCCACTGTGGTGTTGCAAAGGAGGATTTTTAATCTGAATTCAAACATGGCGCTTATTTACAATCCGAAACAAAAGCACGAGCTAGAGCTGGACGAGTTCTTATGCAGTTTATAAATAACCTTCCTCTTCCTTTCTATCAAAACTTTAAAGTTCTGCCAATTACCATGTCCAGCTGAATGAAGGTGGTAATTTCCGAGGAGGGAGGGTAACCCAAATGGTCAACCTCTCATTCTTTTTTCCCCCTGGTTGGCGTTGAACATTACGCACGTGAGAGTCAAAATCTCTTCCTCCCAGCCGACAGAAAAAGGTATCTTTGGCCCTGGAGAACGGGGAGAATATTTATTGATAATTCGATCCTAGGATACTTTTAACAGAAAGGGATGTGTTTTTAAGTGTCGTGAAGATGTCTTCAAAATCAAGGGGGTGGAAGTTTAAATGCTTGTACAGTCTGTGGCGACATCAAATAACAGATCAAACTTCTGTGCACTGGAGTACTCTTTTGCACAGAGGTAAAGTATCTATCCCGAGACATCAGGGTCCTCGGATCAAATCCCGTTCTTCGCCCATTGAAAGCTGCATACGCTTTAAGTCTTTCAACGTCCGTTTGAATGAGAAGGGAGAAGGCTATAAAAAGAACCTTAATCCAAAATTAGGCTTTTTTTTTTTTCTTTTTTTTTTTCTTTTTTTTTTTTTCGGAAATTAGATGAAGGTCGAAATATGTTTGTTGCGTGAACTTATTTAAAAAAAATATAGATTCAAGCTGAGGGAGGGGCGCGCGCTCCCCGCGCTCCCTGGCTGGATCCGCCATTGGGATGTGTCAGGTGGTTGATATGACTTAAAATTCCTATTACCAATAACATGCGACTATACTAAACTTCAACTTAACTAGACATCACTTAGACGATAGATCGTCACAGTGCTCATAGGTATTTAATCCATTTTAGCGGCGTGAAAGCATAATGTTCGCCAAACCTCAACCCTGTAGAGAACAAAAGGCTATAAGGTTTGGCGTGAATCATGTCTTCACTCCGCCAAAATGGATTAAATACCTATGAGCACTGTGACGATCTATCGTCTAAGTGATGTCTAGTTAAGTTGAAGTTTAGTATAGTAGCATTTTAAATTAAAATGCGTATTTATAAGTCTTGTCTTTATCTAAAGAGCTAACAATGTATTTGAATAACCAACACAATTGGCGCGAAATATCGTTAGTTGGACCTACAAGTTGAGAGTCTCAGGACTAAAGAATATTTAGGGGGTATATTGGGAATAACTTGCCTTAAGGGGGGGGGGGGGGGAAACCGAAAAATTCTGCTAAATTTATAATTTATGTATGAGCTCATACATTAAAATAATATAATCAATCAGCTTTGATGCAAGAGTTAAATGCTGTGAAAAAAAATACATATTTTTAAAATTACTGCAGTTATATTTTTTTACCATATAGAATTGAAAATGGTAAAAGTAAATAGCTTCAAATTGAGATGATAATTATAAGAATTTCCTTTAATGATGAAGTACTTCAACGCAGCTTCTTTCATTAGTTGAAACATATGGGTATGTTCCACTACCGTAACTAGACTTTCATTTCGGGAGGTGGGGGGGAGGGGGGATTGGAAGAATATTTTTACCCTTCTAAAGGACGTATGTACATTTCTCAAAATTTTGATTTTACTACCCTCTTCCTCATGTCACGCACATTCCCGTTTGATCGATCTCCTACCCCTAAAATTACGTCACGTTTCTACTCCTTCCCCTAAAAAAGTAACTGAATTAATTTTAGCATCCCCTCTGTTTCTAAAACATTAAAAACTGTATATTTGAATGTGAAATTTGAAATGAACTTAGAAAAACTATACTCCGACTTATTGCAGCTTAACTTTTATTAATGTGATTCTTAATCCAATGATCTATTCAAATGATTGAAACTAATTTTTCTATTAAACTTCAAATTAAAGGGGAAAAAAAACCTATTAAATATTCCCCGCGTAAGTGGAATTGTTAGGTCATGCAAGTGATTGCAAGTGATCTGGCTTCGAATGCCAAAGGTGCCGGATATTTGAATCCTAGGTTAGGCTTGGATGCTTGTTGTAGTTCGGAATCCACTTTAAGCTTTAGTTTCCGGCCACTATTGGGTACAAGTATAGGTCGTTGAGCACACAAACCAACCAACCCACCCAAGTGTTCCTGGTAATTTAGATTAGTGAAGATACCTATAGAAAACGGTATAAATTCATTCACTAGATCACAAATTATTACCACACACCTTTTCACTAATATTCTTCATTTCACCGGCTTAACAACAAAACATAGGAATGAAATTGTGTTTTTAATAATCTGGATTAGTCAAAAAACCTATAAAAAGAAATCCCGGGTAAAATTGATTAAGTTATTATCATATCTCTTAAGGTGTGAAAATGGGGGAGGATTTTAGAAATTTCAAACAGCCAGGAATTTTCCTCTTGTTCCAAATATGAAGAACTCAAGATTTCATCAAAATCGGAATAAAACTGTAGATTTCATGTAATGGTCATATAACTGCATTTCGTGAAACAAGTCTGTAATGGTGCACTTCGATAAAATATGTCATTCTGATCATTTTAAGACATGGATACATTCGGATTTAATCGAGTTTTTATTCTATCTCAAAGTTAGGCATAAAATGTTCGTTTTCATCAATAAAAATAATTATACTTGGGATAGCAGCCAAAACCATGAACTCTATAAACACGTGTAATGTGTTAAATTATTAGGCGGCTTAGATGAAAGATTAAAAAAATAGTAAAAAAAGTTCAACAGGAAGCGATATGCATTTCGACCGGCTCTATCCATAACAGCTAAAACGGCATCTAATAGCTTAAACTACATGTATGAAACATATGGTATCTATAAAATGGGAATTCTAGTGATGTTTTTGATATGATGATATTTTATGATTTTCTTCACTTTACATTTAATTTTCAAATTCCAGGGATACAAGTCCACTATTTTGCACCGCCTAGCAGTGCTCACGCAAGTTTACCCTCAGAATCTAAGCAGTGTTCTGAATGATTTTGATGATGGAATTCAAAAATATTTTTAACATGAAATTGCGACCTAGAGAGCTCCCGTCGAACATACTTTATTAGCTACAAAATTGTTATTAAAAATGAATTGTACTTAGTTGCAAGATTAGTAAATTCGTTTAGATTCAACTATTACCGACTTAAAAAAAAATTAATGGACTCTTTAGAAAAAGTATTGTTTAAAATTGCATTACACATAAAGAAACCATTAAGAAAATAAAAAAGAAATGTTATGAATTCTACGGCATTCTACTTTGCAAAAACACTTAAGATTGTTGTTCATAATGTTTCTCTTGCAATTACAAAGCTCTAAACAGTCCTTTTTGCATTTGTATATCAAAAAGTCATTTATCAGGAAGCGCTTTGTTTAGTTTGTAATTAACAACAGTTGCAACAGTCCTAAGATGGTCATCATGGCGTCGAGTACCAATCATCCACACTCTTGTAATGAAGGTAAAACTAAGTAGCTGATGAAAGCCAGAATCTTTCTCAAATAAAATTCGAATGGTTTTTAGCTTAAATATGTTGAGAGTAACTAAAATGACATTTTATAGAATTTTGTCTCTTAAGTCGCAAAAATAATCGATACATGCTAACCTTTCAGTCACATAAACGTTAACTCACGAAGAATTTAAACTAATCATAGATTACCATTGCACTGCGCTTATAAATACATGTATGGGTTTCAATTGGGATTGAATCAAGCAAGTGCGGGGGAAAAAAGAAGAAACAAAATCTATATTTTTAGAGTGTTTAAAAAAAATCCAAACAGTGTTTAAATTACAATTAAAAATATGACCAATAAAAACACTAAAATTTTCAGTTTTCATTCCCCCCACCCAAAGGGAAGTGCTATGTGCATCCCTTGAAAATAACCCTCTCTTAACCCATATTTGAGAGGATGTTTTCTAGTTAAATTAATATTTTTGTCACATCTAAATTACATTGAAAAAATTCAGTGCATACAAGCGGACTTCCAGTGGGAATTTCAGTCATACGGTTGAAATTTACCATTATATATTTAGCACGATCTTTATTTTTTCTGAAACATCAATTGAAATCTTACGGTTATATGAGACGATATCACTGTGATACATGTATGTATTGGTATATTTTCAGAATCATATCCTTATAAGCAGACTTCCGGTCTTAATTTCAATCTCTTCCGGTTATAATATTCCATTTTATATCCAGTATATCCATCCTTATGATTTAATGTAACAACATGTAGTATTAATAGTTTTTAATTGGGACTTTTTATACAATGATGGTAAAATTTAAATAAGTGCATTTTTAAGTCTTACTATAAAGAAATCTAAAACCTCGGCCGGAAGTAGCTTTTTAATTTTAGTTCTTCATTAAACATCACTAAAATGTCCTTTTTATTGATAGCATATGTTTCATACATGTAGTTTAAGCTACTTGATGTAGTTTAAGTTGTTATAGATAGACTTCCGATCGAAATTCAAATCACTTCTGGTTGAACTTTTTTACTATTTTTTTTAATCTTTTATCCAAGAATTTAATATGAATTTAAGGGGTCGTTGAAATATTACGTAAGCATGTTTTTGGTAATTTTTGACCCCCTCCCCCTTGTCAGCAAAAATAAGCAAATCGCATACCCCCCCCCCCTCTATAATTACGTAAGCATACAGTAACCCCCCCCCCTGCTCCTGTTTTTTTTTTAACGTTAATAATCTAAAAAAAAGTTAGGATTCAATGCAAATAATGAACTTTAACTCGCCTTAAAAGGGGAAAAAAATATTTTTAATTTTTTTTAAATCTTAAGTTTATCACAATTTTAATGGCACATAAATGTAATTTTCATAATCAATTAAGTCTATCTAGTCAGATGTTATCCAGGGTTGCTCTAGCCAGTTTTTAATGTCTGAAATTATAGGGTTTCTGACATCTGATGTTATTGCTTCATCACTTGTTTCGTACAAGGAATCTGGGCAAACTTCCTCTTCGCTTATCCACTCGGTATCTTCCATGCCTTCTACATAATTGATGACGCACATCGGTTCATTTGCACGACGAGCAGCAATTCTCATAGGCCGAACTAGGCAGGCTCTCTGGTTATTTTCACCATGAACAATTTTCTTATGACGAATTGTCAATTTTAGTGAAGCGTGGTACAAACCACATTTCCCACAAGTCCTTGCAGACAATTGTGATTTGATGGACGGACAAAAATAGTCATATGGCATTTTTAAAAATCCCCCCAGGGGGACATACAGGTTCAAGCTTAGCCGGAGACTTAATTCCAGGAATTCCCCTTCCTCACTTGTTATTAAATCGTGTAGTGTTTGGGCCATTTTGATAGGTGGAGGTATAAAGCGTTCTTTTAAAATGCAAAATAATCCACTACGAGCAGGAGAGCAACACTGCTTTTCTTCGCATTTTACAATTTGTAGAAAGTATTGACTCTCTTGCACGTGCTTCGAATACCAGTTCATATCACAAGGTTTTTTTAGAAACAAAGGGATTATTAAATGCTTACGTAAGCATCACTCATACCCCCTCCCCCCCCCTTGTCAGCAAAAATAAGCAAATCGTTAACCCCCTCCCCCCCTAGGTGCTTACGTAATACTTGAACGGCCCCTAACTTATTATACGTGTCTACAGAGTTCGTGATTTGGGCTGTGACCCCACATATAACTATTTTTATTGCTAAAAACAAAAATTTCATGCCTAATTTTGAACTAATATAAAACTCGACCGGAAGTGAAATCTGAATGGCCCCACTTCTTAAAATGATCGGAAGGACAAATTCGATCAATGTGACACATTTCAGACTTGTTTCACGAAATGCAGTTTTTCCTCCCTTTAGCCGCTCTTCTAGTAAAGAGGCTGCACGCCAAATTATAGCCAAAAACTTCACTTTGTGGATCCACTTAGATTTTACTTCCGATCGAATTTTTATACTAGTTCAAAGAGGTATAAATTGTTAGTTTTTATCAATAAAAATAGTTATATGAGGGGTCACAGCCAAAATCATGAACTCTATAGACAGAAGTAATATGTTAAATTGTAAATCTTAAATGAAACATTGGCAAAAAAAGTTCAACCGGAATTGATATGCATTTCAACCAGAAGTCTATGTGTAACAGTTTAAACTACACCCAACTCCTTAAACTTCAAATATGAAATATGGAACATATACTATCATTATAAAGGGAATTTTAGAGATGTTTTATGATGAACTAAAATTAGAAAGCGACTTCCGGTCGAAGTTTTAGACATCTTTAAAGTTACACTTAAAAATGCTTTTTTAAATTTTATCATCTTCATATAAACTATAAAGGGTCACAATTAAAAACTATTAATACTACATGTTGTCAGATCAAATTATAAGGATGGATATGCTGAATATAAAATGGAGCATTTCAACCGGAACTGACTGAAATTCCTACTGGAAATCTGTTTATAAGTGTGGAGTTAGGGGGCGCACCACTAGAGAACCCCTTGTGGCGACTCCTATCGGCAGAGGGAGGTATTCCTCATTCTGATTAGAGAGACAGATCACTGAACATTCTCGATGTGAATATACGTAAGAAAGGCGCTTATGCCTAATGTAGTATGAGATAAGAGGCAGTAAGGATTCATTAAAGCTGGATTCTACACTCAACAAGCGTCCCTTCTCTGATCATCTACTCCCACATGGGGGCTCGGCATCACGAACTGAGTAGGTGTCAGAACGTTACGTTAAAAACCAAACGGCAGAACGTGTAAAGGCAAACCAGAAGTAGGAGTACAAATGAAACCGAACAGCCCCGTAGTCACCCAGCAGTGAACCGGAGATCGGAGTGTAAGCCGTCGTATCACCTAGCAGTGTAAACGATAAAACAGCACAGTGACCGGAAAGGGAAATCTCGTCTCACCGGAAAGCGAAACCACCACGTCGGAAAAGCGAAGTCAGCGCCGACGAAGAGGATTGCCTAGCGGAAACAACAAGCATTGGAACACCGCTAATGAAGCCAAGAAACTGCTCATCGAATAAAAGAAGTCGACATCACTGAGAAGTGGAGCAGCTAGCACAGTGACCGGAAAGTGAAATCACGTCTCATCGGAAAGCGAAACCACCACGTCGGAAAAGCGAAGTCAGCGCCGACGAAGAGGATTGTTTAGCGGAAACAACAAGCATTGGAACACCGCCGTCGAAGCCAAGAAACTTCGCGTCAAATACAAGAGGTCAGCATCATTAAGGAGGGGACCAGCAAGCACTGGGAGACCATAACGAAACATAGGCACTGACTGTCACAAGTCGAGGTAACAAGTCAACAGAAAAACTGTGAGTACAATTTTCGATTATACTAACATGGCGTTTCTTGCCAGAGCACGAAAGAATGACTTACTCGTTTTATTAGATGAACTGGGATTGGAACAACCCATTAATCCAAAAATCGCTCAATTATATAAATTAATAACAGAACACGCCGATTATGATGAAAACCTTGTTAAAAATATGTTAAACACAATTGTAAATGATCGTGAAAATAAGGAATCATTGGCGAAAGAAAAAGATAGGGAAGCGAAAGAATTCGAGTTAGCGAAACTGCGCATAGAAGCAGCAGGCGCTACTGTAACAAACGCACGGGAAAACGAAGTAGGCAGAAGCCCAAATATATTACAGTATATGAAACCGTTTGACGGTAGTGACATAAGCATCTACTTGACACTATTTGAGAGACAAATTAGTCGTCTAGAAATATCGAAAGACACTTGGGTAAATTATTTAATTACATTGCTTCCATTTGACATAGCAAGCTTAATAACACGTGAGCCGGAAACACTAGCGAATAATTACGACCACATTAAGAGCATTTTGCTGAGACGATACCGACTTAGCCCAGAACAGTTCAGAATACAATTCTCCTTCCATAAAAAAGAACAATGTCAGACATGGAGAGACTTTGCTTTCGAACTAAACAATTATCTGACCGAATGATTGAGTGGACTTGATGTCACAACATTTGAAGATTTAAAAGAATTAATGCTAGTAGATCAAATAAAAAGAAAATTACCCAAAGAAATTCGAGAACACTTCATTGACGAACTTCCGAAAATAAAAAATAGAGAAATCTTGGTCAACAAACTCGATGACTTTGATTCAACTAGAAATAATTTTAAAAAGAATACGGTATTTCGCGAAAATAAATATGAAGAAAAAAACAGGAAGCACTGGCAGTCTAGAGAAAATATACAGGAACGTCCATTCATTCGTGCTCAAACCAGTACTAACCACTTGTATAAAGAAAGAAATAATGGTACTTTAAATAGTAGAGAGTGGCCTAATAAGTCTAACCAGTTTGAAGTTAAAAATCAAGGTATTAAATGCTTTAATTGTAATGAAATAGGCCACCGCCAGGCCAATTGTCCAAAAAAGAAGGCAAATAGAGCTGTAATTAGTAATTATCCTAATTATAAAAGTAATGTGTATCCCGAAAATGAAAGTAATAATAATCCAATTGATAAAATTAATAGTTACACTGACAATAAAAGCACCACAAAGGTAATAATATTCGATCATGAAATAGTTGCTCTGAATGATACAGGGAGCCAAGTCACCTTCATTGAGAGGATTCACGTGTTTTTTATTTACAAGTTATCAGGCGCCAGTCTGGCGAGGCCGAAGGAGAAAATAAAAGCGAAGCGTTCCGCAAGATGTCAATCAAATCTATTCTGACAGTTGAGAAGAAGATCGACGGCCGCGGCAGCCAATCAGGAAACAGAACAGAGGAGAAACTTGTAGCTCCGCCTTCCGAACGCAGAAGCACTAATCGTCTTACTGATGTGACGGGAGAAAGATTATACATTGTCGGCGAAAGTAAGGAAGAAAATTCCTTACAGTTTCGAAATCGTTTGGCGTAGTAATACGAGACGGAACAACTGGCGAACAGCGCAGAATTGCGGCATGTTTATTTGCAGAGTTACCGAACTTGAGAGAGTGCGACGAGCTTGAAGTAACGCATATACAGAACACTGAAATCAAAGACGAATTAACTAGTTTGGTGAATAATTATAAACCGAATAAGATAAAGGATACCAATCAGAGTATGAAGATTATTTTAACAGACGAGTCTCCCATTTATGTTCGTAGCCGTAGAATTCCGTTGAGTGAACAGAAAATAATCGACGCCCAAATTGAAGATTGGTTAAAAAAGGGAATAATTAAAGAGAGTGTATCAGATTTTGCTGCACCCATAGTACTCACGAAGAAACGCAATAACGAACATCGTCTCTGTTTGGACTACAGGAAGTTAAATAAACGTATTGTCAAGGACTGTTTCCCGTTGCCTGTGATTGAAGACGTGATCGACAAACTGCAAGATGCAAAAGTATATTCCTGCCTTGACTTGAAGAGTGGGTATCATCATGTGAGAATTGATCCGGACAGCACAAAATATACAGCGTTCAATACTTGTAATGGTCATTTCGAATTTTTGCGTTGTCCATTTGGATTGTCTGTGTCTTCTCCAGTATTTCAACGTTACATAAACACGGTCTTTAAAGAACTATTACGGGACTCAACAGTAATAATATATTGTGATGATATTATAATTCCTAGTGCTACAGAGGAGGGAAATCTAGAAAAGTTAAAAAGAGTATTTAAAGTGGCATCAGAGTACGGCTTGGATATCAACTTCAAAAAATGTCAATTCCTGAAGCGCAAGATTGAATTTTTAGGCCATGTGATAGAAAATGGGACAGTCAAACCATCCCCATATAAGACAAAAGCATTGCAAAACTTTCCAGAACCAAAGAATGAAAGACAGGTTCAAAGTTTTCTAGGTCTCGCAGGATATTTTCGAAAATTCATTCATCAATACGCCATAATAGCCAGACCACTAAGTGATATTCTACGTGACAATGTTAAATTTCAATTTGGACCGCAACAGAGAGAAGCGTTCAATAAACTTAAAAACAGTTATTATCAGAAGAGCCAGTCCTGCATATCTTCAAACAGGGAGTAGAAACAGAGCTACATACGGATGCAAGCAGTCAGGGTTTTGGAGCAATAATATTGCAGAAGGCAGACGATAATGCGTTTCACCCAGTACATTATATGAGCAAAAAAACCAACCCCCAACAAGAGAAATATGGAAGCTACGAATTAGAGGTGTTAGCAATCGTAGAAGCAGTTAAAAAATTTAGAAATTACCTCGTAGGGTCCAAATTCAAAATAATAACAGACTGTGCAGCATTTCAAAAAACCCTCGACAAAAAAGACTTGACACCAAGGATAGCAAGATGGGCCTTAATGCTAGAAGAGTTTGACTACACGGTAATCCACCGCCCAGGAAAGAAGATGCCACATGTAGATGCATTAAGCAGAAACACAGTCATGTTGGTGACTAGATCGCAAGCTGAGATAACTACAAAGATAGCAGCAGCACAAGACGAGGATGAACACATCAAAATGCTTAAAGAATTGATACGACAAGGAGAGGATAATGATCACTCAGTGAAGCAGGGTATTTTGTATAAGCACGAAAATGGAAGAGAGCTGCTGGTTGTACCTCAAGCATTGCAAAATGAAATCATTAAAGAAGTGCATAACAAAGGACATTTTGCAGTGGCCAAAACTGAAGAAATTCTAAGGCGAGAATTTTACATACCAAAAGCAAGAAAGATGATTGAAAGTGTAATTGCCAACTGCTTGGACTGCATTCTGTGTAACAAAAAGAGAGAAAAGGCAGAAGGGTTGCTGAACCCCATACCAAAAGAAAACATACCACTAAGCACTTACCATGTTGACTACATAGGGCCTCTACCATCCACAAATAAGCAATATCAGCATATTTTCTCAGTAGTGGACTCATTCACAAAATTCGTATGGTTCTATCCAGTCAAATCAACCACAGCAAAAAATGCAATTGACAAGCTAGAATTGCAAAAAACCATACTTGGGAATCCTCAGCGAATAATCTCGGACAGAGGATCAGCATTTAGTTCGAATGAGTTTCAAAAATATTGCCAGAAGGAAGGAATTGAACATGTGTTAACAACGACAGGAGTTCATCGAGGCAACGGACAAGTGGAAAGAGTTCACAACACCCTAATTCCAATACTTGCAAAACTCACAATTGAAGATCCAACAAAGTGGTACAAGTTTGTCGAAGGTGTACAAAGGGTCATCAATAGCACAAGCTCAAGGAGTACAAGATATACACCGTTCGAACTACTAACTGGTGTAAAAATGAGAA
Source organism: Linyphia triangularis (assembly GCA_963978545.1). NCBI lineage: Eukaryota > Metazoa > Arthropoda > Arachnida > Araneae > Linyphiidae > Linyphia > Linyphia triangularis. The sequence goes on along the minus strand of OZ021723.1, from coordinate 60,756,738 downwards.
ACAGAGAAGACATAAAAATTAAAGAGCTTATCGAAGAAGAACATATAGCCCAAATGAACCAAGAAAGAGAAAAAATACGAGAAGAGGCAAAGAATAATATATTGAAAATTCAGGAAGAAAACCGTAGACAGTTTAATAAAAAGTGCAAGGAACCTCGAACATTCAAAGTGAACGACCTCATAGCGATTCAACGAACCCAGTTCGGAGCCGGATTAAAACTAAAAACAAAATTTTTTGGTCCTTACAAAATAACAGCAGTTAAGAAAAATCATAGGTATGATGTTAAAAAAGTAGGCGAGCACGAGGGGCCTAACATGACAAGCACGGCTATAGACCATATAAAAGCGTGTAATTAAGTGTTAGAGCTCACTGCCAAGTCTTAAAATTTTAAACGTTTGCATTTTTCTTTCTAGTATTTTTATTGTATTTCAGATAATTTCAGACATAAACTATGAGGACATAGTTCGCCAAGATGACCGAGTGTGGAGATAGGGGGCGCACCACTAGAGAACCCCTTGTGGCGACTCCTATCGGCAGAGGGAGGTATTCCTCATTCTGATTAGAGAGACAGATCACTGAACATTCTCGATGTGAATATACGTAAGAAAGGCGCTTATGCCTAATGTAGTATGAGATAAGAGGCAGTAAGGATTCATTAAAGCTGGATTCTACACTCAACAAGCGTCCCTTCTCTGATCGTCTACTCCCACATAAGGAACTGATACTGCCCGTATACCAATATGATACCGCGGCTAGAGGCAAACAACTACATTTCGGGAAACAAGTCTGTAATTTTGCACACTGATAGAATATATAATTTTGATCATTTTTAGTTGTGGAGACACTCGGATTTCATTTCCGGTCGAGTTTTTATTCTATTTTAAAGTTAGGCAAATTTTTTTTTGTTTTTATGAATAAAAAATACTTATAAGTGGGGGTCACAGCCAAAACCATGAACTCTATAGACACGTGTAATAAGTTACACGATTACCAGATGAAAGATTAAAAGAATGGTAAATAAAAGTTCAACCGAAAGTAATTCGCATTTTTACCGGAAGTCTATATATTGTTGCGTGGATGGGTTCGAAAGATTTGAAGCCAAAGCAGATCAAAACTTGCAGGTATTTATTCCAATATAACTCTTCGCAGATTCTCTTACAACTCCAGAACTTCTCGTTCTAGTAGACTCAATACAGCTCTTTTCACAACAATCGAGCACAAAACAGCAGTTAAAAACTTGACAACACAACTGCTAAAATCGCTGCAAAAGACAATGCAATACAGTTCGCTTTAGAACTACTCTGAATGCTCACTGAGACTCAGTATCTCAACTCAGTAATTCCAGTCAACTAACTGACTAACCAACCCAATGACTCAACTCATTCACGGCAGATCTTATATAGGAGAGGTGAACTTTCGTGAATCTTCCAGAGATAGACATTTCGAGAACTTTCCAGATCGTAGTCGAAAAGTCCTATACATGTACATGGGGACCAAAAATGTCACCAAATGGTCGCCAAGTTTGGCGACATTTGGTGCAAGAGTACCTTCAGAGTCTAAGCAGTTCTGAATAATTTTTTATATTGATGGTAGAATTAAAGAATAATCTTTTACATGAAGAGCCTGAAATTGCGTCCTAAAGTCTTTTCTGGGGAGCTTCATTTGAACATAATTTATTAGCTACAAAATTGTTTAAAAAAATGAATTGTATGTAGTTGCAAGATTAGTAAGTTCATTTAAATTCAACAATTATCGACTTAGAAAAAATGTAATGGACATTTTGGTATAAAAGTATTGTTCAAAATTGCATTACACATAAAGAAACCATTAAGAAAATAAAATTTTATTACGCATTTTGAGTTCTCATGTATGTCATTCTTCCTTGCAAAACACTTAAGATTGTTGTTCATACTGTTTCTCTTGCAATTACAAAGATTTTAACAGTCTTTTTTGTATCTGCATACCAAAAAGTTATTTATTGTGAAGTGCACTTTGTTCAGTTGGTAATTGACGACAGTTGCACCCAACGATGATTATCATAAGGACCATCATAGATCGCAAATTTTGTTGAGTTCTAATCATCCACATTCTTGTAATGAATGTAAAACTAAGTAGCCGATGAAGGCCTGAATCTTTTTCAAATCAATTTTAATTGCTTTTTTTAACTAAAAGATGTTAAGAGTAACTAAAATGACATTTCATAGAATTTTTTCTCTTAAGTTGTAAAAATATGGTCTATACCAGTGATTCTCAACCACTGTGCAGCGGCACTTTTGTGTGCCACCTAATTCTTAAAATGTGCCGCCAAATTTTAGAAATGTATTTAGTAAAAATTATAATGCTTTTTTTATATTACGAGTAAAGTATAAATTAAAGAAAAGTACTTATCTCTATATATATAAGGCAAAGCCCTCACTCACTCACTCACTCACTCACTCACTGACTCACTCATCACTAATTCTCCCACTTCCCACATAGTCACAACTCTGAAAATCGGCACAAATATCAACAATGGTAAAAATAGAAAAAGTAAACTATTCCGATCTCGATTAACACACTTTAAGGGGTCGAAAAGGGGTCAAACGTTCCAAACGGGGGACATTCGAAAATCCTACTTCCCACATAGTCACAACTCTGAAAATCGGCACAAATATCAACAATGGTAAAAATAGAAAAAGTAAACTATTCCGATCTCGATTAACACACTTTAAGGGGTCGAAAAGGGGTCAAACGTTCCAAACGGGGGACATTCGAAAATCCTACTTCCCACATAGTCACAACTCTGAAAATCGGCACAAATATCAACAATGGTAAAAATAGAAAAAGTAAACTATTCCGATCTCGATTAACACACTTTAAGGGGTCGAAAAGGGGTCAAACGTTCCAAACGGGGCACATTCGAAAATCCTACTTCCCACATAGTCACAACTCTGAAAATCGGCACAAATATCAACAATGGTAAAAATAGAAAAAGTAAACTATTCCGATCTCGATTAACACACTTTAAGGGGTCGAAAAGGGGTCAAACGTTCCAAACGGGGGACATTCGAAAATCCTACTTCCCACATAGTCACAACTCTGAAAATCGGCACAAATATCAACAATGGTAAAAATAGAAAAAGTAAACTATTCCGATCTCGATTAACACACTTTAAGGGGTCGAAAAGGGGTCAAACGTTCCAAACGGGGGACATTCGAAAATCCTACTTCCCACATAGTCACAACTCTGAAAATCGGCACAAATATCAACAATGGTAAAAATAGAAAAAGTAAACTATTCCGATCTCGATTAACACACTTTAAGGGGTCGAAAAGGGGTCAAACGTTCCAAACGGGGCACATTCGAAAATCCTACTTCCCACATAGTCACAACTCTGAAAATCGGCACAAATATCAACAATGGTAAAAATAGAAAAAGTAAACTATTCCGATCTCGATTAACACACTTTAAGGGGTCGAAAAGGGGTCAAACGTTCCAAACGGGGGACATTCGAAAATCCTACTTCCCACATAGTCACAACTCTGAAAATCGGCACAAATATCAACAATGGTAAAAATAGAAAAAGTAAACTATTCCGATCTCGATTAACACACTTTAAGGGGTCGAAAAGGGGTCAAACGTTCCAAACGGGGGACATTCGAAAATCCTACTTCCCACATAGTCACAACTCTGAAAATCGGCACAAATATCAACAATGGTAAAAATAGAAAAAGTAAACTATTCCGATCTCGATTAACACACTTTAAGGGGTCGAAAAGGGGTCAAACGTTCCAAACGGGGGACATTCGAAAATCCTACTTCCCACATAGTCACAACTCTGAAAATCTTCACAAATATCAACAATGGTAAAAATAGAAAAAGTAAACTATTCCGATCTCGATTAACACACTTTAAGGGGTCGAAAAGGGGTTAAACGTTCCAAACGGGGGACATTCGAAAATCCTACTTCCCACATAGTCACAACTCTGAAAATCGGCACAAATATCAACAATGGTAAAAATAGAAAAAGTAAACTATTCCGATCTCGATTAACCCACTTTAAGGGGTCGAAAAGGGGTTAAACGTTCCAAACGGGGGACATTCGAAAATCCTACTTCCCACATAGTCACAACTCTGAAAATCGGCACAAATATCAACAATGGTAAAAATAGAAAAAGTAAACTATTCCGATCTCGATTAACACACTTTAAGTGGTCGAAAAGGGGTTAAATGTTCCAAACGAGGGATATCCGAATGTTCCTCTTCCAATGTAGTCATTTTTCTGATATTTTTTTGCAAATGTTAAAAAAATAAGTCATTCCAATATCGATTAACGAATTTTTAAGGGATGAAAAGACGACGCAACATTGAAACTATACGAGGATTAACTTAATGTCTAATTAACTTAATTCCAATACAGCTACTACTTTGAAATTTAGAACTAAGAGCAAACATAAACACAATAAACTATTCCAGTTTACTATTCACAATTATAAATTTCGTTTAAAATGTCAACAAAGGAAAGTTCCTATTTTGATAAATCAATTTGTCGGGATCGAAAAGGGAGCAAACGTCTGAAGTGTAGAATACATGAATGTCTTTTGATCGCTAAAATGCTAATGGTAAAATTTCGTAGCGCAGCACGGGTATTCAGCTAGTATGTATATATATGAATATTGTAACTAAGATTTTTCACTTTCACCGCTTCGTTACACATTTCTCTGTATATGTACAAAATATTTGCCATCAGAATTGAAAATAGTTCCGGAACAATGTGTTAAAATGGTTAATTATACAAAATCAAGACCATTAAAAAGTCGCTTATTTAGTAATTTATGCCAAGCTATGAAAGCTAAGTACGAATCCTTGTTACTGCATACGGAAGTAAGGTGGTTGTCCAGAGGACAAGTTTTATCTCGTGTGCTGGCATTAAAAGACGAAATGAAAATGTTTTTTGAACAAAATAAAAATTATGATTTTGTTCATTTGTTGGAAGATAAAATATGGTGTGCTAAACTAGCTTACTTATCAGACATTTTTATTATTTTTAATAAAATAAATTTAAGTATGCAAGAGCCGAAAGAAAATATATTAAACTCAACAGATAAACTGGTGGGATTCCAAAAACAAATAACTTTATGGAAGAAGCTCAGGAAGGATATTTGGAAAAGTTTGAGTCAGTCCCGAAAGATTTTAATAAAACTATTCATAAAATTGTTATTGACCATTTGACAACATTAGAGGAGAGAATTATACAATATTTCCCAGATTTAGATATAAAAAAATTTGATTGAGTTCATAATCCATTTGTAATAACGAATACTTCTGTATTTGAATTAACTTTGAATGAAGAGGAAGAACTAATTTCGCTTTCTAATAATCAAGATTGAATTTTAAAATATTCAGAAGAATCAATTGATTCATTTTGAATTAACATTAGATGCGATTATCCCATGATAGCCAAAAAAACTTTAAAAATATTATTACAATTTTCTACATCTTATTTGTGTGAATTCAGATTTTCAGTATTAACCAACATAAAAACGAAAAAAAGATCGAAACTGTTAAATGTAGAAGACGATATGAGAGTAATATTGTCATTTTTACGACCAAATATAAATGGAATTATCAAAAAACATCAAGTTCAAATTTCTCATTAAAAGTATTCTTATTATTCATTTGTAATTAATCCCTTAATATACGTACAGTTATTTTGTAGTACATATTATATTATTTTATTTTACATTCCAAATTATTATCATAAACTATTTTACACAGTGTATTTTAGGTAAGTAAACAACTTTTAAACGTATCTTTTTCTTTGTGTGCCGCCAAATTTTGAAATCGTTAAAAGTGTGGGGCAACAAAAAAAAAGGTTGAGAATCACTGTTCTATACTAACCTTTCAGTCACACAATTGTAAACTCGCTAAGAATTTAAGCCAATCATTGATCCCGATTGCACTGCTCTTGTAAATACATCTGTGGGTTTCAAATTGAAATTCACTCATACAGTGCGAAAAAAAAGATATTTCTAGACAGTTTAGAAAAAAATTCAATCCAAGTCTAAAATACAATTAAATATCTGAAAATATGATCAATGAAAAAAAAAATTAAGCTTTCGCATCCCCCTCCCCCCACCAAAAAAAGGGGGAATGCGATGTGCATCCCTTTGAAAATAATCTCCTGCCTTAGCGCATATTTGAGAAAATTTCAACTAGTTAGATTTATATTTTGGTCATATCTTAATTTTATTGAAAAAAATTCGTGTAAGCGAATTTCCGGTCGGAATTACAGTCATCCGGTTAAAATTTACCATTTTATACTTAGCATTATCATCCTTCCATTCATGAAACATCAAAAGAAATCGTCTGGCTATCTGAGACAATATCACCGTGATACATAAAGGTATTGGGATATGAGCAATATCAATTCCGTATAAGCAGACTTCATTTTCCATTTCATATTCAGCATATCCATCCTTATAATTAGATGAAACAACATTAAGTATTAAGAATTTTTAATAGTGACTCTTTGTATAAAGGTGGTAAAATATGAAGAAGCACATTTTTAAGTCTTAACTTAAATATTAAATAAATCTAAAAACTCGACCGGAAGTCGATTTTTAAATTTAGTTTATCATAAAACATCACTAGAATTCCCATTTTATAGATACCATATGTTTCATACACATAAGCTATTAGATGCAGTTTTAGCTGTTATGGATAGACTTCTTGTCGAAATGCATATCACTTCCTGTTGAACTTTTTTTACTATTTTTTTAATCTTTCATCTAAGCCGCCTAATAATTTAACATATTACATATTAGGGTGGAGAGAAAAAACCTTTTTTTCGAAATTCCAATCGGGAGGGGCTACAAAAGTTGTATTTTGGGTTCATTATATTATCGTAAAAGTTTGATCAAAATCCGTTAATATCTTCCGGTGCTCCAAGCCCCCTGAAAATTTGTTGAAAAGTGATTTTTTAACAAAAAGTACCCTAAAGGAAACATTTCGTAAGAAAAAAAAAAAAATACAGAATTGACAGGATAACTTAATAATATAATTTAGATGTACTTAAATATAGAAAAAAGTATTTTAAATTTGCTTCATATTTTGATGCACTCCAAACCTTCAGAAATCGAGTCAACAATCAATGTTTTAAAAAAAGTATTTCCAAGTTCCGAAGAATATAATATTAAAATCTAAGTTAATATAAAAGTAAACTTACTAGATTTTATTATAATAATCCATCTGTGAAAGATATTTACATTTCCAACATCGTTATAAGGTGATTAATCATTTACTTGGGTTTAACTTTAGCATGTTACCATCATCATTAATGAAAGACTCATTACTAGTAAATTGAAATTAAAGTTCATTTGAAATCTCATATTCTGACTTAGTGTTGAAACTTTTTACTTAGGATCTTGATTTTAGTTTATTTAATATGAAACCATGACGCTTCATTTCTCTGCATAGACTTTCTGATGCTTCAGAGATGCTTTCAACTGCTTGAGTGTAACAAAGATATGTCGCCCACTGCACTCTTAATTTCATCTGTTAGGATATTACTCATTATAAAAGGATCATTAGGGACCAACTGTTTGTAATTAATAAGTTCAGTGTAATCCTCTGATTTGAAGTTAAGTTTGGGCACTTTAAAAACTCTAATGTTTATGGTTTCTTTCTTTTCACTTCTAGCAATTAATTTTCGGGTTGACAAAAAAACAAAAAACTGTTTCGTTGAATAACATCACCAACTATAGCTCGAATATCCGGTGCCATATATCGAGAAAATTACATAAGTCTCCATATATGACGTGCTCCTTCTGTAAGAAAGCTATTTCTTTTTACTTGAAAACATAAAGGTGCATATACTTTCATAATATACGTGGTAAGCTATAACACATTTTCTGATGGAGTTTCTGTACCTGCATACAATCTCAAAATACGGTTTATAGTTGTTAGCCGTCTAAAGTGTGCAACAAGATCAAGTTTTTTCAACGATAGATCGGAAGAACATGCACCAAATGATACAGCTAAAAAAATATCACATAAATATTTTTGGTCATTACTGAGGATCAAACTATCTATATTAGGCATATTTTCTGAACTTTTTGAGATAAATTTCTTTATAGTGAGATTCTCGCAAGTAGGCCTGGGTGATGTTAAAATTTCTTCATCGTGATATATCGGGAAGCAAACATCACGATGTCACGATACATCGCGATGTTAACTATGAGTATATATTTTTTTTTACAAAATACTACAAAACAACGTTTTCGTAACACGCTATATAGCCGAAAGTTATACTTACTTAGCTTTGTAAAATTTTATTAAATTCATGTATGGAAGTTTATTTTAAATAACATGAGCAGTGACTGAATTATTTTCAGGGGGATACACAAAACACCCAAGGGAGTATAAGCTGGTTATTATTTTTGTTTTAATCCGGATTTTTCAATTTCTCTATCTTAATGAAATTTTACTTTGTTATTTCCCAGGGAAGGAGAAGGGGGGGGGGGGAGATACAAGTGCACTTCCTGGCGGTGCACACGTTACTTTAGTTATTGGATATTCTTAATTATTAAATCAAAAACATATTTTATAATGAATATTTTATTACTTACAATGTGCAATATAACTATTAAACAATAAAAATAAAATTAATGCATAACATTTAAAATTCTAATGATCTTTATTTTGTGCCAAAAAAATCTGCATTTCCGCATTTTTAAGAAGCAATGTTGGATTGAGTAATTAATCTTATGAAAATAAACTTTATTCAAATTGTACAAACTGAAAAAAAATTATAAAACATTTATTTACTTACGTGACCGAAGAGAAAATCCTTCAAAGTAAATGGAAAAAAAAATCGTTTATAAGTATTTAAGCAATCAAACAAGAGAAACAACTGTGATTAGTCCATGCACTAGTTCACATTGATTTTGGCAGATATAACAAACAGCTCATAGTAATAAATAACCAGATTATCTTAACTGGGTAAGAACTAGACAGATATTACCGCGCCAGAATTCTGCAATCAACTTGCATTAATAAATAAAGAAAATAAAATAATAGCAAGATAAAAAAAAGCTTGAAGTTAATATAAGAGATTTTAAAATACAAAAGTGTAATATTTTATTTCTTTCAAGTTAGAAAAATAATTAAAAAAAAAAAATCAAAAACGAAACACAAAAAGTGTAGGAAATGCTTAATAGATTCAAAAAATCAAGGTCTTATCTGATATCAAGGTCTTATATCTGATGACTATTAAATAAAAATCAAAACGTTTTCCAAGAGTTCAGAGAACAACATAAAAAATGTTCAAACAATTAAAGGAATACTTCTTGTATCGAATCTCCAATATTATTAGGCTGCTGGCGCCACCTTGCAATTTCAATTTCGTCGAAAATACGTAAGGTAGATACGATTTCATGATGCGGTTTTTCTGATGAAGTATCGGGCATGCGCAAAAGCAAATGGAAATCGTCTGAAACGGCCCGATGTCGACGGTTTCACTATGTTTCTATACAATATTGGGAACATCGCTCATATGCAGGGCAGGGTGGATAGGATTATCACGATGTGAACTTGCTGATGAAGTACAGCGCAAAAGCAAATACAACTCGTTTCAAATGGCGCAGTGTCGACGGTTTCAATACGTTTCTATAATACCTTAGGAACACCGCGCATGAATCGTGTCACGGTTATTCGTTCTTGAAGTGCTAGGCAAGTATCGTTAAAAAAGATCGTGATGTATCGGTTTTGAGAAAATAACGACACCGGTTTGACGAGGTTGATTTCAAACCGGATTTTGCCGATGTATCGATGCATCGCCCAAGCTTACTCGCAAGTTTTAATGACTTTGTCAATTGGCATGGAAATGCTTTGGAACCAACTGTGGCACCATCCAATACACATAAGAGGTGTCGTAAGGGCAGTTCGTTGGTATGGAGCAAGCATAAGCATCATTGTAATGGTCTCCCAAGCTCCTGCTCCAGCAAACAAATTACTTCTTCTTTGTGATGGAACAAATATCAATGCCGTTTGTTCCATCACATTCAATTGCACTAATTTCAATCAGATCTATTCTACGATGTTGAAAGAATTGAATTGAAAGAAAAACTTCCAGAAATTGTACTATGGACTCTTCTTGTTTTTGCTTCTTCAGTTTTCACAGTAACATGGCCGATATATTGCGAGCATGGTTCCTGCTCTTCTTTTTTCAGTATTTGAATACTGTTTCAATTCCTTCTTGAATGTATTACATATTTTTGATTCAGTGTTCAAGGTCAAATGCTGGGAATGTCTGACTAAGATAAACAGGGGTGATAGTATTTCATTTTGATTGGTTTAAAATAAAAACTTAAATTTTTGGAAAAATGAAATATGTTTAGTAACTTAACCTCAATGTGTCACTTTATATACATGCAGTGAATTAAAATTATGTTTCGGAAAGTCATAACGTATAAAATGTACCTATTGTTAACTTTTTTTTTTACACTATATGGTCTGTTTATTTAGAGACAAAATTTGCATAAAATTTTACTTTTGGACAGTTTTCAGGTGTTTTGGGGCACTGGTAGATATTACTTAAAATTGAAATCATTTAGCATGTATATTGTTATGAACTTCTGTGTATTTGTAAATATTTCGTAGAATTAGTAATGTAAAGGAAAATTTATGTACATTTCGCAAAAGGTAGTGCAAAAGTTTGTCTTCGCTTTCCTGCAATGCGTCTCGAGTTCTACAGGGATCATGCTGGAAAGCGAGTTTTACAAGGAGCAGGCTATTTAACATTATGGTTAATGGAAATCTCTCCAAGTTGGGGACGGTTTTGGTGACTAATTTTTGTCGCCAAATTTGGCGAGAAATCGCCAAATGTCGCCCATCTTGGCGACATTTTCGGTCCCCATGTACATGTATAGGGTTTTTCGACTATGATCTGGAAAATCCTCCAAATTTCTATCTCTATAAGATTCACGAAGGATTGACTTTCCTATATACAGCTGGCCGTGAGTTGAGTTGATGGAGTTACTGAGTTAGTTGTCTCTCAACGAGCATTCAGAGAGCTGTATTGCGGAAGTGAACTGTATTTCATTGTCTTTTGTGACGAATTTAGCAGTTGTGTATCTAGTTTTTAACTGCTGTTTGAGCAACATTGTTGTGTAAAGAGCTGTATTGAGTCTGTTAGAACGGGAAGTTCTGGAGTTGTAAAAAAATCTGCGAAGAGTTAGATAGGAATAAAGTTCTTCAAGTTTTTATCTGCTTTACTCTAAGTCTTTCGAACCCATCCACGCAACAATATTAACAAACTTAAATTATATGTTTTGCACCCCCTGCCGATATTTTGTTATTGCTAATTACTTTTTAAACTTTTAAATAACATTTGCAGAAAAACGTCCATTTTCTGAAACTTTAAGTGCCATGAGGCCCCGGAAGATATCATTATAAATTAAAATAAGTTGGTTCTATGTCTATTTAAAAATACAAATTACAACTTTTGCACCCCCTGCCGAATCATTTCCCCGACTTTTTAATTTTTCGCTCCACCCTATTACACATGTCTATGAAGTTCATGATTTCGGCTGTATCCCACATAGAAATATTTTTATTGATAAAAACGAACATTTTATACCTAACTTTGAACTAGTATAAAAATTCGACCGGAAGTCAAATCCGAGTGGCTTCACTTCGCAAAATGATTAGAAAGATATCAATGTGCAAAATTTCAGACTTGTTTCGCGAAATGCAGTGTTTTTCCCTCTGGCCACTTTACTATTTTCTCAATTAAGTAACGTAGCTTGAGAAAAAAACGTGGGAAATCAATTCTTCTTCAGAATGCAGAGCCACAATTAAAAAAAAAAAAAAAAAAAAAAACTACTCAAAAAGCGTTAACGGGGAAATAACTTCTACTTCTTTCCTTTCCATACGAACACTTTTTTTTTTTAATTCCTTTTTTCTTTATTCGTTTTTTCCCTAGAGCCATTTCCCTGCATTTTTTATTGTTTGTTGTTTCTCTTTTTTCTTTATCATCTCTTTTCTAGTGAGACGTAAACATGTTTACGAAAATGCAGCGAATGAAACCGCCCTCGCATCATGACGTCATTCTTTGGAGGAGAGAAGTGTGAAGTTTCACGTGAGTATCATCCCGCATTGATTGTTCCTAGGTATAATACAATTATTAAATTTCCTGAACGTAATATGACTCGATTTCATTTTTTTCTAGTTGGCGCGATTCTGTTCTTCGATTTTTCATTAAAAATTATGTTTGGCGCTTGTCTAAATGATTTGAATACGCGGCCTTCGATTATTCTATTTGAAGAAGAACGTACCTTTAAATCCTTTATCTTTAATATTTGCTTTATCAATTCGTATTGCAATATTCTATTTCTTACTTATAATGACTCGTTGTCGTAAAGAAACAACAAACAACATTCGAAAATAAAATTGATTATATTTCATCATAGTAGTGGTAAATCAATTCGATGAATTGCTAAAATATTAAATGTATCCTTCAACGGTTCTGAATGTAATAAAGCGTTTTAAAGAAGAAGATAAATTACAAAACAAGCAAAGGAAAGGTCACCCAACAGTGTTAGCTCAGCGATAAAAGATTTATTGTAAGAAAATTCATGTTTGAGTGCTATAAAATATTTCTTACGAATATAGGGAAAATTTTTCGACTTCAATTTTACCTGAAGCTGTTCGAAACGCATTCAGATCAGTTGGACTGCATGGGCATTTCGCACGAAGTAAATTTTTCTTACCATGGAACCTGTTATTAAAGTTTTCGTCAATATTGCGCATGCGTAAAAGATGAAAAAAATCATGTTTTTTAGCAATTACTAAAAAACTGCTCTAACGATTTTGATCAAAATCTCTATGTTAATAATGACTCTTAAGATGTTCTAAACATCCCCATCTTCGAAATTCCCGTAAAAATGCTATAAAAGATAAAAAACGAGTGTCTTCTAGGTAAAGTTCTCTTCCCTTGAGCATTGCTCATCAACGAGTGTTTTTATTGAGGGTTTTCTCCTTTCCCCCGGTTCACTTACAAGAAAGGATATTCTAAGAAGTATCGAAAAGTATATTGTCACATTCGCCATTTTAGCGATGGCTGAGTTTTTTTTTTTAGTAAATGTAAGAGTTGTCGACAAAAACATCACTAAACTGGCAATTTTTTCAAATAAATGAAAATGGTAATAACACTATTCCACGTCAAATTTAAATATAGTGACCAGTATCTTCTATATATATAAGGCAAAGCCCTCACTCACTGACTCACTCATCACTAATTCTCCCACTTCCCACATAGTCAGTCACAACTCTGAAAATCGGCACAAATACCAACAATGGTAAAAATAGAAAAAGTAAACTATTCCGATCTCGATTAACCCACTTTAAGGGGTCGAAAAGGGGTTAAACGTTCCAAACGGGGGACATTCGAAAATCCTACTTCCCACATAGTCACAACTCTGAAAATCGGCACAAATATCAACAATGGTAAAAATAGAAAAAGTAAACTATTCCGATCTCGATTAACCCACTTTAAGGGGTCGAAAAGGGGTTAAACGTTCCAAACGGGGGACATTCGAAAATCCTACTTCCCACATAGTCACAACTCTGAAAATCGGCACAAATATCAACAATGGTAAAAATAGAAAAAGTAAACTATTCCGATCTCGATTAACCCACTTTAAGGGGTCGAAAAGGGGTTAAACGTTCCAAACGGGGGACATTCGAAAATCCTACTTCCCACATAGTCACAACTCTGAAAATCGGCACAAATATCAACAATGGTAAAAATAGAAAAAGTAAACTATTCCGATCTCGATTAACCCACTTTAAGGGGTCGAAAAGGGGTTAAACGTTCCAAACGGGGGACATTCGAATATCCTACTTCCCATTTGGTCAGAACTCTGAAAATCGGCACAAATATCAACAATTGTAAAAATAGAAAAAGTAAGCTATTCCGATCTCGATTAACCCACTTTAAGGGCTCGAAAAGGGGTTAAACGTTCCAAACGAAGAATATTCGAATGTCCTACTTCTCATTTCGTCACAACTCTAAAAATGGGTGAGAATATCAATAAAGACAAGCGAAGAAAAAGTAAGTTATTCCGATCTCGATTAACCCACTTTAAGGGGTCGAAAAGGGGTTAAACGTTCCAAACGGGGGACATTCGAAAATCCTATTTCCCACATAGTCACAACTCTGAAAATCGGAACAAATATCAACAATGGTAAAAATAGAAAAAGTAAACTATTCCGATCTCGATTAACCCACTTTAAGGGGTCGAAAAGGGGTTAAACGTTCCAAACGGGGGACATTCGAATATCCTACTTCCCATTTGGTCACAACTCTGAAAATCGGCACAAATATCAACAATTGTAAAAATAGAAAAAGTAAGCTATTCCGATCTCGATTAACCTACTTTAAGGGCTCGAAAAGGGGTTAAACGTTCCAAACGAGGAATATTCGAATGTCCTACTTCTCATTTCGTCACAACTCTAAAAATGGGTGAGAATATCAATAAAGACAAACGAAGAAAAAGTAAGTTATTCCGATCTCGATTAACCCACTTTAAGGGGTGGAACAGGGGTTAAACGTTCCAAACGAGGGATATTCGAATGTCCTACTTCCCCTTTCGTCACAACTCTGAATTTTGGTGCAAGTATCAACAAAAACAAACGTATAAAAAGTAAGCTATTCCGATCTCTATTTACCCATTTTAAGAGGTCAAAAAGGGGTTAAACGTTCCAAACGAGGGATATTCGAATGTACCACTTCCTATATGGTCACAACTCTAAAAATTGGTACATATGTCAACAATGGTAAACATAGAAAAAGTAAGCTATTCCGATCTCGATTAACCCACTTTAAGAGGTCAAAAAGGGGTTAAACGTTCCAAACGAGCGATATATTCGAATGTCCTACTTCTCATATTTTCACAATTCTGAAAACTGGTGTGAATATCAATAAAGACAAACGCAGAAAAAGTATAAACTATTCCGATCTCGGGTGGATCAAGGGGTGGAAAAGGGGTTAAACGTTCCAAACGAGGAATATTCGAATGTACCACTTCCCATATGGTCACAACTCGGAAATTTGGTACAAATGTCAAAAAAGATTAAACATAGAAAAAGTAAGCTATTCTGTTCTCGATTAACCAACTTTAAGGGGTCGAAAAGGGGTTAAATGTTCCAAACGAGGGATATCCGAATGTTCCTCTTCCAATGTAGTCATATTTCTGATATTTTTTTGCAAATGTTAAAAAAATAAGTCATTCCAATATCGATTAACGAATTTTTAAGGGATGAAAAGACGACGCAACATTGAAACTATACGAGGATTAACTTAATGTCTAATTAACTTAATTCCAATACAGCTACTACTTTGAAATTTAGAACTAAGAGCAAACATAAACACAATAAACTATTCCAGTTTACTATTCACAATTATAAATTTCGTTTAAAATGTCAACAAAGGAAAGTTCCTATTTTGATAAATCAATTTGTCGGGATCGAAATGGGAGCAAACGTCTGAAGTGTAGAATACATGAATGTCTTTTGATCGCTAAAATGCTAATGGTAAAATTTCGTAGCGCAGCACGGGTATTCAGCTAGTTATAGTATAATTGAAAGTTGTAAGACGTTCCACTCTCCTAGTTTATATTCAGTTATTGTTTAGAGTTTGAGTTTTCTATGCAGTGCAATGTTCACTCACGACTTAAGTTTCATGCGATGGTGAATCCATTTCTTCAGCCTCGGACTGATGCAGCGAGTAGTTATCATCAAATGGTACTTTAAATGGCAAGTTTGCTCTTCTCGTGAAAAATCCATGTATAGTCTTGCAGTTTGGTACAGCTTTTGATTACCTTAGTAAAATAATCCCAATAGTGAAATTTATTGGATAATTTGAGTAATAATAAATAAGGAGTTGGTTAGGGGAAAAATGCAGTATATTTACTTAATATTTTTCTTTCAATTATCCATAAGTATTGGATTCGGTGAAAAAAAGTGTTTTTTTTTTTTCTTTTTTTTTTTTTTTTTTTCCCTTTACGTTTTGGAAAATTTTGATTTCAAAAAAGTTATCTAGAAAAAATGTCTGTCTTTGGTCAGCATAACTCCCGAATCAATTGACCTACGATGTTCAAATTTGGTGTGCGGGTAGGTGGTGACCATGGGACCTACCATTAAGGTTTTCGTCAAAATAGCGCATGCGCATAAGGTAGCTGCCATTGAAAAATTCGTGTTTTTCAATGATTGCTAAAAAACGGTTCTAACGATTTTGAACAAAATCGCTGTGGTAATGCCTCTTAAGATGTTCTAAACATCCCCTCCTCCTAAATTTCTGTAAAAGTCCTTTAATGGCGTAAAAAGTTGAAAAACGAATGCCTTCAACACAAAGTTCTTTTTGCTTGAACATAGCTCATTAACGATCATTTTTTCTCGTCTCTCTTTAGTTTCACTTATAAGAAAGGATAATATAAGTTTTTGGCCTTCTAATTGGACTTTTGAAAAAACAAAATTTTAAATTTTTATTTAGTTTCTTTTTAATTAATTAATTAATATTTTACAAAATGATTTCTAATAGGGCTACAGCTCTAAAATTTTCAACATAAGTAGTTTTGACCTTCTAATTGGACTTTAGAAAAACAGAATTTTAAATTTTTGTTTAGTTCGTTAGTAATTATTTTTTTTAATTAATTAATATATATTTTACAAAACGATTTCAAATAGGGCAACAGCTTTGAAATTTTCAACCTAAGTAGTTATGGTCTTCTAACTGGATTTTCGAAAAACAGTATTTTAAAACTAAAAATTTAATTTTTTTTTTTTTTAATTAATTAACAAATATTTTACAAAACGATTTGTAGTTCTGAAATTTTCAACACAAGTAGTTTTGGTCTTCTAATTGAACTGACAAAAAGAATGTTAAAATTTAAATTTTGTTTAATTAGTTTAGACATAGAGCTATGAAAGTTTCAACATAAGTAGTTTTGGCCTCTAATTTTACTTTCTACAAACACTTGTTGAAATAATCTTAAAGGGATGTTGTATTATTGTATCAACGGGGAATTTTTTTTTTCTCGACAAGGGAGAGGCTTCCAATAGTAAGGTTTTACGTGGCAATTAGATTTTAGTGAGTGAAGCGAGCTTATGTTTACGCAGTAATGAACCCTTCAACGAGTGAAGTAAGCCTGTGTTTATGTGTCAATGAACTTTTCAGCGAACGAAGCGAGCTCGATTTTGCGTAGCGATGTACCTTCCTGCTATAGCGAAGCGCCAAAAACTGGGACCTATACACAAATGACAGATTTCCACAATGCGAGGCCTCACACGCGGGTATTCAGTTAGTTGTAAATAAATTTCTCATAGTTAAAACTGAGTTTCTTATCTTTGGTCCACTTGTTGATTTCTTCAAGTTTTCCTTTGGTATTCTGTTCGAACAGATGCACCACTTTTCATGTTTAATAATCAGAATTTTGTCCACAAATACTTGTCTCAAACAGTTAAGTTGAGTATTGACCTATAGTATTGATGACCATTAACCGCAATATGGAACCTAAGTTAGATCCAATAGGGAATCCTATATTATAACAACCGTGATTTCCGTTGATTTCATCCAATCTTTCATTTAAGAATTAATATATTATGTTTTTGAGCATAACTGGAATCTTTAAATTATCGCGTTCTTCCCGTATGGACTTTGTTAAAAGTGTTAGCGAAGTCCAAAAAAGCAATCAGCAAAACATTATTATTTCTGTGTTTTCAAATATTAATAATACTCGTTAAGGTGTCAGAGGTGCTATTGTTTTTTTAAATCCATATTGATTTCTGCTAAATATTGAGTTATCTTCTAAATAGTAGTAGACGGCGAGACGATTACAAGTTTAGATATCTTTTTGAACATCATCATGAGCGTCACCAGAAGGGTGCAACGGGGGTGCACTTGCAACTCCCTGGCTTTTGAAAATTACTATGAAATGGATAAAAAAAATTCCAAGGGTGTCGGGGGGAAAGCCCATGTGCCCTTTTGAAACTGTAGTTCAATGTGGGTTTTTATGGTTTATTGTAGTTATTCTCTTATGTGGTTTTCCCACATTATTTTATGTCTCCTGTTTATTTCCTATTAAGACCTTAATATCTTTTTATTTTGATATCTATTTTTAGATTTCCATTGAGCTTTTTTTTTATTCTGCATTGATGTTTCATTTTTTTTTTTTTTAATTTTTTTTTTTTATTGTTTCTTTAACTTTGAAGAAATAAAATATTACTCTTTTGTATTTTTAAATTCTTTATTAATTTCAGGCTAGGTCTCCTTTGGAGACTATATTAAATCACATCATTCTGACAGCTAATTGCAAATTATTACTCTTTTCCAAAGAGACTGCTTGAACATAAGATGGAAATAAGATACATTTTTGCAACATCGAACAATTTTTTTGTATTTCACCTTTTTTTTATCTCTCTCTTGGGGGTTTGCTTTATTTACTAACACAAGGGGATTGCACTATTCTGGCCCCGTAATTTCTGTTTAGTGTGTACGTTTAGATAAAAATGGTTATTTATTACTTTGAGCTATTATTGTAATTTTTGGCTTAGTCGATATGAACTAGCGCATGGACTGATAAGAGTTGTTTCAATATTGATTGCTTATAAATGATTATTATAATTTTTCTTTTTTTTCATTTTCGTTGAAGAATTGTCTCTTCTGACTGGTAAGTAAATAAAATTTATATTGCATTTATTTGTTTAGTACTAGACTTTTGATATGTTATTCAAGACATTTTTCTGGATCTACAAATTCTTTTTGTGCAATTTATTAGATGTTTGGCCTTTTTTACCTCTAAAGTGACTGAACTATTTTCAAAACATGTAAATAAAAGTATTTTTAATGCTATTACTATCAAAAAGTTATTTAAATAGGATGTGTTTCTAATTGATAAGGTTAAGCATTAAAACCCTTTCATTTGGTAGATATTTGAAGGAAACCGGAGCCCTGTAGCATTAATTACAAGCATTTTTCTATTACAACATAAATTCAAGATGGCGGTCTTTCGCCACATTTTTATAGACTTTTGATATATTGTTCAGGACATTTTTCTGAGTCTGAAAAACCTCAAAAACCTTTTGTTGAAATTTGTTTGATGTTTGGCCTTTTTTAGTTTTAAAATGACTGAACTATAGAGTTAAATAGTTAAATCGAAAAATACATAGAGTATTTTTCGATTTATTGAATAGTTAGTTTAAATTACTAAAATAACATTTTGTTCCAGTTCTAGCTCCTGATTTAAATTTATGGATTACTACCGAGTACTACCGAGGAAGTACTACCGATGGAAGTACTACCGAGAATGGAAGTTAGTTGAAAATGTACAAGGCATGATCTCTCAACATTCTGAATCAGTAGTTCTGCCCGCTGTTGTGGCAGGAAAAGTGAATCGCATAGTGGCCAATACATAAAAATAATAATAAAACACAAAACAGGAAAAAGGTAAAATTTGGTATAATCGTTCTCAAATGATAATACACGATAAATTGTATACACAATATTTTTATTATCTAACTGTTTATAATCTGGTTTAAACATAGGCAAACATCTTGATGAAATTACAGGGCACTAACGGCCAAGAGGGGAATTGCTCAACTCGTGGATATAATTGGGGACGGAATTTAATTAAACGTAAAAGTTCGATTTTGTAGAACTAGTGAGTATTATAAATATAAAAAAACAAGTATAAAAACTTAGCTGGTCTAAAGAGTTAATGAAAGGCCGGATTCCTGTTGTGGGGTCGGTGGATGGGGAGTGGCGACATAACCGGCTTCCGTCTGTGGATTTAGGGCTCTCTGGTGTTGAAGCGAAGTCCGGTGAAAAGATGGTGGTTCTCAATAGGCGTCCATGGTCGTAAGGGCAGTGGGGCTCGTGGCTGATTTCTCCTGAATATCGCTTTTCCAATTATCAAGCAGACGATGGTGGCTGGAAGGGCTATCCCAGAGTTCAGGGTCTCAACGGGCTCTCGTCTCCAAGGGCGACGGATCAGCAGCGCCAAGAAGAATCTGCCTCCTTCGTCAAATCTTTCTTTTCGTCTCTCGATTTATTTCTTTTCACCCAGCAACCGTCCCACGCGCTCTCTCATTGAACCCCTCGAACTCGCATTTTTCACCCCCACCAGGGGAGACATTCCACCCTTTTTTTGACCCCCGCATCCGGTTAACCCCTCCCCCACAACAACAGAAACAACGCGCGATCGAAAGGAAAAAAAACTACCCCATTACATACCGGAGCAGAGCAATTCCTTAACACAATCACATATGTTTTGAAATCTTCAGAACATAATACTCCCTTGATATCCAAAAAAAAAAAAATATATATATATATATTTTTTTTTTACTTAAAATCCCCAAAATACATCTTAATACAATTCAGCACCATAATACAACACACACAATTTAAGAAAAAGTTATAGATACTACACCAGTACAGATGAAATCACAAAATTCTCACTTATCTTTGGATATCTCTCAGAAAGGAGAACAATTTTAAGAGTTCTGAGCTTTATTTCTTTCTCAAAACAAACCGCTTTGCCTCTAATACCCAAAAAGTGACTAATCCTAAAAGTTACAAAATCACCGATCCCAGTTAACCTATATATTTTTTTATTTTTTTTTTATTACCCCACTATGATTTTTTTATTACAAATCCCGCTGGATTTCTGGGCCGCAGACTCCGTTTAACCAAGTCCGAATTGTAGTTTTGACCGTTTGCTTGTGCTTGATTTTGGTTGACTTTTACAATCACAATTCGGCCATTTTCACTAGGTGGTTGCGTACTTGCCTGTCTGGCGGATGAAAGCAACCATTCTACCGTGGGAGTCGCTTCATTTTCCCCATTAAATTCTGCAAGCCTTAACTGATTCTCAATCGAGTCTTCTCTTACTAGAGTCCCCAAAATTGACTCTTCACAATTTAGTTCTTTATTTGGGGCGATTAACTGTTCGTTTCTTGGCGGAAAATACGTCAATCTATCAACGTGGACCGTTTGTTCGTCGCTTCCCTCTATTGCCCGGATTTTATAATTAACATTTCCCTTTTTTTCTACAATGCAATAGGGACCCACATTGCGCTTTTGGAAATGCTTAGGGACACCGCATTTGCGTCTAGGGTTGAATAAAAATACCATGTCACCTACTTCTAAATTTTTTTCCTTGGCTATTTTATTTCGCCTAGCTATCATTTTTTCAGTCGCTACTTCAATATTTTTCTTTACTGTAGCATATGTGGTCTTCTGTCCATTTAATAACTCATTTACGTATTCGTACCTATCGGAATAACTACGCGGAATTTCTTCTTCAATTCCGTTTACCGATAAATTTCGGCCGTACAAAAGAAATGCCGGTGAGAAGCCTGTGGTTCCATGTATAGCCGTGTTATATGCTAAACTTGCAAATGGCAAAAGCTCATCCCAGTTATCAATGTTCGGATCGCTAACTAGATGTGCCAGATGCTGAAGTAACGTACCGTGATTTTTTTCAGAAATTCCGTTTGACGCAGGGTGATAGGCAGAGGTCGCAATCTTTTTTATTCCTAATGCAGTATAAAGTTTCTCCATTGACTTGGCAAGAAACGATAATCCGCGATCACTCACAAGGTTTTTAGGGGTCCCGTGCTGTGAGATGTAATTTAACAGTAACGTAGCCACCGTGTCGGACGTCATATCTTTAGTAGGAAACACGATAGAATATTTCGTAAATGCGTCGGTAAAAGCCAATATGTATTTGTGGCCATTCCGTGACATATTTAACGGTCCTACAAAGTCAACGTGAACTCTTTCATTCGGACCCTCTATTCTCGGCATACGTTGCAACGGAGCTAAGCGACTCTTTTGGTGTGCTTTGAGTTGATTACAACTGATACATGAGCTTACATATCCGGATATCGATGAATACATACCCCCCCAATAAAAACCCTGCCTTATTCTAGCCAGAGTTTTTTTAAATCCGGGATGTCCTACCGCCGGCGCGTCATGGTGCATTTCAATCACTTCCCTCATCAAATCCAATGGCACCACTAACTTATCACCCCCATTGCAAGCCCCGACGTTATCTTTTTTTTTACAACAAACGACCCCATCCTTCATAAAAAATCTCAAATTTTTTGGACTAATTGGCAAATTTTCCTCTAACCGTAATTTAATGACTTGGCATTTTTTATCTAACGATTGCATTTTTTTAATTCGGTCCCTTAAGTCATTACGAAAGGTCAATTGATTGGGAGTTATGTCAACTTCACTAATGTATATTTGCAGGGGCTCATCTTTTGAATTATCTACACCTCTCGATAAAAAATCCGCCATAGTGTTATGTTTGCCCTGAATATACCTCACTTTGTACCTAAAATGACTTAATGATAGTGCCCACCGGGCAATTCTTGAGGTGGGATCCCTGATTTTCAAAATATGACTAAGAGCCGCGTGGTCAGTGTAAATAATAAACTCTCTTCCCAAAAGATAATGCTTAAAATAGTTCACAGCCCACACAATAGCTAGAATTTCACGCTCGGTTGTTGAGAAACGAGTTTCCGCAGGTTTTAACTTCTTGCTAGCAAATGCCACCGGGCGCGGGAAACCCTCATCGTCTAATTGAGCTATTACACTCCCCAACGAGTGCAAGGAGGCATCAGTGTAAAGAAAAAATTCTTTTTCTAAATCTGGCAAGGTAAGGCACGGAGATCGTGTGAGACAGAACCGGAGGTCATCGAATTCTTCTTGTGCCTCTTGGTTCCAGACAATGGCGATTTATCTTTAGTCAAATTAGTTAGCGTTATGGCTCTCTTACTAAAATTCTCTATGAATTTTCGGTAATAATTCAAGGCACCCAGAAAAGATCTTACATCCTTCTTTTTTGAGGGTGTTTTGAAATTTTTTATAACCTCAACGCTTCTATTATTTGGAAATAGCTGTCCCCTGGAAATCACAAACCCCAGGTATTCTATGCTCTCTTTAAGAAAGACGCATTTTGATGGCTTTAATTTGAGTTTGTGTTGTGTTAATCGATCGAATACTATTTGTAATTTTTTTAAATGAGAAGCCACATCCCTTGAAGCTAAAATTATATCATCGATATATACAGAAATGTTAAGTGGCGCCAGTCCACTCAAAACTACTTCCATTAATCTTTGGAAACTCGGTGCTGAGGTAGAAAGACCAAACGGTAGTCTGGTAAATTCCAGCAATCCCTTTGAAGTTGTTACAGCGAGTTTGTGCGTATCTCTCGGATCGACCATTTGTTGAAAAAATCCAGACGTTAGGTCTAGACTACTGAAATACTTAGCCTTGGATAAGTTGTCAATTTTTTCTTCTATTAAGGGCAACGGATACGAATCCGGAATAACCTTTGCGTTTAGAGCACGGAAATCCGTTACAAATCGGTACTCACCTCCAGCTTTTCGTACCAACAGAGTAGGGGCACAGTACGGTGAAGTAGATGGCTTGAGAATATTCGCCTCAATTAAAGTGTTCAACTGGCTCTCCATTTCATCCCTTAAATAATACGGGGTGCGGTATCCGCGCTTTCTCACCGGCACGGAGTCCGTCAAATGCACCCTATGTAATAGGGTGTCACAACCCTGCAAATCCAGCACCGATTTAGCGAATAAATGTTTGTTTGTTTTTAAAAGCGCTTCTAGTTCTCCCCTAACATCAGGGTCTACATGATCAAGTTCGAAATGATTGGGCCAAGAAAGATCAGCTTCACTACAATCCCCAATTAACTCTTCTTCATTAAATAACACTTCCTTTTCATTATTATCCCTCACTGTTAAAACGGGCTCAACCCTTCCCAACTTTTTATGCTTGTTTAGGGTTAGGGGTTTTTCCGATGTGTTCATAATCATAACCGGGATGTTTGTCAATTTTTTTGATTCGTGGATTGATCTTCCCACCCACATATTCTCTGTAATCGGCATATTGCCATTCTCTATAAGAAACACCTCGGTGTTTATGACACCTCGGACATTCCCGAATACCAACTGCTGTGACAAAGGAGGTATAGTAATCTTTTTATTTAAGTACACCTGTCCTACTTCAAGTTCTTGGTACACCCCTGCCCCGTTGTTTTGATAATCTACAAGAGTTTCTTGGACCCACCAAGGAATTTCATTGTCATTTAATCTTACCCGTTTATTTACGTAGTCCAAAGTAGCCTCATTCTGCGCCAAAAATTCACTTCCTAGCAAAGCCTTAAAACTATTGGATATCGGCTGGGGCATAATTAAAAAGTTTACCAGATAGTCTTTATCCCCCATATTGACCATTAAATCAATCCTTTTGTTTAACACCAGATTAGGTCTATCTAAAGTTTTTATTCTAACGTGACATTCTTCGATTTGCATGTTCATATTCTCCTGAATTATACTACTACTAATTAAATTCGTAGCACTTCCGCTGTCCATCAAAATGACTAATCTTTCATCTCCAATCCTTGCCTGGACAAACGGTAGATTCGCGGACATTGTTGTGTTATTTTTTTGCGTGAAAGATTGGTTTTCCGTTCGACGATCGCCAATCCCCGAATGGCCCCCTTCTAGTTTTCCGATCCCTGTCTATTCAAGTCGACCACTCCATTACCACTTCCCGAGGGGTTATTTCTCCCTACTGTCTGTCCATTATCAAAGCCCCTGCCTTGACTTCGGTCATTATCTCTTTCTTGGTCCGCGGCCCCCCCGCTTAGGCGGTAACAATTGGATCTCCAGTGCGATGTAGCATTACAGTAAGAACAATAGCGCCTAGTTTCATTTCGACCCCCACTACCTTCTCTTGTCTGGTTGGATCTGTTTTCTAGAAGACGATCTATTTTCAAGTGTAAAGCCTTCATATCCCTTTCTAGCTTCTCTAATCGGTTCTCTGTAGAGTTAAATTGAGGAGCGGCGTGGGTTATTTGTTCGGCAGCAAAGATGGGAGTGTTGCTTGATTGCAAAAAGGGGTTAGTATTTATCCTACAAGCCTTCCATGCTTTCTCATGCAATAACGCTAACGACTTTATATCCTCTACTGAATTTGGATTCCCAGCTATCACACCCCTACGTATTTCTACGTTAAGATTTTGGAGCAACATAGCCTTTAGCATATTTTTCCTAGTTGCCTCTTCGACTTCTTTGTTCAAATCCCCAGTTAAAAAAACCAATTTAGACATTTGATATGCTTGGTCAATGAATTTCTCAACTGGCATAGCTGCAGGCTGCACGAAAGACATAAACTCGTGTAATAATAAAGTTGTATCCCTTTTCTGATCATAGCGGCTGATCAATAATTGTAACAAAATATCTATACTCTGCGATTCAGTTGCCTGGTGTCGTATAAAATTCCGTGGTTCGGACGTTAACTTTTGCTTAAGTGCAATTATTTTTTCCTCGTCACTCCACCCATAGACTGAAGCAATTTCCTTAAAATCCTCCACAAACTCTGATACGTTTTCGCTTGGTGAACCCGAAAAAAAAGGAACCAGTCTCAATTGATCTGTCAACAGCATTCTCCTCTCTGAGGGATGATCCGCCGAAGTGGCCATTTTTTTTTAATTTTTTTTTTATCAATTTAATTTAATTAATCTACTTATAACAAACACTAAGCACATCTAACAATCTGCATTCCCCATTATTAATGAAGTCATAGCACAACTTTCATATTACCTTAACAATTAGGAATCTAATGTTTATTAGAGCTACCTCTTTTATATATTTTAGAGCAAAATACAATTTCTTCTAATTCCTTATACTTTTTAAAATGTTCATATATTCTTCGTTTGTCATTCGAACTAATTTAGCCCCATGAGCAATTCCTCCTCCAAAAAATTGGCAAAAAAAAAAAAAAAAAAATTACTACAAAGTAATCAAATAAATAAAATACTACAGATATTTAAGCAAGTGGTCTGGTTTTAACATTCCTATCCTGGTCGCGGCACCAATTCATGTACTACCGAGAATGGAAGTTAGTTGAAAATGTACAAGGCATGATCTCTCAACATTCTGAATCAGTAGTTCTGCCCGCTGTTGTGGCAGGAAAAGTGAATCGCATAGTGGCCAATACATAAAAATAATAATAAAACACAAAACAGGAAAAAGGTAAAATTTGGTATAATCGTTCTCAAATGATAATACACGATAAATTGTATACACAATATTTTTATTATCTAACTGTTTATAATCTGGTTTAAACATAGGCAAACATCTTGATGAAATTACAGGGCACTAACGGCCAAGAGGGGAATTGCTCAACTCGTGGATATAATTGGGGACGGAATTTAATTAAACGTAAAAGTTCGATTTTGTAGAACTAGTGAGTATTATAAATATAAAAAAACAAGTATAAAAACTTAGCTGGTCTAAAGAGTTAATGAAAGGCCGGATTCCTGTTGTGGGGTCGGTGGATGGGGAGTGGCGACATAACCGGCTTCCGTCTGTGGATTTAGGGCTCTCTGGTGTTGAAGCGAAGTCCGGTGAAAAGATGGTGGTTCTCAATAGGCGTCCATGGTCGTAAGGGCAGTGGGGCTCGTGGCTGATTTCTCCTGAATATCGCTTTTCCAATTATCAAGCAGACGATGGTGGCTGGAAGGGCTATCCCAGAGTTCAGGGTCTCAACGGGCTCTCGTCTCCAAGGGCGACGGATCAGCAGCGCCAAGAAGAATCTGCCTCCTTCGTCAAATCTTTCTTTTCGTCTCTCGATTTATTTCTTTTCACCCAGCAACCGTCCCACGCGCTCTCTCATTGAACCCCTCGAACTCGCATTTTTCACCCCCACCAGGGGAGACATTCCACCCTTTTTTTGACCCCCGCATCCAGTTAACCCCTCCCCCACAACAACAGAAACAACGCGCGATCGAAAGGAAAAAAAACTACCCCATTACATACCGGAGCAGAGCAATTCCTTAACACAATCACATATGTTTTGAAATCTTCAGAACAGATAGTATTTTTAATGCTATTACTATCAAAAAGTTATTTAAATAGAATGTGTTTCTAGTTATAAGATTAAGTATTAAAACCTTTTCATTTGGTATACATATTTGAAGAAAACCGGAGCGCTGTATCATTAGTTATGGACATTTTTCTATTACGACAGAAATTCAAGATGGCGGTCTTCCGCCACATTTTTCTAGACTTTTAATTTGTCTGAATCTTAAAAACCTTTTGCTGCGATTTGTTTGATGTTTGGTCTTTTTTAGTTTTAAAATGACTGGACTATAGAGTTAAATAGTTAAATCGAAAAATACATAGAGTATTTTTCTATTTAATTAATAATTAGTTTAAATTACTAAAATAAATTTTTGTTCCAGTTCTAGTTCCTGATTTAAATTTATGGAAGGGATAAAGGAAAATTCTTCTGTTAAAATTTTTCTTTTTATGACATCCAATATGGATAAGAAATAAACTTCAAAATGGTTAATAGCTTATTCTCATGTAAGACAGTGGCCATATCAATTGATTGATTTAATTGTAGTCCATCAAGGAAAAATTTGAAAATTATCGATTTCGCGATTTTTGCATGTATTTAAATTTAAAACTATTCTGCTTCTTTTAGTACTCCTAGTTTCGGAGAAAAATTAATTTAGAAAATGTAAACTCTGGTTTGCAATGCCATAATTTCACCTAAATATGCATTTATCTTAAAACTTTCAAACTTCCAAATTCAAAACTTTGTCACTTTTCAAACTTAGATGCATCTTTTTAGAAAAAATGGTTACTAACTTCTTTTTTAAATACATTTACTTTATATTGGTTATTAATTTGAGGTTAACGTGTTAAGAAAATTTTGATTGGTTATTTTTTAAAAATTATTTTGTCTTAAAAAAACCAGGCCAACAAACTCTCCGAATGATTTAGATTAATTATTAAAGAAGGTTCCGAAAAAATTTCAAAATTATCCGTGCTTTAGTTACTCAGAAAAGGTACATAGAAAATTGTCCTTTTAATATTAATGTAATAGGGCCTACTGAACGACTGAACACCCTTAAAATTATTTAAGTAAAATTTTGTTTGGTAAATAATTTGTTTGAAAAGAAATCGTACAATAGGTTCGTCTCAGTGACCTTAGTTTATCTTATGTTTGGAAAAATATGCATCTTTGAATTTCAAATGGCTTTTATTTTTCGAATTTTATAATTATTTTTTATTAAAACTACAAAAATATGTTTAAATCTCGCCATTCTGAGTGTTTTTTTTTTCCCAGTCGATTTTTAGATTCGTCTGTTAAGATATAAGGAGAAATAATTTTTCATTGAATTTTAATTCCGGATTCCAGTTTTATCACGGTAGCTATTGACCACGCCCACTTTAGAAATTTGAATATTATTGACAGGCCTTTTTGGTGTGAGTGGCATTCGAAATCAGAGTAGTTAGTGGGGAAGGAACCTCGTTTGACAAAAGCACGTGTAAAGGTCACAAACATCCAAGGCTTGTTGACGAAAAAATTGGATCTCCGCAGTTATTCGTAATTTAATTGGAATGAAGATTTCTTTGTGTTCGTAAAAATATGTGTGGGTGTTTTTTAACAAAAAGCATGTGATAGGAATTTGAGTGTCTTAAAATTGAATGACTGGAACCAATGCTTCGAAAAATATTCCAACGCAGTTGGCAATAAACTAAAAATCAAAACACTTACAATTTCTACGAGTATTATTTTATTCACTTTTCAAATGTTTGGAAGAGAGTATATATATTTTTGTACACTATTTTTGATTTGTGTATTTTTCATTGAAAGTTGAGGAATTGAATAACATCGCCAGTTTCACCATTTCGGCGTTTCCACCACCCCCCATGTAAAAATTATTGCCAAAAATATCGCCTAACTGGCCATTTTTATTTAAATGAGTGAAAATATGAAAATGGTAAATAGCACCATATCAAATTTTAAGGAAATGTCCAAAATTATAGTGTAATTAAAAGTTGTGCGATGTTCCACACCCCTAGTTTGAAGTCGAGTCTGGATGTTCCAAAACGTAGAGGGGGGGGGGGGGAGTCGAAATTGGTTTTGACCGAAAACAATATTTTCACTATCCTATGTAAACATATGGGTAATTGAAAGTAAAAATATTTAAGTCCTGACCATTTGGCGTTGAAAGTTGAGAGGTAGCTACTGAAAAGTCAGGGAATGGAAAGACATTTAAAATCTACCCTCACCTGATTTTGTAGCAGGCCTTTCTCTTCAGATACTCCACAGAAAGGAATCTTCAATGGAAACTTTAAAATTCTGAACTGGTCGTCTAATAAAGGGTGTTCTGGTTTTAATTATATAAGATAGAGGTGTAAGACGAATAACATCATACTCTTCACCACCAATATTGCGTAGACTCTTAACAGGACATTTCTCGCGGAAATAAATATAAAATTAAGGATTTCAATTAAGAAATAAAGAATGGTACTTCACATAAAAATAGTATAGTTAATAATATAACCCACAAACACAGAAAAAAATCTTTTACGTGAATTGTCAATTTTTATATTCATTAACACAGCGCCGATATCAAAAACATGTTTATCAGCAAAATGTGCGGCAAATTACATTTCAAAACTTATTTATTAAAATGAACGTGAATTTAAGCTCTCACATCCAAGTATCATTTATTTATTTTGATTAAAGTAATTTTATTATTTACTAGCTAAATACCCGTGCTTCGCCGCGAAATTTTACAATGTGCAATATTTTAGCCAGCTGTGAGGCCCCGCGTTGCGGAAATCCGTCATTGGTGTATAGGCCCCAATCTTTGGCGCTTCGCTCGCAGGAAGGTTCATCGCAACGAAAAATCGAGCTCGCTTCGCTCGCTGAAAAAAGTCATTAACAAATAAACACAGGCTTACTTAATTCGTTGAAAGGTTCATTGCTATGCAAACATGAGCTCGCTTTGCTCGATGAAAGGTTCATTGCTGCGTAAGCATAAGGTCGCTTCACACACTAAAAACTAATTGCTACGTAAAGCCTTATTATTAGAAGCCCTTCAATTGTCGAGAAACAATAAAAAAAATTCCCCGTTAATAACTATAATACAAAACCTCTTTAAGAATATTTTAACACGTGATGTTTGTAAAAAGCCAAATTACAAGGTCAAAACTATACTTATGTTGAAACTTTCAGAGCTCTAGGCCTATAAGAAAATTTTAATTAAAAATTCATTGAAAAACAAATTAAAATTTTAGCTTGGTTTTTGTCAAAAGTCCAATTAGAAGGTCAAAACTATTTGTGTTGAAAATTTCAGAAATTTAGCCCAGTTAGAAATCGTTTTGTAAAATATTTGTTAATTAATTAATTAATTAATTAATTAAAAGACAAATAAAATTTAAAAATTCGGTTTTTCAAAAGTATAATTTGAAGGCCAAAACTACTTATGTTAAAAATTTTAGAGCTGTAGCCTTATTAGAAATCATTTTGTAAAATATTTATTAATTAATTAAAAAATTAATTAAAAAAAAGTAAATAAAAGTTTAATATTCTGTTTTTCAAAAGTCCAATTAAAAGGCTAAAACTACTTGTGTTGAAATTTTCAGAGCCCTATTAGAAATCGTTTTGTAAAATATTTATTAATTAATTGAAAAAAAATAATTAAAAAAGAACTAAATCAAAATTTAAAATTCTGTTTTTCAAAAGACCTATTAGAAGGCCAAAACTACTTATGTTAAAAATTTCAGAACTGTAGACCTATTAGAAGTCGTTTTGTAATATTTTTTTTAATTAATTAAGAAAATTAATTAAAAAATAACTAATTGAAATTTTAACAATCTGTTTTTCAAAAGTTCGATTAGAAGGCTAAAACTATTTATGTTGAAAATTCAGAACTGTATCTCTATTTGAAGTCACTTTGTAAAAAATAAATTAATTAAAAAAATTAATTAAAAAAGAACTAGTTAAAATTTTAACATTCTGTTTGACATACATAAAATTAGAAAGCTTAAACTTCTTATGTTGAAAATTTCAGAGTTCTACTCCAATTTTAAGTAGGTTTCTATAGATCCACAGACAGACAGATAGACACACAGTTTATGTTTTATTATTATAGATTTATTAAAATTCGGCTGAAGGAAATAGTTTCAACAATGGTCGGTTCAATGCCATTTTAAAGCGATTGGACGACGGCAAGTTGGTTTATTAGTATTTCGTAAAAGCGACCTTTTAATGACAGTAACAGCCTCAAACTTTGATTGATTGCATTATCATTATGGGCGCCGGCAGAATTATTTTCAGGGGGGTGCAGATGGTACACAAGTGGGTGCAAAACTTTAATATTTTGTTTAAACCTTAATTTTAAAATTTAATATCTTAATGAAATTTTAAGTAATAGCCTTAGGAATTAGTTTTTATATGAATTAAATATTTTTAAACCTATACCTATCTTCTATTGATAGTGAATTTTACGACTTTCATTCAAATTTTTTTCCTATCTGCCAAGTTTCAGCCCGATTGGGTGACGGCAAGGGATTGATTAGGCGTCCTCAGATTTGCCTCTCACTCATCGAGAAACATAATCGAAGTTAATAAAAAGGATTTAAAAAGAAGATATCTGCTTCAGTTGGTAACGTATAGACACACAAATCCTGAAACAAACATATGGTTATTTTACTCCTTCGTAAATTTATTCTTCAACTGTTGAGAAAACAGCGCATTGCCATGTTTTAATGCTTTCTCAGAAAAGGCGATGATCGCGCGTTGTTGGAATAACGTCACACTTGCCAGCTGCGTAATTATTCTTGAACCGTGACATTTTCAGCGCATTTTCAGCCTGGTGATGTTTAGGTTGCACTGATTTCCCGTCTGTACTGGACAATCATTCTCACATTACACAGCACTGACCCTCTCACTTTTGCAGCCACAAAGTGGAACGGTATTAACATAGCATCTTCCGAAAATTCTAATATAAAATACAGGGTGTCATACTGAAGAAGTTTAAAGCTGTAAGGAGTCTGTATAATTCAAAAGGTTATAATAAAATTTTGTATACATACTACAGAACTATGAAGAAATTAGCTCAAAGTGGTATTATTATTATTATTATTATTATTTTTTTTTGAAAAGGTCAAAATGTTTAAAATTAACGCTTCAATGATAATTAGATTTCCGATATTCAAAATTTCTTTGAACTGTTTTTTATTTGGTCTAAAACATCGTTCAAAGTTTTCCTTATAAGATTCAGCCCTTAAAGTTAAGTTCCATGCAACTTTTTGTAATACAATGCTGGAAAAAACGTTAAGGCCTTGTAATACAATGCTGGAAAAAACGTTAAGGCCAAGCGAAAAACTTTATTAATTCCTCAACTACTTATTGGAACTTTATGCAAATTTAACACAATGTAGAAAATGACAGCTTTAATCATACATATAAAAATATTACAACAAATTGAGTTACTTTTAAAATTAAAATTATAATGATTTTTTAAACATGCGAAAAGCTGGAAAAAATAATAGGGCCAAGCTCAAATTTATAGTTTTTTTTTATGTTATTTATTTGCTGTAGTATTATAGTCGTCTGCGGAATTGCTCAAATAAATCACGTAGATGATTTAGAACGATGCTCGAGAGTAATTTAAAGATTTATGAAAATGGGAAGAGATAAGAAATTAAAACTGATTGAACAAGGTAAAATCATTGGTTTTAAAAAATGTGGTTTAAGTTCTTGGGATATATAACTGAAAGATTAAGTAGATTTAAGATAGTGATTAACCTCTTCACTCCTGAAGGTTAACAAAAGGATTTAAAAAATATTTGATTGTTTTATAGAGTTATTTTGTTGTCAAGGACTATGAAAAAATAATATTTGTATTTATAAGTTTATTAGGGGGCCTAAAATTTTAGGTACACGTATGTGGACCCTAGTTTTCTATTACACAAAATAACAAGAATATTGCAATTGATAAAATGCTTGTAAAAGAAGTATTAACATGTTTTAATTAAACTTTATTATTAAACACTTTATTTTTTAAGTAATTGAGAATATTTACTTTGAATGAAACTTTTCAAAATAATTATTTTTCAGCACACATAAGTATATGTTGCACTTGGTGCACATTACTCTCGTTCTAGATTTGCACCCCCCACCAGACGACATTTGGACGCATTTTTGTCGTCTATGTACCTGGGTAGGTGGCCTATATTATCAAATTGGAGGACGATGAACAACTTTTCGTTGCTTTAAGGGCACGGGAAATTCTTCTTTAGAGGAGTTAGACAGTTTGCGTGGCCTTCCTCTGCGAGAACTCCCAGATAAATTTTCTTCATACTTCAATAAAGATGAAGCAATTATCATTCTATACTCCAAAAGGGGCATGTATTTTTTTTTTTTTATGTCATTGCTTTTGTGAAAGCGCACATAATAAATCCAGCAATTAGATATTGCTAGATCCACAAAATGTGTAAACATACGCACAGTCCATTCCTTTGTTCTTGCAGCACAACGATAGTATGCTAAATATCGATCACAGAGATCAGTACTCCCCCATCGAAATATTATACATTCGAATTACAGCAGATTGTGGAATGCTAACTTTTATTTTCTCCTCTTTACTCCACCTCGTACAAAATGCATGTGGTTCACTTCCTACACATGTTGATAAAAAAGTAACACACTTGCTGTCTTTCCATCTGACAACACACATCTTGTCATCCTCTCGCACGCACGCACTCATCCCATTTTCCTCTTTAGAGTTGTTTGTCACCCTTAATTTTTTTTGCACCAAACCAATTCTGTTACTCTTTAGTCCCAACTAAGAAAATATTCTGTTCCAGCAGATATTCTGCACATTTTATAGAGGTAAAAATCTATCTATGTAGATAATATGCTTGGAATCCTGGGGAACGCTTTGTGATAAAAGTTTCACTACACCTCCACCTATACCCAAACTTAAAATGTCTTCAGCTGAAACACATCCTCTACCAAAATAAACTTTAAATTGTTAAAATTTTTAAGTGTACAATGTTCTAATATAGTTTTAAGACAAATTAATTGAATAAAAAACAAACAGTTAACATACTCATACATTTAAACAATAGTAACTTACTATTAAACAATAATTATTTACTAATTTTAACAATAATTACTTATTAACATATTTTCATCATAAATTCACATATTTTCATATATATTAACATATTTTCATCATAAATTCAGCGTAATGGACGAAGGTACACAAATGTGTACCCAATTATAATTCTTGACCCAACTTTTCAATAAAACATTTTTAGAAAGAAAACTATTCTAAGCAGATGTTGAAAGATTAACTTAATTAGAAATAATTTTATTGGATCGATAAATAATATTTAAAATACTGAAAATTGCTTACGTTTTTGACTTCACTGAGATGTCGCCATTTTCAGAAAATTACTTTGTAAATAAATATTTCTTGAGGGAAATTAAGCCTTTGCTGCCCTCTATGATATTCATTACGAAGCTCAGACATCCCCAAATGTAAAGGTGAGGTTGAAATTAAAAAATTTCCCACCAGTAAATTTTACAAACAAATATTATGAGGTCCACATATGTGGACCTACGGAGTGAAGAGGTTAATAACTTTCTAAAATTAGTGATATTTACAATCAGTAGAAGGGTACAGGACGTTCATCTGCATTGGCTCCTCGACAAATAAGAGCTGTTTTTAGCCGAGTAGTACAAAATAAGCTTTCTTCGACTCAAATTGTGAATGATTTGAAGCTATCTTCCACTAGCCGAACTGTAGGAAATGTGTTGAAAAACTCAATTGTAAAATTTAATAAAATGAAACGCCAACCACCTCTAAGTAAGAGGCATGAACTTGCACGCCTAGAGTTAGCAAAAAAACATGTTGCATTTGGAAATAAATAGCAAAATGTTGTTTTTTCTGACGAAAATAAGTTTAATCTCGTTGGCCCAGACGGGTTTAAATACTACTGGTATGATCTTCGAAGTGAACCCTTCTTTTTTTTTCTCTAAACGTCAGTTTGGTGGTGGCTCCTTGATTATTTGGGGTGGGTTTGCTGGTAACGGTACAACACCAATTTCTTATCTGAAAACAAAGACAAATTCGGAACCCTATCAACACATTTTAGCAGAAAATTTATTGGCGGAGGCTCCTCTAATAACATCATTTTAGTAGGACAATGTGTATATTCACAATTCAAGCTTCACGAAAATCCTGGCTCGAAACTAATCATGTCCAAATGGCCATCAAGGAGTCCTGACCTGAACCGTAACCCAAGAGAAAATTTATGGGGCATGATATTTATGGTAAAGGTAAAACTTGGAACACCAAATATGAATTGAAAAGGGCTATTGAAAACCGCCGGAAAAGCCTCTCAAAAGACACTTTGAAAAGACTTTCGTATTCTATGACAACAAGAATGATTAAATTATTTGAAAAGAATTGAAAGTTTTTGGATTATTAGTAGTTTTATATATAATTTTGTGTGTGGCCTTAATATTTTTTCCAGCTTTCTGTATGTATAAAAGAAAAAAAAACAAAAAGAAAAAAAAACATTTAAATGAAAAATAATTTAAAATTTTGCAACGTTTTTGTACAATATAATTAGAACTGTTACTTTTTTTATTGAGTTTAAATTTGCATATAATTTATAGATGCATTTGTACGAAAATTTAAGCTTTTCAGTTGGCCTTAACGTTTTTTCCAGCACTCTACTATATTTGAATTTGGTGGCGAAAATTTAAAATTTTTCCCTCTTCAGATGTCATTTATCCTTAATCTAAATCAGTGTTCTGTACCAAATATTGGCAAAGATATCATTATGATTGTTGGTGCTTACGTAAGGCCGTAAAAGATTTCTCCAATCTTTTTATGTGTAATTATATCTATACCACGGCAGGAAAGCGCACTATGCCACGAAAAGCAAATTTTACAGGAGAGCCAAATGAATGTTACCGTTACGATCTTTTCTCTCTTTTTAAAAAAGTCTAAGTCGGTTATTATTTAACCTAGGGCATAGCGCTTCATTCCACTAGAAAGAGCGGAAATTGTTATGTAAAATAGTGCCAAAACCTCAATTTAAAAAAAATTGGACATAATGCGCTTTTCTTCCGGGACACAGATATATTAAAAACAATGGACAATTCCCGCCTTTTTTTTTATTTTTTTTAATTCAATTTTAAATATTTCGAAAAGGCCATAAACACAAAAATGTCTGCTCAATGCGCTTTTTCTTTTTTAATTTGCGATCAAAATTACCTTGTAAGACGTTGGCGAGAAAACGATTCATTCCGCTGGCATTGAATATGACGTCACGGCTTCCCAAACATCTTGGCTGGAAATGCAGCAGCGGAAACCAGGTTTGCAAGTTTCTCGCAAATCACGCCAACCTGTACGGAATATAGCAATGGTCTGCCACCCCCAACTATTTGGCGTATACATTACGTGTGCAATATACATTCTTCGCAAAAGGTGTAATAGGAAATGTCAATTTCGAGACATCTGTAAGACATGTCGTTGTCTATGTTAACCATTTATACTTATGCACTACTTTACAAAGAATTCTCTTGGACATCGATATAATATTAAACTTCAATGAATAGGTCAGATATTTCTTAGCTTTTTTTATACATTTGAAAACTAACTCGCTAAGAATATAGTCCCACAATAAACACTCAGTGTTGAAATGGTTAGTATGCTAAAGAGTAAAGAATTTTTTAAATTTTAGTTGCAGTCAGAACGGGAATTTGCAATTGCAGTTGGCCTATGTAGTAATTCAGAATATTTGCATTTGTTTTTCATTGAATCGTCTTCAAACAAAGAAACATGTGTATGCTCCTTTTTCTTACCAAACTTTAGCTGCTCATTGTTGAAATAATTTATACGAATTAATCACATTGATTGGTTAATATTATAATTTTTAACAATGAGCGGTAAATGTTTCCAAAGCGCTTAAATGAAAATTTCCACTACGCTTAACATTTTAGTTGTTACAATGGACAATTCCCCTTTTTCAAATATTTTTTATTCAATTCTAACTGTTTCGAAAAGGCCATAGATAGAAAAATTTCTGCTCAATGTGCTTTTTTTTTTTTTTTAATTTGCAATCAAAGTTCCCCTGTTACACGTTGGCGAGAAAACGATTCATTCGAATCGAATTGAATGTGACGTCAAGGCTTCCTAAACATCTTGGCTTGAAATGAGGCAGGCGGAAACCAGTTTTGCAAGTTTCTCGCAAATCGCGCCAATCTGTTCAGGCTCAACCTGTGTGGTCTACCAACATCAACTATTTGGCAGAAACCTCACGATAACCATAGAAACTGAAGGAAGCTTTAACTTCACAGATTTTTTTCAGTGTTTTGATCGGACTGGTTTTGGCTCGGTTTTCTTGGCATTTTCTTTTCATAATATTTAAATAACCAATTTTTTAAAAGAACTTTTGTTTAAATATTTGGAATCAGAAGAAATTCTTCATAAATATAAACTAATTTCACTCGTTTTTAAAAAAATGCAGGAATTTTCCATTGCTCTGGAAAACGAAAACTTATATAAACTAGGTGTAAAGCATGGGATTTTAAATCAACAGTACACAAGGAATGGTTTTACTCTCTGGGCGAAAGCTTATATTTTATTCATTGAATTCCAGTGAATGAAGTAAGTCTAAGTGCTCGTACGGATTCTAATTTTGGCGGTCAAGGATTTTAATTTTGCAATTATAACTTAAATTAATGAAAATGTTGTAAAATCAAAAACTCTTTCTAACTGTAAATGTCATACAAGCTTTTCCTGCAAAAAATAAATAATTTGTTTAAAATATTATGTATTTGTAATGCAATTTCTTTACAATTTGTTTTATGAAGAAATTTAATAATATTGAAATTGAAATGGAGTTTGTTTGTAATTGTCAATTTGTAAGAAATGTAGTAATACTATAACTTTAACGTAATTTGTTTGAAATTTTCTTTTTGTTAGAAATGTAATAATATTGTATTTGTAAAGTAACTTATTTTCAGTTTTTGTCACATTAAGGTGCTTGTGCTTAATGAAATTTGTTTGATGTAATTCATAATTATTTTCTGATAAATAACAGTAATCATTACTGTAAAACATTTTTTTTTACATATTTACTAAATTTCATTACTAATAAAACTATGTATGTAATTTCAAGCACCTCCTGTGGCAAAACATAAAAGTTACGCTAAAGTTTGAGATTTCGATAAATTATGCTTAATTACTACTAATCATATTGATCAAACTTCATTAGTTATTAGTAGTAAAAACTGGTAATGTGATTAAAATATGTGTTATTAATAATGTTGCACAAATTGTCTGTATATATTGTAAATAGTGACGTATTATTTCAAAATTCAATTGTAATTTATTTTTATCCTATTTTATTTAGTAATTAATAGCGATTATACAAGTTAGAAAAAGGTGGCAACACCTAAAGTAATCGAGAAGTTTCGAGATATTTCGTTTCCGATAAATTGGCTGGAAATTTCGAGAATGTCTCACGCGCTTGTATATAAAGGACTGGAGAACGGGAAAGTTTTCAGATTGACATCGGAGTTCGTTGAAAGCGGATCGCTTTGTTTACCTATTGGAATGAGCTTGAATAATCGCTGAATTCGAAGTTATTTTCGTTGAAGCTTGTGTTGAAGCTTGAGAGTAATTAAACTGTTGCCTGTGAATAAATTTTTGTGAGTTTTCTGAAGAGAGAATAAATACTTTTAAACCGTGAAAACTGTGCCATCATTGCCTCAGTGGAAAAATTCATAACAGTGGTGTCAGAAGTGGGGTCTCGTAATTTTGAATGCCGACAACTAGAGGAATGATGGAAGACCAAATGAAACAATTAATGGAAATGATTGCTGGAATAAAAGCCGGACAAGAATCCACGGCCGCTGAAATGAAAGCCGAAATAAAAGCCGGACAAGAATCAACCGCCGCTACAATCGCCGCTGGTCAAGCGCGTCAAGAAACGACAAATGCCGAACTCGCCGCTACAATCGCCGCTGGTCAAGCCCGTCAAGAAACGACAAATGCCGAACTCGCCGCTGCAATCGCCGCTGGTCAAGCGCGTCAAGAAACGACAAATGCCGAACTCGCCGCTACAATCGCCGCTGGTCAAGCCCGTCAAGAAACGACAAATGCCGAACTCGCCGCTGCAATCGCCACCTGCCGAGAATCCACATCAGCAGCTATAATTGGGATTAAAGAAGAAATGCAATCCGAACTGTCTACAATGGTGGAATCTACGATAATAGAGACTACTACCAGTGTTCTACAATCGGTAAAAGAAGATGTTCTGAGTGAAGTAAGAAAAGAAATCAGTGAGAGTTTTGAGGCGGTTAATGGGAAAGTTGACTGCTTGGGAGAAAAGGTTTCTACAATGAAAGGAGATCTTGTGACTGTGAGGAATGAAATCGAAGAGAAGGTTTCCACCATGAAAGAGGAACAGGAAAAGTTTCATGACGCTGTTGAAGAAAGGCTACGGAAAATTGAAACGGGGGAAGCTATGACCGTTGCAACGCCTAAATGGGATAATGTTTCCACTCCCTTCTTTGCGCCACGTTCCAACATCAAAGTAGCCACTTTTGATGGGAGGTCGTCTTGGCGCGTTTATCAAACGCAGTTTGAAATGATTGCTTCTGCGAATGGTTGGGACGATACTTCGAAAGCATTCCATCTCGCGGCATCTCTTCGAGGTGAAGCTGCTGACATTTTACAAACACTACCCGAAGAGAAGCGGGGAGAATTCGTGGCGCTGGCAAGTGCGTTGGAATTAAGGTTTGGGGAGCAACATCTAAAGGATTATAACAGACTGCAATTGAAAGTGAGACAGCAGAAGGCCAATGAAACTCTTCAAGAATTGGCATCGGATATAGAAAGACTGTCGCTCCTCGCTTTCCCTGACTGTCCCCCGGATGTACGAGACGATCTTTCTCTGCAGTATTTCATCGACGCTATTCAAGATCCCGATGTGCAGCAGGCGGTAAGGTTATCCCAAAACAAAAACCTGAAGTCGGCCCTCGTGTACGCCATGAGAGTAGAAGCCGCGCAGCTAGCTTCTGGAAAAGACCGACGATATGTGCGTGGTGCATTAGCCGAGGATTCTTCTGACTTTGTCACCAGTAAGCTTCGAGAACTGGAGAGCAAAATTGATAGAATGATGAGAAGCTATCCCGGAGCCAGGGATCGAAGGACCAGAGTCGTTTGCTGGCACTGCAAACGGGAAGGGCACCTACGACGAAACTGCCTTGATTTGAAAAAGAGAAGGGATAACACTACCACGGATTCTCCACAACTGAATCTAAGAAGATGTCATCTCGCAGGGCAGAAGCTGCAATGTAGAACAGGTGAAGCCCCGACCAGTCGTTTCCACGTTTCATCGAGACAAGGAGGAAACCAGGGTTTATTCGTGAAGGGGGAGATCAACGGAACTCCATGTCGTCTAATCGTCGATTCGGGAGCGAACGTAACGATCGTAAGGACGGACGTGGCTCGTCGCCTGAACAGCCGACTCCTCTACACAGCGCCCTCTGTTTCTCTACAAACTGTGTCTGGTGGTAATATCTCTGTTCATGGGAAATTGCAAGTGGACATTGCCCTTGGATTTAACACCTACAAGCACACCGTTTATGTTGCCGAAATTGTAGATCCGTGCATTCTCGGACTAGACTTTTTGAAGAAAAATTGAATTACGCTGAATTTTGAGAAAAGCCAGCTGCAAACATGGAGAGGCGAAGTTCCTTTGCACGATCTAGACAATAAAGAGCTGTGCGTATATCGGATTGTAGCTAATGAAGACAATGTCATAGAGAATGCTGAAGAGTCCACATCTATGGAAAGTACCTCTCCAGCCTCGGAGAGAGAACCGAAGGAAGCGACGTTGATGAAACCCTCCCAGGAAGTGGTTCATGTGGAAATGGACAAAGTTAGTGAAGAGGGAATCGACATCCGTGCTCCTATTACAAGCATCGAACGGAGGTCCCGGGATCTATCAGCTGCACCCGCGGATGATTCGGACGCAATCTCAAAATCATATAACCAGCAAGATGGGGATCAGAAACTTTCACCGCTTCTGTTGGCATACGGGAGTGCAACTCACGAGACCACCGGATTTTCTCCATCTCTAACGATGTGTGGAAGAGACCTTAGGCTCCCCAGCAACCTCCTCTTTGGACAACCACAGGACACTCCTTCCTCGCCTGTCCAGTATCTAGATGATCTGCAGGCACGTTTGGAAGCCGTACATCGGTTCGCCAGAGAGGGGAACAACATCATGACGGAGCGCGTGAAGATCCGGTACTATGCCAAGGCCATGGACCGTTCATTCCAGGAAGGTGACAAACGTCGGAAGGGACTCTCCCCTAAGCTCCAGACGAACTGGGAAGGGCCGTATGGGATCCTTAAGAAGATCAACGACGTCGTGGTGAGAATTCAACGGACACCTTCCTGTAAACCTAGAGTTGTACACTACAATAGGCTAGCCCCATATTATGGTAGAAGTCATTGAATGCCTTAAGGACTTCACTGCCCGGGACGTGCAGTCTTTAAGAAGGGGGAAATGTTGCACAAATTGTCTGTATATATTGTAAATAGTGACGTATTATTTCAAAATTCAATTGTAATTTATTTTTATCCTATTTTATTTAGTAATTAATAGCGATTATACAAGTTAGAAAAAGGTGGCAACACCTAAAGTAATCGAGAAGTTTCGAGATATTTCGTTTCCGATAAATTGGCTGGAAATTTCGAGAATGTCTCACGCGCTTGTATATAAAGGACTGGAGAACGGGAAAGTTTTCAGATTGACATCGGAGTTCGTTGAAAGCGGATCGCTTTGTTTACCTATGGAGTGAGCTTGAATAATCGCTGAATTCGAAGTTATTTTCGTTGAAGCTTGTGTTGAAGCTTGAGAGTAATTAAACTGTTGCCTGTGAATAAATTTTTGTGAGTTTTCTGAAGAGAGAATAAATACTTTTAAACCGTGAAAACTGTGCCATCATTGCCTCAGTGGAAAAATTCATAACAATAATGATCGGTAATTATTAATAATAACCAGATTTATTACTTGTACATGTATACAAAATAGGCATTCTAGGCCAGTCCAACCTTCAGGTCAATTTGATGAATGTAACGAGCACTTCTCTCTCTAATATGTATATTAGTTTGTAGAGGTGTTAGATTGGTAATTAGGGACATTATTATCTTTAGATCTTAATGCTAAAAATACACTTTAAAAATACATTTTCCTTTGAAAGGTACTTTTTCTTTGAAGGGGGCAGCTGATAATAGATAAAATATGGATCAAACTTCCAAGTACGGTACTGATTCTACGCCAAGGGGATTTTAGCCAATAAATGGCTGCAGCAGCAGCAGCCATGGTTGCGAACTGCCTATGGTTTCCATAATTTGGCACGTTTTATGCAAACAATTCTTGGCGCAGAATCTGTACCGCACTTGGAAGTACCAAAGGCCCCTCATCTGCAATCCCCGCCCCCCCCTTAACGGAATAGTACCTGAAAATAGTAAAATATATCATTCATGACTTCCAGTACCCTCACTTTACGTCATGGTAGATGCTGTAGGGCATGACAATGGCAAGCATTAATGTGACAAAAAATGCAAGAAATTGAACTGTTTAATAGTTATTCCTTGGGAAACTTGTATCTTGGCTCTAAATCGAGTGTGTGCTTGGACATTTTACAACTTTATTTTAGTGCCAAGTTTGCTAACTGGACCCGGAATTCCAATTGATGCAATATTCCTGCTCCAATCAAATTATAATCATCGTAAAAGAAGGCACCAACATGCTTAAATTGTTTATTGCATTTCTTAGTTTACCTTAATTGCAGATGAGAATTGACAATTTTCAGTCGTGCGAAATTCTAAAATGGATTCATATCATAGAAAATATTTTTCCTGTTGAGTTTACACTTGGAAGTGGTATTTCCTTATTATATTTCTGCCTCGAGGTAAACAGGAAATGTTTCACACGTGTTGCTCTTTTTTCTGACAGCTTTAGCCATAATTTGTTTTTCTCTCCTCCGTTTATTTTTTCTACTCATCTTTTTTGATAAAAATATGTCCACATCACAAGGAACACAAAGATTCCATTTCATGGAATTCGTTCACGGAATTAGAACGGTTGACCCCTTGCAGTTTTGTTTAATCGAGTTAGGAATAGCTTATATTTCTGGCAAGCTTCGTGATGTCTTGAATTTTTAGGACCTAGGAAAGTAGAACATAGAGGTATTCAACAT
Organism: Linyphia triangularis; assembly: GCA_963978545.1. Lineage (NCBI taxonomy): Eukaryota > Metazoa > Arthropoda > Arachnida > Araneae > Linyphiidae > Linyphia > Linyphia triangularis. The sequence continues at coordinate 60,713,551 of OZ021723.1, read as the reverse complement.
TTATAGATCGCATGACCTCTTTTCGACCCTTTACAGATTGTGAGTCGAAAATTGCGGAAGCTTCGTTTTATCAAACGGTGTTGATATGCCTCCCCCCCCCCCCCTCTCTCCCTCTCCACTTAACCCCCAATTTTCGACAATTTAAAAGTGGTTTATCGAAAATGAAATAAGTATACTATCTTAAGCTTTATGAACTTGAGTGCAACTTTTCAGGGTTTTGGCTTTGTGAGAAGTAGGACGTTTGAATATTCTTCCTCATATAGATCCGTGAACTCGTTTTCAGCGTTCTGAAGTTTTGACGACATTGGAATAGTTCACATTTGGAGCATTTGTACAAATGCATTCATCTAGGCGTTGTGAGATTTGGGACTGAGTTGGTCACATTTTATCTCTTTTAGAACACCTAAAGATGGTTAGCCGAAATTGTGATAAATTTACTTTGATATGTACTGTTCCGACTCCCAGTTGCAATCTCCAGTTTAATTTTAGTAAACAGCCTGTGTCGGAGAGACCTTTCAGATGACATATCTAGTGTGTATGTAGCATTTGCAGTATTGTTTCTGATGTTAACCTCAGACGGATAGTGCCTTTGTTTTAGTCTTTCACTTAATTAAAGTAGTGAAGAAATTAAAAATCAGGTCCCTCAATCGATTAGGTTAATCAGTTGAACATTGTACTGGTCACTTCTTTTCAATTTGTAAGTAGATAATGTAATTTATCCATAGCGATTTCACCACTCACACAGAGCTACAGATAGAGATACTGGACTAGAACTTGGAAATTCGTTGAAAAGTTTTCCTTACCAAATTTGTTAGTAAACTCGCCAGCTTAGTGACATTTTTATTTGTAAGAAAACTATATTCACAGGGTTGTTACCATAAGTCAGCAACTTTAAAGGAGGAGATTTCAGTCATAAAATGTTCCCTAATTGTACATGCATGGTATTTGTATGTGATGTGCCACAATAGGAACGTGTGCAGAAGTGGCTTTATAGCAGTAGTTCCTATTACAATCCAAATTGTTTACTGCAATACTATACTTTCATTATCCTACATTACGCTTGAAGTAAATGAAGGTAATAATTATCATTAATTTTGTGAAATTCTTCTTTTTGATTGTAATTTTGTGCTTTATGCATTTATGGTTTATTGGGTCCACTTTGTGTGAACTTTATTCTTTAAATAATGCGACAATTGTTCAAAGAGATTGATTGAATTGATAATCAATTGAATACATACATCAAGTACACAAAATTTAAACTAGAACATTTCTAAAATAAAATTTAAGGGAGAAAAAAGACAATAACACATTCTCAAATCTTATCCCGAGTTTAATTTAAATTTTTGACTTTTTCCTTGAAAAAGTATTAATTTAGGACATTTCATGGGCTTACTTTTCCATTTTGTAATTTCGTATTTTTTTAACCTCGTATTAAGAAACTTGTTTACGAAGTTCACACATATCCATTTTCAAATTGTCCGATATAAACACAATTTCTGCCCAGGGAAAGTAAGCAATAACAGGGAAAGGTAATTGGATCTTAGAGAACGAAAAATGTTGTTTACGCTTTTGTTAGTTGTTGCCACTTTTTACATAGTTTTTTTTTTTTTTTCTTATCGAATTTTAGTTTCCACCAGCCAGATTTGAATTTGTGATAGAAAAGATGATAGGTAGTTTCGTGTTACAAGTAGAATGTCGTAAATTGAAAAAAGATTGTATTTTCCAGTGTAACAAAATAGGAAAGATTTATTTAAAAAGCTAATTCAAATATATTGTATTTCTATTTGAGCTGCTGTAATGAAAAATAGAAAAAAAAAAATTCAAAATCGAACGTGAATTGTCCTTTTTTATTTTAAGATTTATTTCAATTATGTTGATATGTGAAGAGCATAAACTCATTGGGAACACTTTTGAACGATCATCCATTAGAAAGACATTTAGGAAACATCCCAAATGTAGTTTCACAATCAATAGCATATCTTAAATTGCATAAAAATATCGAAAATATCAAATTTAATAATACATCATCATACTACGGCAATATTAATGTTTGCATCACAGATATCAGTACAATCTTACTTTGGAATTTAATTAAGAGAATGAAATTGGACATTATTAAATAAAATTCGACAGCAAAGGAAAAGAAAAGTACAACCTTTTTACTAAATTTGGACTAGAATTATTATTATTAATAAAAAAGAATTTATTATAGTTTGGATCTCTTGAGAAACATTTTGTATATTTTTAAAATTTTAATGAAATTGTAACATTTACATTAAAAATAGGTTACTTTAGTATTATTTTGATTTTTTAAACAGCTAATTTTTGATTTTGAAGGGTTTCTACTAATGCATTTAATTAAATTTGAAAGAGCAAGAAAAAAAATCATGTTAAGTAATTCTAATTGGAGACTTAAACTTAGATTACCAATTATTGAAATAGTTATGGAAGCATTAATTTAATTTTTTTATAAGTAATGCAAAATTTCCCAATTCTTGTTCAAATTTTGCGCCTTTAAGTGATATTTTATGAAAGAAATATTTACATTACCTTAGTTTGATAAAATGACTATTAGAAAATTATCTTGAAAGTGGCTAATTTTTATAATTATAATATTCTTTACCAAATAATGTTTAAGAGAATGAATTATTCATTTGAAGCATACCTCTTTTGTGATGAATATCCATAAATCTGGCAATTACAAGAGGGCTCAGGTTATTAAGGAAAATAAGAAGCAGACATTAATTGAAATCAATACTAAAAACACTGGTAAAAATGAAAGTCATTTTCGTACATATACAATTTTTATACTTTAAGCACCCACGTCAAAGGGTTCTAAATAAGTAAAGACAAGTATTATAATTTTAATTTTTACATTAACCTCATAGAATTTATTTATAAAATACCAGTTTATGATGTCCAAAAAAAATTATAAAATTATTTTCAAGAAGCTTTAGGTCTCTACCTCCTTTATAGGAGAATTAAATTAGGGACTTTGAAAAATATCATTGGAAATCCTTGAGGAGCTAAGGTTGTTTTCTTAGTAAAATACAAATAGATAAATATAAATATAAATTCAATATAGAAAATTTGATATTTATTGAAGATATTCTCTCAATATTTCCATTCTCTAATTTTATAAAGAGGAATAAAGTTGAATCTCCATTAAGAAGTATACTTTATAAATTATATGTGTTAGAGTAGTTATTCAGAGAAGTATAAATTTTCCATTCCATTTGCGCCCACTTTTATTATGCACCCAATTCCATGCACTTTATTTATTTTTATATGAACGCCCACCCTAATCCTGTAAACACTTTCACTGATGCTTATTGTTTAGCTGTAATATTGAATAAAAGTATATTTTGAAATAAAAACTGCGCAAAATACTGTACATTTACCTTTATTTCTTTAACGAAGTTTACTGTGTAGCACTAATAATATAAGCGTACAATCTAATGAAAATCGTGAAATTGTGGGTTTGAATTATGTGGTTTTTTTTAAACCTTCAAACTTTTGAAACTAAGTTTCAAAATTACCAGAGGAAAATAAGAAACAGTCTTTAATTATAATGAAATTTTAAAAATTAATTTAGTTATTAAATTTTTATTTCTCTTAAAATGTCTGTCTGTAATAAGTATGCTATATAAAATGATTTTTGTTTTTAACTTTAAATTTTTAACAAGAAAAACATAACACATATCATTTGCTACCCACTAAAAGTTTGCCATCACACTCATCATTAAATCAGAACTTACAGATTAAGAATCGCTGTACACATATTACTTTCAATATGTTGATATCCAATATAGGATAATGGGGCATTAGGTAAAAAATGTCTATTCTGAGTCGAAATGCGTGTACCAAAAGTAATGAAAAGATGCACTTGCATCTAATCAATCTTAATTTATACCATCTTGAAAATGTATCATTTTAGCTTCTATACTACAATCTATATATATATAAGGCAAAGCCCTCACTTACTCACTCATCACTAATTCTCCCACTTCCCACCTGTCCACAACTCTGGAAATTGGTATAAATATCAACAATGATAAACATAGAAAAATGTAGCCATTCCGATCTCGATTAACCCACTTTAAAGGGTGGAAAAGGGGTTAAACGTTCCAAACGAGGGGTATTCTAAGGTCTCACTTCCTATGTAGTTACAATTCTGATATTTGGTGCAAATGTTAAGAAGGTCAAATTAAAAAAAAAAAAAAAAGTTATTCCAATATTGATTAACGAATTTTTAAGGGATTAAAAGTCGACTCAACATTCAAGCTATACTAGGAATATCTTAATGTTTCACTTCCAATACAGTTACAACTTTGAAATTTAGGACTAGTTTAGAAATTAGATTTCAAATCTGCTGAATTATCTTTCATAAGTAGTCATAGTTATAAAATAATAGGTAAAGAGCAAACATTTATATTATTCTTAATATGTGTTGAAAGGTACAAATTTCCATATATTATGCAATATCATAGCAACCAATTAAAAAAAAAAAAATCTAATTTTTTCGCGTAAGTTAAGTAATTTCTCTTACGTAATGGATCATTTTAAATGAATCTCCTTCCTAAAGCGGCCGCCTTGAGACAAAAAAAAAAAAAAAAAAAATGAAAGACATTTGTTAAATTTCTCATTTAAAGTAAAATACATTTATCTTACGTAATGCATCATCTACAATAAGAAGCATTATTCTTTTAAAACCTTTTTGTGACCTTGAAAAAAATAATGAACTGTTTTGGTTTTATGTATATATCTTCTTCTTTTCATAATGCTCATTATTTTAATTTATGCATTAAACTGTCAACCCACGCAATTTTCTATAAGTTTAAAAATTAGTAGTGTAAGTTGAGTTTTCAAATTCTGAGATGCAAAAGAGAGGCAAACAAAGATAATTGACTACTTTTTGCATTTCCATAGAAACACCATGGAAAGTACGTGACTTATATAATAGTCTGTAAACAGGAAAACAAAGTTGCTGATTGAATTCGTCTGGTCTGTTCTATAGAAAAATAGCGGTGATTGTAATAAGAAGTCATACACAGTTTGTCCCAGCATAAAAGACAGTATTCACGCAATCTTTCCTGTTAGTATTTGAAGCCTGATACTACCCAAATTCAAAATAATAGAATAACAGAACTTTCTATGGCAATGCGTCGTGTAAAATGAACATATTCAAATTAAAAGAGTGGCACACGTTATTCAGGAATCGATAAAACAATTTTCAACAACTATAAAGATATTATTTTAACAATTTAAGGGTCGTTAACACATTTAAAAAAAATTAAGTTGATTTTTTATATGGTTCAAAAAATTAGAATAATCAATTCATTCAATACGAATTTGAAAAGCAGACAAAAGATTTGCTTACCTGTTAACCGATAGGTTGCGACAAGTATAAAGCTCGGAAAATCTTACGTTAGTCTTTTGTTTAAAATGGGTCGTCAATGTGATATTTCAGAAACAACGAAATCGTGTATTTTATAATTGTTGATAGCTGGAAAGAAACAACAATATATCTCGGATCAAATGAATGTTTCACAATCTACGATTTTGAAGATTGTAAAGGAATATAGCAGAACCGGCCAACTAAAAAGTACCCAAAGTAAATGTGGTAGAAATCTTATATCAACTGCTAGAAATGAACGCAAATTTAAACGAATCGTCCAAAATAATCGCTTTGAAGCAGTTATTTAGATCAATAAGTGTTGGTAAGAATCTGGAATTGTCGTGCTAAAAACAACTACACTTATGTGAATGCAAAAATTTGAGTTTCAATCGAAGGTCCGCAAAGTAAAACCAAAGATGAACATGAAGCAGAGACGTGCACATCTCTCCTGGCGCTAAGCGAAACTCATCTGGGGGCAACAAGACTGGAAAAGTGTTTTATTCAGAGATGAATCTTTATTACAAATATCTGCTGACGAAGGAAATGTTCTGATTTGACGTTTAAAACGTGATGTCTGATAGATCTTGTTTAAAACTCCAGATGAGCTTCTTTTTGCACCAGAAGAGCTCGTCTCTGTTTCATGTTCATCTTTGGTTTTACTTTGGGGACCCACGATAGAAACTCAAGTTTAAGCAATAGCCTAAGTGTAGTTGACTTTGACACAAAAACTCCAGCTTTTTTCCAACACTTCTTGATGTAAAAAACAGTTTTAATGCGATTATTTTGGACGATTCATTTTAATTTGCGTTCACCTCTAGCAGTTGTTACAAGTTTCTACCACATTTACTTTGGTTACTTTTTAGCTGACTGGTTCTTCTACATTTCTTTAAAATCTTTGAAATCGTAGGTTGTGAAACATTCATTTGATTCGAGATAAATTGGTGTTTCTTTCCAACTTTAAACAATGATAAAGTACGATTTCGTCGTTTCAGAAATATCACGTTGAGGATCCATTTTCAGCAAAAGACTAACGTAAGATTTTCCGAGGGCCAAACTTCATACTTGTCTCAACCTATCGGTTAACAGGTATGAACTATTTGGTCTGCTTTTCAAATTCATATTGAATTAATTGATTATTCTAATTTTTTTACCCATATAAAAAATAAATATAATTTTTAAATGTGTTAACGACCCTTAAATTGTTAAAATAATATCTGCCTAGTTGTTCAAAATTGTTTCGCCAATTCCTGTATAGCACGTGTCACTCTTTTAATTTGCATATGTTCATTTTACACGACGCATTGCCAAGATTTTTTTAGAAAGTTCTGTTATCCTATTATTTTGAATTTGGGTTATATATATTGAAATTAAATTACTGTTTTGCATAATATTTTATTCTATTCTTTCATGTTATTCTATGCTTTAATATTTTGGTATATTCTAATTTACATTGTAAAATATTTTAGTCGAATTTGAAGTATATATATATTGTTGTTTCATGTTGGTTCAACCATGCCATGATACCCCTCCCCTCGGTATTTTTATATAAATTGCTGTAAACTCCATTCCTTAAGTAAGTTAAAAATCTAATTTTCTGAAATCTTTTCTTAAGTTTTTGTAAATTTTATGAATTTGCCATTACTACAGTTCTAAAAGCAGGTAACATCATGCAAGGCAATGATGCAAGCAAGGTTTCATCATGTCCAGAAAATTATTTTGTAATTTGATTCCGTTTTAGGTTTGTAAACTTGTCCGTCCCCAGAGTGTGTTATGTTCATAGCTATTGATGTTACATTTTTATGAAAAAAGTATTTTAGATAAGTACAAATGAAAGACTGATGGCAAGTCTTTTTTTTTCTTTCTACTAAATAAAATACTGATGTTGTTCCATCAGTCTTTGAATACTATCTACACTCTGCAATGCCTAATATATAAGCTAATATTCAATGAAATAAAGTTATTGTAAGGTAACTGTTTGTTTGGAGGGTTGGAGGATATTACTAATAAATAGAAACCATTTTTTGAAATACATAAAATGAAAGACATTTATTCCTTTTATTAAATAAATTTATGAAAACTCAATCAAAAACATAAAAGTTGTAAAAGCATTTTTTTTTTTTTTTTTTTGTTAATTAATTGGAAAAGAGTTAAAACAGTTTTTTAAAATGTTCCGACAATGGCACTAATATAGTTTCTAATCCGTCCCACCAAAACTCCTAATATCAAGGTTCATAGATTATACGAGTTCACATCAAATACCGGCGCTCAAACTTTTTTATCTCGGATGTATTGATCGATATCCCATTATACATTAATTATATTTAAATTAGTAGGAATTAGTGCCACCTGCTCAGTATGTTTGATTAAAGTAATAAAGTTATAAGTAAACATTTTGAAAATTAAAGAAAAATATGCGCCAATTCAAAGTTTTTAAAATTTTATTAAATCTACCATTTATAAACACTTTTGGATGTATTTCAATTTACATCTTTAAACGTGTTTGGTATAATATAGTCTTTTAGTAGATCTCCGTTATTTCATTATCAAGAAAGTTGAAAATTCCTTCTCTACTTCCAATACCAATTTAAAAGATTTTTTTTTATCAGTAGAGAGCTTCACCAGAGCTGCCCAGTTTTCGTAGAGTAATAAAGGTTGATAAACAATCTAATCCTAATTATACTTTAACAAAATACCTCGAAAATATTATGCGTAATGGCCATCAACGTCTATGATACTCATTCTCACCGAAAAAACAACTCATTGTTGTCACTGACTAACACTTTCTTCCCGATTTCATTCTTGTGTGCAACTGTACTTTTCACCACGTGCGCTTTCGCTGATTGCAATGGTTATTTTTAAAGTACAACTTTCAAAGGATTTGTAAAAGAACAAAGGAATTTAATAGTTAAATGAGGTATTTAAAAGTAACGTCACCCCCTCTCAATTATTTGAAAATCGTTTTGATTCTTAATTTTTTTCGGAACCAGTTTCTCTTGTTAATGATTAATAAACGAGGTCGATGGTGTTGTCGTTTGAGAATATTTAAATTAGATGTAGGTCGAAATATTTTTTGTAAACAGCCATCGTCCAAAAACGAGTTTACGCTGCTGCATATTTGATTGAGAGTAACTTGCGGCGCGGTTTTTACTTTTTTTTTTAAGAATTTTTTTTTTTTAATATAGAGAGAAATAATTTGTCTTGTTCAAATAGATTTCTTCTGAGTTTCGTGCTGAATACTCTTGCTACTGTTGTTTATATGATTGTACAAATATTTTAATCTCAGTTTCACTTGTAGTGCTTGGTTGAAATCTTTGAGCTTGCGAAGACTTGAAATAAAGATTCGGAAGCTAAAACTTTATTATTTTTTGTAACTTTTATTTGCTTTCGTCTATTTTGTCCAAATTCTACTTCGGAGAACTGTTTTGTCTGCTGCGAACTTCAATTTTCAAAGTTCATCTTAAAGGACATCAAGAGTGAATTTTTAGTATGTTTTTATAAATGAATTTGGAGATGCTCTGCTTTTAGTTGCTTTTACTTTTAAGTTATTATTTATAAATTATCTTTGCCTTTGAAATATTTGAACTATTCTCCAAATAAAAAAATAAAAAAAATTAAAAAATATAAATGTAGTTCTTTCTTCGAAACTCAATACAGTATATGCAATTTTAATACCATCTTTTGAGTCTGGTTTGAACTCTTCTAAGATTACATCGTGTTTTTTATTCAAAATCTACTCAATGATACTCGAACAATGACTTTTCGAAAGAAAATTATCGTATTATATTAAATTGCAGTTAATTTTAAAAAGTTATTATTTTCAATTACCCGAAATTTAAAGTATTGGATTGGAACAAAAAAAAAAATCGGATTTTTTTATTTGTAACTTCCACGTTCAGAAAAGTTGGGCATGGAGTCCAAAATGGAAGTTTTTGGAAAATGGCCTACGTATCTGCCTGCGAACAATTTAGCTCCACAACGGTTCAGGTTAAGATTTTTTTTAAATTTGGTTTGCAAGTCAATAATGCTCGTGAGATGTAACCACTAGGATTTCATTAAACTGATGCATTCGCAGGAGATACTATCGATTGAAAATGTTTTTAAGCCGCCAGAACCGAAATTTCCACGAAAATGCAATAAAGGCCTTAAATGACGAAACACGAACATCAAATAACAATGAAAATTTTCTATCTTATCAATCACCCGTCTTTTAATATCAATGAAAATGTACGCGACAAAATAAATGGAAATATGACCATGCAACTAATGAAACATAATACCGCATTCTTAAAATAAAAAAATGTACAATTTAAATTTGAACTCTTACTTCCGCATTAATTAACAAGCTTTTACAATAACTTTGTTTTTTTTGTCTGTGCGCTCGGGTTCAATTTTCTTACCCAAATTCAAAGGAAAGTATGAATACCCAAAAGGTAAATTAATCAATTATATATATTTCGAATTTTAAAGAGTTAACCAGTGTTTTAATGTAATTGAAAGTTGAAAGCTGTTTCACACCAACAGTTTTCTTTGGACGCCTGAAATATGTTTAATTTGTTTTTCAAACTTTATAAGTTGTAAAAATCTGTATAAAAACTAGAACTAAAAAGATAGTCACAGTAAAGCCATTAGTTTCATAGTTAAGTCATCAAGTCGTCACTGTCACTAAATGATAGCTTTTACCGAATACTAATAAACCAACTTGCCATCTTCCAATCTTTTTAACCGATCATTGAAGAAACTATTTCCTGTTGCCAAAACTGTTTTAATAAATAAATGACAAAATTGTTTTAATATATATATATATATATATTTTAAAATCGGAAAATGATGGTTGAAATTTCTATGCTAGACATAAATTCAACCGACTTGCAACTTTCTTATTTACGATGGTACGAGCACAATTTACACATTTGTGCTCTTTTAGAATCCGAGTTTCATTTTTATTCCACAATACGTTACGATTACCTATACGAATGTATAAATTTAACTTCTTTACCCATATATATAAGCAAGTTCATTTTATTCATTGTAAACATCGGTAATCATTTTAAATATCATAATCTAAATATCACTGCATTTTAAATATCAATTATCTAAAACATTTGAGCTTCTGATACTTTATTAGAATGCGAGGTGGAGTTTCTCACTAAACTACTCGAGTGAAGAAGTACTCTACTAGAGTGCAGCAGCAAAAGAATATGGTTTTTGGTGGGAAAATATAGTTTCATGTTGTGTGAGGGAATTAAAAGGTGGATTATTAGGTATGGTCCTTGATTAGGCATATCTTACTTACTACGTTACAACATAAAATTATCAATAAAAAAGATACATTTCATAATTTTTTATTTAAAACCTCCGAAGTATAAGCGAATAGTTATTCAATTTCTTATAATGATCAAATAATTTTTCAAAAATAATGTCATTAGCTTTTTATACTTTTTTTTTTTTTTTTAATCTCAGCAGTTTAATTAATTTCTTTAGTAGTTCAGATTTTACAATTTTTTTTTTAACTTGATGAACAAAGTTGGAAAACCAGATTTGCTGCAAAAAGAAAACGAAATAGCCGATTGTTTGAAATTTTCCGAAGGAGTTGATTTATTTCTGACTAGCTGAATACCCGTTCTTCGCCACGAAATTGTACCATGTGAAATATTTTAGCCAGTTTTGAGGCCCCGCGTTACGGAAATCCGTCATTGGTGTATAGGCCCCAATTTTTGCCGCTTCGCACGCAGGAAGGTCAATCGCAACGTCAAATCGAGCTCGCTTCGCTCGATTGACGATCAAAAATCATTGACACATAAGCACAGGCTTACTTAACTCATTGAAAGATTCATTGCTATGCAAACATGAGCTCACTTTGCTCGATGAAAGGCTCATTGCTGCGTAAGCATAAGGTCGCTTCACACACTAAAAATTAATTGGTACGTAAAGCCTTAATATTAGAAGCCCTTCCCTTGTCGAGAACCAATAAAAAAAATTCCCCGTTAATAACTGTAATACAACTCCCCTTTAAGAATATTTTAACATGTGATGTTTGTAAAAAGCAAAATTAGAAGGCCAACACTACTTATGTTGAAACTTTCAGAGCTCTAGGCCAATTAGAAGTAGCTTTTTGTGAAAATATTAATTAAAAATTCATTAAAAAACAAATTAAAATGTTAACGTTCTTTTTGTCAAATGTCCAATTAGAAGGCCAAAACTATTTGTGCTGGAAATTTCAGAAATGTAACCCACTTAGAAATCGTTTTGTAAAATATTTGTTAATTAATTAATTAATTAATTAATTAATTAATTAATTAATTAAAAAACAAATAAAATTTCAAAATTCTGTTTTTCAAAAGTCCAATTTGAAGGCCAAACTACTTATGTTGAAAATTTCAGAACTGTAGCCCTATTAGAAGTCGTTTTGTAAATTTTTTTTTAATTAATTAAGAAAATTAATTAAAAAATAATTGATTAAAATTTTAAAATTCTGTTTTTCAAAAGTTCAATTAGAAGGCTAAAACTACTTATGTTGAAAATTTCAGAGCTGTATCTCTATTTGAAGTCACTTTGTAAAAAATAAATTAATTAAAAAAATAATTAAAAAAGAACTAATTAAAATTTTAACATTCTGTTTCACATACATAAAATTAGAAAGCCAAAACTTTTTATGTTGAAAATTTCAGAGCTCTACTCCAGTTTTAAGTAGGTTTCTATAGATCCCCAGCCAGACAGACACACAACTTGTTTTATTATTATAGATAAGTTTCAAACTTTTTTGGAAAAGAAGTGAAGAAAATGCATTTTTTGTAAAATAGGATGAAGCTATACGAAGTTGAGTCAAACGATAGTCTACCGAAACTCCGAAACTACTCCATTAGTTTTGCCCTACCACTATGCAAAAAAGGTTTTTGAATTTTTTTATCAACTTATCGAAAAGTTGTCGTAAGAAAATAACGAATGCTACAAACAACAAATTTGCAAGTTATTAAATACATTGTATTTTGGATAACTTTGTGGCTCGCTTTCCATTCAGATTCGATAATATTGAAGGAAATGGTTTAACATTTTCTCAAGGGCGTTTAACAATGACCAAAAAGTATATTTCTTAATTATTTCAATTATTCCTGAGGAATGTTAAATGGATTAAATTTTAAGGGGGTCCGGTACAGAAAATAAAAAAAACTTTATTTATGTACATTTTTATGTCAAAAATTTATTTTATGTATGAGATACTATTTATATATCTTTGAGAAAATGTTTTTTTTTTTTTAAATATTGTGTTTAGTTATTTAAAAAAAATTGAAAAACCAAGAAAAATCCATAATAATTGATGTTTGCGTATTTTTATATAAGTCAAGAAAAAATAATTTTTTTTCAAAGTGAAAGCTTTCTGTAATACATAATTATATAAAGAAAATTTTGTCTTCACAGAATTTTGATAGGTGAATTAAAAAAAATTAAAAAAATTCTCAAACTTAAAATATTGAAATTTTTGCTTTTTTTTACGTTATCTTTTATGAAAAATTTTATATTTTAAAACAGAATTAAAAAAATAAAATTCTGTGAAGACAAAATATTTAAAACTATATAAATTAAATGCTCCAAAAATTTGAATAGCCAATTGTTAATGGTTCTGGAGATATATCGATTTGAATATGCAACATCTGTGAAAAACACTAGTACTCGAAAAACGCACTTTAAGCAGACGCTTCAAGGTGTTACTCACATTAGTGATGTTTAAATAACAGGTAATTTTGTGACGTTCTAATCACCGGAGGAATAAGATAAAAACATCATTCTCTTAAGGAATGTATGAACTATTTTTTAAAATCAGAAAAAAAAATTGGGATTTTTGAAGAAATTTCGGTACTGGACCCCCTTAATTTGCAAGAAAATGTAACAGAATCTTACAAAAAAATAATTTTAATTATGCGTGCTTTACATAGTTTGTAAATCAAAGTTTATACAACATATTAGATTAGATCTACTGGTTTTATTGGAGGATTACATTTTGTTGCTTAGTATAAACCCTCAATAAAAGTACGTTACAAGAGAAACTATCAGTTCGAACTCAATAGTTTTTGCTCCTTTAAAAGGGAGGAAATAACTTTTGTCAATTAATTAACATTCATGCAGATGGCATCAGCTTCTTAGCGATATAATTTTCTTAATTGGTGTCATAGATGGATACGGAATAAACATCTTTTTCTTTGTTGTATATATATATATATTTTTTTTTAACCCCAGCACGCTTTAGTTTTTGGTTGATGCGGAAGTCAAGGTTTTGAATGCTTAACTGCGACTGATCATGCGAGACTCCTGGATGTCGTCATTACCTAACATATGTAATCACCTGCGTGTTTTCATATTCAGGACTATGAATTTTATACGGTAAGTCATACTTAAAGGTCACATCTGGTTCATACGATTGAATTGATTCTTCTTTTTGAAACAATCATAGCGTGAGTTTTGTCAGCTTTATAAAATTGTTTTATTAAGGAGCCTTATTCAAATGTTTGTTGGTCCTGGTGAATTTTTTTTTTGTATCCCAAATGTAAAACGTAGAGGTCGGTTGGTTGTTTTCAGATTATCTGGCGCCGTCAGCAACACGAGGGCTATAATGCGCCGAAACATTCGTCATTATACAAGCCAACATACATTTACAAACACCCATGCCTAATACGGGACTCGAACCCTTAAACTCGCGGTCTAGAAGCTAGCTCGCTAACCACTATACCGTTTGGTCGGCAACGTAGAGGTCGAAAATATCAATAAAAATAAAAATCGATACTATATCGTTGCATAGAAAAAAATATCGATATATCGATAAATGATTTTTTTTTTTTGATTTTTAATTTTGCCAGAAACGAAGTTTTTCAGAACAAATTACTACTTTTGATTCTTTTTGTAAGGTGACTACTTTTCCAACTGGAAAGGATCTATTACAAAAGAAAAAGCTATATTTGCTTAATTGGGGTAAAATTTTAAGAAAAATTTAGAGAATTTTTAATAGCTTGTACCATCCTGTTGGCGACCATGATTATGAAGTGTATGTGGCAAAATATTGAATATGGGGCCATTTTAACTACCTCTCTACCTCTACACCAAGTCCAAATTTTAGTTTTGATGTTTTTGAAAAAAGAATAAAGAAAATCGAAAAAACACATCGAACTACAAAACGATCATTAAAATATAAATATATTTGAAAATATCGATATATCGGTGACTATTATCGATTTTTTTAATATCGATATTTTTTGAAAAATATCGTCGTATCGATGTATCGCCGACCTCTAGTAAAACGTCTTCTTTGAACAAGTGCTCGTAGGGGGAAACTTACTTGTTGCCATCATAATCAAGCGGGGGAAAATCTATGTTTTTGATGTCAACGATATCCTGAAGTTAATAAAATAATATTAGGTAACCTATAAATATGAATGGTGTTAAATCGTTATTATTACAATTTTGAAAGATTATAACATAGATTTAAATAGAGAAATTTTCATTTAATAAATTGGGTCTCTGAAAACTAGTGACCTGTCTGTCCATGACATAAAACTACAAATAACTTTTCTTCATTGAAAATATTGGTATCAGAAAATGAAATTTAAAAAAAAAAAAATTGTTCTCTTCAAGTTAGAAATGTCTTAACCGGAACAGTTCATTGTTTAAATAAAAACAATTAAGATTGTACAAAAAAAAAAAAAGTTGACAGCTCTAAAAAGTTTAATTATAAAAACAGGAAAAGATCGAATGTTAATAATACAATTCTAATCACAAAATTGTAGAGATTGAAATATTGGAAAACTTTTCTTTGTTTGTAAAGATGTTTAGATTGAGGAAACAGTAAGAATTGTTTTTTTAGTATTCAAAACGATGTTTTTATCGAATAAGATAACAAACGGAATTATACATTGTAGATAAAGGTTAACTTAAACGGAGACTGAGACAGACAGATAAATTGTGTGAGAAAATAAAGATAAAGAGCCAGACATCAAAATAGGGAAAATTTTAACATATTTTTGATGGTGATATCTATCTGCAAAATACACAATAGTTCCAAAGATAACTAAAGAATGCGTATGTTTGGAGGTTAAAATTGTTAAACTGTCTTACTTGTCTTGCGAAGTTACTTTCTTAATAAAGCTGGATTACTTGATAATTATTTTTTTTTAGTTATTAGTCATATCATATTTTCGTACCTTAGGTTTGATATGATACTTTAAAGTATTACAAATTGGCAAACACTTTGGATGAAACACGTGTTTAATGCTCATTGTTAACGTTTCATTAAAATAGGAATGACAATTAAGAAAAGAGTGCTGCAGAATTATCTATAATAAGAAAAACAAGCTGTGTGTCTGCCTGTCTGTCTGTCTATCTGACTGTGGCTTTGTGGATCTATAGAAACCTACTCAAAATTGGAGTAGTGAGCTCTGAAATTTTCGACATGAGAAGTTTTGACTTTCTAATTTTATGTATGTCAAACAGAATGTTAAAATTTTAATTAGTTCTTTTTTAATTAATTTATTTTTTACAAAGTGACTTCAAATAGAGACACAGCTCTGAAAATTTCAACGTAAGTAGTCTTAGCCTTCTAACTAGACTTTTGAAAAACAGAATGTTAAAATTTTAATTATTTATTTTTTAATTAATTTTCTTAATTAATAAATATTTTACAAAACGATTTCTAATAGGGCTACAGCTCTGAAAATTTCAACGTAAGTAGTTATAGCCTTCTAATTGGACTTTTGAAAAGCAGAATTTTAAATTTTTATTTAATTTTTTAAATTTTTTTTTTTAATTAATTAATAAATATTTTACAAAACGATTTCTAATAGGGCTACAGCTCTGAAAATTTCAACAAAAGTAGTTTTTTTTAGCTTTTTAATTGGACTTTTGAAAAACAGAATATTAAATTGTTATTTTTTAATTAATTTCTTTTAATTAATTAATAAATATTTCACAAATTGATTTCTAATAGGGTTACAGGAAAATTTCAACAAAAGTAGTTTTAGCCTTTTAATTGGACTTTTAAAAAACAGAATTTTAAATTTTTATTTAGTTCCTTTTTAATTTTTTTTTTTTTTTTATAATTACTAAATATTTTACAAAATGATTTCTAATAAGGCTACAGCTCTAAAATTTTCAACATAGGTAGTTTTAGCCTTCAAATTGGACTTTTGAAAAACAGAATTTTGAAATTTTATTTGTTTTTTAATTAATTAATTAATTAATTAATTAATTAATTAACAAATATTTTACAAAACGATTTCTAACTGGGTTATATTTCTAAAATTTTCAACACAAATAGTTTTGGCCTTCTAATTGGACTTTTGAACAAAAAGAACGTAAAAGTTTTATTTTTTTTAATGAATTTTTAATTAATATTTTCACAAAAAGCGACTTCTAATAGGCCTAGAGCTCTGAAAGTTTCAACATAAGTAGTTTTGAGCAAATAATTTTGCTTTTTACAAACATCAAGTGTTAAAATATTCTCAATGGGATGTTTTATTATAGTTATCAACGGGGAATTTTTTTTTGTTATTGTTTCTCGACAATTATTAAAGCTAATATTAAGGCTTTACGTAGCAATTAGTTTTTAGTGTGGGAAGCGACTTTATGCTTACGAAGTAACGAATCTTTCATCGAGCAAAGCGAGCTCATGTTTGCATAGCAATATGAACCTTTCAACGAGTTAAGTAAGTCTGTGCTTATGTGTCAATGACTTTTTCAGCGAGCGAAGCGAGCTCTATTTTGCTTTGCGATGAACCTTTCTGTGAGCGAGGCGCTAAAAATTGGGGCCTATACACCAATGACGGATTCCCACAACGCGGGGCTTCACAGCTGGCAAAAAATTTCACATGGTAAAATTTTGTTGCGAAGCACGGGTATTCAGCTAGTTACACTATAAAATTACACTATCGATTTTATTCCCTACTCGAAAAAGCTTTAAATTTTTGGATAAATTTTATGTTCATGAAAAAAAAAAAAAAAAAAAATTATGAAGTAATGTCAAACATTTTTGTTTGTTTGTTTAGAAAGTGATGCAAAGTAATAAAAATCTTTCTAATGTGTAGACTTAATTAAGAATAATTGCGGGACGTTTATTTTTAAAAACCACCTGTAAGGCATTTGTTCATTAATAGTACATTTAATTTATGGCTCAGATTAACCTTTGTGTTAGCTCTTGCCCTCTGAAAGTGTCCATGCAATCAAGCAACAATTGAGAATCACGTTATGTTATTTAAAAAGCTAGGTATTAATTTTTTAGGAAGAATATGAACCTCTCCAACCACGATCAAATCAGGGTTTGAAACTATTATGTGGTTAAAAGGAAAATATATTTGATGCGTGTGTGTGTTTTTTACGGAATATTACAAGTGCAAAGTAACCTAATAACTAAAAGAGTACCATCGAAATGCGATAAGAAATTGAGGGTAAGGCTTATTCTTTGGATACCCTGTTTTAAACCCTAATTTGACATCCAACTTTGAGCAATAATATTGTATTTTATTTATAATAGTAATATTATATTTTATTTATAATAGTAATATTATATTTTATTTATAATAGTAATATTATATTATATTCATAACAATAATATATTTTATTTGTAACAAAATGTAGTACAACAAGTTACCTTGAAAAAACTAATGTCTTTTTCGGCGAAAGGAATTTTTATGTTAATCAGACTTTATTGTACTTCGTGTGCGTGTCACTGAAAAGTAAGGTACACTTTTATACAAAATTTCCAGTGACAATAATACAGTGTATGATTGTGTTCTTTGTCAAAGTGATATCTAATTGAAACGCATAATTCTTTTTAATTAAATGCAACAAAAGAAGGCACCAAAATAAAAAATAAAAAACGATAAACGCTTCCCCTACTGAAATTCTCAATTTATTGACTGACTATAGAAAAAGCGTTATCATTGACTGAATCTTGTTTATTTTCCTTAGAACGTTACAAGTGCTATTGTCGCGTATTTTGTAAAATTTTAATTCGGAAGATAAATTAAAAATTGATAAAAAATAAACTTTATCTCTAGATATTCTTTTTTTAGCAGTCTGAATCAAATAAAAAACATAATAAATATCCAAGTCTATGCTTATCGTTCCCATATTTTTTTTTTATGTATTTACGAAAAACCGAGTTCAAATTCCAACATTCTTTTTTGTTTTCTCAAGATTCCACTTAAATGTGTTAAGGTTGCTGAAATTCGACCTTTGATTGACAGTTATCAATAGAGGATCGATTCTCATAATTTCATTAAAAATACTCAACAACGAAAGGATATACCAGATAATTTAATACATATAAACTGTATTAGTAACTAGCTGAAGTACACAGCGTTGCCTGGACTGAAAAAGCTGCGTTTCAGCACATCCCGGTTCAAATTGGTTCAATCGATTGGAAGTTATGAGCATATCCCCCTTAACCCCCTATCCTCGATTTCACCATCTTTACAACAAAAAATTAGAACGAAATTATGTTCTCTATAATCTGGTTCAGTCAAGATAGCTGCAGTAAAAAAAATGGTATTCCAATAATTTGCATTAGTCTAGATACCTGTAGAATTTTTTTTTTCATTGGTTCAGTAGATCTTTAATTACAATTACTCCTCCTCTCACTTACTATCCTCGATTTCGCTTCTTTAACTACCAAACATGTTCATAGTAATCTGGATCAATCAAGATACCTATAGAAATAAAACCTGGATTAAATTGATTAAGTTGATATCAAATTATGAAGCTCTCTCCCCCCCCCCCCCCCGCTTTCCCTCTAGCCACTATTTCGCCCCCTTACTTACAAAACATCGGTATATAATTGTGTTTCCGGTAACCTGGATAAATCAAGATACCTATAAAAAAGAAACCCTTTTCAAATTGGTTCCGTAGATCAAAAATTATTATCATACCTTTTAAGGGATGAAAAGGGGGGGGGGGTCGAAATTTCAGGTTGCCAGGAATTTTTCTCTTGATTTGAAGATCAAGTGTGAAAAATTGAAAAATGTCATTAAGATCGACATAAAACTGTAGGTTTCATTATCATCCCCCCCTTACAGGCTAAAAATAGGGAAAACAGAGTGTTTTCAAAATTTCAAGTTCAAGATCAAGTATGAAAAATTTCTCCACTAGCGGAATAAAACTATATTAAGTTATGATCATACGTGTATCCTTAAGGGGTGAAAAAGGGAAAGGGGGATTTTTCAAAAATTTTCATCGATTTTTCTCCTCGATATCTAATCATCAATTTCTTTTGTTCTTGCAAATGGAATTTAAAAAACTGGTTTAATCACAGAAATATAGTGATAGATTTTTATTTGTAAAATAATTTTAGGGGGTACAAACGTACACTTTCCCTAATCCGTGTCTATCCCAAACACTGTATTAGCCTCTAAATGTTATAAAAGTTTATTTAATATAAAAAGGTAGTTGAACGATATCAACAAATCGTAAACTTTAACTTGAAATTTCGACTAGAAGTTACTTCATTTTGAATTTATTTCAGGTAATGTAAAGCCATTCCACCACTTCCTTCGTACACTCACTACATTCATTCATACTAATTTAAAATAAAATTCCAGTCACTTTTCTAGTAGATATCAATGGAGAAAAAACCATTATCATTCATCATTGTTTTTTATTATGTATGCTTAAAATGTCATCAGACGTTTTTGTGTACTCATGAATAATATTTCAAATCAATCACCTCATTGTATAGGAAATGAACCCTTCGTTCAGATTGATAAAAGTCGACAACTCTTTCGCGTGATGTCACGGTCAGATGAAAACAATCGATTTGTTTCACGCGCCCCCAGAGCAAAATGTTCTCAGAACTCAATTGAGCATTTGGCTTAAACGTAACATTCAACGATGTTCTCCCACTGCCCATTTTACCGCCTTGCAAGACGAGATGCTATTTCAGAGTTGTTTACTGCCCTTCATATATTTTGACAGTTTCCAACATTTGAAAAATGAGGAGGTGCATTGCATTTCGCAGCAAATTGAAACAATGTTTCTGAAACATTTTCGCATTTTTTTTATTACAAAGAAAAACCCATGATATACTATGATCCCCATTTAAACGCCCCGTTACATCCAGCTGCCGTTAAAGAAGTTTAGAATCCTTGAGAAACATTTGCCGCCTAATAAATTGTTATTTGCTGTTCTGTCAAAAAATGTTCCTTTTCGTTCGTTCTAGATATTTACTTCATCCTTGGCGGCAGAATCGGATTTGTCTTTGGATTCACATTATCCATTAATATATAACCTGACTAGTATTTCTTGAAGGCATAATTTGTTTTGAAGAATAATTTACTTGGCTCTCTGCCACATTCAAAGCTTACGCAATCTGTTTACATATAACGATAATGTTTTCATACTTTTGGAAAGTACTGAGAGACTTAAAAAACTTCTTTGGCAACAACAAAAGTAAGACATCAAATATCCTTATTTTTAATTTTAGGGTCAAATCTAAGAATAAATTAATAATAAACTCATTTAACTTATACCAAATAAATAAAAGAACGTCTATTTTTAAACCTATTAATGAGAAAATCATTTTATGCATAAATTATTGAACTTACATATATATAAGGTAACAGTAATTAGTTTATCTGTCATGATAATAAAAAAAGAAACTGGAGGCATCTAATGCCTATTTTCTGCATAGAAGAGATGATACATTAATAAAAAATCCAAATTAATGAACAGCAAATAAATAAAGATTCTTGAGGTTCTTGGAAAGTCTTAAACTTTACTCCCTTTTTATGGTGTGAAACTTTGAATTTGGTACTCCCCCACCCCATTATGTTTTCTGATGTTCACCTCTTTAATAAATTATTTTTTCATGTATACTTTGCATAATTTTATTGTGGAAAAGTTAATTATAAAATTAGTTGTTCAAAAACTGTGGTGGATTGTTTTATAGTACTAAGATCAGCGCCAGGGCACAACAATAAGATTTCTATTAGTAAATAATCCTTAATATAGTTCTCTCGAGACTACATTTTTTAATGGAACGAAGGAACCTCTCATTCTGATTGCACAATAACATTTTTAAAATCACACGCGTTTAAGAGAAATCCTTATATGGATCATTGGCTATACCCTATATGGTACAATCTTCTAGCTCAGTGCATTTAGAAACTACTTTGTATAAATCCTTGAAATTTAGTGTGTTGGTACGAAAAAGATCAAGTAATGAAATAACATAAATTGTTTGCGTTTATTGCCTATCTATTATAAACGAAAATTAAAATAGCAAAAGACAAAATCAGGTGGAGTCATTGCAAGTGAATTGACTTAAGGATTTCAAGAATAAAATTAAATATAATAAACTCCATTTTTTAATATTTTTTTTTATTTATGTCATCATTTTTTTCCCATTAAACTATCATTTTCGTACCTACTCACCAAATGTCAAGGTTTTTATAGAAAGTAGTTTCTAAATGCACTGGGCTAGAGGTTTGTAACATAGCGAGTATAAGGAACGATCCTTACTAGGAATTCCTCTTAACAGAATATTAGTTTATGAGATATATAATACGCGGCATCCTTCAGATCTCATGGCGGTCGCAGTACCTATCAACTAGTAAATACATCACTGAATAAACATTGGAGATTACTTGCGTTTCGAAAACGGCAATTCCGTCTACAAAAGCCTTAGAGCATTGACCATACAAAGATGAGGCTGGATATGACATCAATGAAGTTGCAATTCAAATGCATCTTGTGAACTTGCATCCCTACACAAATAAGCAATCTCATCTTCATCATGAATGAATATTTTAAGACCTTCTCTTTGAGATTATAACTCCATGGACCGTCAACGAATCGATGAAAATTTACAACAAGTTAAAATTAAACTATAAAGTAGATGTACTAAATACGGGCTGTCGTCATAAGTTAGTTTTGACATTTTCTCCGAGTTAGAAAATCCGGCCGACCATCCGTGCGTGACAGCAAAGAGCGTATCATCCCCAATATATACATTTGATCTTAGCAAATATTAATCTATCCATAATATAAGCTGACGAAGGGTGTTTAATGGAAATGCTTATTTGAGGAGCCTCAAAACAAAAACCTTTATTTATATAATAAGAACATGTTTTGTAAATTAATGAAATTCCTTTAGGTCAGTATATATCAGACAGTTTTTAAAAAAATTTCATAGTCTTGGGGATATATTAATAAATTGGCATATAGATACTTGAAAAAACAACTGATTTGAATAAAAGTATCAAAAAGTATGTTTTTTTGTGTGGTAGTTGTGACGGTTTGAAAAAAGCAATTTTTTAGCAATCATATATTTATTCTTGTCTCTGTTCCAGGAAATTATTCACAACACTGCTCAGAATTTCCGTTCAATGGTGAACCACCTAATGTTTTGAAGAATGTTCTAGTCGATCGTTTGTCAATATCAAAGCTATTGCTTAACACTTTTGTAGCTGAGTGCTGCCATTTAAATTAGAAGCATCAGTTTGTCACTGTTTTCCTATTATAAACATAAACCATGTAACTCAATTTTAAGCCTTCCGATTTGAAATATACTTATGCAAATCGAATGACCACATGCAATTTTCAGAGATAAGTGATGATCATTAATTATTATAAATAATCATAAGTTAAAATGCTCGCCTGTTATGGAGAAAGAGTGTATTCGTGTCATGGCCGATATAATTTTAATAACTTCGTACCTTCTTAAGATTTCAATTCATCTATATTCTACCTATTCTAAATCTTGATTTAAAAAGTTATCATGGGAAATCATTTTACCTTTTATTTTCTTGGCTGTTCTCAACGGTACAGTAACCCCAAAAAAAATCAGAACGATGGCTATATCTTCGGTTCTAATTATCGTAGAATCTTACGGTTTGCCCCAAAATGTTTCGCTTACGATTTTCTATATATCTGATGCAATTTTTTTTCTTAAGGGACCGTTTACTAAGTAAAGGTAACGCTATCTTCGAAAATTTCAATACGAACCCTTATTTTTTATCATTTCATTCGATTTAGAATACATCATTTACCCTAAATTCATATTTTCAATGCATTATGTTTAAAAACACGTCACTTATGAGCGAAAATGTATCGACCATTTTTGGACCGATCTTCAGGGAGAATTTCCATAAAACGATAGGTATTTTTAAGGTTCTACTTCACAGCGGGAGAAATTGAACGGTCAGTGGGCGTTTCACGAAGTTAAAAAATACAAATATCAGTCTAAAACTGCATAGAAACTACTTGGATTTATAGTGTCATGTTTAAAATTAATACAAAAATAGCAAGTAAACACACAAGTAACATAATTTATTTACAACATTAAAGATGTGCATTCTTCATACGAAATAAATAAAATATCGAAAACTGTAATTGCAGAAGTATAACGTATACTACTGATAATTAGAAAATTAATAAATATAAAATGTAGGCATTAGTAAACAGTATTAAGCAAAGCGTGATTATTTATTTTACAGAAACATTTCACTGTAAACACAAATGTAACATGATCGTTGAAATTATTTATAAAATGAAAAATCACATAAGTCAGTAAAATTTTTAAAGGATAACTTATTGAAATTGCTTAAAAAATGTTGTTTAAAATAAATGAAATTAAACGAAAGTAATTTTTTTTAAAAAAATCAGTAGGCTGTATAGTGCCCTATCGTGATACGATAACTTGTTACATCCATCGGGGCAATGAAAAGATCAAACTGAATTTGATGTCCGGATCAGCCCGTAAGGATTTCCCAGAGTTTTCAGCAGCTCTCCATACTTCTGCAGTTGATTGCACACCGGAAAAATCAATCCTGGCTTTCCATAATGCCCACAAATTTTCCATGAGCGTAATTTCCGAATAAATGACTTGCGATGTTCAAATTTGATGTACGGGGTGGTGGTGGCCATGGGAACTGGTTTTCGTTAAAATCAGGCATGCGCCTAAGGTTGAAATCATGAAAAAATAATGTTTTTCAACTAATGCTAAAAAACAGCTTTATGGATTTTGATTAAAATTTCCATGCTAGGCCTCTTAAGGTCATTCCCCCTCTGGAATTCCCGTAGAAATGCGATATAAGAGTATGAAGTTGAAAAACGTGCGCGTTTAACACAGAGCTCTCTGTCCTTGAGTATCACCCAACAACGATTGAATTTTTTCTTTCTTGTTTCATGCCCAAGAAAGGACATTGTAATAAGTAAATACCATCACCATTTCCCCCTTCTTCTTTTTTTCCTTTTTTTTTTTGAATTTGTAAAAATTTTTACCAAGCACGATAAATAACACCATACCAAATTTTAATGCAATGATTATATTTTTGTGTAATTGAACGTTGTGCGGTTTTGCACACCTCTAGTTTTCCTTGAATTAATCTTTGATTGTTTTCAAAAGTCGTCTACTATACGGTCCCTTAAAGTGAGCGTTTTTTACATTTTCGCTAAAAAATCGAGAAAAGTCAAAGTGGAAAGAAAAAAAATTGTGTGTGGGGGGGGGGGGGAGTAGACCATGAGAAATCTAATGAAAGCAAAAAAAATATATGTTTCAATTCAAATTTTTTTTTAAATTGTTTTATTAATTAATAATTAAATATTAAAAAAGAAATTTATGCAAAAGTTGATTGATATTTATGTTTGGCCATTTACAAACTATCTTTTGAAGAAAAAATTACTGAAATATATTAATTATTTAAGTATTTATGGCCAAAAAACCAACTTTTTTATTTAACATTAATTTATCATTTTCTTTTTATCATTTAAATTACAAACCATTCAATAGAAAATTACGAATTTCTGTGTTTCGCATGTTTTTTTAATGCTGAATCCAAATATGGGATAATATTATTAGGTTGCCATTGAACTTTTTAAAGTTTGGTTCTGTTTTAATATGTAGATGCCCCCTCATGATAAAAAAAACTACATGCAATTATTAAAAACCTTCCACGATTTACAACGGTACCTTTTGTTTGTTATTTCAACAATTAGAGCACAAGATATAGCCATCGTTCTGATTATTTTTTTTTGGTGGGGGGGGGGGGGTACTGTACATATGGAAACCATATTATTACAGATAATTTTAATTTGAAAATGTATACTCAATATGAAGCTATTAAAAGAAAAATTGTTTCTCAAATCTCAAATAATTATTTTCTCAAATAATCTCTGAAATTGTAATTTTAACACGTTTTACTAGTTACCTTCTTAGTGAGTCAAGTTTTGAATAGAAAAGAAAAAGATATTCTTTTGTTGTTGAAAGTTGGCGAAAATTCTTTGCGACTAGATATGATTTTAATATCTGAAAAAGATTTAAAAAAAAAAAATGTGTTGATGGCCTAAAATCAACATTTCGTTCATAAGTTTTGTGCAGCTTTCAGGAGACATGAAAAGCTTTACATAATCAGGTATTCTATAAATTTCTTATAATGCCTTGTATCTTAACAGAGGGTGCGATATTAAAAACTTTGATATTTATTTTGTTTGATGGGACACGAAATCTCCAATTGCTACAAAAATCTCAATTTCAGATGAAATTGAAAATTCTTGGTCATCCATCTTGTCTTTGATTAGAGAATTCCACTCTTTTACAATATAATTGAAAGTTATATTTTAAAAGTTATAGGTTTTGCAACAAATACTAATAAAGTTACGAATTTGTGTACATTTGTAAATATTTCGTAGCATTAATTATGTAAAAAGATAAATGTATGTACATTTCACATAAGGCAGTGCAATAGTTTTTTTTACTTTGCTTTCCTGCAATGTGACCCTTAAGGCTTGAAAACGAGTTTTACCGAGATAATGCTGGGAAGCGAGTTTTACAAAGAGCAGGCCATTTAACATTACGGTAATGGCAATCTCGCCAAATTGGCGAGATAGAGTCAAGTTGGCGACGATTTTGGCGACTAATTTTGGTCGCCTAATTTGGCGACATTTTCGGTCCCCATGTACATGGGCTTTTCGACTACGATCTGGGAAGTTCTCCAAATTTCTATCTCTAGAAGATTCACGAAGGTTGTAACTCTCCTATATAAGTCCAAGAGAGCGGGTGATGGAGTTTGTTGAGTCCATTAGTAGACTGAAATTACTGAGTTGAGATACTGAGTTAGCTGTCTCTCACTGAGCAATCAGAGTAGCTCTACAGCGAACAACAGAATCGGCGCTGTGTTAATGAATTTAAAAATTGGCAAAGGATTTATAATGAAAACTATGTTTTTATCTCTCTCTTTTCAAGCTCTCTCTCTCTCTCACTCTCTTCATATATATAAATATATATATATTTCCATATATATGTAGGGATGCTGAGTTTGAAATAAAATCTTCTTTTTAACATGAACATAGTTTATTTAACGGTCGGTGTCTAGGAGGAACTTTAAAAAGCTATTGTTGAACATTTAGTACATCGCTCCGAAGAGCTCTTCATTAAACGTCTTACAAATTTAGTTACATAGCGTGGAATGAAATTCAAACAAAATGGCGGGCAGGACGCAGCAACGTCACGCAGTGACGTAGTACTGCTACCAACCAATGCGATCCGAAGTGCTCGAGTCGGGGGGGAAATCCCACAAATCGGCCGTCCTGACATGTCGCTGACCACAGCGGCGTACTTAAAACTTAAAAAATTAAAATACTTATCAAGAGCACTGCGAATCGTTTACAAACACACATAATTTTATAGTAATTATACAATTAAACATTAAACTGTGCATTTTAAATATCGTTATGAATATGAACACATTATTAGAATATACAAATACACAAACACAATTATACTTATGATGAAAAAAAATATTTTTTTTTTAGAAGGGGCTACCCAAATGGTTTCATGAGGTCAGCTGAAGAGGTGGTTTGATTTGGGCCTGCATGATTCCCTATTTTAGCTACCTCGTATCTGTCCCTACCATTAACTTTGGTGACTTCGTATGGGCCGAAGAATTTGGGTCTTAGCTTCAGTCCTGTACCAAATTGAGTTCTTTGGATAGCTACTAAATCACCCAGTTTATACGTAGTAGCCTTTTTGCATTTTCTGTCATGCTGTTTTTTATTTTCATCTTGGATTTTAAGGATGTTTTCTTTGGCTTCTCTTCTGAGTTGATTCCTTTGGTTATTATAGTAATCCATCATTTCTTCGGTTAAAATTTCTTTTACAATGAGATCTTCTTTGTTCCTCATTTTAATACCAGTTAACAATTCAAATGGAGTGTATTTGGTGCTTCTACTAACTGAACTGTTTAAAACTCTCTGTACTCTTGAGACATACTTGAACCATTTTGTCGGTTCATCGAGAGCTAGTTTAGCTAAGACGGGTATTAATGTTCTATGGATTCTCTCAACTTGACCATTTCCACGAGGCACTCCAGTTGTAATTTGTAGATGCTGAATACCTTCAGTATCACAATATTCTTTAAAGGCATTTGATGTGAAAGCGGAACCTCTGTCAGAAATAATGCGAACGGGATTACCAAAGGTTTTTTGCTGGAGTTTAATCTTTTCCAATGCATCTTCAGCTGATACCGACTTTACAGGATAGAGCCAAACGAACTTGGTGAAAGCATCCACTACAGTTAGTATATGCTGATACTGTTTGTTCGTGGAAGTCATCGGTCCAATAAAATCCACATGATAAGTATGCAAAGGCGAATCTTCTTTGGGAATCGGATGCAACATTCCTTCTTTCTTGCAGCTTTTCTTATTTGCCAAGATACACGGTATGCAATTGGCAACCACTGTTTCAGTCTGGGAATGAAGATCAGGAATGAAGAAGTCTCGTTTTGCAATTTCTTTTGTTTTCGCAAC
Source organism: Linyphia triangularis (assembly GCA_963978545.1). Taxonomy (NCBI): domain Eukaryota; kingdom Metazoa; phylum Arthropoda; class Arachnida; order Araneae; family Linyphiidae; genus Linyphia; species Linyphia triangularis. The sequence goes on along the minus strand of OZ021723.1, from coordinate 60,685,374 downwards.
TGAAAAATGTCCTTTTTCGTGGGCTGATTTAATCAATTCAGTCTGCATCCCTTTGGGTGCAACCATTAATTCTCGACCATTTTCGTACTTGTACAAAATGTCATTCTTCAAGAAATATTCTTGGTGGCTGTCCTCTTTTACTAATGATTTCAGTGTTGTTATGTACTCATCTTTGCATTGAGCAACTTTCAATCTTGCAGTTACAGTTTCATCAATAATCATTACTGGATTTCTACTCAAGGCATCAATATGTTTCATTCTTTGCCCTGGTCTATGAACTATCTCGTAATCGAATTCTTCTAAAAGTAGAGCCCACCTTGCAATCCTGGTTACTAGATCTTTTTTGTTCATTGTCATCTGAAAAGCAGAGCAGTCTGTCACGATTTTAAATTTGCTTCCCATCAGATACACCCGCAGCTTTTTTAAGGCTTCTACAATTGCGAGAACCTCCAATTCATAACTGCTATATTTCTCTTCCGCTGGACTGGTTTTTTTAGACATGAAATGGACGGGATGTAATTGTCCATCGTCAGACTCCTGAAGAAGTACGGCACCAAAACCTTCTTTGCTGGCGTCTGTGTGCAATTCTGTTTTTCGACCTGGCTTGAATAGATGTAAAACGGGGCTTGTGGCGAGAAGGTATTTAAGTTTCTAGTAGGCATCCTTTTGCTCATACCCGAACACAAATGGACAGTCCTTTCGAAGGAGATCACTAAGGGGTTTTGCGATCTTCGAATACCCTTGAATAAACTTCCTGAAGTAACCTGTGAGGCCAAGGAAACTTTGTACTTGCTTAACATTTGTTGGAATAGGAAATTTTTTAACGGCGAGTGTCTTCTCACTCGATGGACGAACTGTTCCATTTTCAACAATGTGACCCAGAAATTCTACTGAGTGCTTTAAAAACTGACATTTCTTTGTCTTTATTTCCAGTCCATATTCGGATGCTCTTTGAAGAACAATTTTCAATTTCTCTACACCTTCTGCTTCATCGTTTGATGGAATTATCAAATCATCCATATAAATAACAATAACGCCTTCTTTCATTAGATCTCTAAATACACTGCACACATATCTCTGGAATACACTTGGACTTGTACTAAGTCCAAAAGGAACTTTTAAAAATTCATACTGTCCATCCGGAACAATGAATGATGTGTACTTGCGACTGTTTTTTTCAACTGGCACATGGAAAAATCCATTCTTCAAGTCTAAGGTGCTGAACACTCTGGCATCTTGCAACCGGTCAAGAACGTCTTCAATCAAGGGCAACGGAAATCTATCTTTAACTAGCTTGCGATTTAATTGTCTGTAGTCCACGCAGATTCGTGTTGTGAGATCTTTCTTCTTGACAAGTACCACAGGACTTGCATAATCTGATGAACTGGGACGAACAATTCCATCCTTCAACCACTCGTCTATTTGCTTGTTGACTTCTTGTCGTTCAGAAAATGACAGTCGACGGGCTCTTTGGTAAACTGGTATTTCATCTTCCAAAATTATTTTCATTGAAATATCAGTGAACTTAGTTTTCTTCGGTTGGTAGGAGGTTACAAGGTCTGTTACACTTCGACGAAGATTTGCTTCCTTGATATGATTAAGATTCAACTCATTCGCTGTTCCATCTTCTGTTAAGAATATCCATTCAACTGACTCATCCAAGAGAGTTTCAGTCTTCTCATGAAAAGGACAGGGAGCATGAGCTAAAAATGCTGACCCAATGATGGCTTCAAAATTGAAATCCTCAACAGGGATAACTTGAAAGTCAAGTCGGCACACGTGTCCGTCAATGTCGACTACTTGCTGGAACGATCCCATGGTTCTAACTAGACCTTTGCCTAGGCCGGTCAAAACTGATGTATTTTTCTACAGTAAAGGAAGGGGCTTAATTTTTCTGTAGATGTCATCTCGTAAGATATTACGTGTACTGCCTGTGTCTAGAAGTGCTGTAGCGGTTACTTCACCCAATTTGATTTTCTTCACAAATTTATTAAGATCGACATCCGGATAATCTTTGGGTTCATTTGATCCTACGGCAACTTGTACCAGGTGTGTTTCAGGAGTTTTTTCACGATCTTTCTCAGCCTTATTGTTCTTGTCTCGAACGACTTTAGGACATGAATTACGCAGATGTTCTGGAGAACCACATTCAAAGCAAAGGAGCTTCTTCTGTCCGTGAAACTTGCGTTGACCAGACATTGGTCTGTTGTCTTCAGTTTCAGACTTAACATGCCTCAATCCCTTGTAGCCTGAATGCTCTTGACTAGTGCGATTTTCACTAAATTTTCTGTAAGGTTTCCCATGAAAATTTCTCTTTGTGAGACTCTCCTTCAAACTTTCAAATTCATCGAACATTTCAGCGAGATCGTCTGGCTTTTTCAGATTTAACCATTCTTTGAAAAAGTTTTCTTTTATGTCTTCTGGAGCTCTAAATTTTAACTGTTCAGTGATGAGCAAGTCCACTAAGTCTTCAAAAGAGTCGACTTTTAAATCAGCTATCCATTCTTTAAAATAGCAGCTCAGCTCATGTGCGTAGCTCCTCCATGTCTTATCTGGACCTTTGACATGTCGATAAAACAAGTTCTTCAATTTTTCAGAGGTTAATTTGTATTTCTTCAAAATTATCTCTTTGACATAATCAAAATTGTTTGCATTTTCAACCGACTCTCGAGCAAGCATGTTCGAGATATCTGATGGCATCACATGAAGTAGGTAGGCTACCCAATCTTCCTTAGGAACTCTAGCCATTTCTGCGCGTCTTTCAAAGTTGACAAGGAACAACCCCATTTCGTCTTTTTTCTCATCGAATTTAGGTGTTATCTGAGCAAGCGGGATCTTCTGTTGAGTTTCTTCACTTCGTCTTGGAACCACAGCAGCAGTCTGCAGTTGCATGCGCTGAACCTCCAAGCGTTGCATCTCAAGTCGAGTTTCCCTCTCTTCACGTTCTCGGGTTCGTACCTCTGTCCTCTCTTCGATGATTCGATTCAAAATTATACGCGTCGTTTCTTCATCATAGCCATCACTTTCTAAAATCAGTTTTCTGATATCTGCTACCTTACTTCCATCAGCCGGAGTCAAACCCAACTCCTCAGCGACCTCAACTAAGTCAGTCTTACGACCCTTACTTAAATAGGACATGATAACTTTCGAACAAAAACAATGCGAAAATATTAACCTTTTAATAATTTTCAACTATATTTCACGTGGGTTTAAACTTTAAATAAGAATGAACCGTTACAAGGAACTTTCAGCTTATTGACGGTTCCAGGGAATTTTAATTAGAATCCTTAACTGTATTCAATTATTTCCCCAATCAAAACAGCAGAGAACAATCTATACCCACTAATTAATCTTTACCATTAAATTAGACCTTGTCAATAATACTGTCTAATAAAAATTTATATAGCAATTCTTATACAAATCATTACACACATAAATTATACTGCAAAATACAATTTATCAAACCACAATTGATTGCATAGCAACTTCAATTTTTTTTTTTTTTAATATATTTTAAACTAACTACCAATGAGTAGCTAAATCAAATTCACAGAAATTCTAAAGTTTTCTTTTCTTAAAAAAAACTACACCCAATATTTCTTAAACAACCTTTTGGCTTATGCTTTAAAAATACCTTAACATTCAAGTTAATACTGCTCGACGACAGTAAAAAGCATACTAAAGAAATATTACAACCAGAATTTCACAAATTAATCAAATTCTATTTTACGACTACAAGTACAGATTTCTAGAAATTCTAAATACTTTTCTTTTCTTAAGAAAAACAATGTCTAATATTCCCCAAACAGCCTTTTGGCTTATGCTTTTAAAAACACTTTAACTTTTCCGTTAACACTGCACGACGACAGTACAAAAGCACACCAAAGAAATATTAACACTAGAATTTCACAAATCAATCTTTTATAATGTGGCATAACAACAACTGCTATTATTTGATACCGGATACATGAAACAATCCTATCAAAATATAAACAATACCACAACGATTCCACCAATTTATCATTTACATGTAACATTAAAGAAAATATCTTTCCAAAAACTCTTTTCTGAAAAACATAATTCCAAACTAGTTCAACAAAAAATAAATAAAACTTCAGTTGCAGAGGCCATATGATTAGGGGGAAAAAATAAGACAACACAATATTTTTTTTATTCAGCAACCCTAAAAAGAAAAGATAAAAAATCAAATGGCAAATGCAGCTGGTACTTCCGGTCTATTTTAAATACTCAAAACAGAATGATCAACTTTTTTTTTTCTTTTTTTTTTTTTTTTGCTTCCTCTATTTCCAAATCGTTAATACATAACGTATTTTAAAACGAAACAATTTTAAAGAACACATTCCAAAAAATAATTACTTAGTGACAAAATAATATTAAAGTAGTGTTCCAACTAAATATTAAAATTCTTAATTATCACTAAAATTAATATAAAATATTTTGAATAAAGTTGTAAATGGCTTATCTGGAACTCCGATTTTCGCTGCAATTCAAAACGTCTTCCAGCAGTCACTTCACGTCCGAACAAGAACTGGACAGGGAATTTCAAGTCCAAACAGGAACTGTTCACTTGAATTTAATGTCCAAACAGGAACTGGTCACTGAAACTTAAGTCCTTTCGGGAACTATAGGCTTGACTGGACAGTTCTGAACCAAAATTACGTCGTTGAAGCACTACTGGACGGTTTGGAAGAGGCACACTTCTGGTTGGGGCACCGTGAACAACATCGGACACTTCGGAATTAAAAAAAAAACTTCAGGTGAAAGCAGGTTTTCAGTTTGATTCATATTTGTTGATCTGTTACATTCGAAAAGAAATCTCGAGAAAGAAATCAATCGCGGGAAAATAAATCAATCGCGGCCGAACGCCAAATTTGTAGGGATGCTGAGTTTGAAATAAAATCTTCTTTTTAACATGAACATAGTTTATTTAACGGTCGGTGTCTAGGAGGAACTTTAAAAAGCTATTGTTGAACATTTAGTACATCGCTCCGAAGAGCTCTTCATTAAACGTTTTACAAATTTAGTTACATAGCGTGGAATGAAATTCAAATAAAATGGCGGGCAGGAAGCAGCAACGTCACGCAGTGACGTAGTACTGCTACCAACCAATGCGATCCGAAGTGCTCGAGTCGGGGGGGAAATCCCACACACATATATATATATATATATATATATATATATATATATATATATATATATATATATATATATATATATATATATATATATATATATATATATATATATATATATATATATATATATATATATATATATATATATATATATATATATATATATATATATATATATATATATGTGTGTGGGGGTTAGTGGTTCGGTTTTTTAAATGTCTAGGGGATTTATTTAGGGAAACAAAAATGAAATAAAAGAGAAATAAACTTCCAAATCAGAAACGGAAAGTACAGTTAAATTTATTAGACGAAACATCACAATCACTTTTAAACAAAACAAAGGGGGGAAAAGTATTAAGTACTACTAGCCAAATGGCAGCACAAGTCGACGAAAACTAAGTGTTTAATTAGTATATTACCCAATTAGCGAAGTGAGTTGAGTGCACCCAAAATTGGCGGACAGAGTTCAGCGTGTTTGTTCCCGAATGGGATCCGGTGTGCTTCTGCTTAAAAAATAAAATCACGGAGTACGAATACTTATTCGTAATAAAAAAAAAAAAAGAAACATCGTCTTGCAGTGCCATCTGTCTTTACAAGAGGAAATTGAAATGGACGGTAAACAATTGATATGGGATAATAAAAATCCTACAGATTCGGCCATCCTGTAGATCGATGACCTCATCGATGAAACACATGGAAATGGGCAAGACATGTGATAATACTTAAGTAAAAGAAAATATAAAACTTGAAGATCACAATGTTCATTTGTAATTGTCCGAAAAGTTCAGGATCAAGTCTATTTGAAGATGGTAGGAATTGCATCAGTGGCTGGGTCCTATGCTATGGCTGGAGTTGCATGGTAAATTGAAAATCAAACAATGACATATAAAATGAAGAGTAATGACGTTGGGCGAAAGACAATTATGGCAATGTTTGCATATTATTTTTGAAGAGTGTTTATGTTAAGTTAATTTATTTAGTAGTATAAAATTTCATTAGATCAGCGGATGTAGAAGTTATATTAGGCCCTTCCTGGTTACCTATTTTTTGTACGTCATACCTATCTTTGGGTTTAACTTTTGTAATTTTATAGGGTCCTAGGAATTTGGGTCTTAGTTTTAACCCAGAACCGAACTGCGTTCGCTGGATTGCCACCAAATCCCCTTCCCTATAGTTCGGAGTTTTCTTGCGTTTCTTGTTATAGGTCCGTTTGTTTTCGGCTTGAATCTTTTGGATGTTCCTCTTTGCTTCTTGTCGCAGTGAGTTCCTTTGCTCCTGAAGCTCATCTTCTATCTCTTCCATGAGTAGGTCTCGTATTTTCAAGTCGTCCTTATTCCTCATGGTAACACCTGTTAAGAGTTCAAAAGGTGTCCACTTGATACTTCTATTAATCGTGCTGTTGAGTATTCGTTGTAGTTGGTCGACATATTTGTACCATTTTGTCGAGTCGTCTAACGATAACTTGGTTAGGACAGGTATTAGAGTGCGATGGATCCTTTCTACTTGACCGTTTCCTCGAGGTACTCCGGTAGCAATTTGCAAGTGTTGAATTCCTTCTTCAGTGCAAAAATCAGTGAAGGCTTTCGAAGTAAATGCTGATCCTCGATCTGTGAGTATTCTTTTGGGATTCCCGAAAGTTTTTTGTTGTAACCTTAGTTTGTCTATTAAATCTTCCGCGGAAGTACACTTCACTGGATACAGCCATGTGAATTTGGTAAATGCGTCAACAACAGTCAATATGTGCTGATATTTTTTGTTGGTTGAGGGCATTGGACCAATAAAATGTACGTGATACGTACTTAAGGGAACGTCTTCTTTCGGAATTGGATTTAGAAATCCTTCTTTCTTTCCGCTCTTCTTGTTAGCTAAGATGCATGGGACGCAGTTGTTGATGACATTGCGGACTAAGGCGTTTGAATTTGGAATGAAGAATTCCTGTTTTATGACGTCTTCCGTCTTAGAGGTCGAAAAGTGTCCTTTCTCATGCGCGAGCTTGATTAATTCCGTCTGCATGTCCTTCGGTGCTACAATTAATTCGCGACCATTTACGAATTTGTAGAGGATTCCGTTTCTTTCACAAAATTCTGACAACCCGTTGTTGTTGAGGACTGCCTTCAAAGTACTGATGTTTTCATCTTCTGCTTGAGCTTTGCGCAATCTAGCTGTGATTGTATCGCTCTCAATTATAAAGACTGGATTTCTGCTCAGAGCATCTACATGTTTCATCCTTTCTCCAGGTCGATGCTCGATCTGATAGTCAAATTCTTCTAAGGATAATGCCCATCTAGCTATGCGAGTAACTAGATCTTTTTTATCCATAGTCTTCTGGAATGCCGAACAATCGGTGACTATTTTAAAATGGTTTCCCAGTAGATAGAAGCGGAATTTCTTTAATGCGCTTACAATAGCTAGCACTTCAAGCTCGTAGCTGCTGTATTTCATTTCAGCTGGTGTTGTCTTCTTAGACATGTATTGGACTGGATGCATCTTTCCGTCGGTGGACTCTTGCAGTAGTACAGCTCCATAGCCGTGTAAACTGGCATCAGTGTGTAATTCTGTCCTTTGACCTTGCCGGAAGATACTTAAGACTGGACTTTCTGTAAGGAGTTTCTTGATTTTTTCGAACGCTTCGACTTGAGGTAGATTGAACGCAAATGGAGTTTCTTTCTTAGTCAGGTCGCTTAGTGGCTTTGCTATTTTGGAGTATTCTGGTATGAACTTGCGGAATTAGCCGGTGAGTCCGAGAAAGCTTTGTACTTGCTTCACGGTTGTGGGTACGGGAAATTTCTTTACTGCTTGCGTTTTAGCCAACGATGGTCGTATTGTACCGTTTTCCACTATGTGTCCTAGAAATTCTATTTTCCGTTGCAGGAATTGACATTTCTTCCATTTTATCTCCAAGCCGTATTTTGATGCAACTTCTAGTACTGACTGTAAGTTTCTTAGACCTTCTTCTTCATCCTTTGAGGGAATTACCAAATCATCCATATAGATTATTACGATGCCTTTTCTCATTAGATCTCGGAAGATGTTGTACACGTACCTTTGAAATACACTGGGACTGGTACTTAAGCCAAAGGGTACTTTGTTGAACTCAAATTGTCCATCGGGGATGATGAAAGAGGTTAGCTTGCGGCTCTCTTCATCTACTTCAACATGAAAAAATCCATTCTTGAGGTCGAGTGTAGTATATACTTGAGCATTTTGTAGCTTGTCGAGAACATCTTCTATCAGAGGTAAAGGAAATCGATCCTTGACTAATTTTCTATTCAATTTCCTATAATCCACACAGAGGCGGGTGGAACCGTCTTTTTTCTTCACTAGTACGATAGGACTGGCGTAGTCTGACGAGCTTGGTCTGATGATTCCTTGTTCTAGCCATTCGTCGATTTGCTGATTGACCTCTAACTTTTCTGAACTCGATAATCGTCTCGCAGGTTGGTAGACTGGAACGTCGTCTTTCAGGATGATTCGCATAGATACGTCTGTTGACAAAGTTTTGTCAGGCTTGTAAGTTGAGATAACTTGCTTCAATTCGTTCTGTATCCTGATGTCTCTTATGTGGGCCAACTCTATCTCTCCATTAGGACTTGTTTCGGAGATGTGCATGAACCAATCAGCGGGCTCATCTTTATGAAATTTCATACCATTCCTGGACGTTGTAAACGTAGCTTGATTCGTAACATCCATTCCGATAATTGCTTGGAAAGATAACTGTGATTGTGGCACTACATGCCATGTTAGAGAAAATTCTTCTCCGTAGGTGGTGAAACTCATTTCGAAAGATCCTTTCGTTGTGACTTGGGAATTTCCTAAGCCTGAGAGCGTTCTCCTTTGTTTCGAAAGCTTGGATTCATCGATGATTTCTTTGGCTATGTCGTCTCGAATGAGACTGAGTGAACTGCCTGTGTCTACGAGTGCGGTGATGAGTTTGTTTCCCATGACGATTTCTTTAAATTTCAACTCTTCAGATGGGATGATTGTACATGTCTGTACAGAATTGCTCGGAGGATTGCTGGATTCTGCATATTTTCGGCGCTTGTCGCAGTTAACGTAGAAGTGTCCTGGTTCTTTACAATAACTGCAGAGTGACTGTCTAGGCCTGACAGTGTCGGTATTTCGATTACTGTTGAAATGGTTCCTTTCTGACCGGTTTGGTCCATATCGGCGATTATCAGCTCTTCGGGGAGGGCTTCCACGATTATTCGATGATCCGGCCTCGTTTCGGTGACTGTCGGTTCTTCGGGAAGGGTTCCCATAATTTGGCGATTTAGCCCCATATTTTCCTTTGGGCAAGGAGTCGAACTGCTTTGACTTGAACGTTCTGCGGACATCTTCGTATTTTTCGAACTTTTGGGCCAGCTCTCTGGGCGAGTTGATGAGTGTCCATTCATCTAGAAAATGTTCTTTGAATTCGTAAGGAGCTCTTCTCTTGATCTGATCTGCTATGATGAGGTCACGAAGCTGGTCGTAAGTTTTCACTTCAAGACCTTCCACCCATCCATCGAAGTAAGTTTGCAATTCATGGAGAAAATCCAACCAAGTTCCTTCAGGAGATTTTTGGTGTGACACGAACATCTGGCGAAGTCTTTCTGGAGACAGTTTGAACCTTCGTAGCAGCAACTGCTTTACGTGATCATAGTCGTGAGACTTGTCGGGGGACTCCCGCGCAATTAAGTGTGCAACGTCGACTGGAAGTAGGCCTATGAGGTGCTGAACCCATTCTTCTTTAGGGATCGATGACAGCTCTGCATGTCTCTCGAACAGGATGAGGTTAAGATTCACATCTTTTTTCATATCGAACTTGTGGAAGGTATCACGTGAAGGTCTGCTTGGTACTTGGTTTGTTGTGACGTTTTTCGAAGATGAATCCTTCTGGCTTTGGATTCGTAATTTCTCGAGCTCGAATTCTGCTTCTCGTCTCCGTTCTTCGATGGCTTCTTGACGTTTCCGTTCTTTGATGGCTTCTAGACGTTTTCGTTCTTCGATGGCATCTTGACGCTCTTGCTCTTGCAACCTTTCCTAGGTGATGCTCTCGAGAAGTACTTTTACTTCATCTTCGTCATACTTCTCATTTTCCAAGATTAAATCCTTGATGATCGGCTTGGTCATGGTAGCAGTTATCTTTATGCCTAATTCCGTGGCTAAGTTCGACAGATCCTCTTTTTTACTTCTTAGAAGAAAAGCCATGGTGATCTTTAAATTTGGTGGAAATCCAGTGAACTTTGTGATATTCGTAAAAATGAAATTAAAAGATAACGACTAAAAGGAAAAAAGCTTGTAGATTTATGTTGTGTGCTTTTCCTCTTTTTTTTTTTTTTTTTTTTTTATTTTAAAAAATGGAGTATGCTGCTAAGAACACTACGAAATTAACGAAGATACATTTTAAAAATGAAGAAATATATTTTTGCAGAAGTTAATCCACTCTCGGTCAATCAGATAATTCACAAAAAGTAAAAGAGTACTACCGTAAGAAAAAGGTTTTAGAATTTCATGAACTTTTGTATGAGAACAAGTCGTCAGAAATTGTTTACTGAAAAGATTTTTTTTTTTTTCACTTGGACAAGAACACGATAAACATACCAACTTATAATAATGTACTTACTTTGTATTGCATAATATTTTAAAACATAATACTGCATAAGTTATGCTTTGTATTGCATAGAAAATTAATTGCATAAGAAATTATAACAGCAGCATTTGGAAAAGTAAACTATGAAAAAGGATGCGAATAATATATTAAGTATTCAAAACAAAATATTACCCAAGGATACTTTATAAAAAGAACACTTTAACACGATAAGTTTACCTCACTTAAATCACCTAACTTCTCAAAATAACAGCTGCATTTGGAAAAGTAAACAATGAATTATTACCCAAAGTTATCCGTCAAAATAATGTATATTGAATAATACTCTTTGTATCAATTCAGACAAAAAGAATAAAAAGGAATATAAAAACAATTTAAATGTAAGCTATTCTTAGAACAATAATGAAAATATAAATAAAAGACTGCAACATCAAATCCTTCAAGGTATCACTTCCGGTTATAGATAAGACCTTTTTTTTTTTTTTTTATTCTTTCTCTTTATTTGTGTTGCGAAGAGTTTACCCAAGCAAGAGGTTTTTTAAAAAAAGTAAATAAAAAAAACTAGTATGCAATTCTTAGAAAAAGAAAGTATCAATGATTCAGAACTTATCTGAAGGAATAAACTGCTGGCTTTGAAGACGTCGGTTGTCACTGCTTAGAACACGAAATTAATTTAGTAGATGGTTTCGGAACACAGAGCACTAATCTTGGCAAATTATCCGGTAAGGGCCTCGGATAAAATTTCAGCACTTCGGGTTTGAAGATTCGAAAATTTTAGACGAACACTGATGAAGACGAACACTCATGAGACGTTGAGACACCAGTTGGAAATGGCACGCTGCTTGTTGAAGACTCGTTGGCGGAGAATTTCGTTTGAAGCTGGATGCTTTCTGGCTAAGAACGACGACTGGAACTTTGAGAATTTCTTTACGACGGGTTTAAATTAATTTAATTGTAAATTTCATCTTCGAGGGGTTCGAAGGAATAAGGGTGATTTTCGATTAAAACGGGTGCACTCATGAAAAATATTACTGAACTCATGTTACCAAAACGAAACAGGTTACTAGGCATACACTTGTTATTATACCAAATAATTTTGAAAACAAAAAAAAAAAAAAAAATGAATCGCTACAGGGACGTGGTTTATTCAAAAACCAAAAATTACTCGAAATTAAAAAAATTTAGAAGCAATTCCCCTTTCAAAATTCTTTTTCGCTAATCCAGGCCGAGGACCCCAAAAATATGTGGGGGTTAGTGGTTCGGTTTTTTAAATGTCTAGGGGATTTATTTAGGGAAACAAAAATGAAATAAAAGAGAAATAAACTTCCAAATCAGAAACGGAAAGTACAGTTAAATTTATTAGACGAAACATCACAATCACTTTTAAACAAAACAAAGGGGGGAAAAGTATTAAGTACTACTAGCCAAATGGCAGCACAAGTCGACGAAAACTAAGTGTTTAATTAGTACATTACCCAATTAGCGAAGTGAGTTGAGTGCACCCAAAATTGGCGGACAGAGTTCAGCGTGTTTGTTCCCGAATGGGATCCGGTGTGCTTCTGCTTAAAAAATAAAATCACGGAGTACGAATACTTATTCGTAATAATAAAAAAAAAAAGAAACATCGTCTTGCAGTGCCATCTGTCTTTACAAGAGGAAATTGAAATGGACGGTAAACAATTGATATGGGATAATAAAAATCCTACATATATATATATATATATATATATATATATATATATATATATATATATATATATATATATATATACATATATATATATATATATATATATATATATATATATATATATATATATATATATATATATATATATATATATATATATATATATATATATATATATATATATATATATATATATATATATATATATACATATATATATATATATATATATATATATATATATATATATATATATATATATATATATATATATATATATATATATATATATATATATATATATATATATATATATATATATATATATATATATATATATATATATATATATATATATATATATATATATATATATATATATATATATATATATATATATATTTCCTTTTTTTTTACCGCCTATCGACCTACTGTTAAAAAGTTCTGCGCATACGTGGTTTTAAAGCGTAATGCTACGTAATACATGAAGTATTCGGAATGTTAACATAACGGCTAAGATAATTGAAATTCACCGGAAAATTTCAAATCATCTCGTCATTTCTTAATTTTCTTTTTATTCCAATGTAAATTTTTATTCATTTCCTTTAGTATTTAACCCAAAATATCAAAATTATTTCGTTCGATTTTTTTTTTATTTTTTTATTTTTTTTTTGTGGTATAGTGTTTTTGTCCTGTATATCAAGTTCTATATTATTCAATCTAGATTTGAATGCATTTTTTGTATTATACAAGTTTTACTATTTACACCAGATTGTTTTACAATTTACACCAGAAGCGTAATATTTCATTTCATTTGCGACTTTATTTCTTTGGTGCTTTATTTTGGTCGTAATTATGAAGTTGCTAAGGGGGCATGAGACTACTTTTTTTCTGTGTATTAAAATTTTTTGAAGAATACAAAAATTTTTTGGTACAGATGTAGTGCGAGACATTTCTTTGGCGAGATTTTTTTTTTTTTTTACGAAATAAATGAGATTTATGGCAACGGTTTTTATTTTCAATTATATTTCAATTTTATTTCGTTATTATTTATATTTTAACTTAACTTGCTATTATTCCGTTAGACGGGTATCAGATAAAAACTGCTAAATTGCCGACTTAACACATTCAAACTGACAACATTAAAATAACTTATAATCCCTATATTTAGGATTGGCGATACATTTATGCTTCATTTAAACGTGTAAACATATGAACTTATTGGCCACATCGACCAACTAAGCCAGAAAAGTGCGAATCAGCATCCAGAAGCCAGTACCAACGAGTACTCTTCAACTACGACATAAAACGTACACCACTCCAAAAGTGAAATAAAATCAAGAAACTCAGGTAGGATCCACCTTATTATTAATTATGTACAAAAGTACTAAAAAGGAAGATCTTATAAATGTCGCTGTTGAGTTAGGAATCATTGTACCGGACGGTACCATAATTCTAAAATTAAAAGAATTAATTGAAGAAAGTGAAATTTTCGTTAAAGATCCAGTTTTTGTTAAAGATCTTATAACATCTGTTGTAGAAGATAGAAAAGCCTAAGAGGCTAATGAAACTAATGAATTAGAATTAAAAAAAAACTAAATTTGCACAGTTAGAAATAAAAATCAAACTAGTTTATCTAAAGAACAAAAACCCAATTCTAGTCATTGCAGCAGCCTGCAATAACCTTTGTTCTAACTTAATAATTCCATCTAATGTATGCGAAAGCGTGAAAAAACAAGACCCATTTCCAAATAATACTCAAACCAAATCCCTTTTTTCAATCCGAATGTACTTTTGTCTCTACGTAAGTGTAAGCTAATATAGTGTAAACTTTTGTCTCCGCGTTGCTGGGAGTTAAAGCTAGTGGGTAAGAGTTGAAGCTAATTAATAATATAACCCACTAGCACCCACGGCTAGTGGGTTATATTATTAAATCCTTTATAGTCCAGGGAATAGAGACATTTTGCCTTGCAAAAGGTTATGTAGTTCTAATTTTTTAATATGTTATAAAGGTTGGTCTCGTGGTTTATAAACCAAGTTTTCGACCTCCTAACCCTTGTGCGTTCTCCGTGGTGCACCAAAAACTGAGCCGTTTTTCAGTTTATACGTCATAACTCTTTGCCAATGCATCTTAGAAACAAACATTATATTCAAAAGTTGTAGAATATTAAATTATCTACAACTTTTGTATACTAAGTTTTTTTGTAGACCTATTATGTAAATAGTTATGTCGCATCAAAGTCAAAACTTTTTCGTAAAAATGCTACTTTTTTAAGATTTGTGTCAAGTTTTTTGATTATATCTTCATAATGGTACGTTTTAGAGAAAAAGTTTGTGAATAAAAGTTGTAGAACAATAACTTTCCTACAAGTTTTCTATATAAACTTATTTTCTAGGACTAATAACAAAGGAGTTACTCTGCTTTGTGTATTTTCCGTGGTGCACCACAAAAAAATACGTTTTTCAGTTTATAGATCATAATTCTTTCGCAATGCATTTTAAAAACAAGCATTAAATTTAAAAGTTGTAGAATATTAAATTTTCTACAACTTTTGTGAACAATTTGCTTTTGTAAAGCTATTATGTAAAGAGTTACGTAGCATCAAAGTAAACACTTTTTCGTGAAAATGCTGCTTTTTTAAGTTTTTTGCCAAGATTTACAATTATATCTTCATAACAATAAGTCGTAGGGAAAAATATATTGAACAAAAAATATAGATCTATAACTTTCTATATGTTTTATACAAAAAGTCACTATCTAGGACTAATAACTAAGGATCTACTCTTCTTTGAAGGTTTGCGAGATGATAACCTATAATATATTATGTATAGGTAAGGGTTTAAAAATAGATTCTTTCTGCAGAGTCTGACAATTTTAATAAAAAAAAATAAAACAATATCTATAATACTAATGATAATGTGAAATAAAAAGTGGAAATATATTAAATAATGTATATATCTATATACAATAACGGTAATATCAATTTACTATTTTCGCCATGGTGCACCAAAAACCTTCTGAATTCTGAAATTTTGAATTTTTTTCAGTGTACCGATCATATCCCCTTTCCTCTGCATTTTATAGGGGAAAAAAATTATATTTTAGGTTGTAGAGTATTAAATTTTCTACCACTAATGTATGTGCAAATTTTTTTTTGTAGAACTATTGTATTAAAAACAAATTTTATGAAAAGCATCAAAGCAAAAACTCTTTCGTAAAAATACTATTTTAAGATTCTTGTCGAGTTTTTAGATGATATCCATAAAAGTATATCATAAAAATTGTAGAACCCTAAATTTGCTAAGTTTTATATGCAAAGTTATTTTATAGGACTAATAACAAAAGAGCTACTTGGAAAGATCTAATATTAAAAACAGTTTCTTACAGCAAAGCCTGACAAGTTTAATAAAAATAATACAATATAGGTATTAAAATAATAGTATTATAAATCAAAAAATATAAATATTATAAAAATGTATATATCTATATATAATAATAGTAATATCAATAAAATTTACAATTTAGAAAATTTATAAATTCTTAAATTTAGTTTCGTTTAGCCACGAAGGCTCGGTTGGTTCCTCCGCTACTTCTTGAATTAAGAGTTCTGTTGCGTCGTCTTCATCGTTGTCATCAATTATGATGTTCGCTATATTGTCACAGGTTTGTCCATGACAGTTTTTACATATTATGGAGCACTTGAGACCGGCTTTTCTACAACCGCAGGCCTTACTTCATCCTATGTTGCGCTGGCCGAAAATGTAGGTCAGAATTGATTGAGGAGCTGAATCCCTGGTGGTTGTAATAGGAAGAAGTCCTTTACTGTCCTTCTTCCACCCACAGACCAGAGGATTTTTCAATTGGCCCATCCATGTCTTTACTTGATGGTATGGGCAAAAGACATGGTGCATGGCAGCTTCTTAGGTCGGAGGTAGCTTTGACAGATTTAACTTGCTCCCAGTTGTTGATTTGGAAAATTGCTTATAAAGCATTTCAAGTTGTTGCCCTGTGACCACCAAAGAGAGCAACAAGAATGCTTGATACTGTTTCGGTGATGCTTGAAACACTGGCATTAGGATCTGGGAAGATCTTTGCAAATTCTTGTAATATTGGATATAATGAAGCAGGCATCATTACAACGCATGTATTCCAATATTAAGTAATTACGCTGAGTGGTTGATATTCTGTCAGGATGGTTAGTAGTGGGGAGGGTCGAGAATGGTTTTTCGGTTCTTCTAATCTTCTACACTGAATTCGGCAGTGGCAAATCTCGATCAACAGTATATGGTGTTTTCGCGGAAACTGAGTCCTTAAAAGAATTCCTTTACATGTCACTAATGCCACCCGACTTGTGATTTTTCTATTCTATCTCAAAAGATCTGTACCCCACGTAGTTTAGAATCAGCCACTTGAATGCAGTCTATTTCTCATTTTTATTTCCGAATGCAGACATTTTTGGTGCATCACGGCAAAATGGTAAATTTTATATTACTATTATTATCTATAGATATACATTATTTAATATATTTCCACTTTTTATTTTACATTATCATTAGTATTATATATATATTGTTTTATTTTTTTATTAAAATTGTCAGACTATGCAGTAAGAAGCTATTTTTAAACCCCTACCTATACATAAAATATTATAGGTTATCATCTCGTAAACCTTCAAAGAAGAGTAGCTCCTTAGTTATTATACTAAACTTCAACTTAACTAGACATCACTTAGACGGTAAATCGTCACAGTGCTCATAGGTATTTAATCCATTTTGGCGGAGTGAAAGCATAATTCTCGCCAAACCTTATAGTCTTTTGTTCTGTACAGGGTTGTGGTTTGGCGAACATTATGCTTTCACGCCGCCAAAATGGATTAAATACCTATGAGCACTGTGACGATCTACCGTCTAAGTGATGTCTAGTTAAGTTGAAGTTTAGTATAGTCCTAGATAGTAACTTTTTTTTGTATAAAACTTATAGCAAATTTATAGATCTACAAATTTTGTGTAATATATTTTTCCCTACGACTTATTGTTATGAAGATATAATTGAAAAACTTAAAAAAGCAGCATTTTTACAAAAAAGTGTTTACTTTGATGCTACTTAACTCTTTACATAATAACTTTACAAAAGCAAATTGTTCACAAAAGTTGTAGAAAATTTAATATTATACAACTTTTGAGTTTAATGTTTGTTTTTAAAATGCATTGCGAAAGAGTTATGATCTATAAACTAAAAAACGTATTTTTTTGTGGTGCACCACGGAAAATACACAAAGCAGAGTAACTCCTTTGTTATTAGTCCTAGAAAATAAGTTTATATAGAAAACTTGTAGGAAATTTATTGTTCTACAACTTTTATTCACAAACTTTTTCTCTAAAACGTACCATTATGAAGATATAATCAAAAAACTTGACACAAATCTTAAAAAAGTAGCATTTTTACGAAAAAGTTTTGACTTTGATGCGACATAACTATTTACATAATAGGTCTACAAAAAAACTTAGTATACAAAAGTTGTAGATAATTTAATATTCTACAACTTTTGAATATAATGTTTGTTTCTAAGATGCATTGGCAAAGAGTTATGACGTATAAACTGAAAAACGGCTCAGTTTTTGGTGCACCACGGAGAACGCACAAGGGTTAGGAGGTCGAAAACTTGGTTTATAAACCACGGGACCGACCTTTATAACATATTAAAAAATCAGAACTACATAATTTTTTGCAAGGTAAGACGCCCTTTTCAGTCTCTATTCCCCGGACTTATATTAACTTCGATTTTATTTGTGTGTGTGCGGCGTGTAAATATGCAGATGGATAATTAACCCATTTGTCGTCATCCAATCGAGTTAAAACTTTGCAGGTAGATTTGGCGTCAATGACAATGCATTCCATAAAATTTTGTGAGCTGTCACTATCATTAAAAGATCACTTTTACACACGCTTCTATCTTCAGAATATTAATAAACCAACTAGCTGTCATTCAATCGTGCTGAAATATGACAGATAAATTCGTTGTCGATAAGGTTGCATTGTAACAAGTTTTGTGAGCTGTCACTGTCACTAAAAGCAGCTTTTATACACGCTTCGATTGGCGCTTAGGATTAATAATAAATCTACTTCCTGACATCCAATCGAACTGAAACTTTGAAACTGGGCTGGTATTGTCGATGACAATGCTTTCTATCAAGTTTTGGGACTGTCGCGCAAAGATTGCTTTTGCACGTGTTTCAATTGCCTTACATCAGACTTATCAGCTTTTACTCACGTTCTGTTATCCAGTTACCAAGCTTAATTCAAACATGTTCAATTTGGTTTTATTTAATGACTGAAACCTTTCCTATTAAGGTTGACGAGGCAAAATCTTCGAAGAGCTAAAAATTCTCCACTTTCCGTTATGTTATCCATTCGAGATGAATCTTAGCAAATAGAATCGTTATTGATTTTTTTGCATTTAATAAATCGATATCTTATTTAGAAATTTGCTTTCAAGCTTTTTTAAAAACTTCGATGAGTAAGATATATTATTCATTATTTCCTTCTGATTATGGTTTAATAAAAATAAGTACTTTCATACATACCTTTTGAAAGGATTTATATGATGAGGATTTTCTTGCTCTTAACTTATATTTGTTTAAAATTTACCATTTGCACTTAAAAACTTCGTAGAGAACGATAGATTATTTATTATTTTCCCGTTGATTATGATTTGAAAATATTAAATACTAGGGGCTCCGCCCCCTGCTCGCTCACGCTCGCCAACCCCCTGGATTACTATGCAATCCCCGCGAACCAGGCTCGTTCTGCTCGCTTCAAAGTGAGGTATTTAAAATATGCCCTAGAAAAAAGTTATTTCAGCTGCATAATCAATGAAATCCTTGAAAAGTGATGTTGTGCCATGAAACTGAAAACGTTGGATTATTTATGATGAGCTACGATACTTAGGACGTCATTATCTTACTGTTTATGTTGAGACGCGTTAAGCAGGAATAGTTTGGCAACGTAGCAGAACGTTTTTGGAAAACAATAAAAATAAACAATCTCGTACATATATTTCAAAAATATAAGTTATTTCAGAAAGCAATTTAAATTTATGGACTGGTTTTGTATGAAGTGCCCAAATAATTAAAGTTGCGCATCGAAATTTTTTAACGAAGCATTATTAGCAATCATATGTTTATATAATCCTTTTAGCGATGCTTAAAAAATGGCACAGTCAAACTGTTTATCCGCAATGCTGAAGTATTTATTCAATCGGTGTGAATATGATCATGGAAACCTTAATATCCTTAAAAGAAATTCCGTGCTCAGTTTTTATAACCATGTATCCGGAAAACGTTCATAATATATATGTTGTGGTTATTTGCCGAATCCAAACAAATCTGGCTTGTTTTAATTGTATAAGAAAAAGAGTTTCCGAAATTCTTATCCAAAAGAAATGTACACATCTTGCATCATTGTAAATATTAAATCAATACGTTTTAAATAGGCAATAATTTTTTTTTGTAGACTGTAATAAGAAAAACAAAATATAGCGAATCCAAGTGGTTTTCTGTTGCCAGTTGCATTAGTCAAATTTCGAAAGATATATTGTGATTGGCTAAATTTGGAAATTCGTGTATAAAATACATTTAGAAGATTTGTGATTGAATGTTTGAAGTCGTTGCCATTCTGCTAACAGAAATACAGCCGAATTTGGGAGGCACGCAAGAGAATATATATATATATATATAGATTTTTATAAAACCCGTGACATTTCGACAGTTTTGTAATGTTTAAACTATGGAACTTTTAATTTAAATTTCACAATAATACTGGTCACTGCTTTAAATTTTTTTATAGATTAAAATAATTTATCGCTAACGCTTTCATATGTTCATTTAAATTTGGAAAAAAAAAAAAAAAAAAACGCGAACTTTGTCAGTATTTTTGTCTAATTTTGAAAATAAATTTTACTAAAAATTAAAGTTGTCGACTTTGGTGAGATTTCTGGAGACAAAAGTAATTATCAGTTTAAAAAATTTAACTCGAAATTACAAACACAAAAACATAGCTTTTGCATGAGCTTATAAATACTTACAGCACAGAAGCCAAAATTAACAATATTTAACAGTATACATAAGATTAATTAGATGCAAATTCATCTGTTCATTTATTTTGGTTCTCGTGACCTGACAATTTTATTGCTGGGAAAAATCTTAACTATTCAGGAAACTCAGTTTTCATTGTTAAAAATCTTGATTATTGATAAAACCTTGTTTTCATCATTAAAAGAAATTCATTTTTAATACGCTTTTATTAGCTTCAGATGTATGTATGTAACGGAATCTTTGAACATGATTTTGACCCCCTTCAAAACGTCAGATTAACTCGAAATTTGGCATACTTATTAAGGACCGATGACAATTCAATAATTCAATAAGTTTGTCGCTTTATCACAAGGATTAACTCGTGTTGCCCTTGCGCCGTTAAATTCCTACCAACCAACCTTCTCCGGAATCGAACCTTGTGCCGTTTGAAAGATTTGTCGTTTGAACAACAGTTATACAAAGCGTGTTTTTTTTAGTCGCATTATCCTTACCAGGATCTTCAGGATTGGTGATTTTTCATATTCAGAGACACGGTAGTGTTTTGTACCAAGTAATACGGTGTGTACTAAGGCATACACGTGACTTAAATTTGAGACAAGCATGTGACTATTGGCAGAAACAACTGGAGAGTTTTGTACACTAACTAAAAAAAAATTATAGTTTACAGAAAAAATAATTAATAGTTTAAAAACTAAAAAACTACGCTTTTATAGAAAAGTGAACTAAAAAGTAGAAAATAATTTTAAATAAGTTTGAAATAAGAATAGAGTGATGAACAAGAAATATTTATTTTATCGTAAAAAAGCGTGGGGTGCTTTTTAAGATATTTTCAACAAAATTGACATCAAGCACCCCACGCTTTTTTACGATAAAATAAATATTTCTTGTTAATCACTCTATTCTTATTTCAAACTTATTTAAAATTATTTTCTACTTTTTAGTTCACTTTTCTATAAAAGCGTATTTTTTTAGTTTTTTAAACTATAAATTTTAACCCTTCATGTCTTCTTTGGTGCATTTTTATCGGAGTTTCGTGGGTTTCTCGGGTTGCTGAGGATACCTGGAAAAGCATTACCAGAGAGATTTGTATCAAAATCATTAAAGCCGTTTGCTGGAAATTGCTAAAAAACCTTCAATTTTTAATGGCAGGCACCTTATAAACGTACGCTATTTTGAAGAAAACGTTATTTACGTGTCTCATGGTTACTATGATTTTTACATAGTAACATAATCCATTCTGGCGTTATGCAGACCACAGAAGAGACTTATAACATTTTCCAAAAAACACTTTTGTGGACTAGGGGCTTTTCAAGAAGTACAGATAACCGAAAAAAATAGACATCGATTTTTTTACTCTCCGTGTAATAGTTTCATTATCTTATATAACATATCGGATAGTTGAGAGCAAAAATATAAACTTGTTACTTTCTTTTATGTTACTGTGTAACACGACACGACAACTTATGACAATGAAATTGTAATTTATGTGACACGACAATAGTTTTCTTTCAACAAGTCAGAAACACCGCTTAAAGTGAAACCACTTTGAGGGCGACAAACCCCAATGAGTGAAAGAAAAAAAAAGAGGAAAAAAAGAGGGCAACAGCACCAAACAATGCAACTTGGGACATTGACAACATTCAACTTGTTGAGGGGGTAGTTGGCGAACAACCCACTGTTAAAATCAAAGTTTCAAGAAAACTTTCACAGTTTATATCAGACTGAGTTACTGAGTTACATTAGCACCCGTCTATAAGAATTTGCAACTTGTCAATTCAACTCTGCTCTGTCTAGTTCATTGGTAATATTTTTACTTACATATATATTCTAAATTTATTAGCAATATAATTTTCGATTTATAAACAATAATAAACTTTTTTGTACTTCCGTGATTATGATTAAGTAACAGTTAGTAAAAACTCATCTAAATTGTAAGCTTAAAAATAATATATATATATATATATATATATATATATATATATATATATATATATATATATATATATATATATATATATATATATATATATATATATATATATATATATATATATATATATATATATATATATATATATATATATATATATATATATATATATATATATATATATATATATATATATATATATATATATATATATATATATATATATATATATATATATATATATATATATATATATATATATATATATATATATATTGTGAGCGTAATTCAGATATATAGCGTAATAAAAACGTAATTTAAATGTAAATTATATAAGGGAGTACATTTAAAATGTCTAAACTCACCATTTTGTGTAGTTTGAATGTCACTAAATAATTCTTAAATCATTTTATGCAAGATGTAACCGTGCTACAACCAAATGCTACTTGATAATACTTGTTTTTGGCCCTTCTGGCAAAAAGAAAATGTTTAGTTTAAGCACAACGGGTGTTCAAGATTATTTTAAATGTCACTTTTACTAACCACTAAGTTCTAGAGATATCAGTATTTTAATCATCATCATCAAATACTAATAAAAGACACAATAAAAGCTATAACTTGAATTTCTTCACTGAATTACCACGGCAACGATATGAAACAAGCTTGCAAGGACGTGACGACAGATATTTACGAAGAGCTGTGGCAACATTGGGCACAAGTTATAATTCATTTTAGTTAAAGGTAGCGTCAATTTATCGTCTGATTATGATTTTCGTAAACTTAACATGATAACCGTTTGGGCTATGACAATCTAAAAACGTTACTTTGAATTTAATTTTTTTTTTCTTTTACTGCAACTTATGTAATTTATTATTATTTTGGCACTTCAACCTATTGATATTTTTATAGAAGCTGGAATGAGACTGGAATCTAAATTCCCCTGATAAATGAAAATGAAAAAAATGCAAAGTACACATAAACAATCAAAGAACTTAACCTTATTAACTGATGGAGAATGAGGAACCAGTTCAGATGTAGCCAACGTAAATTGATAAAGATTCAGAACAAGAGTCATCTTTAGTAAAGTGCTCCACAAAACTATAGGTCCAGTTCAGAAAATCATACTCTGAAAAAATTTATAGGTAACTAACTATATGAAAACAACACAAAATCAAATGAAATGAGGATAAAATGCCAATCACAAATAAATATTTTATTTGCAATCGAATAATAAAGCGAAAACACAAGAAATAAAAAAAAAACATCACTTTACCTTCCACATAATTATAGGTCCATGTAATTTTATTAATTGATTGGGCACCATTTTCATGAATTACAGTAAAAATTTGGTCTTTCATGCTATCGCCTAGGGTTTTAAGCGTATTTTTGTCGAAATTCTCCCTTACACTTTTAATAGCTTGCTTTAATTGAGCAACCGATTGGTAAATCATGTTATTTTGTGTACAAGAAGTAGTTAGTACAAGTTGTAGTTAGGTGAGCATGCTGGCCAATCAATTACATTCACTTTGTTAGCAGACAACCATTGCTTCGTGCTTTTACTCACTAGTACTGATGCATTATCTTGTTGAAAGATAGGACGATTTCTTCGAAAGCGACGTAAATATGTATCGTAATATGCATCGACGTAAATCTTATAAAAATTCTCCTATTTTGTTCTGCATTTGATTGTTATGTGAAATCCAAGGAACACTAGAATATTTCTTGTTTGTAACCTTGTGACTCCTTAAAATTAGTTAATCTCCATCAGAATAACTTGTTTATCTGTGCTTACAATGATTCCCATTTTCAGATATATGACTTTATTTGAAGTAGGACATTTGAATATTCCTCATTTCGTACGTGGAAACCACTTCGGCCCTTTTTGTACCAAATTGACTGTATGGGAAGTGGGTCATTTGAAAATCTCTCGTTTCAAACTTTTGACATCTTTTCGATCCCTTAAATATATGGTTTATCGAGATCGGAATAACTTACTTTTCTATGCTTGCCCTTGTTGACATTTGTACCGAATTTCGAAGTGTGACTATAGTGGAGGTGGGTTATTTAAAAATCCCTCGTTTCGACATCTTAAAGTCGATTAATCGTGATCGGAATAGCTTACTTTTTCTATGCTTCGCCTAGTTGGCATTAGTACCAAATTTTAAAATTGTGACTATATATGAAATAGAAGAATTAGTGACGAGTGAGTGAGTGAGTGAGTCAGTCAATGAGGGTATAGTCTTATATATAGAGAGATGACCATTTAATACTACACTACTAAAATTGAAATGATGTCGGTCCTATATCTTTGGCCCCGACATGTAGATCAATATAATTGCTACGTTTTGTTTTATACTTACAGTTTACGAAGGAATGGGCAGAAGAAAATCGAAGTGTCTGGAATTTCAATGGCCTTGTGTTGTGCTTCTTTTATGCGTCTGATACATTTTTATAAAAGCAGATGCAAATTTTGCAATGTATCTGACATTTTAAAATTACCTCTTTAAATGTTCCATCCGAGGAGGAAAGAGAGTAACTGTCGATAACTATATGGAGCTTTTTAGTTTTGCATCCTAGGAATAGTTATTTTCCCCAGACTCATTCTAAGGTACGGTTAGATTTTAGTATAAAGTACTTTCCAATACAGTTGTTCACTGTTCATATAGCTTTGCCTCCTAAAATGGTGCCGATACTCGTCTTTAAATCAAATGAAACATCATTTAAGATATCAGGGTAAAATAAGGCTGTTTTTACAGATCTATGGTATCTGACTATCTGTGAACAATTTAACAGGAAAAGCCGAAAGGAAAAAGCATGTTTTACTAGCGAAATATTTCTTGTGAAACTCGACAAGTATCATTTCACTGTATTTCCCGAAGGTAAAATTTTTACACTCTTCTTTACTTGGATGAGTTGGTTAAAAAGTATTATACCTTAACATTCTATGGCTGAACTCACGAACTGAGATGCAAAATGCTTATATAGCATGTGAAACGTTTCGGGTTCAATTTCCAACATTCGCACCGATATACAAGGAAAGTTCGAATACTTCCGAAGTATTGGTTGCGAAGAGATTAGGCAAAATGTTAAGGTAATTTGGTAACACAAATTAAAATGTTCTATTATACATTGTGAAACAAATTAAAAGGTTGTGACATAAATTAAAATGCCGTGTAATACGTGCTTAATTTCACAAGAAATTAAGCGTAATGTGGAAAACGACCGATCTTTCAAAGCTAAAACGGGGCTTATTTTAGGGTGCATTTAGCTGAAGCAACGGTTGCTAAGATGAATGGATTGGATTTTCAAATGTGTTTGAAATATTAAATCAGAACCTTTAGTGCTTGTCAAAATGAACTTATTGTGGGTCGGAATGGTTCCTACATCCAGAAGTTTTTCTCGCCGTAGGCATTTTTGGGAACAAGGTGCCTTTAGAACAACCAACAAAATACTTATAAGTTCAGTTTAAATGTTTATTTCTGTACCGATCCCCAATTTTCCTTTGCACTAAATACTATATTAATATATGATTTACAAAGGCAAATTTTTAATCAACCAATTATTTTATCACAGTCTGCTCACCGCTATTTTACTTCTAAATTATTTCTTTTCATTAAGAATACTTCAATATGTTCGATGTATACAATTGATCGCAGTTTGAGTAATTGACATTTTTTTCTCAGGCATATTTTTCTAAATTATTATTTACTCCTAGTGTTTTCTGCCGTGTAGTAGAAATGTTAATCTTTAAAAGATAGATGGTGTTGGTCTAGGAAATGAAGAAAAAAAGATTCTTAACTTCATAATCTCAGGTGGATAGTACTGTAAAAAAGATCTCCACTGTTCAGCAACTAACACAACTTTTTAATAGAATTTGAAAATGATCCTACAAGGTTCAGATTAAATACTTTTGTCCTTTACCGCCCAGTGAATGAAGCCCTTTTTTGCAGTACAAACTGTCTGAAATGATATGGAAAACAGTCTTGACTTGATGAATGATGTTTTCCACTCTCAATAAGTTCTGTTAGACAGGGATTATATGTTGTTTTCCACCTTTTAAGCCGAAACTTCTAAACATTAACGAAATCTCATCTACTGTCGCTCCAGTTAAACAAAATAAGAAGATATTTTAATAGTGAAAGATCTAATGTTTTCCTAATTCTGCTTGGTTTCTTATTAAATAACAGTTCTTAACATTATATACCAATATTTTGATACGAAGTCACATAAGTCGTTTTATAATTTTGCAGAAAACTGCCCACAATCACTTTTGAATAAATATGCAAGTGGTTTGATTGTTTGGCCAGATAATATAGTGTAATTCAATCATATTACCAGGGGTAATTGTAGCCCCCAATATTTCTCGGCACCATAGTCTAACGAAGCCGAATTCGCAACGACAAATGTCCTAACTATCTGCGATTCTAGGACAGTGAAATAGGTAAGTGACGAAATAAATTTTCAAGAACAAATATTTAACTTATTGCTTCACAGACATTTTACATTAAAATGATAATTAGAAATAATTTTGTAGAAAATTAAATTGTCTTGTAATGAAAAATATTTGCGTACTAGTTTATTGTAATAAAAACTTAAATTCTTTAAGAGTTTTCAGAGCATCAAATTAAATAAGTTTTAGTCCACACAATATATTTTATTTTTTTATTTATTTTATTTTTGTAAAACTCGAAAATAAAATACTTGCAAATAAATATTGTTTCAGTTCATTTTGAAAGAGATGGATTAATTTTGGATGATATTCAATAAGGTTTTATTGATTGTTGTTGAATAGTAAATACGAATAATTTTGTACAAAATTAAATTGTCTTGTAATGAAAAATATTAGCGTACTAATTTATTGCAATAAAAACTTAAATGGGCAATTCTCTGGCTGACGCACGGGACATTTTGGTTCTTTTTTCTACTCATAAACAGATAAGAATTATAAAATTAAGATAAATCTAATAGTTATATTTTTATTTTATATCATATTACTTGGTGAAAAAGTTATATGGAAAACTAATTATTTTAAATAAATCAAATATGCATTTATATCGTACGTGTCCCGTGCGTCAGACGATATAAATGCATATTTGACCTAGTTAAAATAATTATTTTTCCATATAACTTTGTGACGAAGTAGAGCTATATAAAAAAAAGTATAATTGCTAGATTCATAATAATTTTAGAATTCTAATGTGTATATGAATAGAAAAAATGGCTAAAATGTCTCGTGCTTACAGCAAAGAATTGTCCAAATTCTTTAAAAGTTTTCAGAGCATCAAATTAATTAAAATTTAGCTCACACAATACGCTTTATTTTATTAATTCTTAAAACCAATGCAAAACTTGATGAAGTTTTACTGATTGCTGTTGAATAGTAAATATGAACTTACCTAAAACGAAATTTCTATATTATTGATGATATTATTAATTTTTTGGAGTATTTTTTTCTGCGTAACGGAAGAAACGTTTGAAGTTGAGCGTTTGAAGTATTCTTTTAGGTAACAGTAAAACCAGAAAGTAAATTGGGGAAAAAAGAACACACAAATTGTCAAATTGTTTGAATCCTTACACTTGGGTTGGTTGTTTTCAGATT
Organism: Linyphia triangularis; assembly: GCA_963978545.1. NCBI lineage: Eukaryota > Metazoa > Arthropoda > Arachnida > Araneae > Linyphiidae > Linyphia > Linyphia triangularis. The sequence continues at coordinate 60,657,315 of OZ021723.1, read as the reverse complement.
ATCTGGCACCGTCAGAAACACGAGGGCTATAATGCGCCGAAACATTCTTGATTAGACAAGCCAACATACATTTACAAACACCCATGCCTAACACGGGACTCGAACCCGTAACCTCGCGGTCTAGAAGCTAGCACGCTATCCACTATACCGTTTGGTCGGCCCTTACTTCTTGGGAAAAGGACAGTTTCTATTTTAGCTCAATGGTGACGCTTTTAAATTAAAGAGAAAAAGTTTACCAAAAAATTTCTAATATTATTTACTTTGAAGAAGTCATGAATTAATTATATTTGTGTGAATGAGGAGAGTGGGGACTTTGGACAGGTTTTAGACATTATTGCATGTGCACACAAAGCTAATATAAAATATGAAGAAAAAAAAGTTCTAAAAGAAACTTCATTATATCAATAAATTCAAACTAAATATACAATTAATGTGGGATTCCCCCCCCCCCCCCGACTCGAGCATTTCGGATCGCATTGGTTAAGAGCAGTGCTACGTCACTGCGTGACGTTGCTGCTTCCTGCCAGCCGTTTTTGTTTGAATTTCATTCCACGCTATGTAACTAAATTTGTAAGACGTTTAATGAAGAGCTCTTCGGAGCGATGTACCAAATGTTCAACAATAGCTTTCTTAAATTCCTCCTAGACACCGTTAAATAAACTATGTTCATGTTAAAAAGAAGATTTTATTTCAAACTCAGCATCCCTACAAATTGGGGGTTCGGCCGGGATTGATTTCTTTCTCAAGATTTGCTTTTCGAATGTAACAGATCAACAAATCTGCATCAAACTGAAAACCTGCTTTCACCTGAAGTTTTTTTTTAATTTCGAAGTGTCCAATGTTGTTCACGGTGCTCCAACCAGAAGTGTGCCTCTTCTAAACATTCCAGTATTCTTAGTGCTCCATTGTTCAGAACTGTCCAGTCAAGCCTATAGTTCCCGAAAGGACTTAAGTTTCAGTGACCAGTTCCTGTTTGGACATTAAATTCAAGTGAACAGTTCCTGTTTGGACTTGAAATCCTCTGTCCAGTTCTTGTTCGGACGTGAAGTGACTGCTGGAAGACGTTTGGAATTGCAGCGGAAATCGGAGTTCCAGATAAGCCATTTACAACTTTATTCAAAATATTTTATATTAATTTTAGTGATAATTAAGAATTTTAATATTTAGTTGGAACAATACTTAAATATTATTTTGTCACTAAGTAATTATTTTTTTGGAATGTGCTCTTTAAAATTGTTTCGTTTTAAAATACGTTATGTATTAACGATTTCGAAATAGAGAAAGCAAAAAAAAAAAAGTTGATCATTCTGTTTCGAGTATTTAAAATAGACAGGAAGTACCAGCTGTATTTGCCGTTTGATTTTTTATCTTTTCTTTTTAGGGTTGCTGAATAAAAAAATATTGTGTTGTCTTATTTTTTTTCTAATCATATGGCCTCTGCAACTGAAGTTTTATTTATTTTTTGTTGAACTAGTTTGGAATTATGTTTTTCAGAAAAGAGTTTTTGGAAAGATATTTTCTTTAATGTTACATGTAAATGATAAATTGGTGGAATCGTTGTGGTATTGTTTATATTTTGATAGGATTGTTTCATGTATTTATCAATACATGTTTCATATCAAATAATAGCAGTTGTTGTTATGCCACATTATAAAAGATAGAGTTTAATTGATTTGTGAAATTCTAGTGTTAATATTTCTTTGGTGTGCTTTTGTACTGTCGTCGTGCAGTGTTAACGGAAAAGTTAAAATGTTTTTAAAAGCATAAGCCAAAAGGCTGTTTGGGGAATATTAGACATTGTTTTTCTTAAGAAAAGAAAACTATTTAGAATTTCTAGAAATCTGTATTTGCAGTCGTAAAATAAGAGTTTGATTAATTTGAGAAATTCTGGTGGTAATATTTCTTTAGTATGCTTTTTACTGTCGTCGAGCAGTATTAACTTGAATGTTAAGGTATTTTTAAAGCATAAGCCAAAAGGTTGTTTAAGAAATATTGGGTGTAGTTTTTTTAAGAAAAGAAAACTATTTAGAATTTCTAGAAATCTGTATTTGCAGTCGTAAAATAGACAATTTTAAAAATAATTGAATTAATAATTTGTGAAATTCTGGTGGTAATATTTCTTTAGTATGCTTTTTACTGTCGTCGAGCAGTATTAACTTGAATGTTAAAGTATTTTTAAAGCATAAGCCAAAAGGTTGTTTAAGAAATATTGGGTGTAGTTTTTTTTAAGAAAAGAAAACTTTGGAATTTCTGTGACTTTGATTTAGCTACTCATTGGGAGTTAGTTTAAAATATATTTTTTTAAAAATTGAAGTTGCTATGCAATCAATTGTGGTTTGATAAATTGTATTTTGCAGTATAATTTATGTGTGTAATGATTTGTATAAGAATTGGTATATTAATTTTTATTAGACAGTATTATTTATAATTTCTAATTTAATGGTAAAGATTAATTAGTGGGTTGCTGTTTCTCTCTGCTGTTTTGATTGCTGAAACATTTGAATACAGTTAGGGATACTAATTAAAATTCCCTGGAATCGTCAGTAAGCTGAGGAAAGTTCCTTGTAACGGTTCATTCTTATTTAAAGTTTAAACCCACGTGAAATATAGTTGAAAATTATTAAAAGGTTAATATTTTCGCATTATTTTTGTTCGAAAGTTATCATGTCGTATTTAAGTAAGGGTCGTAAGACTGACTTAGTTGAGGTCGCTGAGGACTGGGTTTGACTCCGGCTGATGGAAGTAAGGTAACATATATCAGAAAACTGATTTTAGAAAGTGATGACTATGATGAAGAAACGACGCGTATAATTTTGAATCGAATCATCGAAGAGAGGACGGAGCAAGAGGTACAAACCCGAGAACGTGAAGAGAGGGAAACTCGACTTGAGATACAACGCTTGGAGGTTCAGCGCATGCAACTGCAGACTGCTGCTGTGGTTCCAAGACGAAGTGAAGAAACTCAACAGAAGATCCCGCTTGCTCAGATAACACCTAAATTCGATGAGAAAAAAGACGAAATGGGGTTGTTCCTTGTCAACTTTGAAAGACGCGCAGAAATGGCTAGAGTTCCTAAGGAAGATTTGATAGCCTACCTACTTCATGTGATGCCATCAGATATCTCGAACATGCTTGCTCGAGAGTCGGTTGAAAATGCAAACAATTTTGATTATGTCAAAGAGTTAATTTTGAAGAAATACAAATTAACCTCTGAAAAATTGAAGAACTTGTTTTATCGACATGTCAAAGGTCCAGATAAGACATGGAAGAGCTACGCACATGAGCTGAGCTGCTATTTTAAAGAATGGATAGCTGATTTAAAAGTCGACTCTTTTGAAGACTTAGTGGACTTGCTCATCACTGAACAGTTAAAATTTAGAGCTCCAGAAGACATAAAAGAAAACTTTTTCAAAGAATGGTTAAATCTGAAAAAGCCAGACGATCTCGCTGAAATGTTCGATGAATTTGAAAGTTTGAAGGAGAGTCTCACAAAGAGAAATTTTCATGGGAAACCTTACAGAAAATTTAGTGAAAATCGCACTAGTCAAGAGCATTCAGGCTACAAGGGATTGAGGCATGTTAAGTCTGAAACTGAAGACAACAGACCAATGTCTGGTCAACGCAAGTTTCACGGACAGAAGAAGCTCCTTTGCTTTGAATGTGGTTCTCCAGAACATCTGCTTAATTCCTGTCCTAAAGTGGTTCGAGACAAGAACAATAAGGCTGAGAAAGATCGTGAAAAAACACCTGAAACACACCTGGTGCAAGTTGCCGTAGAATCAAATGAACCCAAACGTTATCCGGATGTCGATCTTAATAAATTTGTGAAGAAAATCAAATTGGGTGAAGTAACCGCTACAGCACTTCTAGACACAGGAAGTACACGTAATATCTTACGAGATGACATCTACAGAAAAATTAAGCCTCTTCCTTTACTGTCGAAAAATACATCAGTTTTGACCGGCCTAGGCAAAGGTCTAGTTAGAACCATGGGATCGTTCCAGCAAGTAGTCGACATTGACGGACATGTGTGCCGACTTGACTTTCAAGTTATCCCTGTTGAGGATTTCAATTTTGAAGCCATCATTGGGTCAGCATTTTTAGCTCATGCTCCCTGTCCTTTTCATGAGAAGACTGAAACTCTCTTGGATGAGTCAGCTGAATGGATATTCTTAACAGAAGGATGGAACAGAGAATGAGTTGGATCTTAATCATATCAAAGAAGCAAATCTTCGTCAATGTGTAGCAGACCTTGTAACCTATTACCAACCGAAGAAAACTAAGTTCACTGATATTTCAATGAAAATCATTTTAGAAGATGAAATACCAGTTTACCAAAGAGCCCGTCGACTATCGTTTTCTGAACGACAAGAAGTCAACAAGCAGATAGACGAGTGGTTGAAGAATAGAATTGTTCGTCCCAGTTCATCAGATTATGCAAGTCCTGTGGTACTTGTCAAGAAGAAAGATCTCACAACACGAATCTGCGTGGACTACAGACAATTAAATCACAAGCTAGTTAAAGATAGATTTCCGTTGCCCTTGATTGAAGATGTTCTTGACCGGTTGCAAGATGCCAGACTGTTCAGCACCTTAGACTTGAAGAATGGATTTTTCCATGTGCCAGTTGAAGAGAACAGTCGCAAGTACACATCATTCATTGTTCCGGATGGACAGTATGAATTTTTAAAAGTTCCTTTTGGACTCAGTACAAGTCCAAGTGTATTCCAGAGATATGTGTACAGTGTATTTAGAGATCTAATGAAAGAAGGCGTTATTGTTATTTATATGGATGATTTGATAATTCCATCAAACGATGAAGCAGAAGGTGTAGAGAAATTGAAAATTGTTCTTCAAAGAGCATCCGAATATGGACTGGAAATAAAGACAAAGAAATGTCAGTTTTTAAAGCACTCAGTAGAATTTCTGGGTCACATTGTTGAAAATGAAACAGTTCGTCCATCGAGTGAGAAGACACTCGCCGTTAAAAAAATTCCTATTCCAACAAATGTTAAGCAAGTACAAAGTTTCCTTGGCCTCACAGGTTACTTCAGGAAGTTTATTAAAGGTTATTCGAAGATCGCAAAACCCCTTAGTGATCTCCTTCGAAAGGACTGTCCATTTGTGTTCGGGTATGAGCAAAAGGATGCCTACGAGAAACTTAAATCCCTTCTCGCCACAAGCCCCGTTTTACATCTATTCAAGCCAGGTCGAAAAACTGAATTGCACACAGACGCCAGCAAAGAAGGTTTCGGTGCCGTACTTCTTCAGGAGTCTGACGATGGACAATTACATCCCGTCCATTTCATGTCTAAAAAAACCAGTCCAGCGGAAGAGAAGTATATCAGTTATGAATTGGATGTTCTCGCAATTGTAGAAGCCTTAAAAAAGCTGCGGGTGTATCTGATGGGAAACAAATTTAAAATCGTGACAGACTGCTCTGCTATTCAGATGACAATGAACAAAAAAGATCTAGTAACCAGGATTGCAAGGTGGGCTCTACTTTTAGAAGAATTCGATTACGAGATAGTTCATAGACCAGGGCAAAGAATGAAACATGTTGATGCCTTGAGTAGAAATCCAGTAATGATTATTGATGAAACTGTAACTGCAAGATTGAAAGTTGCTCAATGCAAAGATGATTACATAACAACACTGAAATCATTAGTAAAAGAGGACAGCTACCAAGAATATTTCTTGAAGAATGACATTTTGTATAAATACGAAAATGGTCGAGAATTAATTGTAGCACCAAAAGGGATGCAGACTGAATTGATTAAATCAGCCCACGAAAAAGGACATTTTTCAGTTGCGAAAACAAAAGAAATTGCAAAACGAGACTTCTTCATTCCTGATCTTCATTCCCAGACTGAAACAGTGGTTGCCAATTGCATACCGTGTATCTTGGCAAATAAGAAAAGCTGCAAGAAAGAAGGAATGTTGCATCCGATTCCCAAAGAAGATTCGCCTTTGCATACTTATCATGTGGATTTTATTGGACCGATGACTTCCACGAACAAACAGTATCAGCATATACTAACTGTAGTGGATGCTTTCACCAAGTTCGTTTGGCTCTATCCTGTAAAGTCGGTATCAGCTGAAGATGCATTGGAAAAGATTAAACTCCAGCAAAAAACCTTTGGTAATCTCGTTCGCATTATTTCTGACAGAGGTTCCGCTTTCACGTCAAATGCCTTTAAAGAATATTGTGATACTGAAGGTATTCAGCATCTACAAATTACAACTGGAGTGCCTCGTGGAAATGGTCAAGTTGAGAGAATCCATAGAACATTAATACCCGCCTTAGCTAAACTAGCTTTCGATGAACCGACAAAATGGTTCAAGTATGTCTCAAGAGTACAGAGAGTGTTAAAAAGTTCAGTTAGTAGAAGCACCAAATACACTCCATTTGAATTGTTAACTGGTATTAAAATGAGGAACAAAGAAGATCTCATTGTAAAAGAAATCTTAACAGAAGAAATGATGGATTACTACAACAACCAAAGGAATCAACTCAGAAGAGAAGCCAAAGAAAACATCCTTAAAATCCAAGATGAAAATAAAAAACAGCATGACAAAAAATGCAAAAAGGCTATTATCTATAAACTGGGTGATTTAGTAGCTATCCAAAGAACTCAATTTGGTACAGGACTGAAGCTAAGACCCAAATTCTTCGGCCCATACGAAGTCACCAAAGTTAATGGTAGGGACAGATACGAGGTAGCTAAAATAGGGAATCATGCAGGCCCAAATCAAACCACCTCTTCAGCTGACCTCATGAAACCATTTGGATAGTCCCTTCTAAAAAAAAAAATTGTTTTCATTATAAGTATAATTGTGTTTGTGTATTCTTATATACTAATAATGTGTTCATATTCATAACGATATTTAAAATGCACAATTTAATGTTCAATTGTATAATTACTATAAAATTATGTGTGTTTGTAAACGATTCGCAGTGCTCTTGATAAGTATTTTAATTTTTTAAGTTTTAAGTACGCCGCTGTGGTCAGCGACATGTCAGGACGGCCGATTTGTGGGATTTCCCCCCCCCCCCCCGACTCGAGCACTTCGGATCGCATTGGTTAAGAGCAGTGCTACGTCACTGCGTGACGTTGCTGCTTCCTGCCAGCCGTTTTTGTTTGAATTTCATTCCACGCTATGTAACTAAATTTGTAAGACGTTTAATGAAGAGCTCTTCGGAGCGATGTACCAAATGTTCAACAATAGCTTTCTTAAATTCCTCCTAGACACCGTTAAATAAACTATGTTCATGTTAAAAAGAAGATTTTATTTCAAACTCAGCATCCCTACATTAATTACTGCAACAAGAATATAAGGAAAACTCATTTTTAAAACATCATATGAAGTGGATCAAGCAAGGAGCCCCTTTGGGTGTAGCAGTTTGAACCTCCAGGAGGGGCAGGTCGAACCCATGCGAAATACTTCTACAAAATAACAGAAATCATTAATGTTGTTGCACTGAAAGCTTAGGATTAATATTAAACTCAGGATGACCACTTTCTCTGGACACTTAGGAACACATCGACTGACAATTAAAATTACTAATAGACTGAGAGGCGACTGCAATTTTTGGACCTCATCGAACATTATTCTGAATTTTTTATAGAAACTGGAGAAAAGTGAGTAGATTACGAATCCACTGGTCTGCCGTGGCAAAAATGGCCGAAATTAGTCAAAAATCGACTTTTAATAAGTTGAACTAAATCCAATTGCCAAATGCGCCATAACTTGCCAAATAATGAGCATTTTTTTTATTTGGTAACCCTCACTCTTTAATTTTCAATTAAGAAGGTTGCAGACGATTCGGATGTGTGGCGATGGCTTACTTGCATCTTTCACAAATGAGCCAAATTGGCAATAAACATTACGTCACTGATGACGTAACTGATGTTGCCAATTTGGCTTACTTTTAAAAGATAAAAGTTTACCAAGCCAGAGATCAGAAATCGTTTGCGCTTTTTCTCATTGAAAATCAAAATGCAGTGGGTTGCTAGACGAAAAAGTTTGTTCTCTTTTTGACAAGTTATGGCATATTTGGCAATCGGATTTTAGTTCAACTCATTCTACGTCAATTTTTGATCAGTTTCGGCCATTTTTGCCAAGGCAGACCAGTGGATTCGTAATCTACTCACATTTCTCCAATTTCTATAAAAAAATTCAGAATGATGTTCGATGAGGTCCAAAAAGTGCAGTCGCCTCTCGGACTATAATGTCAACAATGAAATGCAACCTCGACTAAACCTTCTTAAAGAAAGCAGTTGTTGTTGGTTTTGAAAAACACATTACAATGTTATTAATATTTATGTTACTTTTATGTTACTTATTTTGGTTTAAAACATCTTTCAGTTAGTTTAGAAAAAATTATTTTTCATATAGGTGTTCCTCATTTTCTCTAGTTCGATTAAATATTTTTCCAACATAATAAAGGTTTTCTGTTTAGCATTTAATGGATTTAAAGATATTAAAGCAAAATAACCATATTCTGTCTCTTTAGAATTCCTGTTAAAGACATCTGTTGTAAGTTGTACCATCTTAAAATTTGATGCTTGAATCGTCAAACAAAACATAAGGGTTTTCAGCCTCATTTTAAGAACTGTATGATCTGATTTGTATATTAAAGTTCTTTTTGATCTCCTAAGTTTATTTATTCTTGATTAATTAATATAAAGTTCCTTTTATCAATATAAATGAAAAAAATAAATAAAATGGTTTATTATTTTTTATTTTAACTGAACTTTACTTTTGCACATTTAAAAATTAAAAATTAATAACATTTTTTAACTTTGTGAAAAATAAAATTTATTATTACTAAAATGCTATATGATTTTTGGTTTGATATTTGACTTAAAATTTAAATTTTTCTCTAAATAAAATTTAATGCTCTAATAATTCAATTCATTAATATTTTTCAATTGATATTTAAATCAAATAGTCTATATATATGTACATGTCTGTCTTAAAATTTAAAGTTCATAAATCAAATAAAAATTATTCTCTACTATACATAAAACAAACATAACTTTAATGATGGGACAGATTGAACTTAGGTTCTAACTGCCTGGTTTCTTGTGGTTCTATGTACCCCACTGGCAGTCATTTTAAAATATTTACTTTGATTCCCTTATGGTGTGACATTTAGATTTAAAACTATGACAAAAATCCTTATCTAGAAGATTACAATCTGTTTAGTAAAAGAAACTAATTAAAAAACATTAATCAATTTTAAAATAAGCCGTTTATTTATCGATAAAATTTTACTTTCATATCTTGATTTTAAACAGGTTGGTTGGTTCTTTTCAGATTACCTGGCGCCGTCAGCAACACGAGGGCTATAATACGCGAAACATTCGTCCTTCGAGATTTTAAACAGAACATTTTAAAATAACAGAAAGCAAGAGAAATAAACAATGCTTTACATGAATCATATATTTATTTCTAGTTTAGTGTACTGAGGTGAGATCTAATGTGAGGAAGTAAAACTAAAGGAATAAATGCCAATGGTTCATGGTGCCCCCATGCTCAAGATGCCCAACTCTCCCCTATACTATTTTATAGTAAAACTTAAAAACCTGAAATTATTCGCTACTTTACTCATTTTAAAATTTAGAATAAGATGCAAAAATTGGAACTGGTCCAAATTTACAAAACGCTAGGGTCCATTTAAATGCATTTTTTTTTTTTTTAAATAAATTCCAAGTTTATTTGGAAATGAAACATTGTTACAAGTAAGCAGTAATTAATCACAGTCCAATGAATAAATTTAAGAAAAGAGTGTAACAATGTTTTAAATGTTAAAGTTTACGGCGACATGGGGAATTTTGAAGGGCCGTAACTTCGAAACCCTTTGTTGGAACGAGGCCAAAAACATTCTACTTTCCCAGTTAATACATGACCCATCTAATGTAAAAATAATTCAACTGACTATCGCGAAGGGACTAATTGATTACAAGCGAGCTACTAATCTAATATTATTATTTCTCCTTATCCACAAATCGAATGTTTATCTAATTTGTTGAAATTTGAGAAGTTTTCAAAGTTCTCAAACAAGCTTGTTTAAATTGATTTAACAATAACAATTTCATATACCATAATTTCGATTATTTTTCTAGCTAAATATGGTTTATATTTAAAATTATCAATATGTAATAATAAAACAAGGTGCCTGTGTATCTGTCTGTCTTTCCGTCTGTCTTTCCATCTGTCTGTGTATCTGTGGATCTATAAAAAGCCACTTAAAATTGGAGTGGATCTCTGAAATTTTCGGAATAAGTAGTTTTGGCCTTCTAATTGTACCTTTGATGAACAGAATGTTAAAATTATAATTAGTTCTTCTTTAATTAATATTGTTGATTAATTTTTTTACAAAGTGACTTCAAATAGCAATACAGCTCTGAAATTTTCAACATAAATAGTTTTAGACTTCTAGCTGGACTTAAGGAAAGCAGAATGTTAAAATTTTAATTAGTTATTTTTAATTAATTGACGAATTTTTACAAAATGACTTCAAAAAGGGCTACAGCTCTGAAATTTTCAACATAAGTAGTTTTAGCCTTTTCATTGACCTTTTGAAAAATAGAAAGTTAAAATTTTGATTAGTTCTTTTTTTAATTAATTTTTTAATTTGTTTTTTAATTAATTAATAAATATTCCGCAAATTGATATCTAATAAAACTACGGCTCTGAAATGTTCACCATAAGTAGTTTTGGCCTTCTAATTAGACTATTGAAAAACAAAATTTCAAAATTTTGATTATCTTTTTTTAATAATTTTTTTAATTAATTATTATATATTTTACAAAACGATTTCTAATAGGGCTACAGTTCTGAAATTTTCAATATAAGTAGCTTTGACCTTCTAACTGGACTTTTAACAAAAATAATGCTATTTTTTTTTTTTTTTAATTTATATTTTCACAAAAAGCGACTTCTATTAGGACTAGAGCTCTGAAAATTTCAACATAAGTAGTTTTGGTCTTCTAATTTTGCTTTTTACAAAGACGTGTTAAAATATTCTCAAAGGGATGTTGTATTATTGTATTAACGGGAATTTTTTTTTCTTTCTTTTTTTCTCGAGGGGGGGATTGGCTTCTAATATTTAATATTAAGGGTATACTTAGCAATTAGTTTTTAGTGAGTGAAGCGAGTTTATGTGCTTACGCAGCAATGCACTTTTCTGATGGCGTAGCGAGCTCATGCTTGCATAGCAATGAATATTTGAACGACTGAAGTAAGCCTGTGCCTTATGTGTCAATGAACTTCTCAACGAGCGAATCAGCTTGGTTTTGCGTAGTAATGAACCTTCCTGTGAGCGAAGCGCCAAATGCTGGGACCTATACTCCAATGATGGGTCACCGCAACGTGGGACCACGCAGCTAGCTAAAAAATTGCATATGGTAAAATTTCGTATCAAAGCTCGGGTATTCAGCTACTATATATATAACAAATTATTGAAAAAATAATTAAAAATTACTGTTGGAGCCCACAAGATGGCAGTAACATAACCTTGTTTTTACTGAGAGAGTGTACACTTCTTTCTAAAGATATTGTTAATACAAATACCAGCGCAGCCATATGGTCCAGAGTTCACCAAAATGCGCGAAATCTGTGTGAACACGCATTGAAAATCAATTTCACCCCCATAGAATTAACCTCAGTCGCGAATTCACGCATCGGCACATCATGGTTAAACTTTTTGAAATAATCCTCCCATTTTATAAAATCAGAGATCATCCTAGCCGTTTTCTAATATTAAGACTTTCCTAAACTAAATGTTCAATGAACCGTGCTATTTGGGTATTTGATCGTAATCTGCAGTAAGAATTACACCAACTCTCATTGTTGTGTACTTTACTACTTCTGTGTCTTAGTCACTCACTGATCGACACTTGACAGTTATCCTAAACCAATAATAAAAATTTAACCAGTTACTGTTAAAGATTTTGGTTGTAGATTTCAGGAAAAGTATTGTTAAATGAAGTAATTTATTTTATTGATTTAAAAAACGTGTAGTATATAAGATTCATTGTACTTGTGCTGATTTATAAATCTGAACCCAAAAGTAAAGGGCACTAGAATATGTTGAATACGAAGCATTTTATAACAACTAATGTAAGTGGCTTGTTCGGCTAGGGGATGATGGATTCTTTGTAGTCATTATCCAAGTTGTAGTCACCGGCTGCAATGACAGGTATATGGTTTCAGTCGTCCCCTTGCAATATTGATTCCCAACTCAGTTAATCTAATTAGTGAATTGAGAATAATTAAGGATCTGTTATTATCATTGCAATTACTTATTTCCAAAATAGGTAGATAAGTAAAGAGGTTATCATGTTAAGACTACAACTGAAGTAAATAAAATATCTCCTAAAAGCTATGTCATTGTGACCTATAAGTTTTTAATAAAAAGCGAAAGGAAATATGACTTCTCATTTTCTGCAGGGGTGATAATCGTTATTGTAAACACGTTGAGTGTTAGTTTTAAATATGACATTACGTTTACATATTGCGCCTTTGCTACAAAACTTGTAAATATGACAACTAAAAAATCTTCATTTTGAGTATAAATCTGTACAGAATCTGTACGAACTTTCTAGTTGAAAGGTACAGTACCCAAAAAAAAACAAAAAACAGAACGATGGCTATATCTTTTGTTCTAATTGTTGAAATAACAAACAAAAGGTACCGTTGTAAATCGTGAAAGGTTTTTAATAATTGTATGTAGTTTTTTTTTTATCATGAGGGGTCATCTACATATTAAAACAGAACCAAACTTTAAAAAGTTCAATAGCAACCTCATAATATTATTCCATATTTGGATTCAGCATTAAAAAAGAATGCGAAAAACAAAAATTCGTAATTTTCTAATGAATGGTTTGTAATTTAAATGATAAAAAGAAAATGATAAATTAATGTTAAAAAAAAGTTGTTTTTTTTGGCCATAAATACTTAAATAATTAATATATTTCAGTAATTTTTTTTTTCAAAAGGTAGTTTGTAAATGGCCAAACATAAATAGCAATCAGCTTTTGAATCAATTTCTTTTTTAATAATTAATTATTAATTAATAAAACAATTAAAAAAAATTTTGAATAGAAATATATATATTTTTTTTGCTTTCATTAGATTTACCATGGTCTAACCCCCCCCCCCCCCATAATTTTTTTCTTTCCATTTTGACTATTAGTTCTCGATTTTTTAGAGAAAATGTAAAAAACGCTCACTTTAAGGGACCGTATAGTAGACGACTTTTGAAAACTATCAAAGATTAATTCAAGGTAAACTAGAGGTGTGGAAAATCGCATAACGTTCAATTATCGTATAACCGATAGTTAAAACTAAGAAACACGCTTTAATAGGAAAGTGAACTAAAAAGTAGAAGATAATTTTAAATAAGTTTGAAATAAGAATAGTGATTAACAAGAAATATTTATTTTATCGTAAAAAAGTCAATTTTTGTAAATATTTAATGACAGATATTGGTAAAAGTAGAGCCATTATGAAAATATCTTAAAAAGCACCCCACGCTTTCTTACGATAAAATAAATATTTCTTGTTAATCACTCTATTCATATTTCAAACTTATTTAAAATTATCTTCTACTTTTTAGTTCACTTTTCTATTAAAGCGTGTTTCTTAGTTTTTTAATCTATTGATTATTTTCTACTTTTTAGTTTGATTTTCTATTAAAGCGTGTTTTTTAGTTTTTTAAATTATTAATTATTTTTTCTGTAAACTATCAATTTTTATTTTTTTTTATTTGCTTTCTTAAATTTCATTTATTTAAAACAACATTTTTTAAGCAATTTCAATAAGTTATCCTTTAAAAATTTTAATGAATCATGTGACTTTTTCATTTTATAAATAATTTCAACGATCTAGTTACATTTGTGTTTATAGTGAAATATTTCTGTAAAATATTCATCCTTTGCTAAATACTGTTTACTAATGCCTACATTTAATATTTATTAATTTTCTAATTATCAGTAGTATTCGTTATATTTCTGCAATTACAGTTTTCGATATTTTATTTATTTCGTGTGAAGAATGCACATCTTTAATGTTGTAAATAAATTATGTTACTTGTGTGTTTACTTGCTATTTTTGTATTAATCTTAAACATGACACTATAAATCCAAGTACTTTCTATCCAATTTTAGACTAATACTTGTATTTTTTAATCTTCGTGAAACGCGCCACATTAACCGTTCGATTTCTCCCGCTGTGAAGAACTTTAAAAATACCTTTCGTTTTATGGAAATTCTCCCTGAAGATCGGTCAAAAAATGGTCGAAATATTTTCGCTCATAAGTGACGTGTTTTTCAACAAAATGCATTGAAATTTGGTATACATGGTAAATGATGTATTCTGAATCGAATGAAATGATAAAAAATAAGGGTTCGTATTGAAATTTTCGAAGATAGCGTTACTTTTACTTAGTATACGGTCCCTCAAGAAAAAAAATTGCATCAGATATATAGAAAATCGTAAGCAAAACATTTTGGTGCAAACCGTAAGATTCTACGATAATTAGAACCGAAGATATAGCCATCGTTCTGTTTTTTTTGGGGGGTACTGTACAAGATTGCTTACAATTATAATTCAAGTTGAAACTGACTTATGCCATTTTACCTGATTGAAGTGCATGTAGTCTGTGATTTTGTGCACACTTTAACTCAAAAATAAAGAATTTTTAGTTGTGCCACTATTGTAGCAAGGAAGCAATTTGTAGGTGCTCAAAATGAATACCTAACATATTTAGGTACACATGCGGTCAAAGGTTAAAAGCACACTCGCCAGAGTCTTGGAGTTCATGGGATAGGACCAGTGTGCTGCCATAATACAAGGTATCCATAAAAGAATTTCCAAGTCAATGGTACATTATAAGAGTTTAATTTAGACAATTTACAACAAATCATTAATCAAATTGAAGGTAAATTATCCTAGTTTTTCTTACATTATTAAAGTCATAATTAAACATTTGTGTATATAAATTACACAAATAAAATACTATTAAAACTTATAACTCGGATATTCTTTTATGAACATGCCGTATTAAGTGTCTGGACGGGGACGAACTGCTGCATGGTAAATCCATCGATATACTCTTGTTGGTGTGGATGTGGAGGGAAAGGAGCTAGTTCAAGTATCACCCTCTTGTCATCTAACTAAATTTAAACTTGTGAGACTTAATTGTTGATGTAGTTGGTGTTCAGGGGCGGTCAAAGCAAATCTTTAACAATAAGCGAGAACAATTCTGGCACCCCCCCCCCCTCTCCCATCCCCAGTTTTATTAAACTATTATCTCTTTCCAATTTTTAGAGTTATGGATCCAATAATCTTTAAAGATTTATATTCTATGCAAATTGCAAATTAATTTTTAAGTATTAAATTTATTTAAAGATATGTTTAAAGCCGCAAAAATAACAATTAGTCGGCAAAAGCAGAGAGAAAGAGAGTGACATTTAAAATTCACATTATATTATTGAGATATGTTATCCGTGTTTCCACTTCTACTAATATGCATCACAACTTTTATTAAAAAAAAATTAAGAGTTTGAAGAGGCTAATTCATGTTCTTTAACATATAAGTACTATAATTATATGAGAAATATTATAAACGTGTAAATTTATAAAAAAAATATGTTTCAGCACATTTTGAAAACAATTACTGCATTAGAGAACTAATTTAGCAGTTGTATAACATCACGTATTTTTTACAAGCTAAAATGAAAAGTAAATACAAAGAGGTTATAATTTAGGTGCTTCATTTAATGTTTTTAAACAGTAAAATTAAAAATAAAGAACAGATTAAAACATGATATACTTGTACTTACAAAGTTTGGCAAAATAAAATTATAAATTTACTTTTAAAACTTACCACAAAAGGCCACACACAGAGAGCAAATGCCCTCTCTACTTTCAAAGAAACGTATGCCAGCTTCTAAATAGTTGAAGGGGAGGGGACACCAAGTCATTCTAAGAAATTTTCTCCCTTCGGTAATAAACGACCCCCCCATCGTCCTTCTTGTTGACCACCGTACATGATTTTCGTTATACTAGTCGGGACAAATGGGCATCTCTTTTGCCATCTACAATGGTCACAGTGTCAATCTGACGTATTGGTACTAATTGAGTTCACTGGATTATGAACAACCATTCCAAGAAACAGGGAACTTTATAGTGCTGATGAGTCTTGCACAGTGGTTTGAGGGTCGTATGGCCAAGACCTCACATGCACATTTTATTGCCGTCTCTGTCTGATGCTTTTTTAAGAAGTTGGTCAGTAAGCGATTCTCACGACCTATTGGCGACAGTTACATCTACCACTTAGAAAATGGGGGCAAGCCAAGATCCCCCATCCTTTCTGTGTTGTTCTCCCCTCTGCATTTTAAATGAAACGTGTTACATCTTCGTGCATTTTTGCAACTGAAAGCAGCTTTTTCTTAAAGGGGAGGGGGTGGTTCTTATCTTTTTAGTAAGTTCCTTGAAGCTTAGGTAGAATATTTGAAACTAGAATTTTACCTCATTCTCCAAAGGGAATAATCAGAGTAAGATTTTTTAGGAAATTTACACATTTTAAAGAAAATAAATGTTGAAAAATTGAGTCAAAGTTCTAGAGCTAGAGTTTCCCTCTAGAATAGTTGAGGATGTAAGTGAATGTTTTTGGAAAGTCGGGGAAAAGTAAAGCCTCGTTTTGTTTCGCAAAGGGCGTCGCAAATGCTAAGGACGGTCCTGCTAACAAATATTTACAATGTAATGTTAGAAACTATACTCTTTTTTTTTTTTTTTTCTTTCTTTCTTACATATCCATCACCTAAGAGAGTTTTCATGTTAAAAAATATAGGCTTTTTTATATTCATGTTGATTTTCAAATCTATTTTTAACAATTGACATATAACTAAATGGAAAAATTATTTTAATATTTTGAAAAGATGTATTTAAAAAATAGCTTGACTACTTATACAACTATGTAATTTAGCAGTTCTACAATGGCTCAAACCCTAATAGGGATTTCGTTCTAGTTTGACAGCTTGAAAGACAATCATTAAACTTTAACAGACATGCTATAATTTCGCAGAAAGCGGTTTTCCGCTTTTTTCACAGGAATTTCGGTCACTACTAAGATCGTTGCAAAATCTCAAAAATACTTCATCGTGTGAAATTCAGCTATTTTATAATCAACTTTAAATTGGGAAAAACTTACCGTAATTTTGTCGTTTACATATTAAACATCTTTAATAAAGATAACTACAGGTGTGTATATATTTGTCAAGTATCCTATTTACTAATATATATTGCATCTGCAGTATATCGTTAATCTAAATAAGAAATGCTTTAACAATAATAGTGCTTTAAGAATGTAAAACGTTCCTCATATTAATTTATAAGTTTTCTGTAAAAAGATTTAAAATGATATCTATGCTAATAATTGTTTTTGTCATAATAAAAATTAATTATACAAAACAACTCAAATTATCAGTATTATTATTTCAACACATGCATATATTGCTCGTTATATGATGCATCTAGCAAATTAAACTACTAATGTTGTTTTTATGATCGAATAAAAATAAAATGTAGAATTAACTTGAATTGAAGACTAGAAATGGAAAATGACCCAAGTACCGAAATCATCGAAAATCTTTTTTTTACAGAAAAATATCGTTAAGACTAAGCTAAACAAAGTGGAGAACGCCCAAAGTGCGAACTTCAGTAGCAATAGTTAAAATTCAATCTGATGCGTAGTCATAGCCTTAAGTACCAATGCGAGTGTTTCTCATTTTCCCTTTTAAAATAATAAAGTATTATTACTCGACAATAAACCATAACGTTTTCCCTTTGTTATATTCGATTTATTGCGAATTTACCAGCTATTGTTGTAAATTAAAGAGATTTGAAAGTATGTACTGCGTTCCATTGGATTATTATATCGACTAGCAATTTGCACAACATTTCGGACCTTATCCAAAATATTTTTAAAATACGTGGATAAGCGTTTCAAAGCAGGCAGTGATAGAACAAAGGTAAAGAGATTTCAAAGATGTATCCTTCTGGTACCACCGATTGCTAGCTCTTTTCGAGGGTTCCATAACGGGATCAAGAAATGGGACAAAAATCACATTTCTAACCGATAAGGCACAGGGGCGCTTTTTTCCTTTTGAAGAGGGGGGCGCTTTTTTCATTTGAGGAAGGGAGGAAGCACGTTTGGGAGACACATTTTCTTTTATTTAATCCTGAAAGTGTTAATGTTCAATTTGAAAACGGACTGATTCAAGAAAAAATCATACAGAACTTATCTTTTGGCGCCCCTCCCAAATTTACGAAATTTTCCTAGAATAAATGCATTTCTTTTTTCTTTTCAAGATACAACACAATAGTAAAACAGAAATAGAATTGAGGTACACAGATTTTAAAGATGTATCCTTCTGGTATCACCAGACCGTTAGCGATTTTCGATGTGGTAAACAAAAATCACATTTCTTACCGATAAGGCACAGTGACGCTTTTTTCGTTTTGGAGAGAGGGTCGCATTTTTCATTTTGGGAAGGGAGGAAGCACGTTTGGGTGACAAATTTTTTTTTATTTAATCCTAAAAATTTTAATTTTCAATTTAAAAAATAACTGATTCAAGAAAAAGAAAAAGAAAAAAAACACAGAACTGATCTTTTGGCGCCCCTCCCAAATTTACGAAATTTTCCTAGAATAAGTGCATTCATTTTTTCTTTTCAAGGTACAACACGATGGTAAACGCAGAAATAGAATTGAGGTAGACAGATTTCAAAGATGTATCCTCCTGGTATCACCAGATCGTTAGCGATTTTCGAGGTGGTAAACAAAAATCACATTTCTTTCCGATAAGGCACAGGGGCGCTTTTTTCATTTTGGAAAGGGAGGAAGCACATTTGGGTGACACATTTTGTTTTTTTATTTATTCCTGAAAATGTTAAAGGGCAATTTTAAAAACGATTGATTAAAAAAAATTAAATTCTACAGAACTGATCTTTTGGAACGCCACCCAAATTTACAAAATTTTCATAGAATAAATGCATTTATTTTTTATTTTCAAGATACAACACGATGGTAAAAACAGAAATAGAATTGAGGTAGACAGATTTCAAAGATGTATCCTACTGGTATCACCAGATCGCTATCAATTTGCGAGGTGATAAACAAAAATCACAATTCTTATCGATAAGGCACAGGGGCGCTTTTTTCGTTTTGGTAGGGGAGAGGGTGCATTTTTTATTTTGGGAAGGGAGGGAGGCACGTTATGGAGACAAATTTATTGATTTAGTCCTGAAAATGTAAATTATTAAATTGAAAAATGACTGAATAAATAAGAAGGGGAAAAAAAAAAAAAAAAAAAAAAAATCATACAAACTGATTTTTGGAACCCCCCCCCCCCCTCTCCAAAAAAAATTATTAAATTTTGCGCCCCAAGCGAAGGCTTGCTAGGATTGCACTAAGGACCGTCCTTGTTGGTGTTACAATGTTATGATGTAGTATGGTCACAGTGTAGCCAATACAATTAAACCAACCAGAATTCTGCTGGCCACAAATATAAATATAACATGAAAACGAGCTTTCTTTTTGTAACTTAGTTAAGAAATACCATTCCCTACAAATAGCCCATACGGTGAAGTGTAGAAGTGTTGGGTTGTTGGTTGGTTGTTTTCAGATTATCTGGCGCCGTCAGTAACACGAGGGCTATAATGCGCCGAAACATTCGTCATTAGACAAGCCAACATACATTTACAAACACCCATGCCTAACACGGGACTCGAACCCGCAACCTCGCGGTCTAGAAGCTAGCACGCTAACCACTAAACCGTTTGGTCGGCAATATAGAAGTGTTGGATTTGGAATTAGTATTAATATTTTAATATTATATTTTCGTGCATTGTGCAGTTGTTCATGTTTCTGATGAAGATTGCTTAACGTGTACCGATAATCACTACACTTTTAATCACTACACAAAATCCTTATCCTATCGCTACCTAACGGTATCGATCCTACCTATCCTATCGGTAACGTACACGAGTGTACCGCGTTGTTTGAAGCTTACCGATTTGGCAATGTACTTTTCACTTTATAGATTTTTTTACACTAAGGATCTTAAACCATGGTTCTCAAATAATATTTTTTGTACTTCGATTGAGACTTTTCAATTTACTGAGCTTATGCTGTCTTGAAGCGATACTCTGTATAATGCTACAATATAAAAGAGTTAATATCTAAAAGAGAAGAATAATTTTTTTACCAATTTTAAATATTCAAGATACATCAAACGATGTATTTGTAATATATTGTTTATGTGTGAGTTACATCATCCAAAATCGTGAAGTTATCTCTAAATCTCGGAAGAAGACGTAATTTTATACTAAAATTAGTTTGAAATATTTCTAGAAAAATTTCAGGTTTTAATTGAATTAACTCGCACTACTTACCTAAATTATCATTCTCATCAATTTTATGTTTAAATATTTCTTTTAAAGGCGATGATCATTGGCTGTATGAATTTTCTAGAATACTATATGTAACATAAAAAAAATCATTTCAGAAATAATACAGAGACCTAAGGAAATGGGAGACAATGTCACGCATTTGTTGCTTTATAAAGAAGATAATTTCAATAAAGCGTTGATTATAATAATATACAAAAAGGATTTCATTAAATTTTGTAGCGATAGCATAAGGATTTTGTGTAGTGATTTAAACTGACGGGCAAATAAACTTAAAAGCATTTATTAACTAACAGAAGAATAAAAAGGCCACCTTGAATGAAAGAGAATAGAAAGAGCCTTCAAATTATTTAATACTTTCAACACTAAAACTATTTGGATGCAGGTTGCTTCTACTCAACTACTTAGATTATTTTATAATGAAACCATTAAATGAAGGATATATGGGATAAATGCACATTGTTGATCAAAATTTCGAAAAACAAGTCCTTTCGCCATAAAAACGCGCCTCTCTGCAGCAAAGCAAAATTTTCGCCCTATTTTATTATTAAAATGAAAATATCATAGAAACTATAGACTCTATTCGTATGCTGTAAGATGGTGGGTGAATCTCAGTTATTATTATTATTATTTTTTTTTTTTTAAGTTGACATTTAAGTCTTTGTTCCCTGTACACATCAAATGACAAATCTGGTGGCAATAATTTTAAAAACACATTTAAGTTTAAAAACATTTAAATTTTGAAAACCCAATACAAGTTTAAAAACATGTTTATAGTTAAAAAACAGATTTAAAGTCTTGAAACGTCTTTAAAGTGTAATAGCATATTTAAAGAATAATAATACAACCCAAGTTTAAAAACATATTTAATCTTTATAAGCATATTTGAAGTTTAAAGTGTATTTAAAGTTTAAAAACATATATTTAAAGTTTAAAAGAAAAGTTTAAAAACATTAATCATCTAATAAAACATACATAAAATTTAGAAAACATTTACAAAGTTTTTAAAAAATTAATGGGGGGGGGGGTCAAAATTTTAAATTTGGATAATAATCCATTTGGTAATTGATTATTATCCATCTCTAATTGAATAAAATGTAAGGGGAAGTTTTATGCCATAGATATGAGCCCACCTGATAGCTGTATGGTTAGCGTTCTGGCCTCGTTTGCCAAATATACCTGGTTCGAATCCTGGTCCTGGGTTGGGTATGGATATTCATTGTGGTTCGGAATCCACGTTAAGCTGTAGGTCCCAGCCTGATTACCTGTGATTGTGCATAAAAATAGGTCGCTGAGCATATAAACCAACCAACTAAGCCATAGATATAAGATATGAAGTATGATCACAATTTCTAGGTGGTGGCTTTCTTTGTAACATCCTGCAAGGAATATTCCGCCAATCCTTGCTGCAAAAAGGGTACAACAAGAATAGGTTGGTTTTAAGACCTTTAATAACAAGGCTTTAAGATTATCAATAAGAAAAGAGTAATATCTTACTAAATATACTTTTAAGCAAATCAGATATACAAGATAAACTATCGAAATAGTAAACATACTATTATATATCATGATAAAATATAATATAAAGCATTTAAAAATAATTTTGAACATTCACATAAATATATGTATGGGTTTTTTAACTAACTTTAAGAACAAAAACAAAAACCGAAAAACAAAGAACAAAATATTTAGAAATAAAACATTTATGAGGTATGAAATATTTCTTATTTTCTCACAAGCATTAAGTACACACAGAAATCTATGAATATCTTAATAGTTTTCGTTTAATACATGGCATAATCTATTTTTGCATATCGTCTCATGATACTAACATCAGATACTGCGAGCAGATTAAAGCGTTTCAAGTTTGAAACATAATGCTTAGAGAAACGTTTAACCAACATAAACGTATGCAACAGAAGGTTAAATAGGTGACGTCATTTCAAAGCTTGAAAAGTTGCTATAGTTGCAATTACATTACAAATCACATGCTAAAATCAAGGATAAAAATATGACACAGGATTTATCACAGTTCACTTAGACATAATGTGTCATGTGTTGTCATAATGTGTCATAATCATATCATGTGTTGTTTAAAGGCCATCTAATTATTTATGAAAGTATAACTTAAGAACTATTTAAATTTTGGAAAGTGTTAAGTATTAAAATATGAATTTTATAAGAAAAAATTTCAAGGTGAAGCTAGCACCTTTACGTATTTTATATTTTTATTAAACTTTCTGTCCAATTTAGAACTTTTAGAAAATCTTGTACTTGTTGTCTCAACTTTTAATTATCTTATCCCTTCTTTCAACTTATCTAAAAAATTTTCCTTTTAGTATGCATTAATAAAGATAAGGAAGAGAGAATAACCTTTATGTTTAAAAACTTTTGGGTTTAAAATTGAATGTTATTTTTTCCCCCTTACCTTTATTAACTTAGTCTAAGAGAAAATACAGCGTAATTTATATATTAGGTTATAACCTTAGAATTACATATTTTATATAACCTTGAAGTTATGTATTTGGTAATGACCTTAAAATGATATATATGGTTATAACCTTAAAATAATATTACTTATAGAAAACACTTTTTACTACTACAATTTTTTTTTTGCCTTGACCTATTTAATCATTATTTAGAATAAATGTTGACAAAATTTTAAACATCGTAACATATTGTTTTATAAAGTAAATCTAATGTGACACATTTTCTTCTCTCGATTATCTCTAATGTATTGTATTTTATTTTCAATAAGTAATTAATTGGATCTAGAAAACTAACAAATATCGATTATGATAAAATAATTACACGTTTTTTAAATTTTACTACCAAAGAATGAAATTTATTTTAATCAATTTGAAATGGTATAAATGAAAGATTGAGTTTCGAATTACTTTTTTGACCTCTCTGAACTAGAGAAAATGAAGAATTTCGAAGTTTAAAAATATAATTTGACCCTAAAAAATATATATGACTGCTAATAAAAATATGAACTGAAACTGCGTCATCTGAAATTTTTTTTACACATTTTTTTAAGCGGAAGGTGAATATTTGTGGTTATTTAGTAACCAAAAATATAAATTTTAATATAAATTAATTTTTTTTTACAAAGGTTGTCAGCCTGTCCTTGACCCATATAGTTTAATTTTTTGGGCCATTTTGCTTTACAACACGTGAAATATTCTACCAGAAACTCCTTAAAAGGGGAATGACACACATTTAACTTTTTTCTTTATTTTTGTAGTATCCATTATGATTTTTTCTACAATTATATACAAAATATAATTACATGTTCACATGGTCAAATTTTTAAAAACAATATTAAAAAAAAATAATAAATAAAAAAAAATTGACGTTTCTTATTTTTGATATTTGTCATAAAAATGATTTATTAACAAACAAAAAATAAGCGTTTTTATAAACAAAAAGATGTATTTAACAAACTGCCTTTACAGATTTGTGTTATTTTATGAATAATTTAATTTTTTTGTAATTATTTTGTAATATATTCGAAAAAAATAATAATTTCATTAGTTCACTGATTTTTAAAATGTGTTGAAATTTTTTATATATATATGTGCAACTAATCCCTAAAAACAAATTAAAGAAATATGTTTGAAAATATATTGTAGCTAATTTGTAACTGCTTTTTCTAATAGATCTGAAGATATATCAATTTCAATTCATAAAACATGAAAAAATCAGCAATGAGAAAAATGGGTTCAAAGTTACAAAAGACAATCCACTGATTAGTGATGTTAAAACTTTAGCTCATAATAATTATTTCCCTCAACATTTGGATTTGTTGGATTCAAAATAATTTTTTTTCTTTCTAAGCAATAATTTTGTGTGTGGATATTTTTGAAAATTTTTGGTCGTATCCCCTTTTAACTAATTTGTAGGTAAAGGATTTTTTTAAAAATTATTTTTAAAAGCTATTTTGCAAAAACTTTTTAAAATGGAAAAATATTGCCCTTTGTTTTCACATTTTTAGTTAGATTCTATTAAAAAAAAAAATTAAGTATTAGTTTTATAAGAGAGGGATAAACTGAAGATACCTCTTAAGCTATACTGTTAACATTGTTGTACTTTATTTTTAAAAAGCCTCTAAATTAAATTAGTAGTTGCCAAATATTATTAAGTTATACATGTTATTAATCGAAATCAAGTAGATAACTGGTAGTTTTTCTTACAATTGTCAATTCAAATTTCAGACTTTCCAAAAAGCATAAGTACAAAGTGGTAACTGCAAAACTTATGACAAAAAAGCAATAAAAAGCTAATTTAAATGAAAATTAAAACACTATTTTATAAATGTATTATTATCAGTTTCTCATTTTTGGTTGCAAAATCACCAAAAACACGAAAATTACAGAAACAAACTTACATATTACAAGCATCATCTTTCGGTTTCTTTGTACATACAAATAGCTCCATAATATGCATGTTTATTTCAAATTACTCCATAATATGTATGTTATTCTAATATGTATGTTAACACCAATAGGCATGTTTATTTTCTGGATTTCAAACCAACATCACATTCTTTTTTAAGAAGGTGTTTGAGTAGTTCAATAACTGAATCAAATTACAAAAATATACAATATACATACATTAAAAATATACATAAATTAGAAATATACATACATTAGAAATATACATACATTAGAAATAAACATACATTAGAATAGCGGATAATAGCATTAAATACATATTTAAATATCTCCCTGTTGTTTCAGACAACATTTCTATATTTCTATTTCTTACACCCGGGTGTTGAAATTATTACTTTATTCAAATTCACTTTTTTTTTTTTTTTTTTTACATTTCATATGTTTTTATAAATATATTTTTTCTCTTCAAATATTTTCCAACTCTTCGAAGAGGTGATTTCGAACATGGTTTTTTAGAAGATAGTAGCAACCGATTCCGGTAGGAATGGAAAATTATATTAATATATAGTGAATTCCAAAAATCTCTCACCTTTAAAAATTTGTAGTAAATGCGCTGTAGCCCAGGAAATGAATTTTATTCCAATATTTCTTCATATCATGTCTGTATTTAATAATTTGTTCATATCATATCATGCGTGACTTGTTAAATATTAAAATACTAACTAAATACCCGGGCTTCGCTACGAAATTTTGACATGTGCAATATTTTAACTAGCTGTGAAGCCTCGCATTGCGTAAATCTGTCATTCTTGTATAGAACACAGTTTTTGGCGCTTGGCTCGCAGGAAGGTTCATCGCTAAGCAAAATCGAGCTCTCTTCGTTCGCTGAAAAGTTCATGGACACATAAACACAGGCTTATTTCACTCGCTTAAAGGTCCATTGCTGCGTAAGCAAAATCTCGCTTCACTCACTAAAATCTAATTGCTACGTAAAAACTTAATATTGGAAGCCTCTTCCTTTTCAAGAAAAAAAAAATTCCCCGTTAATACAATAATACAACACCCCTTTAAGATTATTTTACCACGTGTTTGTAGAAAGCAAAATTAGATGCTAAAACTGCGTATGTTGAAACTTTCAGAGATCTAGGATTATTTGAAGTCGCTTTTTGTGAAAAAATTAATTGAAAAACAAATTAAAATTTTAACATTCTTTTTGTCAGTCCAATTAGGCCATAACTACTTGTTTTAAAAATTTCAGAAATGTACCCCAATTACAAATCATTTTGTAAAATATTTGTTAGTTAATTAAAAAAAAAAAAATCCTTTCTTCAAAAATCTAATTAGAAGACCACAACTATTTATGTTGAAAATTTCAAAGCTGTAGCCCTATTTGAAATCGTTTTGTAATATATAAATTAATTAATTAAAAATAAATAAAATAAAAATTTAAAATTCTTTTTTTTAAAAGTCCAATTAAAAGGCCAAAAATACTTATGTTGAAAATTTCAGATATGTAGCCCTATTAGATATCGTTTTGTAACCTATTTATTAATTAATTAAAAAAGAATTGATTAAAATTTTAACGTTCTGTTTGTGATGTATACAATTAGAAGTCCAAAACTACTTATGTTGAAAATTTCAGACCTGTAGACCTAAGCCCTATTAGTAGTCGTTTTGTAAAATGTTTATTAATTAATTAAAAAAATTAATTAAAAAAGAACAAAATAAAAATTTAAATTCGGTTTTTTAAAAGTCCAATTAAAAGTCCAAAACTACTTATGTTGAAAATTTCAGAGCTGTAGCCATATTAGATATCGCTTTGTAACATATTTATTAATTAATTAAAAAAATAAAATAAAAAAGAACTAATTAAAATTTTCACATTCTGTTTGTGATGCATAAAATTAGAAAGCCAAAACTACTTATGCTGAAAATTTCAGAGCTCTACACCAATTTTAAGTAGGTTTCTATAGATCCACAGAGCCACAGACAGACAGACACACAGCTTGTTTTATTATTATAGACTAGCTAAATACCCGTGCTTCGCTACGAAATTTTAACATGTGCAATATTGAAGCTAGCTGTAAGACCTGGCGTAGCGGATATCTGTTATTCGTGTATAGAACCCATTTTTTGGCACTTCGCTAGCAGGAAGGTTCATCGCTACGTAAAATCGAGCTCGCTTCGTTCACTGAAAAGTTCATGGACACATAAACACAGGCTTATTTCACTCGTAAAAAGGTTCATTGCTATGGAAGCATAGACTCGCTTCGCTCACTGAAAGGTTCATTGCTGCGTAAGCATAAGTTCGCTTCACTCACTAAAATCTAATTGCTACGTGAAGATTTAATATTGGAAGCCTCTCCCCCCCTTGTCAAGAAAACAAAATTCCCCTTTAATACAATAATACAACACCCCTTTAAGATTATTTTAACACGTGTTTGTGGAAAGCAAAATTAGAGGCTAAAACTACTTATGTTGAAACTTTCAGAGATATAGGCCAATTCGAAGTCGCTTTTTGTGAAAAAATTAATTGAAAAACAAATTAAAATTTTAACATTCTTTTTGTCAGTCCAATTAGAAGGCCAAAACTACTTATGTTGAAAATTTCAAAAATGTAGCCCAATTACAAATCGTTTTGTAAAATATTTGTTAATTAATTTAAAAAAAAAAAAAAAAAAAAAAAAATGCTAAATTCTGTTTTTAAAAAATCCAATTAGAAGGTCAAAACTACTTATGTTGAAAATTTTAGAGCTGTAGCCCTATTAGAAATCGTTTTGCAAAATATTAATTAATTAATTAATTAATTAATTAATTAATTAATTAATTAATTAATTAATTAATTAATTAATTAATTAATTAATTAATTAATTAATTAAAACAATTAATTAAAAATAAACTAATAAAAATTTAAAATTGTGTTTTTAAAAAGTCCCATTAAAAGGCTAAAACTACTTATGTTGAAAATTTCAGATCTGTAGCCCTATTAGATATCGTTTTGTAACATATTTATTAATTAACTAGCTGAATACCCGTGCTGCTCTACGAAATTTTACCATTAGCATTTTAGCGATCAAAAGACATTCATGTATTCTACACTTCAGACGTTTGCTCCCATTTCGATCCCGACAAATTGATTTATCAAAATAGGAACTTTCCTTTGTTGACATTTTAAACGAAATTTTTAATTGTGAATAGTAAATTGGAATAGTTTATTGTGTTAATGTTTGCTCTTAGTTCTAAATTTCAAAGTAGTAGCTGTATTGGAATTGAGACATTAAGTTAATCCTCTTATAGTTTCAATATTGCGTCGACTTTTCATCCCTTAAAAATTCGTTAATCGATATTGGAATGACTTATTTTTTTAACATTTACCTTTTTAACATTTGCACCAAATATCAGAAATATGACTACATTGGAAGAGAAACATTCGGATATCCCTCGTTTGGAACATTTAACCCCTTTTCAACCCCTTAAAAATGGTTAATCGAGAACGGAATAGCTTACTTTTTCTGTTTAATCCTTTTTGACATTTGTACCAATTTTCCGAGTTGTGACCAAATGGGAAGTGGGACATTCGAATATCCCTAGTTTGGAAAGTTTAACGCCTTTTGCAAACCTTAAGTGGGTTAATCGAGATCGGAATGGCTTACTTTTTCTAAGTTTATCTTTATTGACATTCCTACCAATTTTCAGAGTTGTGACTATATGGGAAGTGGGATATTCGAGTTTGGAATGTTTAACCCCTTTTCCACCCCTTAAAGTGGGTTAATCAAGCTCGGAATAGCTTAACTTTTCTATGTTTGCCTTTGTTGATATTTTTACCAATTTTTACAGTTGTGACCATATGGGAAGTGGTACATTCGAATATTCCTCGTTTGGAACGTTTAACCCATTTTCCACCCCTTGATCCACCCGAGATCGGAATAGCTCACTTTTTTTGCGTTTGTCCTTATTGATATTCACACCAGTTTTCAGAGTTGTGAAAATATGAGAAGTAGGACATTCGAATATATCGCTCGTTTGGAACGTTTAACCCCTTTTTGACCTCTTAAAGTGGGTTAATCTAGATCGGAATAGCTTACTTTTTCTATGTTTACCATTGTTGAAATTTGTACCAATTTTTAGAGTTGTGACCATATGGGAAGTGGTACATTCGAATAACCATCGTTTGGAACGTTTAACTCCTTTTAGACCCCTTAGAGAGGGTTAATAGTGATCGGAATAGCTTACTTTTTTTACGTTTGTTTTTGTTGATACTTGCGCCAGTTTTCAGAGTTGTGACGAAATGGGAAGTAGAACATTCGAATATCCCTCGTTTGGAATGTTTAACCCCTTTTCGACCTCTTAAAGGGGGTTAATCTAGATCGAAATAGCTTAATTTTTCTATGTTTGCCTATGTCGACATTTGCACCTATATTCAGAGTTGTGGACATGTGGGAAGTGGTACATTCGAATATCCCTCGTTTGGAACGTTTAACCCCGTTTCGACCCCTTAATGTGGGTTAACGGAGATCGGATTAGCATGCTTTTTCTATGTTTAACATTGTTGGTATTTAAACCAATTTTCAAAATTGTGACCATGTCGGAAGTGGGACATTCGAATATTCCTCGTTTGGAACGTTTAACCCTTATTCCACCCCTTAAAGTGGGTTAATCGAGATCGGAATAGCTTAGTTTTTCTCCGTTTGTCTTTATTGATATTTGCACCAATTTTTAGAGTTGTGACGAAATGAAAAGTAGGACATTCGAATATCCCTCGTTTGGAACGTTTAACTCCTTTTCGACCCCTTAAAGTGGGTTAATTGAGATCGGATTAGCTTAATTTTTCTATGTTTGCCTATGTCGACATTTGCACCAATTTTCAGAGTTCTGGACATGTGGGAAGTGGTACATTCGAATATCCCTCGTTTGGAACGTTTAACCCCTTTTCGACCCCTTAAAGTGGGTTAATCGAGATCGGAATAACTTACTTTTTCTATTTTTACCATTGTTGATATTTGTGCCGAATTTCAGAGTTGTGACTATGTGGGAAGTGGGAGAATTAGTGATGAGTGAGTGAGGGCTTTGCCTTATATATAGAGAGATTAAAAAAGAATTGATTAAAATTTTAACGTTCTGTTTGTGATGTATACAATTAGAAGTCCAAAACTACTTATGTTGAAAATTTCAAACCTGTTGCCCTAAGCCCTATTAGTAGTCGTTTTGTAAAATGTTTATTAATTAATTAAAAAAATTAATTAAAAAAGAACAAAATAAAAATTTAAATTCTGTTTTTTAAAAGTCCAATTAAAAGTCCAAAACTACTTATGTTGAAAATTTCAGAGCTGTAGCCATATTAGATATCCCTTTGTAACATATTTATTAATTAATTAAAAAAAAAAAATTAAAAAAGAACTAATTAAAATTTTCACATTCTGTTTGTGATGCATAAAATTAGAAGGCCAAAACTACTTATGCTGAAAATTTCAGAGCTCTACACCAATTTTAAGTAGGTTTCTATAGATCCACAGAGCCACAGACAGACACACAGCTTGTTTTATTATTATAGACTAGCTAAATACCCGTGCTTCGCTACGAAATTTTAACATGTGCAATATTGAAGCTAGCTGTAAGACCTCGCGTAGCGGATATCTGTTATTCGTGTATAGAACCCATTTTTTGGCACTTCGCTCGCAGGAAGGTTCATCGCTACGTAAAATCGAGCTCGCTTCGTTCACTGAAAAGTTCATGGACACATAAACACAGGCTTATTTCACTCGTAAAAAGGTTCATTGCTATGGAAGCATAGACTCGCTTCGCTCACTGAAAGGTTCATTGCTGCGTAAGCATAAGTTCGCTTCACTCACTAAAATCTAATTGCTATGTAAAGATTTAATATTGAAAGCCTCTCCCCCCCTTGTCAAGAAAACAAAATTCCCCTTTAATACAATAATACAACACCCCTTTAAGATTATTTTAACACGTGTTTGTGGAAAGCAAAATTAGAGGCTAAAACTACTTATGTTGAAACTTTCAGAGATATAGGCCAATTCGAAGTCGCTTTTTGTGAAAAAATTAATTGAAAAACAAATTAAAATTTTAACATTCTTTTTGTCAGTCCAATTAGAAGGCCAAAACTACTTATGTTGAAAATTTCAAAAATGTAGCCCAATTACAAATCGTTTTGTAAAATATTTGTTAATTAATTAAAAAAAAAAAAAAAAAAAAAAAAAAAAAAAAATGCTAAATTCTGTTTTTAAAAAATCCAATTAGAAGGTCAAAACTACTTATGTTGAAAATTTTAGAGCTGTAGCCCTATTAGAAATCGTTTTGCAAAATATTAATTAATTAATTAAAACAATTAATTAAAAAGAAACTAATAAAAATTTAAAATTGTGTTTTTCAAAAGTCCAATTGGAAGGCCAAAACTACTTATGTTGACAATTTCAGAGCTGTAGCCCTATTAGTAGTCGTTTTGAAACATATTTATTAATTAATTAAAAAAATTAATTAAAAAAGAACAAATTAAAATTTTATCATTCTGTTTTTTAAAAGTCCAATTAAAAGGCTAAAACTACTTATGTTGAAAATTTCAGAGCTATAGCCCTATTAGTAATCGTTTTGTAAAATGTTTATTAATTAATTAAAAAAATTAATTAAAAAAGAACTAATTAAAATTTTGGCATTCTGTTTGTGATGTATACAATTAGAAGGCCAAAACTACTTATATTGAAAATTTCAGAGCTGTAGCCCTATGAGTAATCGTTTTGTAAAATGTTTATTAATTAATTAAAAAAATTAATTAAAAAAGAACAAAATGAAAATTTTAAATTCTGTTTTTCAAATGTCCGATTAAAAGGTCAAAACTACTTATGTTGAAAATTTCAGAGCTGTAGCCCTATTAGATATCGTTTTGTAACATATTTATTAATTAAATAAAAAAAATTAATTGAAAAAGAACTAATTAAAATTTTAACATTCTGTTTGCGATGCATAAAATTAAAAGGCTAAAACTACTTACGCTGAAAATTTCAGAGCTCTACTCCAATTTTAAGTAGGTTTCTATAGACCCACAGAGCCACAGACAGACAGGTAGACAGACAGACAGACACACAGCTTGTTTTATTATTTCGTTTTGAAAAATGTTTATTAATTAATTAAAAAAATTAATTAAAAAAGTACAAAATAAAAATTTAAAATTCTGTTTTTCAAATGTCCGATTAAAAGGTCAAAACTACTTATGTTGAAAATTTCAGAGCTGTAGCCCTATCAGTAGTCGTTTTGAAACATATTTATTAATTAATTAAAAAAAATAATTAAAAAAGAACTGATTAAAATTTTATCATTCTGTTTTTTAAAAGTCCAATTAAAAGGCTAAAACTACTTATGTTGAAAATTTCAGAGCTGTAGCCCTATTAGATATCGTTTTGTAACATGTTTATTAATTAATTAATTAAAAAAGAACTAATTAAAATTTTAACATTCTGTTTGTGATGCATAAAATTAGAAGGTCAAAACTACTTATGCTGAAAATTTCAGAGCTCTACTCGAATTTTAAGTAGGTTTCTATAGATCCACAGAGCCACAGACAGACAGACAGACACACAGCTTGTTTTATTATTATAGATATATTTAAATACATGTCAGAAAAAGCTTGTATTAATCCGTTCGCATCTTATTAATTAATTTTTTGAAATTTTGTTATTTTGAAATCTTTGTAAAATTTTGTTCTTGAAATTTTTTTTGAAAATTTAAAGAAATAAATTTATTACGTTTTAATAATATACTCAATTATAATTGCTTACGCTCTTAAAAGTATCCAGGCAACAACAACTGGCATCAAAAGTGGCTTTGTACTAAAGCAGCTTTTAACTGTTTGGGACAAGTGGCATTACCAAGTTTCTGTATTTTCATTAATATTTCCTATCTCAGTTTCTAAAAATCTCAAATATATTTTGAAAGCAATATTGAGAAACAGGTAAGATGTCGATTCCTATTTAGAGACATCTTATGTAGCATAGGAGTATTGGCCAATGCAATGTCCGAAACAGGGATTCTGGAAGATTGGCGAATTATGGTCAAAACTCGAGCATTGTTCCAAAGTGCACGGCTTTTTTTTTTTTTTTTTTTTTTTTTAAATAATCGTGTCAAAAACATTACAAAATATATATTTTTAGCTCTCTGTTCTTTTTCATTGTTGTCACAAAGGCAAGTTTAAAACGGTCCGGATCGGAATTGACTAGTGTCGAGTGAAATTAGGCAGTGTTATTCGGTTAACATAAAATAAAATGAACTGTCTACAAATCTGATCCACTCCAAAATGGTCAAGCGTGAGTGCTGATAAGCCAGTTAGAGGATAAGGCACAACCGGCGTGTGAACATTCGTACTTGTCTGTTTAGTTCTCTTTAAATAGACAACATTATGAGAAAGCATATTTGACAATCATCGAATATACGAACATTAAAAATTTACTATTGTGCAATTCTGTGATAACTGGTCTGTTTGGGAGGGGACATTTTCGCTCTTTTTTTATTTATTATTTAAAAAATGTAAAGAATATTATATTTTTATTCAAGTCCTTGTCAGAGGATAATCTAGTAAAACAATTAATTTTCTGGTTTTTTTTTTACATAAATTAACTTATTATAAAATAAAAACAAACTGGTTTTAGAGGGGAATGGAAAATTTAACTTTTTATTTAGTTCACTTATCACTTGGAGATATCTGATCTATCGGTATAGTTTGATCAGTAAAATTTTTTTATTTGGATTAATGATTATTTAGTTACAGAGAAATAAAGTATGAACAAAAAATCGGAAATCTATTTCCCTTATAATTTATTTTTGAAATTATGTTTCCACGTTGCGGTGGGGATTGCTACGAAGGGGATATAGTGGCCGTTTCATATAAAGCATGCCAAATTACAATTTGCACTTTAAAATGTTAGTTTGTCTTCAAAATATTTATTTATAGATATTGGCTACACATTCTGAAAATTTATAATTGAATTTTTTTTCATCAAACGTTGGTTCAGTCAAGTTTTGCATGACTTGTAAATGGCAGATCCAGCTCCGGTCTCCTTTTTCAGGGAAAGCAAACACTGTTCTTGATTTATTGTAATTTTTTTGAGAAATACAATTATTTATTTTTTTAATTACAGTAAGTTAAACCAGAAATAAACTGTCCTTATTTCTAAAACTTTTATGTTCAACTACAACAAAACTCCTTAATAAGATTGTCCAATTGCATACGTAATTTTTAAATCGTAACTTATATTATGCTAATTCTAACTTATGATGTAAATCCTAACTTATATTATCTTTTTATTTCTCATAAACATGGTGAATTTGGCAATTGATTCTTTCTTCTTCTATAAGTATAAACGGTGAATTAGACAAATTATTAATTTATCTTTATCCAGAGGTTCTACGTAGTGAAGAGTGCTAAGCACAGATTTCTGCATCTTCTCCGACGACTTTCTAGATGTGCCCAATGCACAATTATGTATTATTTCACCCTATGTAATAAACAATAATATGCTTTAGCACCCTTTTTGCCGTTATCATTTTGAATAATTACAATACTTTTACGCCCAGAAGATAGTCTACTAAGGGTCATCTTTCTCAAAAAATAATTGTACTTTCTTACAAGTTTCTGGAAATGTAATTGATCTTGTCTTTCGGGTCTGGCAAAGATTTTACTTTTTCAAAGCTGGCTAGTAGTGTAGTAAACGATTTTTCTTTGATGGTGACAAATCTGCAATTACTTTAGCTATTATTTACTACCTTCTTTTCAGGTTCTCTTGCTAATTTCTGTTTCACTTTAGCAGCAGCCTTTCCAAGTGCTGATAGAGAGAAATAGACTGGAGAATTTTTTTGTTAAATTAAACATTTAATATTAAGCTTCCCCGTTCTACAGTTTGCTTTTCTTACCCTTTTTTTTTTTTTTTTAAATAGATATTTCTGAAGATTTACTTTTAGTTTTTGCTTCAGATAAATTTTTTTTCAATCTTAAACGCTCCTTGGATTGTAGTTCTACTTGCAATTGTGGATTCAACTTAAGTTTTTTTCTAAACTCACGAGATCTTTCTGTTGATGTTTTCCCCATCTTTATTAATTGAGAATTAACTATTTTTAAGAAAGGCAAAACAATATATCAAGTTATTTTTAGAAAGCAGTTTATTATTCACCTTTTAAATTTGCATTGACTACATACACTTGTGCTCGTCAACCCAGTTACCATAGCCTAATGTGGCGACTGGGATCTACAAGTGTAAAAACAGGAGGTTTCTCTTGGTAGCTATTATCTATTAGATAAATTTAAAATTAAAAATTCTGCTTTATTAGTAGGTTTCAGAAAGCACATATCAGAGATAACAAATAATATATACCCTCCGCAACACAAAATGTCTCCTCCGTAACAATTTTTCAAAATTGAAGTTTAATTAAAAATTATTTCAAGCAGAAATTTGTATGCTAAAGCTTGACATATCCTTTTAAAAGAAGAAATAAATTTGTTTGGTAATCATTTTTATTGTTATAGTTTCAAAGTAAAAAAATAAGAAAAAAAAAAGAAAAAAAATTTTGCAGAAGGGACACCATACTTTTAAAATATACATATTTTAGAGGCTAGTTGTAATATTTCAACTCAAATTTATTTAGTTTCATCCATTAAAAATTTTGCTTGTGATTTAGTCTAAAATTACAAGTCAAATACAATTTAAAATAGGAAATTCCATGTCACAGCAGTGTCCCCTCCGCAACAGTAAAATCTCTAAAATTTACATTAAAAGTATACAAAAAAACTTTTAAAGAAGTTACTTTTAAAGAAAATACTTATAGACATCAATATATCATTTATACTGAATGAGATGGCACCTGATTTTTTTCATTATTCCGAAATTAATTTTTGAGATGATCAGGGCCAATTACCACGGAATTGCCTTATTGCTTCAAGATCTTTAAAATGGGAGCTAGTAAAACGTGCATTCCTAAAGGGGCTGTATTACAGCCTTTGCTGAAAGGGGGTTTTTAAGGGATGTTTCTCAGAGGGCCTCATATTAATCGTTAGAAATTCCTCGTTCGTATCTGGAAGAGAGCGGAAGAAGGGATGTTCCCTTTTTATCCCTCTGATAATAATTCCTCACAATTTTTTATTTTTTGTTCTAGAATTTTCTTTAAAATCAATGCTTCATAAAGAATTCGGATAGAATTGTGGGGATTCTGCTGTAATCTATTTAAAAAATTTGAGGTTAGGGAAATTAACTGATCGATGTTATTGGGAAAGTAATGATCAAATAAAAATATTAGACATGAAGATTTAATATTTTTACTGGAAAAGTATGATATAAAAATCTGCTGGAAATATTTATTTTTACAAAAGCGTGAGTTGGTGAGCGGGTGTGGGGGAGGCGGTCTTAATAAAAATGGAATAACTCGGAAATTTTCAATTTAAATGAAATGAAAATAACCTGAGAGATTTAAGTAAAGTTTGATACACAGCTAGTTCGTAACAGGGGCGTCCTGGGATAATCACTGGGACGATCAGTATTTGTAAAAAAAAAAATAAGCTGTTCAGTTGAATACGTTTTTTTTTCTTTATTATTATTTTTTTTTACAGTTTTTAATTTTTTTTTTAATAAGAAGTAGTTGCATTCCTTAACTTTTTTTTTTATTTTTTTTTTTATAGGCAATGCAATCAAATCCCAATCACTCCCACCAAAACTATTATTGAACTATTACTTTAGTTGGACAGATAAAGTTTTTACATTAAAAAACTGTTAAAATTCCACTTTAAATTTATAGATTATGTTGTATTTAGAGAATAGATGCACTAAGGTTTATATTTTATGTTATTGTGAATTTTTACTTTTTTGATAACTGTTAAGATTAAATATATATTTATCATTTCGGATGCCATTTTTTAATAAACTACTAGTTATATACCGTAAATTCTTTATTTTGCACTTTAGATTTCTTTCTTATAGTTTTTGCAGCAAAGTACCAATGGTTTAAAAGGTGGCATAAAGGTGGTAAACTAGTAGAGACTGAGAAAATTTTATTTAATTAATATTAATCAGATTAAAACAAGGAATTATTAGATTAAATAATAAATAAAGAAAAATATTTATTTATCGTAATTATTTTTTAAATATAAAAACTATTTAGTTATTAAAATTAATTATTCAATGAAGTATAGGAATTATTTTATTATTAACATTAATTATTAAAGTTTGATAAATGATCATATTAACAATTTGGGCAGGTATAAATCTAATATCAATGTGTTGTAAATAATTTAAGTCCCAGTACGCACCTGGTTCATACATACCCCCCAAACATAGAAAAATAGTAAGTGTGAAATGGAATTAAATTTGCACCTTTTAGGAATGGGTAATGTTATTCTTAAAGTTTAGATTTTCTATGGCCTTTCATAGAATTCTTATATTCTAATAGTTCCATGCATTAACGGTCAAGATATTGTATAAAATCTGCACTTTTTTGCAAAAACTAGAAAAGACGCACTATCTTCGTTGCCTTTAGTTAAGGATAGTCACGCTTTTAGTGACCCTAGTCTACGCTTTAACTTCATAATTAAAAATCTCAGCTGTAAAGAAGAGTTCTTTGGGAAATTTAGTTACTGCACTGGATACCTAAAATGCTTGATTGCACTTCAATGTACAAGCGACTTTAAAAATTCACTTTGGTAGTCGTAACAAATTTTTTCTATTTTCTTTTCGCTTTAAAAATCTGCTAAAATTGACATCGACTCATGTTAAGGAAAAAAACAACTGAAGTGATACTGATTTTAATTTTTAGTTGCGATGAAGCTGAACATATAAGTGAACAAAAGTAAGTATAAGTAAGTATAAGTGAGTATAAGTTTTCAAAAACAACTAGCTACCTTCAACGAAATGCTTGCGATACGGTTCCCGCAGAATGGTTCTTGTTTTGGTCAGTGGAGGCTCGTGCACTACAGCCAATGCAGCCGGGCTGCATCTAAATTTATTAGTTCAAAACTAAAAATATATATTTTACAAATTTCTAAAATAGAGATCCTATTACTCGGTAAGTGTAAAATAATCCGATAAACAGCAAACTTCTTGTCTCAATACTCGATTCACGAGGGGGGGGGGGGGACGTTTTCAATTAAGGTGATCTTCTTCTAAACTGCAGCCATGTGTTCCTGAAACGCGTTTCGGCCGCGACGTTGCCGTGGTAATCAATGGAATCCTATGGAGCCTTCCCTCCACGTAATGTGTTGCGAGTTAGCCAGATCAGGGATTTTCCAACTTCTGCTGCCCTTGAGAATTTCTGCTTTAAAATAATCTCTAGATAGAATTTGTGCAAGATAATGGTATCATCTGAAGGCTAGAGAATTATTTTATTAGTTTTGAAGTACTATTTTGTTCTGAAAAATAAATTTGAATATTTTAAACTCATTTCTAAAAAATCGTGTTTTTGGCAAGTGAAACTTCATTTAAACAGTAATATCTGAAGTTTGATATAATTTTTTAGAAAAATGATTTGAGAATTCAAATCTGCATGAACTATTAGATGTTTTGAACCTCACTGTTAAATTGATTGGAAGCGAAAATTAATCTTGCTAGATTTTTATATGCAAAAGTTTTCAGAAAAATTGCGATTTTTTCTACTTTCAATGTTAAAAAAATTCTATTCTGGAAACTATATATTCTAGAAACTAGATGGAGGTTCATAACATTACAATGATATTACGAACAATTTCCAACCATAATTTTTTTTTCTTGGCGGCATAAAATTCGAATAATCACTGTGCAAAAATATGGTAATTATAACGAGTTAAATGCTAATTAATTTTTGAATGAAACTGATTTTTTTTTTTTTTCATTTAAACATCCGCCACTGGTTTTGGTTTTAATTTATTACACAACACTCTTGGAGCAGCATATTCAGATGATCACTTGTTTCTTTTATTTCCAACCGAATATTTTGTACCCATAATCTCCCATGATTAATTGAAATTTAGAACATTGTTGTGGTCATTACCAAGACTTTCTAGCTTACTTTTATCTTGATTTCCAGTTCAGAGGCTCTAATAAGTAACATTGGTGTAGTGTAAAATAAAAAGGTGTGGGAACGCTATGACACGTCATTACAAACGTATTTTTTTTTCTGTGTGTGTGGGGGGGGGGGGAAAGGGGGGAATGAAAATTACAATTATTAATATTACTTTAATAATCTCAAAACAGCTAATGAGCATCTCAAAAATTTAATACAAAAAAAAAAAAAAAAAAAAAAAAATGTGTGCTTCCACTTGTTCTTTTATTCAACTAAATTTTTAAAACTATTAAGTTATATGGATTTTCAAACAATTTGCTTTGCACAACCCATTTTAAAAGATTGTTTAATACTTTATAAATGGATTATAAGACATTTTCAAACATACTATTGACAAGGATTTTTTACAACAATTTTCGAAAATTTCAGAGATGCCTTACATGCAATGGGTTCGGATAAATTCCAAGATTCTGCAGATCCTCGAAATCTGTTTTCAAAATGAATTGAAAAGAAAGCGATTGTTGCAGATGTCGATTGAGAGTTTTATGGCTTTTCTCCTTCTCAAAAAGAAAAAAAGAGAAGTTCCTCTTGCTTGATAGGACCTTCCTTTCTTTTTCCAAATTTGCTCCATTAATAAAATAATCGGAAAATTAAAATCCATCAGTAGATTTAAAATTTCTTGATAAAATATTAATTTGTGTACCATCTCAATCATCTTCAATTCATCTTATTAGATTCCGTATTTTACATAAGTAAATGGTTCATTCTTTTGAAACGTTCGTTTTAGACATTACTGTATCTTTACAAAACTATTATGTTTTATGAAACATATGAATTTATTCTAAAGATAATTAGGCTTTGTCACGTATGCCTTAACACTTAAATTAAGAAGAAAGTATTATTA
Organism: Linyphia triangularis; assembly: GCA_963978545.1. Taxonomy (NCBI): domain Eukaryota; kingdom Metazoa; phylum Arthropoda; class Arachnida; order Araneae; family Linyphiidae; genus Linyphia; species Linyphia triangularis. The sequence goes on along the minus strand of OZ021723.1, from coordinate 60,617,506 downwards.
CCCTCTTAAATTCTGCAAAAATCGTGTAAATACTGCATTGTTTTAGTTTTTTAGGTCAATATTTATGGTCTAATCCTTTTTTTACTTAAATTTTTTAATTAATTTTTTTTTACTAAATTTTTTAAATAAATTAAATGATTATGCATAACTACTATTTTTGTAGAAAGGAAAACATTATTTTTTTTTCTTTCATATTTAACATAAAATTTATATTCAAAATAAAGCTAATTTATCAAAATATTAATAGAATGACTATTTAATAGTCTATTAATAAAATATTCAAAAATAAATGAATTAAGGACATCAATATTTAGGTATGAGGATGGCAATGACAATTCATCATAATTTAGAATCATTAAGTAAAGAAATATAACTTTTTTTTAAATTAGAAATTTAATATATAAGTTCATCTAAAAAAAAAAAAAAAAAATGTATAATATAATAAGACTAAACAGAATTTAATAAAATTAAATAAGATTAAGGAACGCAAAGACAACAATAAAAATATTTTTATTAACTGTCAGTTTCAACAATCCTAACTAAGATTTATAAAGTGGTTAAGAGAGGCTGTAAAAACTATTGGATGGCAATGACACAAAATGTTAAGTGACGAGCTGCAAATTCACAGTAATATTTTTAAAATACTTTTGTAAAAGAAAGGCTTTATATTTTTGTAATTGAAATGTATGATATTTAATAATAAAGGATAACTCAAAATATACTTTAAATTTTATACAGTATCTTTTGACTGTGAAAGACGAAATTTGTCAAAAAGGACAAAGGATGGTAATGCCATTTCAATATTAAGTATGTAGTTAGTTTTCAGAAAAAGAAACAAGAAAAAACAATTCAAATGCATTTCATTGGTTTATTGATAGCTACTAAAGGCAAATAAAAAAAAGTATTTTTCAAGATGTTTTATTATGGGTTTTGAAGACATGGGACCACTACTAAAAATTTGAATGTTTTAAAATTAATTAAAATGGATTCAAATTTCCAAAGAAGATGACATGAACAGTACCAAATAGCACAAATAAAAGATACCAATTATTAAATTCAAACATAATTAATAATCACGACACACTTCCGATTAAATTAATTTAACGAAAATTAATTAATGGAAGTCGCAAAAGTAGTGCGAAAATTCCGTAATTCTCTTCTTCCCCCTGCAGCCAACACTATCCATAGCGCATCTCTTGAACGACTGCTGTCATCCCTGCTGAGTGCTCTTGAATGGGATCGGCCGTAGTAGCGCAGCCAATGAGCGTCGTTGGTTGTTTACACTCTGGATATGTGCGTAAATGATTGATTTCGAAGTCCTACGTTTCGGCGACTTGTTTACCAGAAGCTCGTAGTCAGTTAAAGTACCTTTGACTAAACTACCCGATTCTAGGGATCAAAAATAAAACTTCTATGGAATTTCATTACTCTTTATCGAGTTCGCGTTGCCATCTACAGCTTGGATTGTACGCGATTCCTGTGTGAAAATGCCGCATTCTCAACAATATCAAGATTGTGTTTCAATGGATAGCCGTTTTGTGTCGTTGCTTGTTTGTAGGTGTTGTGTTTTGTGAATCATTCAGAAAAATTGTGTGTGATCAAGTCTCCCCTTAATGACATACATCGTACATGTGTTCTGGGATTGAGGATTTTAATTAAACTGGCCCTCACTAATGGTTACTCTTTATAAACAGAGGATATTTCGAAGTAAGTACTACCATTGATGTTTACTTTCTTGTTTTGGTTAAAGTTTATTAATAATGGATAAACAATGAGAATAAGTCTCAATTTGGATTTTGATGTTGATGCCACTGAAAATTGCGAATTTTGATTAGAATAAGTTTTGGTTGTTGCGAATTCCATATTCCGTTACTATTTTCTTGTGTTTGGTTTGTTGGGTACATAACGGTAAACAAAAATATTGCTTTTTGGTGAAGCGTTGTGCTTTTCGGTTTTCTATTGCATTGATGGAATGTGAAAAGTTGGAAAAAACATGTTTTTCATTAATTTCTCTTAGTTAGAGCATTGTATTTTTTGTAAAATACAGAGGAAATGTAAAGAGTGAAATAATTACCCTATATTTTGCTTATCTTTTTGAAATATCAAAATTTTCTTTGCGTACCATCTTTATCAATATATTCGAATAATTTGTAGAAATCGTTTCAAATTTGTGTCCTTCAAATATGTAAACATTTATTACTGAAAACCAAATACAGCTTTAATACGCAACGAATGCGTGACACAATTTTCGATAGAATTTAAAAAATTATTCTGCTTTAGGAATATAATAGTCAATTTATTTTATTTTGTAATACATTTACGATCAAGATGTAGAAACTCATTAGGTAACTCCTGTGTGAATCTACTTTGGGAAAAGAAATGAAAAAGTTGTTAAACCAAAACCTTTACTTTAGCAAATTTTTTATTTTACCACAATTTTTTTTTTAATTTCATAGAATTTAGTAAAAAATGTGTTGTTTTTTGTTGGAGATGCATTTGAAGTCACTTCACAGTAAAATTTTGAATATCTATTTCAAGTATGCTTATAGCTTGAAAATATTCGACACTTAAGCTGGTACCTCACTTTCCACTTTAAAACTATTTATGCATTGGCACCTTTAAACATATTCACATATTATATGTAGAATAACGTTAAATAATCAACGTTATTCTACACACCACATTATAGGAACATGGTGACTTTTCTTAGCTTTGTAACTAAAATAACATGGTTGACTTTAAACAGTTTGGGGAAGAATGAGGGTTTATGATTATAAATGCGTTCCTCCAAGATAGGCAATTTATCTAAAATCATTAGGTCACTGTAGTGCTTAAGATCCTCTTTCGTTTGTCGGGTACCATATAAAAACTGCTAAATTGCAGCAATAACTCATCCAAACTACTTAACAACCTTAAAATCATTTATAATTCGCATAACAAACTTAATGATACATTTATGCGTCATATAAATGTGTAAACGTTTAGGCTTGCCTCTAACTAATACTCGTATAACGAAAGAGTACCATGTTTTTGTAAACTTTTCATTTTACTGCCGAAACTATTAAAAAAATTGGTATATTATCTCTTTGGCATAAATGTTTTTTTGATCTAAACATCTGGAAAAATTGGGGAAATTTAAAAAAAAGTTAACTGTAAAATCAGGAATTTTCTAGAAATCTATCAAGGAACTTTTTTCCCCAAATTTTGTGACCACCCTTTTGTATCAGGGTTGGAAGAAAAAAAAGTTTTTTTTATAAAAAAACCCCAATTTTTTTATTTAAACCAATTTTTTTTTTGTAAACCGGGTTATTTTTAAAAAATCCTTTTCTAATCACGTGTACACATATTTATAAATTAAATTTGACATTAACTAGAATAATAACTAGGTCAAATAACAATGAATATTCCTTATGAAAATAATTTAAACGAAGTAATTTAACAATTGTTGCTACTTTGTGGACATTCAAATCGTATTAAATTTTAATCTTTTATTTCGAGATACTTTTTCTTTAAATTCAATGTATATTATACAGAGTATGATACAATTGTTTACTACATAATGCATGGAATATTGCTCTAAGATTCATCAGTAATGGTGATATATTGTTCAAAATGATATTTTTAAAGTTTAGAAATAAGTTGTTAAATCCAAAAACGTCTATTTTAGAAACAAATTTAAAATATAATCTATAATTTAAGTTTAATTGATAATTTTGAATAATTATAAAACATTGATATATCTATTAGATTAATATAAAAACCTACTGTTCAATAGTCTTATATTACAGTTTGTTTTAAAATAGATTATAACTTATTTTATCTATAGTATTCGTATAATTTTTCATTTACAAAATCATCACTCAGTCATGTTATACCAAGAATGTATATTTCATTTAGTGAATTATTTTCTTAAAAAATAATAGAAAGAAAACTAGATTCTTATTTCTTAATTCCCCTTTAAAAGCAAATTTAAGATTTAACAGTTTGAATAAAAAAACAAGTTTTGCTGCTTTTTCTAAACTCAATCTGTTGCGAAACAATTGTACAACTCCTAAAGAAGAAAAAATTCTCTCAATATTTGCTGTAATTGCTTTTGCAGTAAAAATTACTTAAACTTTCTAGAATACATCAGCATTAAACTATTTTTTATCTTTTTTTAGTATTTGCCATCATTCTATAACTATTACATTTTCAATAAATTTTTTTTAAAAAGTTATCTTTGAAATGGAAAACTTTTGGTTAAAACTAGAAGTTATTTACAATATCAAATAATTTAAAGTGTCTAATTATATATAAACATATAAAAATACAATTTTAAATTATTCTTTAAATATTTTTTTTTGATCCCCCCCCCCCCCCCCCCCCCCCGGTTTAAACCAGTTTCTTGAAACTATGTCAACTCTGTTTAGTATGATGAGTTGATTTTAATATTTTTTCCACTCTTATTTTTAATTTCCTGTTGCAAGAGAAACCTGCGACAATCATATAATGCTTTTACTGAAACTTTCTTAGCATTCTTAGAACCAAGTTTGGACATGTTTTTCTCCATGTTTATCATATTGAAGAGACATTTTTTGCAGTCGCTTAGGAAAAAATATGCTTTGTCAATATTTCTATTTATATCGTATAAAATGGGTTTTTATACAGGGTTCTACAAGATGTCTTATGTTGAGCCACATGCCTCTGCAGAAGACGGTGAACATTAGAGTTTTTGACTTTTTAATCCATAAATCTTGGTTTATTATTTTGTTTATTGTTGCTATAGATGTATTTAAAAATATTGCAATTGATTTCTCCATCGATGGATTTTCTCTTGTTGCCTGCGATTTCACTATAGAAACATTTGATGCTGCATGCATCTCTTTCAGGTATTCATTTTAAGTTTTCTTTCCGTATAGAAGTACTCATTGATGAGTTTTTTCTTATCGTTCTTATTTTGCACTTAGACGTTCTTATACATACATTTCACAAAAATTTTTAATTACGGAATAAGAATATTTTTCTTTGTAAATTGTAAAAATGTATACTTCGAGCCACAGTTAGTTTACATGAGCCATTTTGAAAGAATATTTCATTTGAAGATAATATGAAGGAAGATAATTTTCATTTGAAGTAATAAGTTGTTGCCAGAAATTTTACCCTCAGAAATATTTGCATTTTTTAATTCTTTAACGAAATCGTTCAAAAAGTGTTTAAACACTATCTGTACTTTATTTTTAATGTTATATTTTTTAGTGGAGATTATTAGAAAATTTCTATAAAAGAAATGTGTAATTTTTTTGTGTTTAAGATATGGGTGTCGTCATGATTATGTCCATTAAAGTATTTAAATTCTAATTTGGACTGCTCATAAAATATTTTTCATTTGGAGGGGATGGGGAGATTTTTCTACTCCCAGGTGGGGATTTTATGCTTTTTTTCTCCATTCAAGAGGCACATATGCAAGATTGTAATGATGTATACCTAGTCTCGGTGTAGCTCTTACAACTAAATCTAATATTTCTAAAGTCATCGTGTCTTAGGTCATTAGATCACAAGCGTTTTCATTGTCTGTCCTATTTTCCAGGTTAACTGCTTGCCTTGAATGGTGAATGTTATGTGAATGAAGCCTCATATTAGGAAGGGTAAAACTAGTGCTTTAATGCATTTTTACTGTATTTTGCAATCTTTTAGCAAATACTTCAGTGTATTCAAGTGGTTTCAGTCACTCAACTTTATGAAACTTAATTGTTTTCTATCAATGGAAATGATCTTTATGGTGTTACTGATAACTAAATGGAAATTATTCAAAATCACTTTTAATGTCAGTCATACTTAAATAATGTCATTGACGACTCCTCTTTGTATTTTCCCATTCATAGTCAAAATCTATTTTTTTAAATAAAACCTCAGCTAAAACAAATTTAATATAAAAGCTTTATGCATTTTACATTTGAATTGTACTAGGAAACATAATTTTTTTTTAATAATGATTAAACAATTTAGGTTTTCCAAAAGAAGAAAATTGAAGTTAATTCCATTTTTCAAAAAAAAGGTTGCGCAAGACATTCCTTCAAATGCATCTGAAGAATAAAATTAGTTGGATGCTATTACATATTTAAATGTTTCGGTATATTTATTTTCAGCTTGTATTTCGATCTCGTTGTTGACACTTAAAGAGTAATATATAATACCAGGTTGTCTACCTAACCAGATAATGTCACATGCACTCATTATTGTTTTCTTTCATTGTGATTTTGCTCTCTAAACGACTGGCAAATTTTAGATTTTTTCGAAGTGATATGACATTAAATTTTACAAAAGTGCTTGAAAAATAATGAGCAGAGTTTGCCAAGGAAGTCATCTTCTCATTCTTGGAACAATGAGAACTCAATGTGCTTATGTTTTGTTTTTTTAAACTTCACAATTGCCACTTCCATCATCAGAATAGCTGTGCCTATTTCTAACCAACGTCAACAACCATAGTAATTTAGTTCAATTGCATTAAAATTTTCTTTTTGCTATAGAGTGCTTTTTTTATTGCTGGCTATTGGGTTATTAGTTCTTTGGTAAGGTCAATCTTTTCATACGCTTTCTCGTGGATCTAACACTACTTTTTACAATCTGAATCTCTATATATAAAAGGCAAAGCCCTCGCTCATCTCTAATTTCCCATCTCGGAAAATCTGTACAAATGTTAACAATGACAAACATAGAAAAGTAAGCTATTTCGATCTCAATTAACCAACTTTAAGGGTTCGAAACGTTCCAAACGAGAGATATTCAAATGTACTACATCCAATGTAGTTTACAACTCTGATATTTGGTGCAAATGTCAACAAGAACAATAATAGTTTTAAGGGGTCAAACGTGGAATATTCAAATGTCCCACTTGCAATATAGCCACAACTCTAATATTTGATACAAAGGTAAGCATAGAAAAAAATCGACTTCCGATGTGGATTAACCAATTTTTAAGGGTCTGAAAAGGAGTCAAATGATTCCAAATGAAGAGTATCCCAATGTCCTACTTCCACTGCAGTCACACCTCTGAAATTTGGTACACAAGTGAACAAGGACAATAATAGAAAAAGTAAGCAATTGCGATCTCAGTTAACTAATTTTAAAGGGGTCAAAACAGTCCAAACGAATAACAATGTCCCACTTTTAATATAGTCACAACTCTTAAATTTGATACCAAGGGCAGCCATAGGTAAAGTAAATAATCCGTATCTTGATTGACTAAGTTTAAGGGGTCGAAAGGTTCCAAATAATTATCCCAATACCGCACTTTCAATTCAGACACAACTCTAAAATTTGATACCAAGCATAAGCATGAAGTAAGTTATTTTGATCTCAATTAACTCAGTTTAACTCCACGTTAAACTGTAGGTCACACCCTGATTAGCTGTTATTGTGCACAAAAATCGGTCGTTGAACGTATAAACCAAACCAACCAATATAGTCAATTATCAAATTTGAAACAAATGGCAACAAGGACAATCATAGATAGCCGATTTTGATAAAATCCAATTTTTAGGGGTCGAAACAGAATCTAACATCCAAAATGTAGAATGCATGAATGCCGTTTGATTGCTAAAATGCACATGGTAAAATTGAAGCACAGGCATTCAGCTAGTAGTGTGATGTATTGGTTATGTAACTAACCATTGTCATATATAGGATGTAATATAGGACTATATTACATTGAGGTCGAAAAATTATATCGATTTTTTCTTTGCTTTATATATTTTGTTAAAATAGTAGTATTTGGAAAATTTTCGGTGTGGCTTGAGAACAGGCCTTGCTATGCTGTTTGAAAATTTCGTAGAATTTAACTTGAAGTGACTATTGGACGCGACAGGCAAGTATTTCAAGAAAGTGATGCATATTGTACCTGCCATGGAAAATTTCATATTTTTTAGCAATTGTTAAAATGGTCTATTGATTCTGTTTAAATTTGTTGCCTAAAAAAGCCGTTTTAGTTGTTCTTAATACGTCCTTCGACGATAGTCCCGCGTTAAAATTTGCAAAAGGCGTAAAAAGTTAACAATTGACCGTCGTCTAATAACAGAAATAACAGAATAGTTATTTATGCAACTAGTGGGGAAAGTAATACTTTTTAAAACGGGGTAAAATGCTTATTTGATGAGTGTGATAGTAGTAGGGTCGCTTAAGGTCGAATTTCGCCTTAATGTGGACACGCCGGATAAAAGCACCAAATTTTTTTCAGGTGCTTGTTAGGTACTTAGCTTTCAATTTCTGATAGGAACCACCTTCATCGTCGACCATCTTGGATTTTATAGCGGTCATTTTGAAATATCAGTATGTTATCAATGTCTTGGCTTCTAAGTCACTTAGGATCACAAACTTAATGTCTAAATATACCTATTTGGGATCAGGTAATATAACTAAACAATTTTTAAATGTATCAGACTATATTTTTTCTCTAATATATGCAAGGCTGTCACTATTGGAATGGGGGCGAAAGGGGATATGTCTTAATAAAAAAATTAACCCATAAAAGTAAAGTTTTTAATGTGTTATATGCATTATTGACTAATATATGTATCACTAATATATGTACCAGGGGCGTAGCCAGGATTTTTTTTCCGGGGGGGCTGAGAAATTATAAATGTCAACTTCGGAAACAATAATTATCATTCAATAATTTACAAATCAAAATTAATCAAACTAAAAAACAAATAAACACTTTTTGGGATTGTAATACTTTTAGCACATATAGTATAATTAGTTACTGGAATTTTAAAACTATATGGTAATTAATTTAGGTAAACATATTTCAATAAAAATATATTAATTATTAAAATATTATAATTATATCAATTTATTATTGGAGTTATAATGTTATTGCCAACAATAACCATTAACATTTGATTAACAACGTTCCAATCTAACACTTTAACGTCCCAATCCGCATGCCCAGCGAAATAGGTCAATAGTTTTAAAAAAAAGCTTTATGATCATTTATATAAAATAATTTATTTGAATAGTGAAAAATTGCACTTACCTTGAATGGGGTAGAAATAAGAAATTTCTTATATAGAGAATTCTGAAGTGTTTAACAACGTGGGATCCGAGCAATGTTGAATATGTATACAATGCTACTCTTGGAGGTTGGAGATGGCTGCTAAGAAAGAGCCGGTTTGTGGCTTTCTGGACACCCCTTGTCACCTATTGTACTAGTGAACCAGAGTCCCTGGGAGGGGGGGGGGGGAATCATGGACTAGACAAGGTACAAGATCCTCCCCCCTCCCTTCCCCAGGACTCTGAAAGCCTTTTGTCGGACGAAAGTCCGCACCAACGGGACTAGACATCGCATATCACGTCGACTAGTCACCACGCCTGAAGTCTGGAGTGCTACATTCAGGGCAGATTCAACTTAATTCAATTCGTTAATAATTCCAGTGCTTTGTCTGTCCAATTTCAAAAAATTAAAAAATAACGAAAACTTGTGTTAATTTCAAATTTTAATTATCCAAGCATAAATAGATCTATTTCTGACTTTCGAGGTTTGAAAATTTCGGAGGGGGCTGCAGCCCCATCAGCCACCCCCTGGCTACGCGCCTGATATGTACCACAGGGGCGCACTGGTCATAGGTTTGTCCAGTGATATCTCCTTCCCCGTCAGTGTCTGTAGGAAATGGACCTTTCCGGTATGGTGTTCTTTTTTTTTTTTTTTAATTTTTTTTTTAAATTTGTTGGCAAGTTCCATCACATGATGACCTGGTGTGCAGATCTGAAGATTTGTGTTGCTTTTGGTACAGGAAAAATGTTTACTTACATTAACATTAATGCTATTTACGAGAAGCTGGGTGTAGAAAAATCCCAAGCCCTCCCAGTATTCCATAGTTTCACGGGATACGATACCACATCATCATTTGCTGGACGAGGCAAGAAATGTACGTTGGAGGCATGGAATTGCTATCCTCAAGTGACATGCCTTTACCTACATGTCACTCCACCCTCATACAGTACTTGATATTGATAATGGAAATTTTAAACTACTAGAACGCTTTACCGTGATCTTGTATGATAAGAACTGTGAATTTAGATAGTGTGAATGAAGCCAGAAAGGAGCTGTTTTGTCAGAAGAATAAGTCAATGGAGAAACTTCCCCCTACGAAGGATGCACTACTCCAACACTCAAAGCTTCATATCAGGCAGGATTATGGTGTACTAGTGAGCACAGTCAACCACATGCTCCTAATCCAGAAGGTTGGGACTGGACCCAGAAAGTTGACAGTATATCATGGGTTCCTGCATGGAGCACTTAACCAATTGCCTCGAAGGCTTGCGCTGGGTTGATTAAATGCAATTGCAAGAGCAAAAGAGGGTGCTCTTGCAGAACTGCTTGGTGGAATTGCACTGAACTGTGCAAATGTCAATGTTTGGGTGAGCTTTAGGCATTACTTTGCCGATTGAAATCACAGTAACTTCAATGCAAAAGTAGAAAAAATAGATATTAAAGTTTAATTTTTACGTAATAAATTTTTTAATAGAAATGTAATTAATTTGTTATTAATATGTAACTAATTTTAATAAATGTGTAATTGTTTGATAAATAATATTTCATTGGTTTTAAATTATGGTTTAAATAATTTTAAATTAAGGTTTATGAGTGACTTTCTGTAAGCGATGTACACTTCCAATTGGAGTCTGATATTTGACATTGATTTTTCTGAAATTTGCATCGAATATGCGCTCCCATGTGTTCTGGTTAAGTACAAAAAGAAATATAAATATATTGCCAAGTTATAGTGGATTTTATTGGGCGGGTAAAGGTCATTTTCTTGCATTATAGCTGAAATGCGGCAAAATATAATTTAAATTTCAAGAGAACTTTAGATAGGTGACAATGATATTTTTTTTTGCTTAATCTACTTATATAAAAATTGGCATCTTGCTAAAGTTTGCAGGAAGCCCGCCCCCTACCCCTTCTCCCCGCCAAATTAGGGTTTCGTGAGCGGAAGTGTCAAATTTGATGCTAAAATTCTACAAACTTTAAACACGTACCAAACTTTTTGATGTGAATTATGTTTTAGCGTCATGTCTAAGTTATTACTGCATGAAAATAATTTTGACAACCCTAAGGAGTTTTCTAGAAATTCACGTCAAAATCCGATTTTTTTTTTTCAAATTTTGCCATTTTAACGTTACATATCTCAAAACTTTAGATTCTAATAAACATTTCATTACCGCCAAAAGATATTATAATTGTTATATAACATCATCCCATTATCTGTCCCTTGGCACTATTCCCTGTTTTTTTATAAATCGGGGTTTTGTCATTATGTTCAAAAACGGCCGATTAAGTGTTGCATTTTAAATATCGAAAACTCAAATTATTTTGACAATAGCTTTATATCAATTTGAAAATCACATTACATAAAAAAAGGAGTAATCAATTCCAAATCTGTGACATGGACAAAGCCATAACTAGCTGGGGACACAAAGACTTGCCCTCCCCCCCCCCCCCCATCTGCACTCCAAAATATAATGTTTTTACTACAAAAAAGCGTTTGCACTTTTTTTCCTATTACAAAATGGGAATGTGAAGTCACCCTCCCTTCTCCACCATAAAAAAATTCTAGATGTTGACATAAATCTGAATTTTTAAATATTTCTTCACTGCAGCTTTACTAAAGGGATATAAAATTGTAAAAATCATATCTGTAATAAATTTCTTAGAACTCAATGTATATGAAAAATCCTCAACTTTCAAAAGGAAAATAAATGTGATTTCTATATAAATTTCAGTTATTTGACATTTGTAATATTTTGTTTTTGATGATGAGGTCTCAGCACTTAGAATAATTACTAAAATATGTCAGAATAGCAAATGCTTCAATGTCAAATAATAATGTAATACTAAAAACTTTTATAAATTATCCTACACAAAACCCATAATTGGTATTTAAAAATTACATTTGTATAAGCTGTGTTTTGGAATATTTTAAAACTTAACAGTTACCAATTTATTTACATGGGATCTATTTTTTTGTTTAAAATTGGTAGCTGAAATATGAGTTTGAGAAGTTTTCACTTTTCCGGTTGTTCTCTAACATTTTTTGAATTTTTAATGAGTTTTTTAAATCCTTTTCTTCTTCGTTGGAAAGGTAAAAAGGAAACATTCCACGTATTTCAACTAAAAAATAATAAATGAAGCTCTTATTAATATTTTCAATATCTGGACACCTAGGCTAGTAACAGTGTCTTCCTGGCTCTTAACTTTCCCTATGTAACAGTTTTTTTTGTATAATACATATCATAGTATAGTATTTATATCGTTTTATTTTCGGCTGGTACTTAATTGCAATTTTTTTCTATTAATAAATTATGCTTTATCTCAGCAATGATTTGCAGATTTCATTGTAATGACATTCGTCTACTATCGATTCTAAACAGATCTCAACCTCATCCTCTTTTTGGCTCATATCCATATTGACATCTACTTTGATTGTTTTTGGTTCCAGTAAACATGTAGGGTCTGTTTCTTTTGTGTAATTTCAACATGAAAAATCGTGACATAGTTCGGTATTTTGACAAGTACTCATCAACACTGAAAATTTTATCGCCATATTTGTTTCAACTCTTCATTTTTTTCACTAGAGTTTAAGGGCAAATTTGTCTACCACCTTATTCTCCATTCATAAAAGCATCATAAATAAATATATTTTGCTTTAATGATAGTTTGATGCCCTTTTCCTTTTCTTTAAAAGTCCATCCCATGGAATTATAAGATTCTGTCCTTGGTATGCGATGTATATGGTGCGAAAGCTCCTTGCAGAGATGTTGATGGAAACGTTACATTTTTAGCTTATATCTTCATCTTCTTGGCATGGATCATCTTTACCTTGTCGTTTGTTACACCAGTAACTTCTTCAATTGTATCCTGTCCATCAAGTACATGAATGTCGAATTTTTCGACAAGTTTAAATGATAACAGGCATTTCATTAGAACAGAAGAGAGTTAGTACTTGTGTTTTCTTCTTCTGTTGAGCCTTACCAGTTGGGAAGTGTAAGAGGAATGGCTGAATGGTATTGAATTTCAAGTTGTGATTTACATCCTGAATTCGAATGGCTGTTTTTTTTTTTGAGCCAACACAACGATAGTTTCAAAAACGTATTCCCGAGTAATTCTGACGATTTGCTGAGTGATACGTTGATATATCTTTAAAAAAATTCTTGTCTACCAAATTTTTAGCATGCAGAATTTCAGCAACAGATTTCTTTAAAATTCTTTACTCTTCCTATATATAGAAGTGTTGTAAAAATATCTTTTGATAAAATAGTATCATGAACACTGTGGAGGTAGCTTTTTATGTGCTACTTGATAAATTCTGAATATCACATTGACTTTGCCCCGCTGTGGCTCATTAAATTAACTCCATATAATTTCCAATCCCATTTCCTACGTGATAGCTGCTTTTCCTGATAGAATATCAATATAGACTGTTGAATAGCATATAGCATTGACTCCTATCAACAATTTTGGTAACACCAGGAGAGTCCTTCTTGACTTGTGATAACACGTTTGAAAATACATAATATAGCATACATATCTTGGATACACAATTGTCTGCAAGTATTAGGTAGGTCACCTTTTCTTGTTTACGCATAAAAAATACAATTAATGTGCTTAGAGATACCTCGTACTCAAACCTTTCTTGAATTGTTTCATGAAAATGTTGAGATAAAATTTTCATTCCTCAGTCCTTTAAGTAGTAAATGTTACTGCCACTCACTTCACCAGAACGAAAGTTTTTACATAAATGAAACAATCGACACTATTTTTTAGTATAATGTAAAATTGGAATGGATTTAAAAAAAAAAAAAAAAATCACAGAAGACTACTAGCCTGAAGTGGTTTCGATGTATACTATAAATATATTTTTTTTTATCAAATATAACTTAATAACATTACATTTAATGATATAATTAATATTATAAGTAATAAAAATTAATTTTTATTATTAAACTAGCTGAATACCCGTCCTTCGCCACGAAATTTTAGCATGTGTATTTTAACAATCAAAAGGCATTCATGCATTCCACATCTTGGGTGTTCGATCACGTTTCAACCTTTGAAAATTTAACTTTTGTTTCAAATTTTATAATTCTGACTATATTGAAAGTAAGGTATAGGGATATTCTTAACATATGAATCGTGTTGATCCCATTTCAATCCTTTGAAATTAATTAATCGGGATCGAAAGAGCTTACTTTTTCTATTCTTCGCTTTGCTGATATTTTACCAGATTACGGAAATGTGACTACATTGGAAGTAGAACTCGTTTGGAACGTTTAGATCCCTTTCGACTCTTTAAAATTAGTTAAACGATATTGGAATAGCTTAGTTTATTGGCAGATGTATCAAATTGCAGAATTGTGACTTTTTAGAAAATGGGATATTGCGCTATTCCTCGTATCGAAAGTTTCGATCTCTTTTCGACCCTTTAAAATGAGTTAATCAAGATCGGAATTATTTACTTTAACATGCTTTCCCTCGGTATCAAATTTCAGATTAATGGCTATATTGAAACTGGGACATTTGAATATTCCACTTTTGGAAAGTTTGACCCCGTTTCGACCCCTTAAAACTGGTTAATCAACATCGGAATAATTTACTTTTTCTATGCTTGCCCTTCTTGACTTTGTTCATAATAGAGTTGTGGCTATATTGCAAGTGGGACATTTGAATATTCCACGTTTGGAAAGTTTGACCCCGTTCCGACCCCTTAAAACTGGCTAATCAACATCGGAAAAATTTACTTTTTCTATTCTTGCCTTTGTTGACTTTTGTACCAATTTTCAGAGTTATGATTGCACTGGAAATAGAAAATTGGAAGATTCCTTTTTGGAACGTTTCAACCTATTTTCGACTCTTTAAAATTAGTGAATCGATATTGAAATAGCTTATTTTTTAGATGCATGCTATTGTTGAAATTTTTATCGATTATCAGAGCTGTGGCTATATTGCGAGTGGGACATTCGAATATTTCAACGTTTGGAAAGTTTGACTCCGTTTTCTGCTAACATTAGCAAGATGCCAAGAAATTTTCACTTGTAAAACTGAGTACTGATACTATATAAGTGGATTACGAAAAAAAAAACAAAAAAAAAAAAAAACTCGTCGGCACCTATCTAAAGTTCTCCAGAAATTTTAATTATATTTGGCCGTATTTCAGCTATAATGCAAGAAAACGACCTTTACCGGCCCTATAAAATCAACTGTAACTTGGAATATTTTTTTTTTCTTCCAAAAACGCTTATTCACTTTTTACAAAGACACTATAAAGAACATCTGGTGTAAATTTCAGCAAAATCGAGATGTCAGGTATCACAAGCGTACCTCGTTTACAGAAAATCAATCGTAATGAAATGTAATTGAAGTCAAGTTTATATGATTTTCCGTCATATTTTACTGAATTTTCCATTTAACTTTAATTAATTAACACACTCCCTCATCCAATTGAGCTGCAAATTGGCAGATAGACTCGTTGACAATGACAATTTATTCTATCAAGTTTTTGTGACAAAAAAAAAGAAAGAAGAAGAAAAAAGTAATAATCCATGGTACGGAATCGATGGTTTTCTTCATAGATGTCGATCTGAGCTCAAAATCACTTAAATAAGTTGCAATTACTCTTAAAAATTAACCATGCATATAAAGGACTTACATTAAAAACTTTTTTTTAAAGCTAATTTTTTATCAAGACATATTCGTAGAATTTTCTAAAGCGGAATTTTTGGACGATGTTCTCGAGACATATATCACTTAAAGATAATCAAAACTCTAAAACTGATTAAGCAAACTATATTTCAAGGACTTCATTAGAATATTTTTTCATTATTTTTATTTTTCAAAATGCAGTGAATGGAAATTGTACTGCAATACAGGGAATTTCAAAATTCAGGAACTGAGAAAAATGTATTCGTAACATCAAAGGAGCTATTGCCACAATGCTAAATTCTCCATAAAAATTTAGTTTTTCTACAATTGCAGTTATCGGATCAGCTTAAAAACTAACCAGAATAAGGAGAAGGTTTCAAAGATTATAAACACTAAAAAAATAGACATTTTTATTTTTATTATTTTTTGTGAAAACAAGAGGGTACCAAGTCCCCTTAACTTATTTTTACTTTTTCCATTCAATGTTTTCTCTATTGTTCGTAGTTTTGTTTAAAAAAAAATGGAATTTCAAAAGTTTGCCGGCTGGCTGTTCAAAATTTTTCAAAATTTTTTTAATTGACTCTCCCCCTCCCCTTGATAGCGACGGCTCTGCATATATTAGTGAATAAATATAGTCTGATACTTTTAAAGAATGTAAAGTGGTTTCTATCAGAAAGCTAAGTACCTAACTAGCACGTGTAAAAAAATTTGGTGTTTTTATTCGGCTTGTCCACATTTTCATGTTAAGCGATCCCACTATAGCATGAGTCAAATAATTTACCGTGTTTGAAAAAGTATTTTCGTACGTGTTGCATACAATATTTTTTTAAATCAAGTGCAAAAAAATATTTTTAATACATATATAGACTATATAATATTTGAGCACGAGGCGTGCGAGAAAGTACTTTTTCGCATTCTTCACGAAAAAATACTACTTTCGCCATTATTTTTTTATTCAAAATGATTAAAAATAGTTAATTTTTTGCACTTTGTTATAAAAATAATATTTTTCCTACAAAACAATTTTCAGCTCGCGCGTACCTTAGCTTGTTTTATATTGTGCATATTCCTTTCTTTTGAATTTTTAACATAGGATTGTTCAGAAAATTTAATGTCTCGACCTATTAGCCCACATTGAGCTACATTTCGTTCACACTTTAGAAAATAAATTAATAAAATTAATGAATTTGAATCTTCCAGCTTTCCTCTGTCATATTTTATAAACATGACCAACAAACATGTCTTGTGCTTCGCGCTCGATACGTTTCGCGAATTCTTTAAAAATTAACTTATCCCTGTGATTGACCGTATTTCCGATGTTGATTCTTCAACTATATCTCCGTTTTTGATTCAATAAAATAGCGAGATTTACCAGTTAGTTTTTAATTGACTTGCATAAGATTCCTTAATTATGTTGTTTTCTACTGTTCCTCGGACCGCGGAGTTTATTTGGCAAGCAAAGCAATATTTTAAAAGTTTCTTTAAACCATTTTTTATTTATTACTAACTCTACAGGCTGAGAAAAAATACAATCGAATGGTCAATTCGCACGTTTTTTAGGAAAAGTCTTAATATTTAAATATAGTTTCGTAATCAATACCAGAATGAAAAACGACCAAAACTCCTAGCTTTAAAAAAAGTTAAAAAGGATTCTTTTTAAAGTTTATAATCCACGAGACAGACAAAATTCTAGCTTTCCAACTTTTATAGCATTTCTTTAATAGTTTCTTTCTATCTTGGCTGAGTTATTTTGATCTTGAGTTAGAGGCCATTTTGATCGTAGTTAAATTAGATTTTCTAGAAAGTTAGCTACAACTTTTGGTAATTTATTTTTAGATGAGTTTTTACTGTCACAAACGGCGTTGGAATTTTGTCTTGTCATTGAATCGGTTCTTTCCCCCCGCGGTCTTGGAAGTCTAGTGTCTGAACGGGTAGACGGAGCGTATGCCCAGACCCACTTATAATTATTAACTGTGACTGAAAACCTCTTAAGTATTTTTTTGGGTTACAGTAATATTAATTACCGTAATACCGTTTTATTTCCATTATCTGTAGCATTAAAGGAGCGGAAACAGGATACATATTGGTTGGCATTGATATGGAGATTGATATGCTTTTCATTTTATACCTGACAGTACTGTAAGCTAGAAAACACGTTTCGAAGGAAACTGTTAGGTCTTACTATTACACATGTCAGAAGCGAAGGGAAAATTTTATTTTTGTGAACCAATTTTTTCCATTTTTCCAGGGCACTCAAATCTAAATAAGACCCTGTTTGTAGTTTTAATTGTGGCATAGTATATGTAATGCGTGTTCTGTGCAATGTATGTCAATGATTCTAGTTAGGTTGTGTTGTGTAATCCATGAAACGATTTAAAAAATTATTTGTCTGGTTGCTCAGCTGACTAGCTATCTATCCAGTGTACTTTGTATTGAGGGAATATATTTTTATGTCGATATTTTTATCTGTTGTTTATAATTTAATAGCTATTTTTCTGAAAACCACTCACACCCCCATGTTTTCTTGATCAAGAACGATAAATGTTTTCGATAACGAACTCGTGTGAGTTTTTCTGAGATTTTTTTTATTCCACATTCCGTTGATAGGATAAAAGATGGTCTAAAATGCAACCGACCTGCCGTTAATGTATATAGAAATAAGTTTTTACTTTTAACTTACCGTGATTTTCTAAATTTATTTTATAAACTTTAATCCCCGTGACTACTTTTGACGCTATTTCTTTTCTTGCTAGAACAAATACAAATTTGAAAACAAACGACAGTCTCAAGGCCCAACAGGAAACGTTGAACTACAACTACTACAGATCTCAGTAAAAATTTTGTTGGGTACTGTATTTGTGAGTTTTTAATATTTTCTTTTAAATACAAAATTTTCACATTTAGTGAAAAATCTGAAGTTTACTTTCATAAAGAAAACGTCTCGAGTTCGTATTGGAACAAAATCTTTTCATACGTAGGAAAGCATGTGATTTATAAGATATACCGGAATAATATTTTAAATAGTTATTTTTTAGACATAGAATTTTTAGAAGAACTTTTTTTTTGTCTGACGTAGAATTTTGTGAAGGGTTCATTTTTCAGACGTAAAATTTAGAGGGAAAAAATTTCCCAGTAAAGGGATCTAAATTTTTCGTAAACATATACTTCTGATTACTACGCGTGTAATAAAGAGTGTCTTGAGAAAAATTCGTTAAAGAGCGATGAGTTTTGTTTTTGTTATACAAATCGTTATACTGCTTATAGTACTCTATACGTCAACATTTAGACTGCCAATTGATGATATCGTATCTGTTTACAAAGTAGTTGTTATTGTTTTGTCTGATTGTCTTCATCTGATATGACATCCAAATAGCATGGGACATTATTGAATTGACAATTGTATTATATTATTTTCCTGGCTATTTTTTCCCCGGACTTCTCTAGAATTTTTTCTCTACAATTGACAGTAGAATTATTATTATTTGTCTGGCTATTTTTTCTAATTGTTCTCTTTTAATATTTTTTTCAGTAAAAATTTAGTTTTTAAAATCAATTTGAGCAGTTTTTCGAAAAATATTTTGTAAAATGTCCACCTATTCCATTGCAATTATAATTCCATTTTTGAAGATTGAAGAACTACCCATTTTTTTTCTGACATACTCACGTGCACAATCGCGTGAACTATCAATTCAAAAGTCATTAAGTCAAGTCTTAAGATATATAATAAGCATCATTTGTCACTTAAATGAAGTAAGAATTTATTAACCGAATGTGCTTTTAAATTTAAAATTAACGTAACCTTTTAAACTAACCATATTTGTATGATATGCCTGGAAACATTTCAGATAAAGTTCTCTTTCTGCATTTCTGGGAATATTGGATTCTTCTCTTATCAGCGAAAGATGAAATAGGGAAAAAAACATTATTCCGGTATCTCTTCCCTATCAATGTCCACACGTGTTGTTTACGAGTAATAAGACAAACTTGGAAGTTGCTGATAAAAAAATGAAACATACTGGCGTGCAAAAATTGAGTTGTGTTTCAAAGGGTGTCTTGAGTTCTTTTGCCCGTGGTCAAATAGCAAAACACCTTCACATTACTTCAATAGATTTCAGGTTATGGTAATACCCCCTTCCAAGCCTTATTTTCAATTTAACCACCTTAAAGCAAAGGAATGAATTGGATTAATCGGGATATTCATTGAGGAGGGGGGGGGGGACGTTCAAATTGGTTCAGCAGATCTCAAGTTATTATCATACCCTCTTTTGCTCTGTATCCTCGATTTCATCACAAAACATCGAAGTGAAGTTATGTTCCCAATAATTTGAATTAGTTAAGATATTTATTGGGGGGGGGGGGGGGAGGAGAAAAAAAACTGCGCTTAAAATTGGTTTAGTAGATTTCAAGTTATGATCATATCCATTTAGTAGGGGTTGAAAATGGTGGTAGGGGGGCGTTTTTCGAAATTTTATGCGTTCAGCGACCCACCTCTTGTTTCGAAAATCAAGTGAACGAAATTTCATCTGTGTCATAATAAAACTAGATTCCCTTCGGAAATGATATATATTATCGAGTACGTTGAGTAGTGATAATAGGTCATTTAGTACGCAAGTTAAAAAAGGTTAAGCGAAGCTGGTCTAGATAATATCTGGATTGTAGAAAAATTAAAATGATCACGCTTCACAAGTTGGGTATGAGCTTTTATATTTCTGCATTAGGTACCCCATACAGAAACCTTGGGCTCCCGTTAGTCTTGCGGTAGAGTATCGAGCTCATAACCGAAGGGTTGTGGGTTCGGGCCTCCGTCCGCCAAATATCGGTGTGTACCTAATGGGGGCTGGTGCACATTAAATCTGTCGTGGCCTCCATGCCCTCTCGTTGGTTTGGTCGGGTCGGAGAGAGGGGTTTACACTAGAAAATTTCGATCTCGTATTCTTCTAGATGCTCAAAATTACGAGACGTATTTGGCTGTGTTAAGCACTTTATAAGTGGCAGAAATAGACAGTCGGTGGTTTCAAAACAAAACAGAAACCTTGTCTGTCTGTGTAACGTTCACATTTTTCGCAACTTCATTTGATCACACAACATGGCAAGACTGTGAAAATGTAGTCAAATAGTTTGACTGCCTGTGTTTAATGGTTTTCGTATAAAATACGCCGAGAAAAATACTTTTGCTCTTTAGTAGGGTAAGTACTCATAGTATGAAGCCAGCATGTGATAACACAAATTGTTTTGATCCGTTAGTGGGTGATATAAGGTGTTGATATATTTTGGTTGAATTTGCTTGATTTTTTTTCTCGATATTTCTTATATGCATGCTGTTTTACAAGCAGAAAACCAACTGTCATAAATGATCTTTTTACCGTTGATTTCCCCGAATAAAAGCTATTAAGTAATACAATTATAATGATAAGGTTAAAGTTATACTTTCACCATTAAATTTATTTTATCTTTTAGAAAAGAAATATGCGTTGCGAAGTATTTTTATTTAGTACTTGTAGCTTGGTTTCTTTTAGACCGATTTTAACAAGAAAAAAAAAAATTCAGCTCTGTTGATAGTTAAGATTTTTTTAAGCATTATTATACAATGTCTCCTACTTTCTCACTAATTGTGAAAATAATATTTTAATGTTTTCGTCTTCACTTGGCATTTTTATTTTGAATCACTCGGCCTCGTCGGACGAATGCCATTCAAGGTGAGCTAGTTGTGTCTGAGATGTTTTCATTCCAATGCGACTTTCTTCTTTTGATTTGCGAACGAAAATACTCTCTCGGAAAAGAAAGGTGCACGTGTTTCAATAATTGGAATGAGGAAGAAAAGTAAGGGGTAATTGCAATTCAGTGCTGTTGACGAACATCTGAGTACTTTGCTTTCGCATGTTTACTCTCAGCCATCAAGTTAAAAATACTATTTTTTTTATTAACTAAAACCCTACCTTATAGTAAAATATAATTAAAAACCAAAGTATGTGAAACTTTATTATTTATAATCTTGAATTATGTACTTAGCGTTGGTTGGGTGAAAATTATTCCCGACCAGCTTGTGTGTTGAATCGGACAAAAATTTACTTATATGATTAATAATATTCTTGAAAGTACTTCAGGGACTATTTTATTTTAAATGTCTACAGTTTTTCAGATTAGCATTTTTTTTTAAAGTAAAATAGAGCGAATTGTAGAGCTCTAATCCTCCAATTTTTAGCAAACACCTAATTTCGAATTATTATTTTTACTAAAAATTGTTAGGACTTACTTTTGCATCGAGTAGTTAAAATCTTAAAATAGTAATAATAATAAATAAAAATAAAAATCCTCGTCAAGGCGGAAACTTGGAGGGTTTGGGGTTGAAACTCCCAGGAATTCATACATTATTGTACTGCTCATTTACATTCGATGGCAATGGTGCTGGTAATAAAGATTTGAAACATTGAATGGTCACTTAAAAATGTACTTTACAATATATTTCATTTTAATTTTATGTTCTTGAAATCGTTACTATTAAAGAAAGTTATTTTAATCAGCGCTTACAATAACTGTTATTTGCGAATTAGAATCTCATGGATTTCAGCTGCTTTTTTCAAACAATTTAAAAGCAGTTTTAAAAATAGATCTCCGTTTTTAAAGATGTCCGTCCATTAAAAGTAATTTAGCCTTTTTTGGAAACATATAACTTAAAGCACGAAAATTACCAATTATAATATGAAGGATGCTACCAGCGCCTTTTCATTCATTAGCGACGGGATTATTGGATTTGCCATTTCTCTAATAGACTGCTTATAATGAGATTTCAATGAGTTTGTCATTTTACCTGTCGAACGCATAAAAATATCTTGATTTCATGTGACTAGTCGACAATGTGTTATGATATTAATACAAATTCAATCGTTTAGTCCGGTTAATCTTTTTTGTCGGTTTTGTAAGGTACTGAGATAGTAATGAAACAACAAGCTTAATCTTCCTTTGTATCTTAACGTTAAATGTTTTTATCTCATGAAATATGCTACTGTTTTTATTTATTCCGATCAGGAGATATTGAATTTTAAATGTCATATCATATAACACTTCACTGCATGTTCTTGCTTCATCTTTTTCTGGTTTTATTTCTCAAGATATTCAGAAACATAAATTCATCGGTGTTTTTTTTTTTTTTTTTTTTTTTTTAAAGGCCAAACAGAAGGGGTAAGGGGGGGTAGGAAAAACGATGGGATATGCAATATGTAATTGTACCTACTTTAAGCAAGTAGATGGATATTTGGTGAAAATATAAGGAAGTTGATGATACGTTAGTATATTGTAGTATGTTCAGCAGGGTTGAGAGGGGGGGGGGGGGAAGAGAGAAAAAACGGTTTTTTTTCTTTCTTTTTTTTTTTTTAATTCTTTACTAATTACATGTATACATATTTATAAATAAAATTTTTCATTAACTAGAATAATTAATGTTCAAATAACAAATAATATTTCTTCTGAAAATAATTTAAACTAAGTAAATAAACAATTGCTACTTATGTGGACAATTAAATCATATATGTTTTTTTTTTTACATTCAGTGGATACAATATAATAACAATAGTAATTGTTACTACATCTACATGGAATATTGCTCTTAGATTCATCAGTAATGGTGAAAAGTTGTACAAAATGATATTTTTAAGGTTTAGAAATTAGTTATTAAAGCACAAAACTTCTATTTCAGAAAAAAATTTAAAATGCAGCCTATATTTTAATTTTAATTAATAATTTTGAATAGTTAAAAAACATCAATAATAAATCCCTTAGATTAATATAAAAAGTTCTTTTTGATACTTATAAAAACTTCAATAGTCTTTTATAATAAGATTTATTTTAAAAAAGTTATTTACAGCAACAAATAATTAAAAAAATCTAATTATAAATAAAAATATAATTTTAAATTATTCTTTAAAAAAACCAATTGGTATTTTTGAGAAAAAAACCATTTGGTTTAAACTATGCCAAACTTGATGTTTAGCTAATTATATGATAATGAGATACGAAAAAAAATAACATTTTCTTACTTAGTTATAATAGTATTTTAAGGGTGATATAGAGCTTTTCTTATAAGAATTCTCGTTGTGAACTGTTTTAGTACGTGCACTAAGAAAATATTCATTTTCAAAAATCAATCCATTCACCTAGTTATTTTAAATTAAGTAAAATTGTTTCAAAAACAAGTAAGCACATACTCAAAATTCATATATTGAAATTGAGAAACATCTGCAATGGACAGTTCCCGTATTTTTTAATTTTTTTTTATTCGGTTCTAAATGTCTCGAAATGACAATTAACACAAAAATTTCTATTCTCCACGCTTTTTTTTTTTTTTTTAAATTTGCATTTTAAATTTGCCTGTCAGATTTTTTTGGGAAAATTTACTTTTTTTTTGCGACTCCATTGTGACGTCACCGCTTCCTAAATATCTCCATAGGTCACGTGGCGGTTGCGGCTTTTAAAACGTTGTTATTATGGAAATTTCAAGTATTTGTCTTCTCGTCATTTTGTTTTGATTGATTGATTTTTTTCTTGAAATGTCTAACATTTTCTACAAATATTGTATCGTGCCAATATGCTAAAGCACAACCATAACAACTCATGACAAAATTTTCATTTACCTACCACGGAATGAAAATACTCGAAAAAAGTGGTGCCAAGCGATGAAGAGGGACAATGAAAAGTATATGCCACTGTCGATAAAGACTGTACGTTATGTTTGTGAAGATCATTTTGAAGTAAGTTACATTTATGATAATTTTTATATTATTAACATTAAAGAATGTTGCCTTTTAATTTTAAAACAAGCTGTATGTTAGGAAAGCTATTCTAAATTTTTGTAAACATCAAGGGCAAAGTAATGGGTTAAAATTCCAAGTCCGGTACGGATTCTGCACCAAGAATTTTTTACATAAAGCCACGCCAAATTATGTTCACTTGTCATTAAAAAAAAATGGCGGGGCAGCCATTTTTTGGTAAAAATCACCTTGGCGCAGAATCCGTACCGGACTTGGATATTGACAACGGCACCATTTAACGGAAAAATACCGATATTTTCCCACGAAACTTTTTATTCCAAGCACAACAAAACCATTCAAGTTAACTTAAGCAGGGAATCTTCCCTATTGGCTTTTACACCACGGGTTTCCGCTGTTACAAAATCCATATTCTTGCTGAAATAGACAACTATCATTGTCGAGTCATTTTTTGGCAAATTGTCCGATTGGCCTCTTACAAAACCAGGTTCCATTTTTGCAATTAAATAAAAAACAAATACCTACAAAATAGGCGACCAAAAATATTTGAGAAACGGCAACTACTAAGTAGAAACCATAGAGTATATAGCTGACACTTTGTGGTAGAAACCTCACCATAACAACAAGACGGGATTACGTCACCGAACCTTTCGGAGCTCTTGACGTCATACTCAAAATCGGCCCGTTTTGAGCGGATCGCAATTTGAGGGTTTTTTGCTCATTTTCTTTTCTTAATATTTAAATAACTAATTTTTTAAAGAACTTTTATTGGAATGTTTGGAATCAGAAAGAAATTCTTTATAAATATAAATCAATTTCATTCGTTTTTAAAAAATGCGGGAATTGTCCATTCCACTTAGAAACGATAGATAACATATTATTTGATTTCTTATATTATAAACATCAATAAAATTGGTATCATAAACTCGCTTTTCCAGTTTTAAAATATTTTTCGTTAGCATTTCGTATGAGAAGTTTATCTGTTCGAAATTACCGGATTTTTTTTCCCGGGACGTTTTTGCGCAAAAGTTAAGATCTGTAAAACAGTTTAGGGGCTTATACACGAGGCGAGTAAAACGGTAAGTCGGACCTTGACAGTAAAATTCGCCCTGGATTTTTATGACGAATTTTACTGTCAAGGTCCTACTCACCGTTTTATTCGCCTCGTGTATAAGCCCCCCCCCCTTTTTTTTTAGTGAAAATTGAATTTGTTTCCCAAGGTCAAGACCCGATGATAGTTGCATTAATATTTTATCTATAATATAAAAGTAAGTTGTCTGTAAGTCTGAACCTTATATAAACCCACAGTTTTGCCCCTCGAGGTACGAAATTTGGTACATAGAAGCTTTAGTACATGGAGATTGTAGAGAATAACTTTAAAATTCGATTAAAAGTTGCTTTCATTAAAATTTACTGACATAAAAAAAAAAAAAAAATACCACTACTACTACTAATAATAATAATAATTCTATGAATGGCAACGATGTTTTTTTATTACATCAAAATAAAAAAAAAGTTATTTTAATTAGTCCTCCTTATTTTTCTGATTATTTTTATGTATTACAATCGTCTGTCCGATAAGTGGTTCCAATTTTATTGTAATATTTCAATATATTTACTGTAAAATGAAGTTCTGCCCATGCACGGTTTTAGCGCAATGCATTACTAATAGTATTCTGAATGTCAACATAACGGCTAAGATTATTGAAATTCCCCAAAAACTTTCAAATCATTTCCACATTTGTTAATTTTTCTTCTTATTTCCATGTAAGTATGTATTAGTTTCCTTTATCCAGAATATTAAAATTCCTTCTTTGGATTGTTTTTATTTTAGTATGGGTGTTTTTGTAATGTGTATCCAAGTTCCATGTTTTTTAATCTAGATTTGAATGCATTTTTTATATTATACATGTTTTATTATTTACACCAAAAGACTCTTTTACAATTTACACCAGAAGCGTAGTATTTCATTTGCGATTTTATTTCTTTGGTATTTTATTTTGGTCTTGATTATGAAATTGGTAAATGGCCGAGCATAGACTACATTTTTCTCTGTATACTAAAATTTTTTTGAAGAATACAAAACTTTTTTGGTTGAGATGTAGTATAAGACATTTCTTTGGCGCCATTTTATTTGGTGCTTTTTTACAGATAAATGCGGTTTATCGCAACGGTTTTTATTTTCAATTGTATTTTAATTTTATTATTATTTATATTTTACCTTAAGTTGGTGAAAATCCGTTAGCCGGGTACCAGATAAAAATCGCCAAAAAAGAAGGTAATCCAAACTAACAACTTCAAAATAATTTGTAATTTCTATATTTAGAATTGGCAATACATTTTCGCGCCATTTCAATGGGTAAACATTTAGGCTTGACGCCAACTGGTAACTACCTAACGGAAAAGTAGCCTCAATAATTTATATTTTAACTTAATTTTATGATTATTAATATTTTTATTTTTTTCAGTTATCGTATTTTTAATGTTTTCGATTTTTCTAGTCTTTAAATGAAAGAAATCGCAAAATGCCTTATACCCAGCAGCTGCAGTCCAATTTATAGGTGCGCGTGAGAACCTTCTCGAAATATCCAGTCAACTCGTCAATAAAAGAAACATCTCGAAATTACCCGATTGCTTTAGGTGTTGCCACCTTTTTTCTAACTTGTATTATCGCTGATAATAAATAAAATAAGATAAAATACAATAGAATTTTAAATTAATACGTCACTATTTACAACTACAACAGAAAATTTGTGTAACAATATAAACATATTAACGGAGTCCAGCATTTTCATATATGGTTAGGGTCTATATCTTCACATCAGACTAGTTATACTTACTTACAACTATCCTTATGATAATATAGGGAAAGTATTGCACTAAGTAAAAAAAATCTGAGTTAAAAAAAGTGACCTTGAAAAAGTGTCTGTGTGTGTACATGGTCAGCATAACTCTCGAACGGATTGATCTACGATGTTCAACTTTTGCGTATGAGTTAGTGGTGGCCATTTGATTTTTCATTAAGGTTTTCGTCAAAATTAGTCATGCGCATGGTAGCTATTATGGAAAAATTTATGCCTTCAGTAATTGCTAAAAAATGACTGTCGATTTTGATCAAAATATCTCTGGTAATGCCTTTTAATGTGCCATTAACATACTCACCTCCGAAATTTCCATAGAAAGCGATTGAAGGCGTAGAAAGTTGAAAAACGAGCGTCTTTACATAGAGTTCTCTTCACTTGAGCATCACCCATCAACGACTGTTCCACCTCTATTTCATTTTACGACAAAAGATGATGTAATAGTTATTGAAAAAGAATCGTCAATATCGCAAAGTGGTTTTTTTTTTTTTTTTTTTTTTTTTTGCCAATGTAATATTTATTGCCTAACTAGAAATTTTTTTAGAATTAAGAAACATATGAAGTTGAAAACGGGAACTTACACCAATCCATGGCTAGTATAAATACAGTGACCCGGTTTTAAGTGCAATTGAAAGTTTTGTGTAATGTTCCACATTCCTAGTTTTTGTGAAATTGTATTTATATGGAATAACACTGTTGAATTAGTTGCTAACACTTCTTAGCTTCATATTTCTAGTGACTTCAGTATTATTCCATTTTAGTTTAAAAGATTTCTGCCAATTTTACAAACTTTATGTAATGATAGATGTGCCGAATAAAATAATGTTTTTCTATGTTTGGGGAACTTTCAGGTTTTTTTATTTTAAAGTAAATGAATAGTCTTAAAGTAAATAAAAATATAATTGTAAAGTTTTTAATTGAAAAACCTTAAGTTGTAAAACAAATTCATTTACATACATTTTCTAATATTTTCTCGTGAAAGATTACACGTGAAAGACCACACGTATGTTTTCGTTTGTAGAGCCAGCTTTTCTGAAACGAAGTAGAAATTGAGGCAATGTAATAATTTTCAAATAAAAAACCTTGCATTCATTGAATCGCCAAGTATAGATTTTTTTTTTTTTTTTTTTTAATTATTATTTATTGTCTCTCATTCTCAAATTTTTATAATAAATCATGTAAAAATTATAATCAGTGTTTAAATCATAAACGTATCAAAAATTTAATAATTGAAACACGTTTTTAACGTATTTAAGTTAAACTGCTAACCTAAAACCTTTCCAAATACACAAGAAATTGTAATTCTAGAATTGTTCGTGTGATCCAGGGCACTTTGGAAAAGAAAGTGTAAAAAACAGGTCAAATTTGTTTTTCAGGAGGAGTATGTTAAAGGAATGCTAATTTCAAGAAATCATATGAATGTGAAAGTTTGTTGTTTGTTAGTAAACCATGCTAAAATGGCGTATTTGTTGTTTCTTTATCTTTCTGTCTTTCATTATTGAGAAAATCTTTTGGGTGGGCATCTGGGTATACGCTAATAATTATAATAATTTTCAGTTGAGATTGAGGGAATGCTAAATTGCATGATTTCAATTATTTTTTGTTTTCCTCTCTATTGTTTTATTTAACTGTAAAATGTCAAGTATATTGACTTTCTTATAAACTATTTTAATAAAGTCGCATGATTTAAAGTTTGAAGTTTTTTTAATAAAACGTTGATAATTTATCCGTTCTAAATCAAGTGTCCAAATAATATAGAGCTGCGCCAATTTCTCTGGCCTGTTAGTCAACATATTGATGTAAATAATATTATTAATTTTACACTTACATTTGTATTTTGTTTTATAATTTTACTTTTAAATACACTATAAATCTATTTGACTATGATAGGTTATCTAATTAATTTGCTTAGTGAAAGTAAATCGTCCTGTAAAATTTTTGTTCTTCCATAAAAAAAAAAAAAAAAAAAAAAAAAAAAAAATGTCTTTTCCATCTTAACTGTATTGCAGAAATTCTGCTTTACGATCAGCTGACATTAATTATTCGGCTTTAGCTTGCGAATGGGCGATTAAGATGATTATTAGTAATTTTGAATAGTTAATTTAAGATGATATTGTAGCACTATATATATTTACATACCGGAAATGAAGGAGGGAGAGGTAACTGCAATTATTAATAAACACATTTATATGTTGTACAAAAAGTCACAATTTTCTAAGAAATTGTGTCATTATAATCATTATATACATAATTGTTTTTCTTAATTGAAATTAAAAAGCAGTCAAAATGACTTCCTTGGGCAATCTAGTGTTAAAAATGGCAGGAAAATGCATTTTCATTTCAAACTGGTTAGAAAAACTAGAACGTAATTCCTATGTGTGGGATCTGCATTTCTCACGGCCGACCAAACGGTATAGTGGTTAGCTAGCTTCTAGACTGCGAGGTTGCGGGTTCGAGTCCCGTGTTAGGCATGGGTGTTTGTAAATGTATGTTGGCTTGTCTAATGACGAAAGTTTCGGCGCATTATAGCCCTCGTGTTGCTGACGGCGCCAGATAATCTGAAAACAACCAGCATTTTTCACGATGTACTTAGTGTTGCCAAAAAATGCAGCGCAGTATCAATGGGAAAGAAAGCGCTCTAAAACGCCATGCGAAGAGCAAAAATCACATGAATTAGGTTCTGTAAGAAGTTCGATGAGCATAGTTAGAACTATTTCTAATGGTAAAAATTACCACGAAGGCAGATATTGTCCGCAACAATGAAGTCGTCATCGATATCATCTCACGCGAGCACGATGGAGGTAGGTTGTAATTTAAAACGAAGTTTTAGATACTGAAATACTGTGGACATTGAAAATCATAAAAAATCATGGCTTTTATAAATCAAATGAAAATACTGATAAATTATTTCGTCGCATGGTCGCCGATAGCGTGATGCGATCTAAATTTTCAGTTGGTGAAAAAAATATGCTGTATTTGGTATCAATCCTTATCTTCAGAGTGCATTAGAAAACAGTTTAATCACTAAGAATTTTGTACTGTTATTTGACGAAAGTTTCAATATGATGGGAATGGGGGGGGGGGGGATAATAAAATAAATAATGGATATTCACTTCCGAAATTGGCGTAATAGGCAACTAAGCGAGGGATACCTACTTTATTTCTGTTTTTAAGGGACATAGTAGAGTCGCCCCTGGATGTATTGTTCTTGTCAGAAAACAAGCAAAACGCGCGATATATCGGGCGAAATGATAAAATGGGAAATCAGTAAAAAATGGGAGACAAAGCAAAAACGCTGGAATGCGCAATATACATAACGCGGGTAAATGTACAGCTTCTGATATACTCGGAAGATTTTTTTTCTTCTATTGTAACAGGATTCCCACGGTCATTGAAAGTCATTAAAAGTGCTTAATATTTTTGAACTTGTTTTCAAGGCCTTGAAAGTGCTTGAAAATGCTTAGAGGTGCTTAAAAGTCCTTGAAAATGCTTAGAGGTCCTTAAAAGGCCCTAATTTTTACAGATGTTGTTCAGCTGCAAAATTTATAAAAATACAACTCGGACTTGCTATCACTGCGTGACCGCCACTTATCTGCACCGTATAAAAAATTTCCGACATATTTGTATTGCGCATCCTCCAACTTGTAACTTTTTTGGTAGAATATACTTTATTAAAAATTTAAATATAGATATGATGCCTGAAAACAAATTTTCATAGGTCCTTAAAAACATTAAATAGGTCCTTAAAAGTCATTGAAAAGTCATTGATTTTCATTCTGTGATTTGAGTGGGAACCCTGTGTAACCTTAAATTTTTTTCTATTAAAACCTAAGAAATCTTTTTGTTGTATTTACTCGATTTGAATAAGCACCGTTTGCCAAAAAAAAATAAAAAAATAAAAAAAAAAAATTTAATGTTTATTTGTATTACCACATCCTTGAAAAGTGCTTGAAATTTTTTCTTCAAGTGTACGAATCATGTATTATTTCTATGCGAAAATTGAAAGGGCACAAAAACTTAGATGGAGCAGTAGCTGCCAGTTTTAGTTCAAAACAAATAGTTTTTTTCTCAAAAAAAAAAAATAATAATAATAATAATAATTTAAATTGTATTTTTTTTATTATTATTTATAATTTGGTTTTTCAAATTATTTGGTGTTGTAAATGACTTCTATTTTTAACTGAACAACTCAACTTTTCTTTCTATTGTTTTTTAAGAAAATAATTCTCTAAATGAAAAATTATACGAATGCTATAAATAGAATAAGCTCTAATGTATTTAAAGTAAATCTTGTAATTAAACACTGTTGAGTAAAACTACATAATTCAGTAGGTCTTTGGTTTAGTTCTTGCATACAATGTTTTGATTTACAATGGCTCTAATCATTGAATATACATTTCACTATTGCACTACAACTTCACCCACATAAGTAGCAGCGATTGTTTATTTTATTTAGTTAGTTTAAATTATTTTCAAAAGGAATATTAATTGTTATTTGAGCCCTATTCATTCTAGTTTAGGTCAAATTTTATTTATAAATATGTAGACATGTTATTAAAAAAAAA
The DNA here is from genome assembly GCA_963978545.1 of Linyphia triangularis. Taxonomy (NCBI): domain Eukaryota; kingdom Metazoa; phylum Arthropoda; class Arachnida; order Araneae; family Linyphiidae; genus Linyphia; species Linyphia triangularis. Next base: position 60,585,642 of record OZ021723.1, on the reverse strand, counting down.
AAAAAACGTTTTTTTTGGTCTTTTAGACAAAAACCTGTTTTTTTTCCAACCGTACGAGAAAGTAATTAAAGAATATATAGACTAGTATAAGAAATAGTTCAAAAATAAGCTTTGCATAAGTTGAGCTTAAGTCGATAGCCAAATATGTCATTACTTGCCAAAAAAAGAAGCGTTTGTAAAATGAAGTTCATTTTTGTCTGGTAACTTAGCATTTTTTAACTAGGAACTGATGATCATTTTATTCCTCCCTCGCCAAATCACTTCTTTTAAAACTGTGTCAAGTTGCCAATGAATATTATGTCATCAGTAACGTTGGTTAAGTTTTAACCACTTGGTTAAGTTTTAATAGAAGCAAGGATTTGGCGTATGTAGAATAAAATCGTTTTCCCTCCCTCGAAATTTAAAGAGTGGTAGGTTTTCCAGAAGAAAAAAAGTCGTTTATTTGGATCCGTCAACTTATGGCTTATTAATTGTTTATTTCAACTAATTTGAAGTCGATTTCCGGACAGTTTCGGCTATTTTTTTCTCCCGAAAACCAGTATAAACCAGTGCATTATTAATAAACAAAGATTTCACTACATTATATATATATATATATATATATATATATATATATATATATATATATATATATATATATATATATATATATATATATATATAATCGATTAGGTTCCACATCCTGCAGCCGCTTCTCTGTCTATTTGCTTTTGTTTCGCCCTGAAATTCCTAAAATTGTACTTACATTTTTCGATAATTCCTATAAAAAATTAAAAACCTCAAAAATTCCCCTATTTTTCTCTAAAAACCCGCGAAATAGCCAGGTAATTCTCCAGAGGAGAATTTTTTTTTTGAGATTTTAATTATTCAATTTTTTGAAAATTTACAGTTTTCTTCCCGGAATTAAAACATGCTTTAAAAAGAATGTCTGTGTTGGAGCCTTTGCCAGCTTTGAAATAAATGTCCCTAATTTTTAAAAATTATCCCTAAATATTTTTTTAATTATCCTTAACATTTTTAGAAATTATCCTTAAAATGTTCCTGAAATTTGTGGAATTATCCCTAAAATTCATACATAATTTATTTTTTTTGGAAAACTGACAGCGCCCCCTGTGATTGTGCCATGGCCTGGGTTCTTCGATTTTAGTTTGTCGTTCCATTACGAAAAAAAGTTTTAATTACCAATTTTAAGCTTATAAGTTGTAAAGGATCTAGGTCAATGTCCGGGCGAAACCAGAAAAAGAGAGGGGAAGTGCGGCGTAATTCAGTTGCTATAATGCCACCATGAGTTCGAATTCGAACAAAATATCTTATAAAGAGGTGAAACTGCCATCAATTTCGGCTGTCAAGCTTCTCCGTAATTAATAGTAATGGATGATGACACTTATCACCGGCAGTTATTGAATAGTAAAAACTCAATTTAAATGTGCGCGTCTAACCTGTTGCCCTCTTCTATAGAAGTAAGAAAGAATGGAGTAAATTTTCAGATAACAGTCTTAGGAGATGTTATGTTAGGGTTAATTGATTACAGGGGGGGGGGGGGTCATTTCACATTTTCATACATGAAAATCCGATCAATTGACTATGAATTTAAAACCGTATAGCAACTTTATTAATATAGGGTATATATATCACTACAGTAACTTTTTTTTTTATGTATAGTCTTTCAGTCAGTTTTTATGTATAAAACTGCGAATAGGCTGTGATTATTTTGCAGATTCAATACTTTTTCATTTCGCAGAATTAAACCATGCCGTTAGAAATATTTGAAAAATATTAGGAAAGAAGCGTACTATGAATAGTTTACAGGAAAATTTCTATTTTGAAGTTGTCCATTAAATGATTAAATCCGAGAAATGCCTTAACCTACAGTGGTTGGGTACGCAGAGCCTAATGTAGATTTGTGTAAACCTTGGGCTGTATTCAAATTGGGCCCCCAAAATGAGTGTTTTGTTTGTTTCTGCCATGCATACTAGAAGACATAATATATTTTCCCTTGGACCTCTTACAGTTTACAAAGTTACAGGGCATCGCATGTAAAGGAACAAATTCAGAAGCACAAAAATCATTGAATAGTATAAGTCAATTACTTAAATAATAAAAGATTTAAAATTATAAAGATATCTTTTCACTTTTTAGTTATAAATGTTCTGGTATTTAATTCTTGTGGCATCAGTTCCTTTAGATAATTGTTGTTGGTTTTCTTAAATATGGGAGTTTCATACAGCTCTCCAAACTCTTCATCATCTTCGAACACATTTCTCACTGTCTGCGCTCTAACTACGCATTCCCTGTGTTTATTGGCTTGTAGAACTCTCAAGTTATTCTCTGGCATCCTCACGTAATACGATTCTAGATATATCATCTTCACAATTTCAATTGGATCAGTCCATCTAGCGTATAATTTGGTGGTGGAATTTTTGACGCTTCGCTCGCTGGAAGGTTCATCGCAAAATCGAGCTCGCTTCGTTCGATGAAATGTTCCTTGACACTTAAACACAGGCTTACTTCACTCGTTGAAAGGTTCCTTGCTATGCAAGCATAGACTCGCTTCGTTTGATGAAAGGTTCATTGATGCGTAAGCGTAAGGTCTCTTCACACACTAAAAACTAATTGCTACATAATGCCTTAATATTAGAAGCCCCTCCCTTGTCGAGAAACAAGAAAAAAATTCCCCATTAATAATTATAATACAACACCCCTTTAAGAATACTTTAAGACGTGATGTTTGGAAAAAGCAAAATTAGAAGGTCAAAACTACTTATGTTGAAACTTTCAGAGCTCTAGGCCTATTAGAAGTCGCTTTTTGTGAAAAAATGAATTAAAAAACAAGTTATAATTTTAACATTCTTTTTGTCCGACCAATTAGAAGGCCAAAACTACTTGTGTTGAAAATTTCAGAACTGTAGCCCAATTACAAATAGTTTTGTAAAATATTTGTTAATTAATTAAAAAAAATTAAAAAATTCATTTTTTCAAAAATCCAATTAGAAGGCCACAACTACTTTTGTTGAATATTTCAGAGCTGTAGCCCTATTAGAAGTCGTTTTGTAATTTTTTTTATTATTTATTAAGAAAATTAATTAAAAAAAAACTAATCAAAATATTAATATTCTGTTTTTCAAAACTACTATTAGAAGGCTAAAACTACTTATGTGGAAAATTTCGGAGCTGTATCTCTGTTTGAAGTCGCTTTGTAAAAAAAAAAAAAAAAAAAAAAAAAATAATAATAATTTTAACATTATGTTTAACATATATACAATTAGAAGGCCAAAACTACTTATGCTGAAAACTTCAGAGCTCTACTCCAATTTTAAGCAGGTTTCTATAGATCCACAGAGCCACAGACAGACAGCTTGTTTTATTATTATAGATTTACCGTGGCTGGTATCTAGCACAATAAACAGATGTAAACGCATTATTAATTCAGAAACCTTGCAGTATTCTTAAAACTTTTGTAGTTGAATAATGCCATTTTATAAATAAACTGACTGTGTGGCCCCGCGCTGCTGGGGACCCGTTGAAGGACATCTATCAGTTCCGTGTTACATAAACTCAGTTTCTTCAAATTAATTGTTGTTGGTTATCGGCTTGCAATGTACTATAACAAATGCATGGTTTCGTTCATTTTGTATTAGCGCGCTCGGTCATTCTCCAGTCGATTCTGTTTTTGCAGTGGTGGTGCCCTAGCTCTCTTGGCGTCAGATGCTCTATACTTAGCATCTATCTCTTGCGCGGCATATTAGCAAATGTCGAAATAATTTTAAAGTTTTCAATGAATTTCAATAATCTTCGGTGAATCTACAATTGAGGCTGCAAGTGATGAAGTCAAATTGAGTCTAAATAATCCGTTGCTATGCTAGATTCTATGTATATTTTGACTCACTCTCATTAAATGAAGTTAGATTCATATTTTCAATTAATCCAGCTAGAAAAATTTAAATCTTTATCAAAAGAAATAGCATGAAAATATGCCCGGTATCTGTAGTGCAACTCTAGCCTCTGTCTTAAAAATAATCAAGAAAATATATTGTACCAAATTCTTAATATTTGTTTTAAAATAAAACAAAATCTGTACATAGATAAAAATTAGCAGCATTAGCGTTATCTACCAAATTGTTTTCCAACAGAAAAATTATCGCCAAGTGGCATGGATATGGTACTAATATTAGTCATCGCGGTGCCATACAACACACCTAATGATATACGCAGGTGTTTCACATTAGACGGCCTTCTTACATTTGATCTTGTAATGGGAAAATATATAATAGATTTATTAACTTGATCAAAATCCGACTGAAAACATCCGATAACGGCACCAACATATAGTGGTAAATTATGTTGGTAAACGAACTTTTAGATGCTAGATTTATATAAATGCAGTGCAGAAGATATTTTCTAATAAAATACAAAGGAATTTAACGAATTTATTTTGTTTAAATGTTATTGATACTCGTTAAATAAAATCAAAATGTCAATACCCGCTGTGCACAATACATCTTTGATGACAACACAAAATGTAAGCAAAAACAGGATGAATATAAAACGTAGAAAAACAAAACGATGTATAAAAAATAATGCTTTATAACCGCTCATACGCAGAAGTTTTTTACGGTATCGATTAGCAGAAAATATATTGAAATATTACAATAAAATTAGAACCGATTATCGGAGAGACGAATGTAATACATAAAATAATAAGAAAAATAAAGGGGATACATTAAAATAACTTTTGTTTTTATTCTGCTGTAATAAAAAAATATCGTTGCCATTCCAAGATTTTTTTTAAATGTCATTAAATTTTAATGAAAGCAACTTCTAATCGAATTTTAAAGTTGTTCTCTACTATCTCCATGTAGTAAAGCTTCTATGCACTAAATTTCGTACCTCTAGGTGCAAAACTGTGGATTTGTAAAAGATTCAGACTTACAGACAACTCAGTTTTATATATATAGATAAATAATACCCAAGGATACTATTGTCGGAAAGGGGTTGTTTGAATTGGCACAATTTTACAAGTCAATTGTGCGTCGCGTCGTTGAATTCTAAAAATGACTCTTCGAGTAAAATTTACCTTTTATTTTATTGCTCTTCCGTCCTCGTTTTACGTTATTTAACCTAGACTGAATTAACTATCATACCCGTTTGTAAATTCAATAGATTTCAAGTGGTGTTGCTGAAATTGCGGTAGGTTAGTTAGTCTCTTGTGGTTCCATGTCTAGACGAAATATGTACTTTTCCAGAGTTTTACAGTGTTAGTCAACGCATGAAAAATCCCTTTCGACAGAAACAATTGCTTTTCGTCTTTAGAATATTGCTTCCGTCAATAATGATATTTCAAGTAACTGTACTTATATTCTTTGGAGACTTAAAGTAGATATAAATGTCAAGAGTTACTTTGTAATAGTTTTTCAGCTGGGGAGTCTGCTTTCTAATATTTGCAGAAAATTTAAAAAATACTTGTGGTAAAATATAAGAATAAAGAATAATTTAAATGGGCACGGCGTCATTCGCTCCACATCTCCGAAGAAAAGTAATACTCTTCGCTTATTGATTTTTGGGGAGAATGGTCCATTTTGGAGTCCTTTTAAACTTCCTTATCACCCACTAATCCGAGTAGGTGTCTAGCGATTAACAGTTATGAATGTTTTTGTAATTGGTAATATTAATTGTATTTTTTTCTGAAGTAAGCCGTCATTTTGTTCCAGCATTTATGCGTTTTTGCGAATAACTTGTACAATGTGTATGTTTGAAAGAAACAAAAAGATAAAAATATTGTTTTGTGCCATATTTGAGTATTTATTACTCTTAATAATGGTGTAAGGAAATATCTTTTGCGAAATTGGATTGAACTATAACCCCAGTATTGTCGATTAGGAAGGAGCGGCAGAAAGGTACTCATCCCTAAATTTTTACACTTGGAGTGTTGTTACAGCAATATTTTTAGGTAACATTTACCACTAAGAACTTTACAAAATATTTTCATTCTCTGCATTCTTCTCTCGTCATAGACCCGCCAAATTGTATGAATTCCCTGCTTTATACGAAATGCGTATGCTTGATGTCAATAGTTTCCACATTCACGCAGGTGATGTCTGTCAAGGGACTTTCGTAATAGTCCCGCGATAATCACATCAAACGCAAAGCAGGTGCTTAAGTCTACAGTTACGTGTTCTTCCCTGGAGGTTTGCGCATTTCCTTTTACCCTCTCTGTGGATTTCTGTGCCATTTTGGTAAAATCATCTGCTCCTTGAATGCCCAGAAGAGAGAGAGAGAAAATATTTTAATGCCGGATTGCCTCTTGTAGGAGTATGAATGAATCGTCAAAGCATTGAAATATCAATGATGTCAATATGACATTCTGACATCTTAATTGAAAACACATACTCAAAAGAGAATCCAGTCCACCTCATATTGATATGCTTTTTTTTTTTTTTTTTGTATCAATAAACTTTCTGATAATAATTAATGATTAACTTTCTGATTTGACGAAGATTAAATTATTATGATATTTTATAACTGTATGGGTTGCTGTACATACTTAAGGGGGGAAAAAAGTTTCAATATTTAATTTCAAACATTAGCCAATTATTAATTTGTGATTATTTGTGAACAATCAGTTGATTAAATCAAATTATGGTTAACGCAGTATTATTATATTAGTATTATGGCTAGTAGTATTAGTATTATGGCTCACGTAAAATTAATTTAAATACTATATGGGGAGCAATTTTCTTTATTAACTCTCTTAGTTCTTTATTACTATCTGCTGTTCCACTTCCATGAGTGCAAACAGCGTCCAGGTAAGGTCATTTGTTTCGAAATATCAATGATTTCAAATCTTTTCACTTCTTTTGTTTTTTCTTCCAATCTTGTACAACAATAAAAAAATATCTTATGTCCCGTATTTCAGATAAAAAAAATAATTGAGACAGTTTAGTGATGTCAGTAGTATCGTCAAGTTGTAGAGCAAATGCAGGAGAGTTTTGTAATCGATTTAACTGAACTGATTCTATATTAAGTGATATGGCAGAAATTTGGCGAGAAACTATATCTCGTGAAAGTGGTATAATTTTGAAATCGTTACCATATTTTTTGCATTTGTAATTGTTGTCATTTTAATTTCTGAAAGAAGGGGGAAGGATTTTATAATTGGTGTGCGGTTTCGAGGCTTTATTTATTGAATATGAAACTTAAGAATGCCTGTAAAACTTTCTAGGAAATTGTTGTGTATTTTTTCAAAAATACATGTCAATTTTTAATATTTCTACCCCCCCCCCCTTTTTTTTTTTTTTACTTTTTTTTTTTTACACACGAATATTGGTTCATCATTCTAATTTGTATCGTCATTCTTTTCATTTTCTGAACGCTGGGTACCAATTTTTATCTATTAGGAGAGTATTAAGACGAAATCAAATATAAATCTGTAATAACAAAACAAAGAGTGTAGGTGTCTGTCTCTCTATAGAAAGTTACTTATATTAGCAATAGAGCTCTGAAATTTACAGCATAAGTAGTTTTGGCCTTCTAATTGGACTTATGGCAAACCGATTATTACAATTTGAATTTGTTTTTCTTTTTTTAATTACTTTTTTTTTTTGCTTAATTTCTTAAAGTTTTTTTACTATGGGACTTCCAATAAGAGTATAATTTTGAAATTTTTGGCATAAATAATTCTGGCCTTTTTTTAAACACAATGTTTAAAAAAAAATTTCAGTGGGTGAGGAGATTCGTATTATTGTATAAACGGGGAAAATTCCGTGTGCCTTAAGAGGGTGGGGTTCTAATAATAATGTTTTATGTAGCAATGAACCTTTTAGCGAGCGAAGCGAGCCTATACTTGCACAGCAATGAACCTTTCTTCAGCGAGCGAAGAGAGTCTGTTTGTAGGGCAATGAAATTTTTAGTGAGCTAAGTGAGCTTGGGTCTCCGTATCAATGAACCCTTCAGCGAGCAAAGCGATTCGTGGAAAGAAAGTAAAGTCTAGGATTACTCCATATAAATCATGTTTATTCCTAGGTTATTCAGACGATTCGTCAGTCTTCGTCAAATTTCTTATTATAAAGAAAAGGAAACTTAATTTTAAGATGATCTCTCTTCATACGAATCGTTTTCGTAAAAAATATAGTTATTTTTGAAAATATATCTCATTTCACTATATTACTTGCTACTTGTTGAAGAAGAGCCTTATAGTTTTTGTCCAATAATTTGTTTTTGGCGACCCATGGAAACTTTCCCGCGACCTCTCGAACCACGGTTTGCGTGCCTTTGTAGTAAAACTTCCGATTTTATTCCAATACCGACCAACCGAAACCGTTCCAGTCGGAAAATTAAAAATGTTTTGCTCCTTTTTTCTAAACTTTAGACCTAATTTAATAAAGTATTAGTTTATGTGTGTATTTTTAAGATGCGTGATTTAAAATATATACGATGTAGTGTTTAATATTACTGATTCTTTGTTTTGTATTGCTCTTATGACATTGGGTACATGATCGGCTATCCAAAAAGTCAGTTATCTGAACATTCCTCTGTCTCCAATTGTTTTGGATAACCAAATTCTCTACTGCAATTTCAAAAACCAAATTTATTTTTTACTTTTAAGTAGTTGTTGACAATGTACTAATTTAAGTTGGTCAAGGCTCAAATTTCTAAAATCTTTATTTTTAGAATTATTTTTCTGAAATTTTTTATGTTGACTGTATTATGCTTTGAAACTCAAAAAAACTATTTTAAATTTCTAACTAAAAAAAAAAAAAAAAATAATAATAATAATTAAAAAACAGTTCATTTACGTTTGATAGTTCTTCGTTTTGTATTAAATTACTTCGTATAATTCATATCATAAATTGTGTTCAGGATTTTTTAAAAACATATTTTGTGCAAAAACTATAAAATCCATCTAAGTTCTAAAATTTTTAAAAAATAATTTAATCAAAATACACAATTCCTGAAGACGAATTAAAGGAATATAAATGAAAAAGTAATTGGAAATTTTCACACATTTATAACAAGTAGTTTTTAAGTTATATCCATTTAAACTCAAAAAAGGGACAAAAAGCCATCATCGCGAAAAACAGTTTCAAAGTTTTAAGATAGCATGTCCGAGGTATAGTTGTCATGTAACAAAAACTTAAATATTTCAAGTTCTACTAAATGATAGGTACAAAAATTTTGTGTCATTTTATTTAGAAATATTTTTACAATAATAATAATAATAATAATAATAATAATAATAAAAACAAATAATAAAAAAAAAAAGAGGGAATGTTTAAAATTTTGAGTCCACGACCTCCTTAAATCGTCCAATTGGTTTCCGCGTTATTATTTCTGAAGGACAGAAATCGAAGTAATTCTATCAGTGTTCCCTTTTTTAACCTTAAGAATACGGGGGAAAAGAAAAAAAATCCAGGTTCCGAAATAAAAACTTATAATAATTTTTTTCAGGGTGATTGTGTTTTAAGTATTTCTTTTCTTTTTAATTTAAAAATATTGAGACTTTAACTATTTTAACTGCTTGTTGAAAATTATGTAAAGTATTGTTCGGAAAAGTTGTTAATCGCAAATACAAATAATCTGGAAACAATATTGAGTTTTAAATCGTTGTTAAATATTCTGTTATGAAGGGAAACTTCCACCTGTACCTAATCTACCTACAAGGTCGCCGTTTAGACTCGAGGAAAAATAAATAAAGTTTGGCAGGAAAGATGCAAGATGTTTAATGGTCTTTAATTATTCCCTTCATAAATAATCCCTATTTAAATCTCATGTTAAACATTAATTATAAATCAAAATCCATGCATTTGAAAGCAAAAAATCTAAGTAAAGTAAAATAAGATTCTTATTAAAATATTCGAAGTTAATGTCCTCAATTTTTTTTCCTTGCAAATAATAATAATATTGGAGAAATTTCGAAGGTTCTCAACCTTCTGTTTCTATTTATTTTTTCTCTCACGAGTAGTCATTGTATAAATTAAAAATAGCTTTCCCAAACTTGAACTCAAAAGATAATCGATTTAATTCTTATATAAAATAAATAAGATCAGTGTAATTAAACTTTAGTTATTTCCCTTATTATTTTGTTTAGTTATTTGTGCACATTTTAAATATAAGCACATTCACAAGCCAATGATTCTGAATATGATGTTATTTTGCATCTTTGATGGAAAGTTTTTGGAACAAATAACACATATTTTGAAAGTCTAAATGTTAAGATTCAAATTGCGATTGAAAGTTAATGAATTTTATTTTAATTTTTGGTAAAGTCAATACTTATTTTCTATAATATGTAATGTAAGGTAAGGTTGCAGTCGTATGTAGCGAGAAAAAAAAAAGACCATATTTTTTAAAACAGAACATTGGTTGTGAATTTCTGCAAAATTACTTAATGCAGTTCAAAATAACGATTACAACAATAAAAGTAAAAAAAAAAAAATTGAATTTCTTTAAAAAAAATTATTATGGTTTTATTTATTTTAATTTTTTTTTTAAGTATTGCTGAATGAGGACAATGACGATTGTAACTTACCTTTCTTTAAAAAGTTGTCACAAACGTATTATTAGTATTTATTTATTTATTATTATTATTAGTTTCAATAATATTTTAATACAAAGTTGTAATTTCGATCTCGCACCTTTATATTACGTTTTAAACTATTATTTACACTTTCATCTTTAAACTAACGGTTTTCGTTGTTTAAGGTAGTGTTATTGTATATAATTGCAATTTTAAAATACTATGAAACTTTTTACTAAGTTACTTTTTAAATAAAATAGCTGATAACTTGACGAGTTGCCTTTTTCAAGTTAAGTAAATGTTACTGAAATTGTTAAAAATTTTGGTTAACTATACGAAGTCTCGACTGCTACAAAATTTTACCAAGTGTCTTTGGAAAATCCATTTAATTGATATTATTTTCATATAACTATGGGAGCGAAAACAGTGTTAATTTAGATCTATTTCTTGAACAAAATGACTAAATATAAAGATCATAAAAAAGTATGTGATATATATTTGTATATTTTGATTTTTCTCATTAAGTAATGCGGACATTTCACTTTAAAATTGTTTGTAAATGAAAAATTATACGAATACTATAAATAGATTAAGTTCTAATCTATTTTTAAATAAATCTTGCAATTAAAGACTATTGAACAATAAGTTTTTATATTAATCTAATGGATTTATTAATGTTTTATAATTATTCAAAATTATTAATTAAACTTAAATTTTAATTTGACCATCGTTCTGCATTTGTAATTTGTTTTTAAAATAAAGGTTTTTTGTGTTTTAACAATTTATCACCATTACTGATGAAACTAAGAGCAATATTCCAGGTATTATGTAGTAAACGATTACCATTGTATTATACTGTATACATCAGGGGGGGGGACCGCTTGTTTTAGTTTAAACCGTTTTTTTTCTTCATTTTTCTTTTCTTTCCTCCCCAGTCCTTTCTAATTACTTAGATACATATTTATAAATAAAATTTAACATTAACTAGAATGATTAATATTCAAATAACTTAATATTTCTTTTGAAAATAAGTTAAACTTAGTAAATAAACAATTGTTACTACTTATGTGGGCATTCAAATCATAATTTTAATATTTTATTGAGAGACTGGCTGAATACCCGTGCTTCGCCGCGAAATTTTACCATGTGCAATATTTTAGCCAGCTGTGAGGCCCCGCGTTTCGAAAATCCGTCATTGGTGTATAGGCCCCAATTTTTGGCGCTTCGCTTTCAAGAAGATTCATCGCACCGCAAAATCGAGCTCGCTTCGCTCTCTGAAAAAGTCATTGACACATAAGCACAGGCTTACTTAACTCGTTGAAAGGTTCATTGTTATGCAAAGATGAGCTCGCTTTGCTCGATGAAAGGTTCATTGCTGCATGAGCGTAAGGTCGCTTCATACTCTAAAAACTAATTGCTACGTAAAGCATTAATATTAGAAGCCCCTCCCTTGTCGGGAAACAATAAAAAAATTCCCCATTAAGAACTATACAAAACCCCTTTAAGAATATTTTAACACGTGATGTTTGTAAAAATCAAAATTAGTAGGTCAAAACTAATTTTGTTTAAACTTTCAGAGCACTAGGCCTATTAGAAGTTGCTTTTTGTGAAAATATTAATTAAAATTTCTTTTAAAAAACAAATTAAAATTTTAACTTTCTTTTTGTCAAAAGTCCAATAGAAGGTCAAAACTATTTTTGTTGAAAATTTCAGAGCTGTAGCAGTATTAGAAATCGTTTTGTAAAATATTTATTAATTAATTAAAAAAGAGCTAAATAAAATGTGAAATTCTGTTTTTCAAAAGTCCAATTAAAAGGCTAAAACTACTTATGTTGAAAATTTCAGAGCTGTAGCCCTATTAGAAATCGTTTTGTAAAATATTTATTAATTAATTAAAAAAGAACTTAGAAAGCCAAAACTTCTTATTTTGAAAATTTCAGAGCTCTACTCAAAATTTAAGTAGGTTTCTATAGATCCACAGACAGACACACAGCTTGTTTTATTATTACAGATAGTATAATACAATACAAAATAATACAATGGTAATTGTCTACTATATAATACATGGAATATTGCTCTTAGATTCATCAGTAATGGTGATAAATTATTCAAAATGATATTTTTAAGATTTGGAAATAAGTTGTTAAAACCCAGAACATTTATTTTAGAAACAAATTTAAAATGCAGACTTTAAATAATTTAAGTTTAATTAGTAATTTGGAATAATTATTAAACATTTATTTATTACATTAATATAGAAATTTCTTATTCAATAGTCTTTAAATGCAAGATTTATTTAAAAATAGATTATAACTTAATATATCTATAGTATTCGTATAATTTTTCATTTATCTTATATCATCTTTGGAATGGAAAACTTATGGTTAAAAGTAAAAATTATTTATAACGTCAAATAATCTGAAAAATATAATTGTAAATAAAAATACAATTTTAAATTATTCTTATAAAAAAGTTTTTTTTTTGTTGTTGTTGTTGTTGAAAAACCGTTATTTAAACCCTATGCCAACCCTGGTATACATTGAATTTAAAAAAAAAAAAGTATCTCCAAATAAAATATTAAAATTTAATTTGAATGTCCACATAATTAGTTTAAATTATTTTCAGAAGTAATATTAATAGTTATATTTGAACATTAATTATTCTAGTTAATGTAAAATTTTATTTATAAATGTATCCAAGTAATTAGAAAGGATAGATTAAAAAAAAAAAAAAAAAAAAAAAAAAAATTTTTTTACCTGTTTTTTTCCCCCAACCCTATCCTTGAGAAAATATAAGTTTTTAAAAGTTCAAAATTATGAAAATCGGCTTTCTTTACCTCTGCTACCAACTAAAGTGATTAAGAGTACCTCTTGGATTTCAAAGCCCATTTAGTTTTAGCTGTTTAAAACCAGAAATATGTTGTTATTTGCCTCTAACTATTTGTAATGTGCATATTCTTAAGACTTGCATAATACGTCAATGCAAAATAAACAGTGAATGAAGGTAAATACTTACCTGTAAGTGCAATGTGAAACGTAAAGTACCATAGCTTCTCAATTGTTCAAAATTCAAGTTGGAAATGTTATTGTTGACTGAATATTTTATTCCCGACGGGATGTGTTATACTATAAATTCATTTAGATTTCTTTAAACTTCTGAATTTTTTTTTTCTCTCTCTTATCATAAAGATAGTGTTTGGTTAGATAATAAGATAAATTAGTGTGTGACATCTGTAGTAAATAGTTCAATTAATAAAATTTTATCTTTTATTTATTTTATATGTTAATGATTTAGATAATTTTATTTTTTTACTAATTTATGTGAATAGCAATTATTTTTCCGAATGTTTAAGCCGGATTTACACGCTACTTGTCGGGTTTCGAGTTTAGATCGCCATTTCTGTGACGTCGGCTAAACTACCGCTGCTCCGTCTGTTGGTGATCATGGGAGAGCGCACTTGATTGGATAATGGGAGTTGCCGGCGCTAGTAAATAGAAAATGTTTCATTTATTGGAACCAGTAGCCAGGGTACGTCACAGTCTTGCGATTTAAACTGCAACCCTTACTGGTAGCGTGTAAACCCAACTATAGTTCAAAATAAATAATTTTCCTCATCATAGATATATTTTTAACGCCCACCAACTACCCTAAACTGTCTAACTTCGTGTGGTATTTATTTGAAGGAAACCTCTTCTTTTAATGGTGGCGAAATGCTGTCCAAGAATGTTGGTGGCTAACATTTGTACCACCTTTGCAATCAGCATTCTTGATAACGTTAAAAGAATAAACCCCTCCTACTTACCCATCCTATTATCATCACCTGGAATAGAAGCGTAGTTTCGAACAGTTTTGTTACTAATGTTTTTATACTCTCCATTCTAATCTGCGTATTAAATTTGCTTAAACAGGTTTCCTTAAACCACAGCTGTTGGGACTATTTCTGATCCAAACGCGGCGGGAATTGTAAATAGCAGCCTACAGCAATTCGTACTCAGCCTTCCGAACTCGTTCCAAGCATTCTTGTTTACTTCGTGGCATACCTTGAAAAATAAGAGTTCACAGACATTTTTATTTGTCGGAAATTTCATTCAATCTAATGCGAAAAGTCATGAAGATGTTGGACACATAAGATTCTATCATATCAAAGTGACTTAAAAATTTTTATGGCTGTATGTTCAGTTGGTTTTTTGAAATAAATATTTCTGTTCTTTTTTTTCCTTATATTTAAAATTTTGTGTATTACCATCAAGAGTACCTATCCTCGTTAAAGGGCATTTAAATATTGCATGAAAGGTATCGTATATACAGCTTTTATGAGCTGAGTCACTATTTAACAGTCCGTTCTTTATCCCATATGATCTGTAAATGCTCTCGAAAGTTGGTTGGTTTGTGCGCTCAACCACCTATTCTTGTGCACAATAATGGCTAACCAGGCCGGGACCTACAGCTTATTAATAGATTCCGAATCAAACGGACATCCATGTCTAACTCGGTACCTTTTACATACGAAGCTAGGACACTAATCTTAAGCCATCAGGTGGGTTACACTTTAAAGCATAATTTATTAAACCATTTTGATGGCATGAGCTGAGTTATTTGATTTTATTATCAATAACATTTATAATTATTATAATTTTTTCCTCTAAAATCTTGGTTGTAGTTCTAACATTGTTTAAAAGCAGTTCGGTTAAGTTGATTTTAAAATGTTATCGTGTAATTTTGTATTAAATAATGGGTGCTAAACTTACTTTATTTTCTTCCTCTCTTGTCGGGATTCCTGTATTGAGCTTCTAGTGATCCACTAGTGATTATATAGTATTTGTGACAGAGTTCGCCCTGTCCTTAAGAACTACTTATTTTTGGTATGTTCTTATATAAATATAAAAACACTTGTAAGTCTTTATTTTTCATCTTGAGTCCTTAATTTTCGATTGATCATTTATTGGTGAAGCAGTTTTATTTTCCAAGTTACTTGGAATTGCTGCTTTCAAGGAACACTTCACTTCTTTTAACTTCTAATTTGGATGGACTTGCATAAGAGAGAGAAAAAGTTACCCAATTTATAAAAAAAAATTGTATTTAATTGCGATTTAAATTGTTTATTTGTCAATTTTGGTTCTTATAATGTAATATATTGAATGTATGTGTAAGAAAACAATGAGTTTTTGTTGCTATTGAATTGCCTTTGAACTAAACCCAATCCTTTAAGTGTGTCCATTTTGAAAATGAGGTACAGAATTGCATGTATCCTGGCTTTGCCTTTTTCAAGCTCCATTTTCTGCTTGATTTTTTTAAAGAAAAAAATCTACCGGAATTTTCACCGAAATTCCTATATAAATAGCTGATGTTGACTGGAAAGCAGAAATACACAATATTTAGGAAAGCTTGAACACTTAAAGAAGTTTTCGATCGGATGTTGCACTACCATTTCAAATAGTTTAATGGCTTCCTTGAATAACAGGAAATGACATCACACATCTTTATTGGCGGCTACTGCTCTGTTTGTTTCGCATTGTGGGAGAACGGAAGAAGGCATGTTATTGGAAGTTTTTGTGTATTTTAATTTCAATTGTCGAGTTCTTTTGTTGCAAATGTTCAAGGTATTTAAAATGTTGCCTCCAACTTACCAGAAAGTATGTTTTTTCTTCATTAAGTATTGAAATTGGAGAAATTTGTAAATTTGTATTCGTTTTTCTACCTTAATTTCTATATTGTTTTATTTTACATTATGATAAATATTTTTAAATTATAAATTTTTTGAAAAAAAAAAAAAAAATGCTGAAGACAGCACGAATAAAAAACTTGCCCAGAAACTCAAAAGACAAACAATAGCAAAATGCTACATTCCTACTTCTTCTGGAATGAGACTGAGAAAAATTATTAAAAGTAAAAAAAACATCTACATAGTAAAATTTGCATCAAATGTTCTTTCTTATAAAAACATCAATTTATAATACTGTAAAATTAAGATAAGAATGTTTTGATTTCACGAATGTTAAGTTAAGAACTTTTCACAACCTGCCCCTTTTCAAAAATTTCTAAAATATGATGGGGAAAAACCTTTAACCTTTATTTTTTAGGCTTTGTCATTGTCAAACAGGGAATATTTAAAAAATTTCGTTATGGTATATCACACGGAGTATTACGACTAAAAAACTTGGCCCATGTTCTAAAATTTGTGCATTTTTTTATTTTCCAAATCTGATCAAATTCTGCCTCAAAACGGCAATTTTTTGCCATACATGCAGTAATTAAACAGGCTATAATAGATTTTTTTCTAAAAAACCCGAAAACCGTTTTTTTTTAAATACATAAATAAAAAAATTAAAAAAACGGGTTTTTTTTAAATCCTTTTTTATTACATATATACACTGTTAAAAATTTTGTTCCACCTTGCACCAAAAATTGGTTCCCATTTAGCTGCCACCAACATTTGGTGCTTAGTTTCACGATTTAATGGTGCAACCTCGGACCGTAAGCACCATTAAATCGCGAAACTAAGCACCAAATGTTGGTGGCAGCTAAATGGGAACCAAATTTTGGTGCATGGTGGACAATTTTTTTTAACAGTGTACTTATTTATGAATAAAATTTGACATTAACGAGAATAATTAATGTTCAAATATCAATTAATATTCCATCTGAAAATAATTTAAACGTTATTAGTAAATAAACAATTGTTGCATTACTAGTAAGTAAACAATTGTTGCTACTTATGTGGACATTCAAAGTGTATGAAATTGTAATGTTTTGTTTAGAGATACTCTTCTTTAAATTCAATGTATACAGTATGATACAGTGGTAATTGTTTACTACATAATGCATGGAATATTGCTCTTAGATTCATCAGTAATGGTGATATATTGTTCAAAATGATATTTTTAAGGTTTAGAAATAAGTTGTTAAAGTACAAAACCTCTATTTTAGAAACAAATTTAAAATGCAGCCTATAAGTTAAGTTTAATTTATAATTTTGAATAATCATAAAACATTAATTTATAATTTTGAATAATCATAAAACATTAATTTATAATTTTGAATAATTATAAAACATTAATTTATCTATTAGAATAATATGAAAACTTACTGTTCAAATAGTCTTTAATTACAAGATTTATTTAAAAATAGATTATTACTTATTCTATCTATAGTATTGGTATATTTTTTTATTTACAAACTCATCACTCAGTCATGTTATACCAAGAATGTATATTCCATTTAGTGAATTATTTTCTTAAAAAATGATAGAAAGAAAACTAGATTCTTATTTCTTAATTCCCGTTTAAAAGCAAATTTAAGATTTAACAGTTTGAATAAAAAAACAAATTTTGCTGCTTTTTCTAAACTCAGTCTGTAACGAAACAATTGTACAACTCCTAAAGAAGAAAAAATTCTCTCAATATTTTCTGTAATTGCTTTTGCAGTAAAAATTACTTACACTTTCTAAAATACATCAACATTAAACTTTTTTATATCTTTTTCTAGCATTCGCCATCATTCTATAGTTATTACATTTTCAAAAAAATTCTTTTGAAAAAGTTATGTTTGAAATGGAAAACTTTTGTTTAAAACTAGAAATTATTTACAACGTCAAGTAATTTAAAGTGACTAATTTTAAATAAACAAATAAAAATACAATTTTAAATTATTCTGTGAAAAAACCAATAGGTTTTTTTTGAGAAAAACAACCACAAAACCACTTGGTTTAAACCATGCCAAACCCTGCTCTAACTCAGAGTTCTTTTCTCTTGAGCATCGTCCACCAACTACTGTTTTTTTCTCTGTTGCACTTACAAGAAAGGATAGTGAAATATTTAGCCAAAAAACTTATCAACAATTTCGCTGTTTCTCGCTGCCCATGTAAGAATTATCGACAAACTTCCATTTTTTCAAGCGTATGAAAAGAGGGATAGTATTATTCCATGTCAAATTCTAATGCAGTGTCCAGTATTTAGTGTGCGATATTCCATTGCCCTAGCTATTACTGTTTTTGAACTAGTAAACTGCCGCATTGTATGGCTCTTTTCCTCTTTTTATGTGATACCATGCAGAAGGATTAAAAAAAAAAAAAAAAAAAAGTAATTACGTTAATTATGCAACTAGAAATTTTTTGTTGCCAAACAAACTATTGTACTATGATTTGAAAGTTTGATACCAGTGAGCACAAGTATGCTTAAAATTTCCAATTTTTTTCTGTTTTTAATCTGAAAATATTTTTAGGTAATGCCAACTTACTTCGATTTTAAAATGTTCCGAAGTTTCCGAATAATAATACTGAACTTTGAATCATGTACTTATCTGCCTAGTTAAAGATATCCGCAGCCGCTTCGTTTGATGCTTTTCTTGCGGCCGGCTTTGAACTTCCTTCCAAATAGAAATTACACATTTAGTCTATCTTAGAAGTCCTGAATGTGGTGGACACAGAATCGTAAGCATGACCTCGTTGTTATTCATGTCCAGGCCTAGTGTTGAATGAAAACGTTTATCTTAAAACGGCCCATTTCATTCTGTGTTTACTGGACATAAGATGTTCTCCGAAAGTTTGGAGAAAGTATCATTGCTTTAGATATGTATATTTTGTATGAGATGATGGCGATCAAAAACAGGGAATTTTTTTAAATTTGTCTAATTTTAATTTTAGAGGATGGTACCTAGTCGAAAAAGTTGTAAAAGAAGTTTTAAACAAAAGGGGGGGGGGGGAAGTAATGACTATCTGGCAAATAATTATCATTAAAGCGTAATTTGGGAAGAAATAAAAAATCATTTTCGAATTTAGTTATAAGTTAAAATATCAAAACAATCACTTATTTCGGGTACATAACGGATGAATACAATATATTTTGAATACAAATGTGGATTTTTTTTAATTATTATTATTTTATTATCAAATATCCCATGAGCATGGTAACCCTTAAATGAAATTTACAGTTGTTATTGAGAGCAACAAACAATGCGATTCTTTCAATAAAATTTTACTGAAGGTCAAATTGTTTTGCCTTAACATTGAAAATACTCACTCGGAATTCATCAAGTGAGAGTTTAATCCAGACACTTTTCACTGATACTAAATTTCTTTAAATCAGAAAGAAAACAAAGGTGTTGTGATACCAGAAATGTCAAATTTAAAAAAAAAAAATCTAAATTGTTGCAGTCAATTTAGAAACTAAATCAGATTCAGACCTTACATAGTACCCCCCCCCCCGCCCCTTTTCTATAAATTATACAAATTTAAATTAAATCTGAGATGCTTGTTTTGGAAGCTTTATTGAATTGAAAGGAAATGTGCCCCTGTTGGGCTTCAATTTTTAAAAAAAAAATTAACCTAAAATTTGAACTTAAAGTTAGTTCTGCAAGAATAAGAGATAGAGAAGAAAAAAATTAAGTTATTGTTTATGCTAATACTGCTGACAATTCTAATTAAACTTCAATGTGCAAAAATTATATTGATCCAAAGTGGCCACAGAACCTGGAAATACTAGGGACCTTTCTGATTCTGGAAAAGATCAGGGAATTTACTAAAATCTGGAAAGTTTTCTGTCGTATTGACGGTAAGTTTCCCCGTTCATCCGTATTTTGGCACCATATACCCGGAGAATTTTGGCAGTAATAGTTAGAAATTTCCTCTTACGGAATAATTTAAACTTTTCATTACCGCTAAAATATTTTTAAAAAGTGGGTATGTTATCTCTTTTTATTTTACACGTATTTTCTATTTGATAAAGCAGTCCACACTTCGGAAAAGTTGTGAAAATTTGAAAATAAGTTTGCCTAAAATCAGGGAGTTTTTTAGAAATCTACCAGGGAATTATCAAGGAATTTTGTGGCCACCCTGTAATAACAATAACTTCTTACAGATATTTATATACCCATTTTAATAATAATAATAATAATAACTATTTTTAGAACTGTAAAATCATTGTCATCTGATCGTTGTTATGAAAATTGAAATTTTAAGATTGATTGGTAATCAAGTAGTATAAATGTTTTCAGTGAATGGGTAACATTAAAATTTCCTCTCCCCCCCCCCCCCCCCCCCCGATAAAAATAAAAATGCTATGTAGGGAATAACCATTTATAAAATATATCGAATAATACCGTTTTGCAATTATTCAATTTAATTAAAAAAATGTATTTGCGTATAAAATATTTTATATTACTACTTGTGCTTGAAGTTGTCGTGTGTATCGTATTTTTGAGCATATAAATTATGTGTGCTATTTAAAATATATCTGTGAGCGTTTGAGTGCGTAAGATACGTAATACCTTCTTTAGGTGAAAATGTCCGAATACAAAGAGATACGATATTGTGTGTTCTGGCGATTTGCCAATTTTCCTTTGTTTCTTGGGCATTCTTGGATATAAATAAGGTACCCTTTAAATGTGTTATGGTTTTCACCAGTAATTTTTATATTGTTAATCAATTAATGATTGCACTCAATTACTATCGTTTTTCGTACTTATTTTTTATTTTGTACAATGAAATATTTAGCGAAGCTGATTCATTGAATAATCGATATTTTATACCTATTGTACATATATGCTTTCAAATTTATGGTTTTTTTTTAAATTATGCTAACGTTGTGTTGTAATGAAACATTTTGTATTTATATCAGGTCAAGCAAGGGTCAGACTTGTCTCACTTTTAACTTAGCTATAGATATCGAGACACATTATCTGATGTCTTGTTTAAAGGATTCAATTTCCAAAAAACTTGTATTGGTGCTTTTGCAATACGTAAAGAATTAAGAAAATCAACTTTTTCTGAGTAAATTTAATTTGATTACTATCATCGCCGATTCTTTTGTTGACGAAAATTAAAAAGCAGATTTTGTAAGGGGGCTTAGTAAGGATAAATCAAGTGTCTGCTTAACAACTTCGATTTTTTCGATTAAAATTATTATCATTGAAAAAAAAATTGCTTTTAACTTAAAAAATTCTGAGGTCTTGATTCTATGTTTATGAGCTTTTAAATGTTGGTTCTGTTTAAAATCCATTGCGTTTCTTATCACCAGACAGATAAAATACACTTGAATTGCCACTCTCAATAAACATCACGGGTCGCATTCGTCCTAAAATTTCTTAAATTTTTTGTTTCTCATTAAAATTCCTAAAATTGTACTTAAATTTTTCGCTAATCCCTAAAATAAAATTTAAAAACATTGAAAATTCCCGATTTTCCAACCAAAACTTGTGAAAAAATCCCGAATACCTCCAGAGGAGAAAATATTATCTGAAATTTTAATTATTGACAAACTAAGTTTACGTTTTGCTAAAAAGTTTGACGTTACATTTTTTTTTTAAATTGACAGTTTTTTGCCGGTGTTGCTACAAGCTTTGTAAAAAATATGTTTGTGTTAATAGCTTCTAACAACTTTTAAAGAAATATCTCTAAAATTTTCGCAATCATCCCTAAAATGTTAAGAATCATCCCTAATATTTTTGGAATTATCCTTAAAATAGTCCTAAATTTTCAAGAATCATCCCTAAAATTCCTATCTTAATTTTTTAGAAAACTCACCGCGTCCCCCTGTAAACAGTTATTCTGTTATGATTGTTAAGTCGAATATGATGATACAGGGTAGTTAAAATTAAACTGATGGTCGTAGCTAACAGCTCAGAGGATCGTAATATTGTTCGGATCCGAATGAAACTTCAAATATATGTTATGTAGATGATGCTGCCGAGATTTCCGTCGAAAAAAAAATATTTCAAAATGTTGCCAACAGATAGCGCTGTAACGAAGTAAAAAGAATTATAACAGTTAAAAAAATGAAAATAAAAGATTATTTTATTTATTTGCACATATGTATGCTCTATGTGCATACCTTGTCGGCCAACGATGTGTTGAAAGCGTACCACCGCATTATAAACAGATGCATGGGACATATCAATTAATGACTGTGTGGTTAGCGCACTGACCTCTCATGCCAAAAAGATGCCGGGTTGGAATCCAGGGTTAGGCATGGATGTACGTTTTGGTTCGGAATCCACTTTAAGCTGTAAGTATCGGCCTGATTAGCCGTGTTTGCGCATCAAAATAGGTCGTTAAGCGTACAAACCAACCAACAACTTATCAATAGGTTGGTTGTTTGGTTTGTACACTCAACGACCTATCCAGAGAACCGGGTTTCTAACTTATGAATAATGCCTTAACTATATTTATGGACATGGGTTCGATGATTTTTCATCCGTCGATAATACGGAGTGCTACTGAAACATGGCTCTCATTATGATAAAAAAGTTTTACAACTAATGCGTGTTCTTTCATGTTCAGCTGCATAATCAATGCGGACAATTGATTTCTTCGATTCATACCTTTCGCTTTTATAGCGAAATTAGATTAACTACTCATTTGCATATGATTTTACCAATAAAGCGCCATCTATTGGCAACATTTCAAACTATTTTTTTTCCGACGGAAACCTCGACCGCATGATCTATATAACATTTAAAATTTTATTCCGTTAAGTAGAACCAGAGCCACAAGCTTCTGAGTTCCGTCAGTTTAATTTTAACCACCCTGTATTAACAACGTCGTGGACTTATAAAAACTTAAGTTTCCTCCTACGTTCACATTCGTGTGTATCTAAAGTGAAATGAGGTTTTTACTGCCAAAAGATTCACAGAACCCTGATACTCGTTCTCCCGACATGCCATACATCGGTTGTTCGCAGAATCGAAGAAACAAAAGAATGTCGGCGAGGTTATCGACCTTAAATATACCCCTTATAGCGCCCCGCTATCATGTCCCTCTTCTTCATGTTTATGATAGTCGTTGACTGTCATTTATTTCTAGTTGCGCTTCGAATGGAAGCAGTCGAAGCATATCGTGCTGATTTTGGCACGAAGATATTGTATCAATTTTAATTTTTGTTTTGTTACCCTTTCCTATAAAACAAGAAAACCGATCCCTTGAAAAGAGACTGACCTCAGCAGACGAGGAAAAATACAGTAGAAGTTGATAAAACAGATCACGTTGTTTTTAGATTTTCATAGCTCTAAACGCAACATACAAGAAATACTTTTCGAAACGATAACGCTTAGACGCTGTTAGATGTCTTTAGAAATACCTTTAACGGGAAAAATTCACCGAATTTTGTCTCGTATGAGGAAAAATTCCACCAGCCGCAACCTTCAGTTGACAATAGCCGTTGTGTCTACTTGTTTCTGAATGCCGAGTTCCAATACCAGGCACTTGGGACCCCTCGCTTAGCATGCCTCACGGTGATCGATTTCTCGTATAAGCGCTTTGCTATTGATGATTTCAAAATATAAGCAGATAAGATGAGAGGCTTACGTCAATTTTCGGACTGTCTGGTAAATACTTTCTCGGTTCAAGATGTTTCTGCTTTGACGGACTAGCAGCGGTCCAAATCTTTTTCTAACGATATTTCAGTGCTGTACTGTTTTGGTTATACCTTTGCGTTCTGAAAAATCTTTTATAAATAACAATACTCTGAATAGAATGCAATTCCACCTGCTTTGCCTCTGCCAACCCCAAGTTGGTTGGCGATTTTCTTCTGCTGTACGAATCACGTGGCAAAGCGAAGGCGATTTCGGTTCCTTAAACAGAGAATAGCACATTTTTGTTTGTAGAACAAGTTTAAACTATTTGAATATTTCATTATGTGTCTTGGGAAGAAAGAAAACGTGATTAAATATGGTCAGATTGAGGACTAGTGCCGAAGAACCAGCTGCCGCCATCACTGTGGCCAGTTGTAATAAAGTTCGTCAGGTAACTCACGATTTCCCGTAAAATCTGGTAGAGAAAAATATTTACCAAGATGCTTCTTAAAGAAAAAAGTAAAAACCGTCTGTTGTATATTTCTACATCGTTTCTTGGTATTTGATGTTTGCAGCTGAGGTGATCTACTTTCTCCATGTGAATGTTGGATTATCTGAGTAAACAATTTCATAATGCCTGGAAAGTGAGTTATTTTATTACGGGCTCCTCAGTCAGTCAGGTTTTTTTTTTGTGTGTGTGTGTGTGTGTTGTTGTTAAGTTTGTATAGAGGCACGTTTCTCAGCATCTTTTTCAAGCATTCTACATTAAAAATGTCACAATTTTAAGACCCTAAGAATGAAAAGTCAATTAGAAGTTGTCATTAGGTATTTGGTAGTTCTATTACATTAATATGGGATCATTTACAGCAGGGTTTTACAAATCAGTTGTTTAATTAAACATTTTGATAAACTGCTATGAGTGCCTTATATTACTTCCGATAGTTTAATTTAAATAATTGGTTGTATAGATTTATTTACGCTAAAAATTTAAATAAAAAAAAATGTGGTTTATAAATGTTGCAAATATATTTGGAATTGCTTTGCTTTAGCTCTAAACAGGGCAAGGTACTACTGAAGTTCTGTCAAGAAAAGTCGAAAGGTTAGCGTTACAAAATAAATTACAATCATTTAGCTCGGATGAAGTTTTTAGCTAGTTTGGGAGCTATAATTTATCTTAAAAAGAACGTGATTACTGGTACCGAACAATGTGTTAGTTCCCTGCATAAACAATCTTTGTTACTTCAATAACATGTGCATTATACAGTTTATTTAATATAAATGTGCTTCTAATCAGATTGTACAACCTTTAGAATAAATCCGAAGCATGAATCCTTCTCTTCTTCCTCTAGGAATAACTGCTAGCATGAGACATTAAAAAGAAGTCATGCTTTTTCACTTATGTGAAAAGGGATAACCAGTAGAATCCATGTACCAAGGTATCGATCCTTCAAAACACGGGTGGTGTTTTCCAAGTGATTCATATAAAATTCTGATGTTTGTCGGACCCATGTGCCCTGACTATAAAAGTTCAAAGTGTTATCGATACAAAGAATGAAGAGGAGAATATATTCAGTGGTGAACATCATACAATCTTAAACCTGTATAAGATTTTAGAAGGAACATTGAGCAGATTGAACATTCACGAAATGTCTTATTGAATAAATTTGGTTTTTGTCAGTGACAGATTTTTAAACATCAATCGAAATTCATTCACTTCAAATGTGTAATAAATATTATTTGTCGATATTTGAAACTTGCGTAATAGTTATCTTATAGAAAATAAAATTCCAATGAATGCTTTTACCTGTACGTATCAGGAATCAGACATAAACGATAACTATAATTATCAACTCTTGTTGCATTCCTTTGTTAAAACTTTGAAGTGCGCAACAATGGAATTTAAAAAGCAGCCCCTGAATTGGAAAGATACTTGTCAGACGGATATCTTTTATTTTTCCTTGGCTCGATGTTTTTTCTGCATAGCCGCCTTGCAGACAGAAAAGCAAAAATGGGGTTGATGACACAACTCCAACGCGCCATTTGCGAGCTAATGAAGAGACAAACTGGAATAAATTCTTTGAATGGGAATTGGCGGAAGAATATTGGAAGTGGGGGAATCTTAATCGAGAGACCGTCTGCAGTTAATAGAGCATTTTTCGAATTTTCCCCTTTGCATTCATTTTCTACATTCCTTTGCTACCCAAGGTCGACTTTTTCAGAGTCGTTGACCGGATCTATCTCGTTTCCTGTTACCTCTCCATCGTATTTTCGTTCATTCACAGATCTGCAGACTGTTGCAGTTTGCTTCAGATGTATAATTTTTTTTAATTCTCTCTTTGGAAGAATTAACGTTCTTGATTGTTTGGTTCCTGTATACGCTGTAGGTAAGAGCGGACCCAGAGTTTTATTACGGAGGGGGCGGTGGCTATTGAATAGCTTAGGTAAATTTTGTCGTTCTTAAGTTATATAACTATACAATGCTATAATTTTGATTATACAGAATATGTTACAAAGAGGTAAAAAAAATCTCAATAACATAAAGACGACACTATGGTTAGCTACGTGAGAATTTACGACAATAAATAAGACTTGTCTACAACTATATGATTCAGGATAAATTATTATTAAATATGATAGACAGGGTAATCTAACAATCTAACGAATACATATACACATTGAACATTTTCAAACTATAATTTGCTATGTCGTCCTGTTTCGTCCTCTGCTTATTCATCTCCATTTTTGGAGATGAGAACATTTGCATTAAAGATGTTCAGTATGGATATTCGTCAAATCTTGATCTACTTCATCCAGAGCCTGGGAACAGCTTCCGTTAAAATCTGAAAGGTAAAATCAATATATAGTACATTGATTTTATTTTTAGTTCCAAACTTATATACATGTATAGTGTGTGTGTGTGGTGTATATATATATAAAAATTAAATAATAATATTTATGTTAGTTTTGGACGCCAGTGATGACTTTTGTTTATTATACTCATAATAAACAATACAAAAATACTTCTTTGTCGGTGTTTTTTTCTTACTCTCCCTTCTTCTTCTTCCTGTTTATCCCTGAACAACAGAAGTGACGATCACCCCCACCGCACCTCAGTGGATCCGCCAATGGCTGTAGGATTGATCTTTCCGCGTAAAGATGTAACTTCAGACAAATCACACCTTTTATAGTAATAATGGTAACCTGCGCACCTAGTTTTGTATTAAACTTAGATTTATGTTGATAACAAAAAGAAAATAAGCGCATTTAAATTTTAACTACTAGTATTTTATTTTTCTAACCGAGGATACTATAAGAGTTTTAACAAATCAGGACGTAGTAAAACCAGTTCACGCATCTTTGTAGCTTATTCAATGAACTCAAGTAATGAGCTTCTTGTCCTAATGTATGAAGTCGAGATTTACCTCTCTTGTAGCGTTCGTAATCTAACTTGTGGGCTACACGTGGGTTGACTTCCAGTAAAGTTTTAGCCTTTAAATTAGTATCTAATAAATATGCACGACACATGTCAGATCATCAATAGACATTTCAAATTTTTAACTTGCTTGTATGGTTTTACATCTTATCTAAGTGTGAGTCTTATTCAGAGGGTAAGTGGAGAGGGCACTGACTTTTTTTTTTTTTTTTACTAGTAAAAATTCAGTTATTCTAAATTTTTACTTATGTTTTTAATAAATAAGACTCCTCTACAGTTGCGCCTTTTATTCTTAATAGTGCCGTGACGTTTAGAAGCTAGACGAGCAACAACAAAAACACTGACTGATTAAAATTATTTCTTGGCAGACTTACTTGGTTGCAAACACATGCCCAAATGCCCGGGTTATCGTACATTTGTCGAAGAGTAATACCACCCCCTTCCTGTAGGGTTAATTTTTGAAGACACACAGAAGATGTTTCGAAATGTTCCAAAAGTTTTACCGTTTTAACTTTTCTAAAATACGATGATATTTTTATGACTACGATAATAATTTTATCAAGCAATTGATTTATTCTTAGAATTTGACTTATTTCCTATTAATTTTATTTATGAAAATTTTTAATATTTAATTGGAGAAAAAATTATGAATCATTTTACTTAATGCAAGCATGCTTGTTAGTCGCCAGCCATCACATTTTAACAGTATAATCCAGGACATCTTTTTCTCATTTTTCCCAAACTTTAATTGGTAAAAACAATGTTTAACTATAAAAAGTTTACTAACAGAAGAATACTATTTTTGCTGTAGCAGAATTATTTACTTGTAATTATATTAATTGTATTCAATGTTATTAATATTTTTTTTTTTTTTTAAATATAACTTTGACATAGTTTAACAATTTTTTAATAATATCTTTGACATAGTTTAACAATTTTTTAATAATATCTTTGACATAGTTTAACAATTCAATATTGAAACATTTCAAGTTTTCGAATATATTAATGAGAATCCTTAATCCTGGCTATGTGATAATTAGTATGCTTTTTATTGTCTGAAAGTTCTTCAAATCTTTCATTTTAACCTTTTTATTTATTTAGTCTATTTTTTGGATAGCCTTTTTTTAAATTAGTAATATTTTATTGTCTTTGAGAACAACTAAGTTGTGTTTAGGATGAAAATTCGCTTCTACATAGGCTTTACTTCAAGTTGATCCACTTCTAACTTTCGACTTCAATGTAAATATTTGGTACGAAAATATTAATTGCGTGATAATGAATTAGGATTGATATTATAAGGATTATTTGATGATATTGAAAATTCTTAGCAGTAGGTCTAGCTAGATCTTTTTTTCATTAAATAAAACTAAAGAATATATAAGGGATGACCATATTGGATGGGTTAAACGATGGTTTTGGAGACATAAATTTTATTTTCAAAGCTTTCAAATTATAACCCAAGGTCCAGTTTTAAATACACGAAGCATCGTAGTGAAAATTTATCACGTAATACACACATTTTTCCAAGATAATTTATTGTTTTGTTTGTCAATATTGACTAGGGTTGGGGAGGGAAAAAACAGGTTTTTCTGTAAACCCCCCCCCCCCCCACCAAAAAACGTATTTTTGTGGTTTTTTTTGGTTTAAACCGGTTTCCCCCCCCCCCCCCCCTTCTTTCTAATAAATCCTTTTCTAATTACATTTATGCATATTTATAAATAAAAGGTGACATTAACTAGAATAATAATACTCAAATAACAAATAATATTCATTCTGAAAATAATTAAAACTAAGTAAATAACCAATTGCTACTTATGTGGACTATCAAATCATATTAAATTTTAATATTATATTTAGATATACGTTTTTTTAAATTCAATGGATACATTAGTGATTGTTTACTGCATCTACATGGAATATTGCTTTTAGATTCATCAGTAATGGTGACAAGTTGTACAAAACGATATTTTTAAGGTTTAGAAATGAGTTACTAAAGCATAAAACCTCTATTTCAGAAAAAAATTTAAAATGCAGCAAATAATTTAATTTTCTTTAATAATTTTGAATAATTATAAAACATTAATAAATCCATTAGATTAATATAAAAACTTATTGTTGATACTTATAAAAACTTCAATAGTCTTTCATTATAAGATTTATTTAAAAAAAGTTATTTACAGCAAATAATTTAAAAAATCTAATTATAAATAAACAAATAAAAATAAAATTTTGCATTATTCCTTAAAAAATCCATTTGATTTAAACTCATGCCACCGCTGATATTGACCCCGAAAACGGACATACTTTATTTAAAAGCACTACATTGCAATGTAGTTCTGCAGCTAAATGTGAAATAAGAAAATTTCATGAAAGAATTTGAACTCCTTAGAAATTCGAAAATGGTTTGAAGTACAGAGTGGTTCAAAACGAACGAGCAGATATGGTAAGAAATGGAGTACCGATTCGATGTTTGTGCATAACAATTGGTGCTCATGTTGAATGCATAAAATAGCTTTGATCTTTACTCTATCCATTGATGTATAGTATGTGGCGCTATTTAAAATCTGCTCCTTCATTTTGAATAATCCTGAATTTTAAACGTGATCTGGCCTTTTGGAAGCAGACATATCCAATTAATCATCTTTGGCAAAGCGAAGCTTTTATGGTACCAATATCTATATTATGCAGTTATTTAATTAACTATAATTAACTAACTCCTAACTATTTAATTAACTAACTATGCAAATGGCCAGTGATGCGAAAAAATAATAAATAGTCAATAACATGTGTACTACAATAGAATATTTTCGTTCCATATCACCGTCTTATTAGATTTTTAATTATTTGTGGACGAACAAAGTTCTTTCAAGGAGATGTTCCTGCATGGAGGGAAATCTGATAGCATATGAATACTCTTAGCATATGAATATTCTGATAGCAATTAAAGCGGTTCAGCCACCGTCATACAATGGACAACAGCTCATTCATTCTTGAAAGGGTTCACAACAAAATCAAGAACTACTTTTTATTCATAATGGTAATTTAATTTATGGTGTAAAATGTCAAAAGATCACAGTTGCAGATTATGTTCCTTAATTTTAATGAATTCTGTATGTGCGAGTGTTTTGGAATGTAAAAGTTGGAACAAGTGTGGTGCAAGAGCGGTAAAGAAGAATTGGTAAGAAGAAAATAAATGTTATGATCTGCCCAGCTTAACTTTCAAAACAAATTATGAATCTGTAAATTAATGGATATTCAGTATATTCCACTATTAGTTTTGTTTTTAGCACCCATTCGTGAATATATATAACATGTAATCATAATATTAATTTCATATAATACATCTAACTTCATTTTATTTACTGAGAGTGTTATTATCGCTGTCTTTCAATGCTGTCCGATTCCATCCCGGAATCTCCGTAGTTAGTAAACGAATCCATTCCTTTCCTCCATACAAAGGCGCCGCTCCTTTACATCATTGTCTCCTTCCAAAACTATCCTTTCTTTCTTCAATTGTTAGAGAAATAAATTCTTCCTATCTGCTTAGTTCAGACGCTTCAATCCTGTGTCAAACAATCACTATATTTCAACAGGCTCTTCAATCAATTGATCTGAAAATGCAGATTTAAGATAGCCCTCTCTCCAAAATTAGACTATGACTTCGAAGTCCCAAAGCCAATTTATAAAATTTCCTTAGCTGCAAATAATCACGTTATAGCACATACTGTGAAAATTCGATCAAATCGTTTCAGTAGTTTCTGAGAACAGTTCAAAGTGGATAGACAACTCTTTATCTGTACAGGTACAGATAGATATCAAACCAGACTTGTGTTCATGACCATGAGGTGTATCTCATCCCCTTCAAGACACCCTCGCCGTCGCTCCATTCAGGAAGACGGCTACCAAAGACGGGAGGGATCTTAGAAAACTAGATTTTGATCCGTCTTTTAAATTCCTTTGTATATTTTTTGTTACTTTTCCCCCTTCCACTCGTAGAGTAGTAGTAGTAATGAAACGGGGAACTGGTTTTTTCGCCTCCTTTGGTGGCCACAACCTTTTGTGTCTGCAACTTAGTTCTCACTCGGAGGTTCTCATCCGTGGGAAAAGACGTAGCCCCAACATTTGCAGTCTTACTACCCTGGTCACTAGACTGGCGGGTCATGAATTTTACTAGCAAAGGTGGGAGGATTGACCCTCCTTCCTTTCCAAGCATCAACTAGTGCGTACAATACTCCCTATTAAGCGAGGAAATAATAAATTTTTCACTGTTTATCTTCAGGTGTGTTCTTCTCAGGCTTTGACCGCGTAATTGGATAATGCATTATTTGGCTTGGTAAAAGAAAGTTAAACCTAGGTATTCCAATTTCATGCATTGCAAATAGATTTCCCTGTGGGTTTTTCAGTTAAAACGAAAAATGTTGTCGGTTCTTGCTACTTGTTGTACCTATTGCCAGGTTGCGTTTCGTTATGAATATCTGAGTGTTGCAGATACCTCTTGAAGTTGATATCAAACGATGTCAATTTGGTGTACCACCAACTCACCCTTCACCCATAAGAGTTTTCATTGTATTTTGTGTGAAATGATATCACAGCACTGTGACAACATGGCAATGATAAAAATCAGGTTTCAAAATGGAAAGTCAAAACCCCTTATATGGGAACTTTTTGCGGTAAAGGATTATCATCTATGTACCATGAGCTAGCACTTAAAGCGAGATGTAACAATTATTCGCCATTTACTTAAAAATAGAAAAGCAAGGTCTGAAATGCGCGAATTCTTGGCGAAGCGAATTCCTACTTTGATACGGTCATTGCACGTCAGTTCAACCAGGCCATGACTTCACCTTCGATTTTTATGAAATTTGGTGTGAACCCTTTTCTTATGGTATTATGAAATATCTTGAATATTTTTTTTGTACCTCTTCTGGTTGAAATTTTACAGCACTTTAAAATTGATGATTTTGTGAAATTTGGGATTCCTCGAATTTTTGAAAAAAGAGGCACGCCACATTTTTTTCCAGAAAAATTTACAAAAGTGATAATTTTTACTACAACAAATCCAAAACACGTTAATTTTATTTAGAAACGTAATTAATGTTTTGTTGTAATAATTTTCATGTACAAAACAATAATTTCTGAAGGACCCACATGTGACTTTTTTTAATGCAAAAAACATGTTTGTTTTTTCGAAGAAAAATATCGAGTATGAGGAATATCGAAAAAATTGCAAATTTCATGAAAATCGGAGATGTTCGTCGAAATCCGTTTTTTTGTGGTCGATTTCATGTGGAATGACCCTGGGGCCTAGAGGGAGAGAAGGCGATCCACTCACACACTTTATGCATGTATTCTTTCAGTTTAAAATTTTTTCATATTAGGTGTAAAATTGAAAGAGATGCAATGTTGACAAAGAGAAGTGTCAAATATGAATTGATGTTAAATAAGAGTCAAACACTGAACGTTGTCATAATGAATCATCATAGTAGTCAAATCTAAAGTTTCCATTTGAAGACTTTTGTGTGGAATATTATGAGATGTTTTTATCTAAATAAAATTGTTCTTTGGAAATGAAAAGATGTCTAATTTTTAATTTTAAAGTGGGTGTCGTATAGGTTATTAGAGACCTGTATCACATGTATCAGTTCTAGCTAATATAATTTGAGATTGTTGCAGTGTAGTAATCAAAGGAGATGAGATTGGGACTAGGAAAAAGTTAAAACTCTGGGAACCATAGAAGAATTTGTCTCAACTCTTCTAAGACCCCATGTTGGATTTTTTGACTTAGTGTTAGTTTATCATCAATTTTCAAACTGTCACAAATCTGTCGTAATCTATATGCGTATTCCTTTATTTGAAACTGTGTGTTCTTTTTTAAATTCCGAAGAGTTTTAGGAGCATATTTGAATAAGGATTAAATTTTGAATGTCGATTCAAACCTTTCTCTGAAAGGGCGGTGTGCCAAGAAAGGCTTGTTACAAATGCAGGCGCTTGCCTCCTAAACTCTTCTTCATGGGTAAAATGATGAAGTGTTCTGTTTACTTGGGGATGCGGCTTCGTAAATTTCTCCTTCTCCAATCAGAGTCGAGCTCTATCCAACATCACCCGTCCTCTTTACGCATTAATTCCTGTTTTCTTTGTGCAGTGCAGGATCTATTTTATTTACTTTCTTATTAATTTTCCTAAGATACATAATTGGACACAGTTACAAAATTCGTAATTTAAACAGTGTTTTACTAATTATTATTCAACTTAAACCGCTATGTATAGACTGACACTCAATTAACACAAACCATCTATATCAAGATCTTTTTTCATTTTAGTGCCAATATTTTGGAGTAAAGCTTAAGAGATTTAGAAGAAAATTTATCAAAATGCATTGCCAAGTTATTTTCTTGAAAGAAGTGTTTTTTTTAATAAGATTACCAAAAAAAAAAAAAAAATCTTTTTGGGGGTCCATCTCGGACCTGGCGGGAAGAACCAATATTTATAGTCTGCTGACAATAATAATAATAATATTGATAATCACTCTACGGAGTGTTTTTTTCCCCCCTTGCAGCCCCTTGTGAGTTAAATAACATGTTAATCCTTAAATTTTAGTGTCCAATATATTATGCTATCGAGAATATATGTTTAAATGCTTTTGATGTCCATGCTATTAATTTGATTTTCTGATTGATGAAGCAGTTTGAGTTCCAAAATTTATCGCATCTTATTTTGCCAGTGACGTGTTTAACTTCCATTTCACTTGTCTCCTTATTTATTCACTTGTTTAGATAATTTGAAAACATTTGACAAAAGATTCGATCCGTATCGAATTTTATTTTCCCCAACACCATCCTAGAGATTAGCATGTCTACAAGAACTCCTTTAAACAACTTCTTGGGTAGCAGACAATGTTTACATTAACTGTCTAGTCTACGTTTGCAGCCATGAAACTCAGACATGAAAATAAAACAAGATTAAAATTAACGAAAGACAATCGCGACTAGAGAAGTCGGAATTTGACAGCTGATTTACATTTAAAGTTCAATATTTGCTAAATTTTCACCACTGACTTTCGTTTGAGTTATGATTAAACGCAACTACTGATCTTCAGTTTTAATGACAAATATACTTTAAAAGGCGTGTTATAATTTCTATCATAAGTTCTTTTCCCACCAAGTCAGCGTTCGCTCCTACGCGGCCCGCACAGTTTTTTCTACGGCCCGCCGATAACCCGGAAAAACAAAAATCAAATTTCGAAGTAAGGATTTTTTTTTCAAACAGAATTTTTAATTTGTGTATCATAAAAGAAACTGAATGATTTCTATCGCCATTGTATCATAATTGATATCGAAAAAAAAAATCGATTGTATTAAGATGAAAAAAAAATTCAATAACTTTTTTTCAGTTTTCAGAAATGTGTTATATTATTGAATCGATAGTAATTAAAGATATATATTGGCTGTATTCAGTATAAATCTGCTTTGCAAAAAGCTCCAAAGTAAGTCATACGGCCCGTCTCAAAAAGTATGTGGCAAACGCTGCATTAAATGTACTGTATACCACAACCCAGAAAACTTTCTAGATTTTGTGGTTTTAGGGAAAGTTAACATACTTTTGACTGAAAACCATATCGTAACCATTTTATTGTCTTAACATTAAAATATAATAACCAATAACCTTATTGGAAGCAAATAAAAATAATAAGTAACATAGTAAAAGAATTGTTGGAGATGGTGGTCCTTTTTATCCAAGAATCTATAGATAGGTAGATAATAAAAATATCGCTAAATTACTGCAAAAGTGTAAAAGTTTTTTTTGTAATTTTCATTTCGGAGAAAAGTGAATTTTTAAATTTTTTTTTTTTTTTAAATGTGTTTGTTTTATAGTAACAGTTACGAGACGACTGAGAAGGTAATTTCTTCCCCTCTCTCCATTACCCACAGACACCTAATTTTTTGCGATTTCTAACAGCGATTCTGTCAATTTTACATTTTGTGTTTGCCAATCCTACCCAAACTCCCACATTGTGTTAAATACTCATAAATTTTGTTAAACAAACGGTTTCTTATTAGCAACTAGCCGAATATCCGTTCTTCGCTACGAAATTTTACCATGTGCAATATTTTAGCTAGCTGCGTGGTCCCGCGTTACGGAGATCCGTCATTGGCTTATAATAAGCACCAGCTTTTGGCGCTGCTCTCGCAGGAAGATTCATCGCTACGCAAAACCAAACTCGCTTCGCTCACTGAAAAGTTCATTGACATATAAGCACACGCTTATTTTACTCATTGAAAGGTTCATTGCTATGTAAGCATGAGCTCGCTTCGCTCACTGAAAGGTTCATTGCTGCGTAAGCTCGCTTCACTCACTAAAAACTAATTGCTACGGGAAGCTTTAATATAAGAAGCCCCTCCCCTGTCGAGAAAAAAATATTCCCCGTTAAAACAATAATACAACACCCCTTCAAGAATATTTTAACAGGTATTTGTGAAAAGCAAAATTAGAAGGCCAAAACTACTTATGTTGAAACTTTCAGAGTTCTAGGCCTATTAGAAGTAGCTTTTTGTGAAAATATTAATTAAAAAAAAAATTAACGTTCTTTTTGTCAAAAGTCCGATTAGAAAGCCAAAACTACATTTCAGCCTGAACATTTCAGAACTGTAGCCCAATTATAAATCGTTTTGTAAAATATTTGTTAATTAAAAAAAATAATAATAATAATAATAATAATAATTTTCTGTTTTTCAAAAGTCCAACTAGAAGGCCAAAATTTATGTCGAAAATTTCAGAGTTGTAGCCCTATTATAAATCGTTTTGTAAAATATTTATTAATTAATTAAAAAAATAACTAAATAAAAATTTAATTTTCTGTTTTTCAAAAGTACAATTAGAAGGCCAAAACTACTTATGTTGAAAATTTTAGAGCTCTACTCCAATTTTAAGTAGCTTTCTATAGATCCACAGACAGACAGCTTTTTTTATTATTATAGATTAACATGCAGATTGCGAAAAAGATGATAGTAGTAGATAACGCTCCTATTTTTTTTTTTTTTTCTTCTTAATAATAGTTTGAGAACTTTTAAAATATAATGGTATATATTTATTCCAAGAAGTGAATGTTCTTCACGGTATTACATTATTTTGTTCACATTTTGCAATGAATATGAAGTCTTCTTAACTCCCTCTCAATTTGATACTTCATTGGAAGAGCTTGCGGAATATAGCGGGTGTTTATATTAAGTGAAGTGATAATCCTCAAACACATATTTGACATGCGAAAGACCAAGACTGAAATCTGGGGACTGCTTCCGCAAACAGGGGACGAATGGTCTGATCACCGCAAGGATCGCCCTGGATCAGAAAATTCCAATGCCTAGAAACATGCCGATAATACGATGGGTTGTCATATACGAATTGTCATCAAAGACGAAATAGCGTTAATGCTTTTATTCGCCGGACTTTAGTGAAAGCTCACAACTTCGTAATAATATTCACTATTGAAATTAAATTGCTCGGTCTTGAAATCGTCTAGTTTTTTAAATATTTTTATTCACTTTCTAATGCATTCTCGACTTGAAACGACCTTGTTCTGGATCATATTAGAATATTCCATCATGGTTATTTAATGTTTCGTATTATTAAATAATTGATAGTTATTAATACTCAATCTTCATTGGCTGTATCTAATAGATTGCTCTCTTAAATTCCTTCGGATAGTGTGCTAGCATGTTCAAATCGTGGTGCATGTTTCCCCCCCCCCCCCTCTCCCCAATTTGTTTAACTTTGTCAACGTGATACAGGAAAATAGAAGTAATGTTTAGTCGTAACTTAACGTGCGTTGGTCGTGAGTTCTACTATATTATAAAGTCATTGTCACATGGAATCAGTTCACATAAAGCTTAAATATCCTTACCTCATATGGCAATAGTTTTGGCGAAACTTATTTTTATAAATCTAAACGTGGTTATCACTGAAGTCGACTTTTTTTTTTTTTACAAATATGCGGTACTTTCATATTCTATGTTACATTTAGGGTGATTGAGTGTAAAATTGCTCTTCCAACTGCTTTTAAATAAATAATGCTATAATAAATAGTGTTGGTTGTTGTATAGTTCTGAGTTAATCCCATGAACTTCTTAAACATAATACGAGTTTTCTACTTCTTTACTTTTTATTAGTTTAGTTACAACAAGAATTATTGAAAAATTACTGGAAAAAACATATTTAATGTTTTGATAAAAATGTTTTTTATGTGTATTATTTGAGGCATAAATGGGTTTTAGTACTTTCAATTACCCATATGATAACTTAGGGTAATGAGAGTATGCATTTTCGGTCAAAAATATATTATTTTTTTTAATTATTATATATTTTTTTTAGTATTCGTACTCGTTTTGGAACGTACTAAGTTTTTAAAAAAAGTGGTCTAGAAAAAATGGCGGTGTGTGTTTGTCTGTGGTCAGCATAACCTTCCACATACGCACTTACACGCGTACGCAAATGCATTACTTTCATTATCCTATGCCCAATTTCAAAGTATCCTGTTTTAACAGGAACGATATATACTTATTTGACGGATTTTCCCCCCGTTCCCTTTCAGGATTCCCGAACCTCCTCTCCCGATGGAAGTTCCACCATCCGGGAGGTCGTGCGGAGTGGCCGTAGTGTCGTCGTGAAATGGGACACTTGTGGCTGCGAGGTTTGGTGTGCATCTGGCTGTGGTGCTGTGTGATCCAATGTCATCCGGACACGTCGCGCCTCTCCTTTGCACAGAGCCTCAACCCATCTCTGGGATCGGTGGCTGCGGTCAGCAATTCGTACGAAGACGAGGGTAAGTCCTTAATTCTGTACCATAAATAATGAGTAAGCTATTAGGTCCTATCCCTTCCCTCCTTCTCTATCCACTTTTTGAACTTATAGTGTTTTAGTCGATCCAGAACCTTTTGCCATCCACAAACGCACCACTGTAACTTAACTTGGGACTGACACTCTTATCCTCATAGCAGGAACATTGTTTGAGAATACAGTGACTTCCTTTTGAATGCCTTATGTTACATCAGCGTTCGCCACTAATTTTTAGAGAGCACGACTTATGTTGGAGCTTTTCCTCCCGTCGGGTACACCAATATATGCATCTTTAATTATTATTGATTTAACAATATATAGTAGTATTTCTGAAAAAATATTGATTTTTTTTCGTAATAAAATTACAATTAATATTGGATTCTTTTCTTCTTTTTTTTCAAATAATTAAAAAATAATAATTTTCATTATTCGTTAATTAATCTTTTGTTCTAACGTGACAATGGGACTTGATCTAACTTTTAATAAAGTATTTAAACTGTACTTCCAGATAACT
The DNA here is from genome assembly GCA_963978545.1 of Linyphia triangularis. Classification (NCBI taxonomy): domain Eukaryota; kingdom Metazoa; phylum Arthropoda; class Arachnida; order Araneae; family Linyphiidae; genus Linyphia; species Linyphia triangularis. Next base: position 60,547,068 of record OZ021723.1, on the reverse strand, counting down.
CTGTTTTAGTCTATATCAATTGCGAGATGATGGGGGTCGAAATCGTTCAGTTTATTTTGTTGTTCATCATGTTACTCTTCTTGTTCATCGGTGCTTGGATAAGCCGGGCTTCGACTTCAACGTTAGGAATATTCCCGGGAAGCAATTGAAACATATCGGAGAACACTTCATTATGGACATCCACTGTTTGTAACGAATCATTTGTTTCAAAAACAAGCGATTCAACCGTTGGCCACAATTTTCTCCAACCTCTCACTAAGGATTCTTTGGAAATTCAGCCCAGTAGCCAACTGTTTTCATATTCACCAGTTTTAAATGCTGGATAACTTACGCTCCATCATCTATTCCTTCAATTAAAAATTGCAAAAGCCGTTTCCTATAACTCCTTCTTATGTTTTCAATCACCCCTTAGTCCATTGACTGGATAATTTGGAGGCAAAAATATCGCTCTGATCGCATCCTTCTCAAGCTCATCTTCTAACAGACGTGGTGGTGCATTATCCAATAAGAGAATCGCCTTCTGAGGAAAGTGTGTGTGTGTATTTTTTTTTAAAAATTTTTATTATTATTATTTAAGAAAACGTTTCCCCGCTGGAACCAATTCCTTCATGAACCAGTCAAGGAAAATGTCACTTGTCATCCATGAATTTTTTTGAGGGATTGCTGTATTTTACTGGAAAAGATGATATTCAAATTCTTAAAAACTCTAGGTTTTACTGATTTCCTGATCATCACTAGGGCAGTTTATGAGATCTTGATGCATTAGCAGCAACCAAAAGCGTTGCTCTTAATTTTGAAGTCTTGAATCCGGCAGCATTTTTCTCGGAACTCGAAGCTAATGTGCTTCTTGTCGCCATTTTGAAGTTTAAACTTGTTTCGTCACAGTTTTATACTTATTCAGGAGTTAAACATTCTTTTTCAAAAATCTGAGAAAATTTGTCTTTGAACCATTCCATCTGAGTCGGATCAGCGGAAAGTTTCCCGCCACAAATGGCGATTTGTCTAACGCCATGTCGTTTCTCCCAGCGGTCTAAACATCCGAGACTAGCTAAAAAATGTTGATCTTGTTTAAAGACTTCGCCTTTTCTTGAAGAACAGGCCAATTGAGAGGAGATCCTTTCTTGCGTACTTGGGTAAACCAGTAGAATAGAGCATCGTCCAGTGTTAGGTTTTTAGCAGGCTTCATGGTGCTTCTTCCAGCTAAACCTGCATTACTGGCCATTTTCGTACACCATGACTCAATCTGAACACGTTTTTTTTTTTTTTTTTATCCTGTCAGCTAGTGTTGATCTTCCAACGTCCAAATCTGTATAAATAGACTTTATAGATTGCCTTTTATCGACTCTTTTTAAAGCATCTAACTTCTTTTCCAAACTAACCACATTACGTTTTCGCTTAACAACGCTCATTTTAGACTAACACATGCGCATACAGTTTGAAATGGTAGCTGTCTGACTGAATCTGAACGAAGCTGGTTGGGTTATTTTATTCCATTTGTTTGCAGGAGGAAAAGCTAGAAAGACTTGTAGGGGCGCTTCAGCGTGGCTAGCGCTCCTTTCGGCTAATGCGTCGAACCAGTGTTTCTCGGCGCAAAAAAAAAAAAAAGCAGGGGAACGCAGATGTCCAGGAAAGGCAGAAACAAAGTCAAACCGCTTTGTAATCCATTGTATTTTGCAGTTGGAAAAAGTGTATAATACACTGTTTTTAACGATCTGCTCAGGGAGGAACGGAGTTGGTTACATAGCCCTTACATATGCTTCTCGGTTATCCGAAAATTCCTATGTAATCTCGATTTACCGAAAACGTTCGGGTCCCGCGCTTTTTGTATAACCGGGGTTCTACTGTACTAATTTATAATCTCTGGAGTACTTGCGGTAACTTTTCACACTTAATCATGTGGCGGTCATATGCTCTTTACAGTTGTCATTATTTTCAATTGATCAATCTTTTCTCGTCTTCATGTTTTGAACGGGGAGATTATTTTTGTGGAACTACAATAAGACCTGTTTATAAATACATTTTTGTCAATAAGTTACGGTTTTCGATAGAATTTTGAATATCGATCTCTCGTTTTTTAAACTCAAAAGCAAACTTTTTTTGGAGTACCTTCAGTAGTTCTGTGATACTCCACGGACTGAGCTTTCGATTTTCAAATTTATATGTAAAACGGATGTCTATTAGTTTCAGGGAATCTAAAATTCTAAGTTTGAAAAATCATATTATTATGAAATCAAGTGTTCAATAACTCCGTTTAGAATATCTACAAGTAAATTTGAATTGAATAATTTTTTATCATTACTCATTAAAAGAAAGGACAAGCGAAAATTTCGAAAGAATAACGATAGCTTGAAAATAAGACACTGTCTTAATTACTTAAAATTCACATAGTAATTAGTATGTGTGATCCGACTTAGCGTCCCGTTTTAGGTAGCTTATTCATCTGTTCACAAACATTGCCTTGGATTCTTTCCATCCTGTTTTTTCAGTTGGTTGTGTTTTATTGCGCAAGGGCAACACTCGAGCCATACTGCGCCAAAAAATAGCTGAATATTTTCATGTGTATACATTAGAATCAGTTTACAGATGCTTATAAATCAAATGGGTAAAATGTATTGCTATCCTGTTTTTTTTATTAATACCTAAAAGCTACGAAGAAATATACGTTTTCTTTAATAATTTTACTATTACATCCAAATTAATTAGTACATGTCCTGTTTTGTGGAGAGAAAAAAAATGGTCCCCTAAAATATATAATACCAATCGTTTTAAGTATAATATTCTCGGTCTGTCAGTTGCATCATTACCAAAACTATTTTGTTCCACAGATAATTTTTTTCTGCACAAGTAACTTTTTTTTAATGTTTGTCCTACCAAACGAATTAAATTAACTCTTCCTGGCAGTCAGTATCCCCTCGCCCACTCGACCGGTAGCTGCAATCGCCCCCTCAACGATCGTTCGTTGATTGGCAGAATGCCAAGTCGAAATTCTTCCCGATTCTCTTGACTTACCTATTTCTTATGTAGAAGAGGGGAGGGGGGAGACTTACTAAGACATCGAGTTAACCCCTCCATAAGTTAGGCTTTTGTTTTATACTAAATTTTGTACTTATAAAAGAAGGTCATGCTTGTTGTTTCGTTTGGGAGCGTGACTGTAAATGGCAAATAACAAATTTTCCATTTTTTTCCCCTCCCCATTTAAATTGATTCAAGTAAGTTCTAAAGTTTTTAATGTGTTAAGAAACAATTAAATTGTTGGGTTTTTTTACTAGGGACGCGATTGTTCCTTTTTAAAGTATAGTATTAACCAGCGTTTTAATTATTTTGGGACTTAAAAGGGTTACATTTAGTTCTTTAATATATCGATTTTCCACATTTAAATAATGATTCTATGAATTCTTTTTGTAAAGCAATGTTTCTACTTTTTGATTAACTTTATTTCAAAACACCATTACTTCTGTATTTTCTAAATTAAACGTAAAAAGGAATTTTTTAGAAATATATATTTTAATTCTGGTCTGATTTCTATCTGCTGCCTTTTCATTATCACTTTGTTTACACATTTCCCGCTTATGAATTTTATATGTATTTTACCATATTTTTTACCGACCTGCATATAAAATGTAAGACGTGCTTGGGGTAATTAAAGTATACTAAAGCTGTGACCTGTAAAAGGTTCGTAATCAATGATAACTCAATAGAAAATTCGTATATCAACTTAAAATTTCAACCAACTGAAACTGTTGACACCATTTTTGTTTTAAGTAGCTAAGTTCAACAAATTGACAGGAGCCTTGAGACAATGGCAAACCCTTTTTTTCTCCTTCTAATTACCAATGTTAAAATGTTATTTCCGTATCCAACTGCCTTTCAGTTGCAAATTCCGTACGGGATGAAGCGTGTGCAACTGTGCAAGATTTACAATCCAACTTCTTTCCATTCTTGAGAATTAATTTTGTATAGTTTGCATAATTTCTGGCCAATGTGCAATTTCGAAACTGCACTTAATAGGAAAAGCTGTATTGGGATCGTTGTACGGGAAATCAGGAATTTGATTAAAAAAAATAAAAAAAAATATTGGTACTTACTATAAAGAGGGATATAAACCAAGAGTAATAATACTATTATAGTGGTTGAGATAAGAAAAAAATGAATTCTTTATTTTTTATTAATATTATAAAAAGTATTGTGATATGAGGTATAAATGACTAGAGGTAAAATAAAAAGTTATGAAATTTAAGTAATATTACTTGACAAATGGATTAGTATTCTATAACTTAAAAAAATATCGAAAAATAATAATTTTAGGGCATATTTTTGATTTTCGTAAATTTTTCGAAACGATATTTCGACTACGTTTATTTCTGAAAAATAACCTCAATGAAACAATATAACTATGTGGCTGATGCAGAATAAATTATCTTATTTTTTTTAGTTCTATTGTTACAAATACTTAATTTTAAGTTTTGAATTCTCAAAAGATAGATAGAAAAAGGATATTTTGAAGGAGAAAGTCGTCTTATTTCACCTCTTGACTTCAGTAAAAATTAGTAATAATCAAGAAAGTTGATTGAATACCAGTGACTTTAAAAAAATAAAAAAATTCCTCCTCACCCACAACACAATCTGTCAAAAAAAAAAAAAAAAAAAAAAAAAAAAAAAATAATAATAATAATAACGCTGGAAGTGGTTATGCTCAAAACATATAATCTACTGAACCAATTTTAACCGAGTTTTTAATTTGTAGAGGTATGAAAGAGTTCCACCAAAATGCCTAACATTTTGAGAAATCCAATGACTGATTCAGAAATTGTCGAGAATATAATTAATGTATGATTAGAGGTCATTTGAGAAAGCCCAAAAAATTTGACTAATGGTACGGTGATAAAAATTGCTAGTTTAACTGGACTCAAACCAAATAACCATATGTTACTTTGTTCGGCTTCACAATTTTGCTTTTTAAGGAGCGTGTTTACGTATGAGTCCTTATTACTTAATAAAGATGAGCTTATGTATAATTTTTACAAAAAATTTATTAACCTATTTACGCTTAATTACCCTTTTAGAATTGAGTGCTTTATTTGATATCTTAAAATTATGTATCTATCTTATATTTACTCAACGTCGGATTTTGCAGTTAGTCTTTATATAAGTGCATCAGAAACATTCCCCATCTCTATAAAGAACAACCCAATTTTTAGATTTATTGCAAGCATTTTAAATGTTCTGTTTTCTCTCTCCTTAAAACCCGTTTGCCCTGTGCAACAAAGCAAATATGCCGCATAACAATATTTTTATGTTTCAAAGAAATTTGTGTAAACCTGGCTGCTAAGTCATACATTTGTCGCAACGGTGTTTTTCATCTTAGTGTTTTGTTCTGAAATTACCTGTCCAAAATCTGCGAGATCTAGAGGTTTATTTTAACTGCTAATTTAAAGCGTTCAATGCTAAATCATCATTCTACATTATTAAGTTGTGCAAGTTTCATTTGCATTACAACAAGGACCTAGCGCAATGTGCATGTTATGTATACTTTTTCTTATTCCAAGTTTTGCCATTTTGCTGCATGTATTATTGTTGTGGTTTTGTTATGCAGTTTAATGGCAATTGTACATTTCTTAAAGTAAACATACATTAATGGTTTATATTTACACCGAAAATATGCTTGAGAATCATTATTTTCGCTTGTTTTTCATCTTTCTATTTTGATCATGGTTATTTCTTCCCTGTTGTTTCTAGCTTAAAATAAATGCTTTTCCTAAGTTCAAAGTCAAACTATCTAGGAAGTAAGGCACAAGTAATTTTCTAGCAGCCAAGTCGGCGAGACGTGAAGAGAAATCAATACCAAATGTGACCTTCATCTGCCAATGATTTTAAAATTGAATGAAAATAATATGTTCTTACTTTATTTTGTTATGTATAAACTTCTAACGTTTATTATTTCTAAATGCTTAAGTTCCTCTATTTTTCTTTTGTATTCAAAACCTTGTTGTTTTTTTCTTCAAAATCTTAATCTTATAAAGAGAATAGACACCTTAAAAAAATCGATATATTAGTTAATTTTATACTATCAAAATTTTCACCCCACAGCAAAAATACCCCTGAATTTCATGTATCGTTCCATAACTTTTAACTTCTTTCAGTTTCTCAGGAAAATGTATCTAGATCATAGAGATTACGTGTAGAAAGATTAACGAATTAGATTGTGACTGTCTCTGCCAATAAAATAGCCTTCCTACAAGAGTAAAGGGTTATCGATTTAATATGAAACGCCGCCTTCAATGTAAAAATAGCAAAATTAGAAGCCCTGCAATGTCCATGTGAATTCATGAAATACTCAATGATAATGAAATAGAAGTATGATGTCTTAGAGGTTCAAGCTGAAATGCATGCATTGCTGCTGATAGTGGACACATCGATCATACTTAATTTGATTTTCTTATTAAAGTGAATTATAATCGCTTGTTGTGTTTTCGCGTTAAGCTTCGTCACCTTTTTAAATCGAGGACGTTATACAATTTCGCGGTTGAGTTTCTTCGCTATTTATTATATTTTTCGAAATAAAATTTGATAACCGTAAATCATCAATAGAGGCGCTTCTCTATTCTTTTTTTTTTTTTTTTTTTTTTTTTTTTTGCATTTCTAGGCTTTATTTTGTACCCTGTATTATCTTCAATACATCCTTCAATATCACACTTTTTAATTGCTCTTGAAAAATAATCGTTTTTAAATTTCGATTTTGTGTGTGGGTGTGTATGTTTGTCGATGGAGGCCTAATTAACCCTTTTTGCCGTAACCCAATAGGGCTGAAACTTGCTAGATAGATTCGTTGTCGATGATAATGCATTCTATCAATTTTAAGGGCTTGTCATTGTCACTAAAAGGTCGCTTTTACACTAATAAATCCCATTTTTTTCCTGTTGCCCAAATTGTTTTAATCAAAATAAATAAAATGTATGTGTTTCTATTGCCTTACGTCAGACTAATCAGTTTTCGCTCAGATATCAAGATTATCCAGATACCAAGCTTAATTCAAACAATTAATTACATTTGACAATATATAATGACTGAAACCTTCCCCTATCAAGGTTGACGAGGCAAAATTTTCGGAGGGATAATTAACCCACTTTCTGTCTTCTAATCCAGCTGAATCTTGGCTAATAGATACGTTGCAGACGACAATGTATACTATCTTGGCCGCCGACAGAAATATTCTCAGGGGGGATTCGAAAATACCCAAGGGGGTGCAAGGCGGTTAATTTTTGTTTTTAACTTTGATTTTTCAACGAGCTATCGTAATGAAATTTTAATGAATAGTTATGAATTAAATTGCTCGTCCATTAAATATTTTAAAACTTGTATCATACTTCTATTCCCCTTGAGTCACACTACTTTTCTTCACGTTATTTTTAATTTTCAAAATCCAGGGTGTTGGAAGTGCACCTTCCTGGCGGCGCCTATGTATTCAATCAAGTTTTGGCGGCAAAGAAGAAGTTTGGAAATAGTTCGGATTGGATCTTTTTTTCTTAGTGTTCAACACTAACTATGAAAACTCGATCTGAGCTCAAGAAGTTGCAATAAAACATGAAAATTGTTAAGGCTCAATTAAAAACTTGTGTTTTATGGGTTATATAATTTTATCTTAAAGCTCAAAGTTCTTTGACTTCCTGCGTGGAAACTTTTGCTAGATGGCATTTTAAATAACTTATTATTAAGTTCAACTAATTATTAAGTTTGCCCTTTCGTTGCTTAAAAGAGATCATCAGCCCTATAGACCTAATGTTTAATCTTTCTTTTCCCTCCCCCGTAATATCTGCTGAAGTGTTGCTTTGAAACATGAGAGTTCGTGCGTTTATTAGATATTACAACAGTAATAACAGATCGTTAACCAAATTTGAAGGGTAACTAGCAGAGTGGCAGTAACTTTTCAGAGTGGCCATAAAACCGGGAAAACCTGGAAATCAGGGAAATGTCAGGGAGCTTTCTGATTCTGGGAAATGTCAGGGAACTTTTTAAGATTTCACGAAAATGAGGGAAATTTTGTATTGTTAAAGGCACGTTCATCCATATTTTGGCGCTATTTACCGGGAGATTTCTGATGGTAATCGTTAGAAGTTTAATGTTACGGAATAATTTAAACTTTTTATTACCAGCAAAACTATTTAAAAAAAATTTGCAAATTATCTCTTTAGCATACATGTTCTACTTGATCAGGGTGTCTAGACATCTGGAAAACCTAAAAAAATTTAGGAAATTTTAAAAAAGTTTGCTCTAAAATCAGGGAATTTTTTAGAAATCTGTCAGGGAATTATCAGGGAACTTTTTTTCCTGAATTTTGTGGCCACCCTGCTTTTAGAATTCAAGTTTTTGCAAGCTAGCTTTTAAAATGCAGTAATAATAATTATGTGTATATATATATAAAGTTATTTTTTTCTTTGAAATTTTTTTTATAGGGTTTTAATGTTGGAATACCTAATTTAAAAATTATTTTACCCTTTTAAACCGATAGTTCGGCAGTTATCGTGGGAAATATTGAAGCATTATATTCATAGGAACAGACTGATGATCCGTTTTAACATCAACAGAGCAATCTAATGATAGTGAGTTCGTATTGACACACGGTTAGGCTTCTTAGTAATGCCTTCCCGTAAATGCCTGTGCAGAAGAGTTATTTATGTATCCCATAAACGACAAAATATCAATCGATTACTTCAGAAATCGGCGCGAGCTGGTTTTTTCCAGCTTGAAGAATTGTTGCCGAACATGCAATTTTTTGTGGGATCGATTTTGGGTTAGTGTATGATCACTTTTGATATTGGATCTGTGTACTAGACAGGCCACAAGATCACCAAGTCCTGGGCAAGGGTGTAGTAAAGGAGGAAGCGCATTGGAATGGCGTTCTATTACATTTTTAGAAGTAATAATTTCCAATTAAAATTTGTTCCGATCTTTGAGGAAGGTAAAAGTACTTATCATAATGTTATGCAGCAGGGTTGGCATGGTTTAAAACCATGGGGGAAAAACCATTTGGTTTAAACAATTTTTTAAAAAAAAATTTTTTAAGAATAATTTAAAATTGTGATTTTATTTATTTATAATTAGATTTTTCTAATTATTTAATGTTGTAAATGACTTATATTTTTAACTGAAAAACCCAACTTTTCTTTCTATTATTTTTTAACTTGTTCTCAAGGCCTTGAAAGTGCTTGAAAATGCTTAGAGGTGCTTAAAAATGCTTAGAGGTCCTTAAAAGTTCTTAATTTTTTCATATGTTGTGTGGCCAACTGCAAAATTTATAAAAATACAACTCGGACTTGCTATCCCGGCGTGACCGCCACTTATCTGCACATATCGGAATTCTCCAACATATTTGTATTAAGCATCCACCAACTTATAACTTTTTTGGTAGAATATATATTTTTTAAAAATTATATGTAGACGTGATGCTTGAAAACAAATTTTCAACGGTCCTTAAAAACATTATTTAGGTCCTTTAAAGTCATTGATTTTCATTCTGTGATTTGAGTAGGAACCCTGTACATGGAATAAGCTCTAATGTATTTTGAAATAATCTTGCATTTAAAGATTATGGAAGTTTTTATAAGAATCAATATTAACTTTTTATATTAAACTAATAGATATATTAATGTTTTATAATAATTCCAAATTATTAAGTTGCTTAAATTATAGGCCACCTTTAAATTTGTTTCTAAAATAGAGGTTTTGTGTTTTAACAACTTATTTCTAAACGTTAAAAATATCATTTTAGAAAGTTCTCCTGTGCACCTTTAAATTAGACTGCAGTATAAGATCAGCGATCAATTTTGATTTGGATATCGATGAAAGAAGCTGAGCGTTTAGTTTATTTATTTGAGTGTGCCTGAATTATCGCTGAATGCGAAGTTGTTTTTAGTGAAGCTTGATAGTGATTATACTGTTGTTCGGAGAAATATTCTGAGCCTTCGAAGAAAGATTCTTCCTTCGATGGCTCACATTATTCTTAGAATAAACTGTAGTTTTTATCTAATAAAAACTGTGTCATAATTGCCTCTGAAAAAAAATTCGTAACGATATTGATGTTGTGAAGCATTTGTTTAAATTTTATGATTTTTTAGGATGAATACAGGTAAAGGAGAAAGCACGAACGTGAAAAGGGCTTTACGAATAGTGGATAAGTTGGGGGTTCCAAATCAGGCATTTAAGTTTAAATATAACATTGAATCATTATTTTTAACTATATGTACATCATTGTACATGTCATTAACGCTATTCTCTGTGCCTTGTTCGTGATGCGTTAAAAGCGGGGATATTTTGCTCAGTGATACACAATGACTGATCTCCGCAACGCGTGGCCATGCAGCTAGTCTATAATAATAAAAAAATCCATAATACTATAAATTAAAGAAGTAACGGAACGGGGTACTTTTATTTCCTTCATTATATACCTTATATGACTAGCATAGATAATTGGCGTAAAGAATATTTTCTAAGCATTTAACGGCTTGTTTATCGTATTAAAACATTATTTATTGCTTTGTGGAAGAAATGAGGTTTATAAAAATTAAGGTTACTATTAATTGGCTTTGAACAGGGAACAAAATTGTCTTTTATAATGAAATGCATATCTATAGTATATTTCTATTATAAGTAAGGACTCATTTATTGTTGTCCTGACATGTGATAATAAACCTTTGATCAGTCTTACATGACAACGAGGAAAGATTGTTTTATATTTTAGTATTACTACATTGACGTATCATTGTACTATCACTCGGAGACAAAGACAATCCCATTTTAGATACTATCAGTTTAGATTTCAGCCTAAGTATACATTGAGTCATTATTTTTTAGCTATGTACTCGTCATCAACGCTATTCTCTGAACCTGGTTCGCGAAGCGTCAAAAGCTGGGACCTAGACACAATTACTGATATCAGCAACGCGTGGCCATGCATCTATAATACATAAAACAAAGTCTCTCTGTAGCTCTATTTTTGTGACTTTATAGAAAGTGACTTTCAATAGGCTTAGAACTCTGAAATTTACAGAATATTCAAATTTTATTATTACTTCTTAACGTTTCTTTACAAAGTGACCCAATAAGTATAGAACTCTAAATTTTAAACATAAACAGTTCTGACATTCTAATAATGCTTTTCATGGACAGAATATTAAAATATTCTCAGAGCGGTGAGGGGTTGTTTTATTGCATAACGGGGACCTTTTTTTTCTCTCTCCCTCGACGGGTGAGGGGGGGGGGGGGCTAATAAGAATGGTTTACGTAGCAAGGAACCTTTCAACGTGCAAAGCGAGCCTGTGCTTGCTTGCGTAGCAATGAAAGTTTGAAACTTTTAGCGAGCTTGGGTTTGCGTAACAATGAACCTTTCAGCAGACTAGTTTGTAAAATAACAATAAAACAAGGAATTCTCCAGATATAGCTGGAAAACTACGAGATGTTTGTTTTTATCTTACTATTACATATTCAATAACTTTAGGTGATATTTTATTTTATAATACTAGTTAAGAACTCGAACCCAACGTCGACTGGCGTAACTTTTCTATTGAACATTATATTTTTCTGTTCCTCTAAGAGGTAAACAAAACCATCTCAATTTTCTCTCACGATTCTTAGGTTATTTTTGAAATTCTATATCTGCTGTGTGTCCTTTCAAGAGACCTACAAAACTGTCTCAGGACGCTTGGTGGGGATATAAATTTTTTAAGTAGCAATAACATTAAGAAAATAGTATGTTTTTTAACTTTGATCGGTTCTATGTATAATGTGAAATAGAAAAAATAGCGATAGTATCATTTACCTTTAAATTACAGATTGTACAAATTCTTGTTGTGTGCAAGCTTTTAAATTATATTAGCTTCTTTCGACTTTTTGTCGTAAAAAGGCAAAGGCAGTTAGTAATATTGAGAGGCAGATATTATTTTCTCCCGCCAAAAATATTTTAAGTTATACTTCAAAAAAAAAAAAAAAAATTCCCCTGCTAAATTGAGATTGGAAAATTACCGGTATTATATCATGCTGTCGTCTTGGGCTGTTAACAGAGGCTGTTATACCGCAGTTGATGCCAAAACTCCCTCCTAATGCTTTTCAAGGGATATTTGTTGATCGAACGGTCTTATCATGGGAAATCAGGCTGTCTATCATTTTCGATTCCATCCATTTGATGCGAAAAAATACCTTGACAGTTAAAATAAACGAAACATTGTTGAAATCGCAATCCTTTGGTTCTTTCAGCAACAAGAGTGGAACAGACAGAACCCCAGAAAAGGTGTTTCTTTCCTCCCCACTGGTTATTTGTTTACAAATCTAAGTGTAATCGCGTGTGTGTTTAAAGAGTTGGAAGGATATCAAAGTTAAAAATAACGAAAATTGGGTCGCGTAACTGGTCGTTTGTTTGTGTTTTGACTTCTATCTTATTCAGGTGGAGTCAGACAAAAAGAAAAAGGGCACAATTCTAAAATTAATCGGGAATATTACGAATGAGTGCACTTTGGCACCGGGAATGGAAGTTTTAATATACTTTGCCAACTTGGTATGCAAAATACACGAAACACAGACAGTATTCCTGAACCCGTTCAAGCACAAACATTTTTTTTTTTTTTTTTTTTTTTCATAGCCTGTGAATTTAGAATTTTCCAACTGGCCGTTTTGAAAATACCGCATTTTGACTTCCTCCTCAGTTATATGGCATGAAGTCTTCCTCAGTTTATTTTCAATGTGGCATAAAGTCTTCTGTAATGAATATACAATAAACATGAATCTGTATTTTGAAACAAGAACAACAAATGCTGTTTTGAACTACAGAACGGAAAAAAGCGTCTTCGTTAAACAGTTTGAAAGATTCTAAATAGCTCGGAAAATACTGTATTACATAATTTTGATTGTTCTGATATTAAGGCCGTTCGAAACAGAGCTTTTATGTCGTGTATGTAACTTGCATGGGCGTTGGTTGATTTTATTTTAAGTTATACATATATTACATAGCAGTGGATCATTTAACATAACGCGACATTTGTGGCTTCTAGTGAACAGTTATTTATGCAACTAGTTGCGAAAATAATACTTTTTCAAACGAGGTAAAATGCAGCACGAGCCAAATAATTTACCGTGTTTGAAAAAGTATTTTCGTACGTGTTGCATACAATATTTTTCATAATCACTTGCAAAAAATATTTTTAATACATATATAAACTAACGTTGGCAATTCCAGTCAATGAATCTCTTCTTAAAATGTAATTTTTTCCCCCAAAACCATATAAAATTAAGCGATATATTTTAACTTTGCAAAATAGATAGTTTTGGCGATATACTTTTCAAAAATTCGTATATTATCTTTTCTTAAAGTGAAACTGAGGAGAGGAGAAAAAATTATCGTTGATGAGGTATGCTCTAGGAAATAGAACTCTGTGTTAAAGACATTCGTTTTTCAACTTTTTACTCCATTAAAGCAATTTTACGTAATTTCGGAGGTGGGGATGTTTAGAACACTTTAAGAGGCATTACCACAGTGATTTTGTGATTTTGGACAAAATCGTTTGAGCCGTTTTTTAGCAATTACTGAAAAACATGATTTTTTTCAATGGCAGCTACCTTACGCGCATGTGCGGTTTTGACGAAAACTGTAATGGTAGGTCCCATAGCTACCACCAACCCGCACACCAAATTTGAACATCGTAGGTCAATTTGTTCGGGAGTTATGCTGACCACACACACACACAGATAGAGATTTTTTCTAGATCACTTTCTTGAAATCAGGATGTTCCAAAACGTGGAGAAATGCAGAAAAATCAAAAAAAAAATAATCTATATCACTTTTTTGAAATCAGGATGTTCCAAAATGAGGAGAAATGCAAAAAAAAAATCGATTTTTGTTTTTTTTGGACCGAATGCTATAGTTTTATTACCCTATGTATACGTATGGGTAATGGAAAGTTAACAAAAGTACTTCTAAGCATATGTTACAAATACATATTGTGCTTAAATAACTATATTATATATTAAGAGTTCGTTATTTTCAAAGTATATCTTAAAATTGTTTAGTTCCTCTTAAAAAGTGCTGCAGGTAGACGTTCACTTGTGATTTTTGGACTACTCTTCGTAGCCTAGATGCGATGTTTTGTTGCAGAATGGCAATTGTTTTCTTTGCGCGTCGTAAAAATCTAATGTGAAACGACATAAAAAATTTAAACTTTTTCCAAATTCTTTATTTTTGTTGGAAAAAAAAGAGCGGAAAGCAAAAATTGCTTTAGTTTCTAGAGGAGGTGGGAATTGCTCTTCTTTGTCGCCCATAGAAAATACTTGAAAATAGCTTTGTTAATTGTAGAATGGAATTTGATATTTAGTTTTTAGGAGGTGGCGTTCAAAAAGATTTAAGACACACACACGAATATTTGCATATGATTTTCCTATTTAAGTGTCGTAGTATCCACATCAGGGAACATCTACACCACTTGTAATTCGATCAAAATGTTTTATATGTGTGCCTTTTGACTTAACACACACGCATACACACACAAAACTCTTAAACAGTAGCATTTCGATTTATTTATATTTTAGGCAATATTTTATGAAGTATTGTAGCATATTTAAGGAATATATATGCCAACATGATTACTTTAGTCTGTATTATTTTAATAGAATCTCTATAGAAGTAATTCTACAAAAGGCATTATTCGATTGCTTATCTATTGTGATCTATATAAACTTTTTATAAAACTACATTGTCCGTTTTCATATCCCCATTAGCACAAATACGCTGTCCAATATCACTCGACATGTTTTGTGATGTTTTTTTGACATGTTTATTTATTAAATTTAAAAAAAAAAAAAAAATCGTAACGATGCTGGAGTTTTGACCAGGATTAGCCAATCTTCCAAATTCCCTGTTTCCGACACTGACTAATACTGTGAGATGCGATGCAGCTGATTTGCTTGATAAACAATAATTTCGCATTTACATATAAATATCTTTTTAACAATTGAATGTATTTGAGTTAGGTTAATAATTGAATTACGTTTTCCTCCAAAGTATAATTACACCACAAGAAACTTGAGTATATATTTTGAATTGTAACATATCACAAATAAATCATTTAGCAAAAATTTGGTCACAAAGTCTATATTTTCATATGAATATGATAATCAAGAATCTTTCATCTCAGAAGAATCTTCTAATTTAGCTTAATCTTTCGTTATAAATACTGTTATGTCTAGTAGGAAAGCTCAATTAACCATCCTATATGAATGAGATCATCTCATAAATGAAAGTTTATTTTATTAATTCATAGAAAGGTGCTGTAACGTTTTTCTTGTTGCCGTTTCCACCCCCCCCCCCCTTCACCGACCAAACGGTATAGTGGTTAGCGTGCTAGCTTCTAGACCTCGAGGTTGCGGGTTCGAGTCCCGTGTTAGGCATGGGTGTTTGTAAATGTATGTTGGTTTGTCTAATGACGAATGTTTCGGCGCATTATAGCCCTCGTGTTACTGACAGCGCCAGATAATCTGAAAACAACCCCCCCCCCTTCTCCCCTTTGTGTCTTGTGGATTGACGTTGTTTAGCACAGAAATAGGTATAGTAGTATACTGTCAAAGTTTTTCTTTTGTTTTTTGGAACTACCGACTGTCTATTTCTGCCACTTATAAAGTGCTTAACACAGTCAAATACGTCACGTAATTTTGAGCATCTAAAAGAATAAATCTTCTAGTGTAAACCCCTCTCTCCGACCCCACCACACCAACGAGACTGTCAAAGTTATCTTTATAAACAATATCATGCCACCGAAAGTTCAATTTTATGAAAAAGTGGGGTAAGGTTGTTTCTCATCTGAGCCCATTAATACGTTCTGCCATGAAAAACTTCCGATGCATGGATCAAGCCGTATTTTGTACTACTGCATAATTCTTAGCTGGTTTTCTGGTAGAGTATATCTGATGCCACCGCGACCTCAAATAACAGATAAAGCTTCTGTGCACTGGAGTACTCTTATGCACAGCAGTAAAGCATCTGTCTCGAGATCCAATGGTCTCGTGATCGAGGCCCGTCGCCCGCAACGATAGCTGCATACGCTTTAATGGATCACGTCCGGGTCACCATTAAAGCGTAATGCAGCTTTTTCATGTGCGGGCGACGGGCCTCGATCCCGAGACCATTGTAACTCGAGGCAGATGCTTTACCGCTGTGCAAAAGAGTACTCCAGTGCACAGAAGCTTTATCTGTTATTTGAGGTCGCCACAAATCTTTTCAGTCCGCTAAGTTATATGATTGCAGATTAGTTTATAACTGACTATTTTACAAACAAAAGATCGTCTCTGGTGTGAAAGGAATCAACACTTTTACTTGCTTCTTATTGTAATTTTAAACATTTATTGTTAAAAATAAAAAAATAAAAAAAAAACCTAGGGATGTCAAACTACTTTTAATGGTTTTTTTTTTTTTTTTTTTTTTTTTAATTTGCATTTTAAGTTTGCCTGTCAGATTTTTTTGGGAAAACAGATTTTTTTTTTTTTGTGACTCCATTGTGACGTCACCGCTTCCAAAATATTTCCATAGGTCACGTGGCGGTTGCTGCTGTTAAAACGTTGTTATCATGGAAATTTCACATACTTGTCTTCTAGTCATTTTGTTTTGAGATTATTTTTTTTTCTTAAAATGTCTAACATTTTCCACAAATATTATATCGTGCCAGTGTGCGAAAGCACAACCATAACAACTCCTGACAAAATTTTCATTTACGTATCACGGAATGAAAATACTCGGAAAAAAAGTGGTGCCAAGCGATGAAGAATATGCCACTGTCGACAAAGACTGTACGTTATGTTTGTGAAGATCAATCTGAAGAAAGTTACATTTATGATAATTTTTATATTCGGAAAATTAAAGAATGTTTGCCTTTTAAGTTTAAAACAAGCTGTATGTTAGGAAAGCTATTCTAAAATTTTATAAACATCAAGTGCAAAGTAATGGGTTTAAATTCAAAGTCCGGTACGGATTCTGCGCCTAGAATTGTTTACATAAAACCACGCCAAATTATGTTCACTTGTCATTAAAAAAAAATGGCGGGGCAGCCATTTTTTGGTAAAAATCACCTTGGCGCAGAATCCGTACTGGACTTGGATATTGATAACGTCCCCCTTTAACGAAAAAATACCGATATTTTCCCACGAAACTTTTTATTCCAAGCACAACAAAACCATTCAAATTAATTAAAGCAGGGAATCTTACCTATTGGCTTTTACGCCACCGGTTTCCACTGTTACAAACTCCATATTCTTGCTGAAATAGACAGCTATCATTGTTGAGTTAAATTTTGGCAAGTTGTCCGATTGGCCACTTACAAAATCAAGTTCCATTTTTGCAATTAAATAAAAAACAAATACCTACAAAATAGGCGACCAAAAATATTTGAGAAACGGCAACTACTAAGTAGAAACCATAGAGTATATAGCTGACTCTTTGTGGTAGAAACCTCACCGTAACAAACGGAGCGAAGGGATTACGTCCCCGAACTTCGGTGCTCTTGACGTCATACTCAAAATCGGCCCGTTTTTTCAATATCACAATTTGAGGGGTTTTTGCGCATTTTCTTTTCTTAATATTTAAATAACTTATTTTTTTAAAGAACTTTTATTTGGATATTTAGAATCAGAAAGAAATTCTTCATAAATGTAAATCAATTTCATTCGTTTTTAAAAAATGTGGGAATCGTCCATTGTATAAAAATATTAGTTACTGCATGTAAATTTGGCATGGATTGATGTAATTCACAATGGTCGTTTTCAAATTTTCATCATTTAAAAAAAATTGCCAGTTTGGCTTTATTTTGCTAATAATTATTATTATGGAGCGAGGGGGGGGGGGACCTAGGGGTGTGGAACATCGCACAACTTTCAATTACACTATATAATATTGGTCATTGCAGTAAAATTTGACATGCTGTTACCATTTTTTTTTTATTTTGATAAAAATTAACAGTTTGGCGATATTTTTGGCAATTTTTTACATTAGCAAAAACAAAAGAAAACACCCCAAAATGGCAAAATTTGGGAATTTATATTGTCTTTGCTTGTGCTTGAAACGCAAAAAAATTAATCGTTGATGTACGATGCTCAAGCGCAGAGAGCTCTGTTTTAAAGCCACTCGTTTTTCCACTTTTATCGCATTTTTATGGGAATTTCGGAGGTGGGAATGTTTAGAACACCTTCAGATCGTTAGAGCTGTTTTTTAGAAATTACTGAAAAACAAGATTTTTTTCAATGGCAGCTACCTTGTGTGCGTGCGCGATTTAGACGAAAACCTTAATGTTAGGTCCTTGTGCCACCACCAACCCGCGCACCAAATTTGAACACCATTGGTCAATTTGTCCGAGAGATATGCTGACCACGTACACACAGACCAGGTTTGCCACCCATCTGGAAAACAGGGAAAACCTGGAGTTGACAGGGAAAATGAAATTGCCTAAAAAAGGTCAGGGAAAATTAAAAAATATATTTTCTGGAAAAGTCAGGGAATTTCGTTCAGATTCGAGTTTTCTTCTAAGAAGTTCAGTATTTTTTTGTAAATGCAGATGTGCGTTCTGAAAATTTGATATTTCATGATATTTTTTTTTTACGAAGGTGTAAAAAACACCCGCTGTAAGAACATTGTCAGAAAAACAGGTGAAAATCTTTTCGATTTTCCGTTCCCCCTCCTCCCTTCTCTCTGAGATTTTTCACTTTCTTTACAATTTTATTATTTTTAATTACTTTGTAGGGCTTTATCAGACTAAACCTGCTTAAAACGCCCCTCAGAGAAAATTTCTAGCTGCGCCACTGTACTGAACACAAATATATTCTAATTCGGCTATTTTGTAGTTCAAAATAACACTGCATATATAATTTTCTCTTTTTTTATATTTTGACTGTTTTCATCCCCCGGGACATATAAAGGGAGATATACACAAAGATTGCTACTTATACCAATTAATCAATTTATCTTTGTGTGCAAGTACACCATTGTTTGGTGACATAAATCGCAAACATTTTTCTGTTCCACAAAACAGCAGATTTCCGCTTTTTTAAACAAAATTTGATTAACTAATTAAAACTGCGATTTTTACAATAGAGCCGTTTTTATATAGAGCCGTTTTTTGGCAATTGCTGAAAAACATAAATTTTCGGGAGTTATTCTGAATACAGACAGTCGCACACAAATTTTTCCTTGGCTATTTTTTTTAACTAAGTTCGTTTCAAAATGTGTAGGGGGAGAGGGGGGGGGGGACGTATGATAACGTGCGCATTGGTCCTGAAATGGTTACTAGAATAATTGTGCTACGTCAGGAGTAACTATGAGGTTTGACCGTGTTTTTTTTATCCCCCCCCCCCCCCCTCCCCCTTGTTGATGTGTTTAAAACAACGCGTAATGTTGGATAGAATAAAAGAGAAATCGATTGCTTTTCGTAAATATCATTACTATCTCACTTTTTTTATATTGACCTCATGGTATGATTTGTACAATATCATTTCTACAATATCCAATATAAACTAAAAATATATTGCTTTGCACCTGTGACTAAGCTGTGGGTGCTTTTTTAGCAATCACCAAACTGCTTAAGAACTTTCTCAAATGCTAAAATTAGGAAGTGTGATTCAGCATGGTTCGTACGTTTTTGAAAAACCTTGAAAAGTGCTTGAGAAAAAATCTTTCATTTTCAAGTGCTTGAAAACCTTGAATTCTGTAAAAATACGTTTAAAGGGCTTGAATTTTATTTTATTTTCTAAAAATATCAATTCAAGCTGATTAGAAAAGCCAGAATATAATATTGAAGCCTATGTGTTACATTCGCACTTTGTACCATGTACATACAGTGGTGTAGTGTAAAATAAAAAGGTGTGGGAACACTTTACAAACATTTTTTTTTTTGCCTGTGAGGAGGGGACCTTTAATTCTACTTTAATAATCTACAAACGGCTAATGAGCCCCTCAAAAATTAAAAAGAAAAAAAAATTGTGTTTCGACTTCTTTTGTCTAAATATTTTTTTTTAAACTATTAAGTAATATGGATTTTTTAACAATTTGCTTTGCACATTCCATTTTAATAGAATGTTTGACACTTCATAAATGGATTATAAGACATTTTGCAACATATTATTCATACAAATTTTTAAACAGATTATGTACAATTATTTTTAAATATATTGTCTACAACACATATTAAACAAATTATTTACCTGATTTTTTTTAGCAATTTTCATTCAGAAAAATTTCTATAACAGATCGATTTCGGATAAATTCTCAGATTATGTAGCTCCTCAAAATCTATTTTCGAAATGAATTAAAAAGATTGCGATTGTTGCACAATTCGATTGAGAGTATTATGGTTTTTTTTTCCTTCTCGAGAAAAAAATGTAAAAAAGTTCCTCTTGCTTGATAGATCCTTCCTTTCCTTTTCGAAATTTGCTCCATTAATAAAATGAAATTTACAAGTAGAAAAATACCAATTGGAAAGTTAAAATCCATGAGTCGATTTAAAATGTCTTGCTAAAATATTAATTTGGTTACCATCCCAATTATCTCTAATTTTAAGAGGGATATTCAAATGTAGACTCATCACTTGCCAGACGTATAGTTTTACTAGGAATATCTCTGTTTTTTTTTTTTTTTTTTTTTTTTTTTTTTTTTTTTTTTTAATTTTAAATCTTATCCAATTCGGTTTGCCATTTTGGCAGTTCTGACAACTAGATGATAATATCTTCAAAAGTCGTTAAGAATCGGAGGAGAAAGCAAACTACAAAATATATATGATAGTGTCATTAAAAAAAATTAGATTTTAAAAAAGATGGGGGGGGGGGGGATTCCTCCCCTTATCGCAGCCACTGTATTTAGTAGTGTCGATTTTTTTTTTTTTTTTTTTTTTTTAAATATGGGGGAAAAGATTATTTTAAGAACTGCTGCTTACAATTTTGGAATAAACTCTGAAATAACTGTAAATGTAAAAGTGTCCCTATTCTCAAACCGAAAATTACTTTGCATTTTAAAATACATTTGAATCGCTTTTCTGCTACTTCACAGCGCAATTTCGATGTATTATGTCTATTTACAAAACCATGAGCAGTTTTATATTAAGGAAAATGAATGAAAATAATGAAATATACAGGACCCTCCTTAGAGTAAAATGTGTGTGCCAGAAAGAGTTTTGGCGCCCCTCACTATGAAAATGGGTATAGAAAATTCTCAAAGAATGGGTTTGTTGCTATATATGGTATGGGTGCAAGTTATTAAAATTGTAGCGTTTTCTGCACTAAATAACAATATTTTAATTCAGGATTTTGTAAGGAACCCTACGGATACTCTTTTATATTTCGGATATTAAAATTCCGAATATTAGATTCAAATATAGAAATTGTAATAAAATTTATTTCATAAGAACTTAATAAAGACATGCTATTAAAATTACTGATTTTTACTAGGCATTACTTTTTTAGTAGTCCTCTGCTGTTAGCGCAACTCTTGGTTCCCCTTCGCAACCCCGCAGCTATTGCCGTGGTATATACTGTTACATCACTTTTGTTAATAAATCGGTTAGCGTTCCCTTTATAATTAGAGGAGGGGAAATATTCTTCAAAGAAAGGTTGCAAAGAACAGTATGTGGCAGACCACAATTTTGTTCTTTAAAAATGTAGATAGTTGGCTTGAATTTGTATGTGGAAGTTTAAGTTCATATTCTCGATGAACCATATAAATTTTTCGTCTTAAATTCAGCCACAAATACTGATCATTCGTTAAAGAAAAAGATAATAGCCATTGAATGAATCATAGCTATATGTAAGCATATATGTCAGTTCATTTTTCTAGAGAAGGAGAAATGACCATGTGTTAATTACCTCTCCTTTTTCAAGTGTTTTGCAAATACTTGCCTGCTCAGCTCTGAAGCTGTGGATCGCAAACGAAAGCAAAGTTCTCACGAAAGAACTTTTTTGTTGTCTTACTTGGTTTTGCGTTTAGTGTCACGTAAAGAAAAAAATTAAAAGAAAATACAAATTTTTAAAAAAATTAGCTAAGGGAACGCCGTTCCGCCTTCTAAAAAGGTAAAGGATCGCCGTTCCCACGCGTTCCCGCTCCACTACACCCCTGTGTACATAGTGTGTCCAAAATGTCATGATGGGAGAAAAAAAACTTTGAAAAACTATGCAAAGAGTAAAAAATGGATTTTGTTTCTTTAAGAAGTTTGATGAGGATTATTCAAACTATTTCTAATGATAAAAAATTCCCCAAAGCGGATATATTTCACAATAATCAAAGTCGTCAGCTTGATGGAGGCGCATATAATTGAAAACGGAAGTTTTCGATACGGAAATACTATGGACATTGAAAATTATAAAAAAAAATCACGGCTCTTATGAATTAAATGAAAACATTGATAAATTATGTAATTGCATGTGAGCTGATAGCGTGATTACATTTCAATTCTAAATTTATTTTTTTGTAGAGAAAAAAAATGCATATTATACAGTATTTGTAATCAAGCCTTCAGAGTAGATTGGAAGACAGTTCAATCAATAAGACTTTTATATTATTATTCGAGACAATTAAATGGATGTTCACTTACGATATTGACGTAGTTATCAAGTGAGTACTAGCTACTTTACTTCTGTTTTTATGGGACCTGCTTCTAATATATTGGAAGGTTTTTTTCTATTGTAACTTTAAAATTTTCTTTTAGGTGAAATCTAAAAAATATTTTTTTCCCTATATACTCGATTTGAACATGTACCGTTTGCCAATAAAAACAAAATTTGGAATTTTTGTAATGTATTTGTGTTGATAACGCCATTCTTGAAAAGTGCTTAAAAAGTCCTTGCATTTTTTTTCTTCTTCAAGTGTACGAACCATGTTTAGCTTTTTTGCTAAATTAAATGTGCAAAATCACCATTTTTGTTATCTTAGTTAAGTTTAGTCGTCGACCTAAAAGTAGTAAACTTTTTGAATTTTCAAAAATATTATAAACCTCATGTTAAAACTCTTCCCCCAAAAAACACGTCTTTCAAGCTCCGCGTTTGGTTTTCGGGCATTTATTAGACAATATTTTATTTTTTAACCTTTCTCAATGAAATTAGTACATTACTTTTGTACTTGCAGTATGGTTGAGTTTTTAAAAATACAAGACTAATCTAAGATGAAATTTTTTTGCTAATAGCATACGATGGACGATGCACCATCGTAAGATACGCGCCGTTTGATGCCTCACTAATGTACCTTAAAAAATCGGGCCCCATTTCCCTGTAATAAAGCCTTACCTAAGGGGCTTTAAAGAAGGTATTTTTGAGCGAAACGGTTTTTTACATTTTCTGTTTTGTTTAACCTTTTCCCTTAAGAAGTTTCAAAATATTTTCCATCGTTTTGCGGCTATTTTGTTTGATGAAGTATTAAGATACTACTATTTCATTTTTTTTGGTCAACTTGTCCGTCCTGTCAATCTGATTGACCGAAACGCAAATCTTTATTTCACTCTTCGTCAAAAGCACACTGACCTACTTTCAATTCGCTGGATTTTGTCACTGGTAGAGGGAGAGACGGGTTACCAATCTCAGACGAAACTTGTAAACAATATCACGGCCGATGTGCTTCTTTTCGGAGCGGGTTGCTACTTTGGGTAGTGAATCGCTTGTCTGCATCATTTGGCGTCTTTAAATCTGAAATGCCAGGTATGAAGTGCAATCGGATTGATGCAGGATTAAGAGTTAAACTTTTTTTTTAATCCTTTATATTAACTTCGATTTTGTGTATTTGTCGATGGGAGCGGAATCTGCGGTGACCTAATTAACCCTCTTGTCGTCATCCAATCGGGCTAAAACTTGGCAAATAGATTCGATGTCTATGACAATGCATTCTATCAAATTTTGGGGCTGTAACTCTCACTAAAAGGTCTATTTTACGGAATATTAATAAATCAACTTGCCGTGATCCACTGATCTCTAACTGCAACTTCTGGATTGTGCATTCTTGGTTAATGACTTGAATCCGGGGAAGGCTTAACTATCACCATAGTGATCTATACTAGCGAATTCCTCCCAAACTAGTTACAATGTGCATGTAACCATGGCAACTTATTTCATAGCATTATGGGGGGAGGGAGGGGAGTATTCAATTGGCTTCATTTGCTTGCAGAGCAGAAGCCGTTTATAAGCTATCCTGAAGTTATAGTTTGAGATCAGTGGCCGTGAACCAATCGCGCGAAAATAGCATTTAACCGAACATTATTGAAACACTTTCCTGTTTGCCAAATTTTTTTTAATAAATAAACAGAGTAGCCACAGAACCGGGAAAACCTGGAAATGTCAGGGAGTTTTCTGATTCTGGAAAAAATCAGGGAAATGTCAGGGAACTTTTTAAAATTTCATGATAATCAGGGACATTTTGTATTGTTTAAGGCACGTTCATCCATATTTTGGCGCTATTTACATGGAGATTTGTAGTGGTAAGTCATTAGAAGTTTAATGTTATGGAATAATTTAAACTTTTCATTACCATCAAAACAATTTTTTGAAAAATTGCATATTATCTCGCATGCATGTTCTATTTGATCAGGGTTTCTAGACATCTGGAAAACGTAAGAAAATTGGGGAAATTTGAAAAAAAGTTTGCCCTAAAATCAGGGAATTTTTTAGAAATCTGTCAGGGAATTATCAGGGAACTTTTTTCCCTGAATTTTGTGGCCACCCTGAATAAATTATAAAATTACTTTAATCAGAATTAATAAATGGTGGTTTGGATGCGAGACCATAAATTCACGTTCATATAAATATATTTTGAAATGTAGTTTGGAGCACATTTTGCTAATAGAAAGGATTTTGATATTTAAAATTATATGCAAACACCAAGCATACGCTGTTTACACAATCGGCGCTGTGTTAACGAATGTTGAAATTGGCAGTGTATATAAAGGATTTATATTAAAAACTTTGTTTTTTTGGGGGGGGAGGTTATATTATGTTTACATTTTGTTGGGAAATTTTAGAAATGAAAGTTAAATATTTTTTATTTTTTTTAGCACTTTATTTATCCAAAACAGAAGAAAAGTAACATACTATCAGCTGCAGAATTTGAAATGTGACAGGAATTTTTTTTTTTCTGTTGAAAATTACGATTGATTCTTAATTTAATTACTGCTATAATTGTAAGTTTAAATTGGCTAGGAATATAACTAGTTCATGGACGGAACAAAAAGAATACTTTAATGTAATTATCACATTCGCATAACATACAGTAACGAAATGGCAAGAAAAAGAACAGAGGAGAAGTTGTAGTGCTTACAAATACAAATAAAACAAAAGATATTTCTGTTGAAGTTACATGGATATTTTGATATACTATTCAACAATTTGGAATTTTAAAGACTTCTTTTCTCTAATGTTTCAGCTGTGAGAGACCCATATTTCATCGTTATAGTATTTTTTTTCCCATTCAGGCCCCTGCCAAAGTCCATCTAACTTTAATAATCATAAATCTCAGCTATAAATTAGAAAATTGAGTCAATTTTGAATGTGATAATGTCAAAATCTTACCTGTAGAGAGGATTTATGATAAATTTGTGTTGTGGTGTTTCAGTTAAAAAATCAAATATATATAATCTATATATTGGATACATTTTCATCTATCCTATGAACCTAACAAGTTAGTGAAATTTCATTGATGGGGACTCGTTTAAAATTTCGCTTGGTAGGAGACTTTAAGAGACCTGACAGCCTGTTCAAATTATTGTTTAATAGCCTGCTAAATTCAACTTATAAAATGTTCTTTGAATATTTTATTTGACTGGCTCTCATTTACAGTTTTGAAACATGGTTAGAAAGTATCAAAATATGTAATATTTGATTTAGAAGGCATTAATTTAAAAGGCAAAGAGGAGATGCAGAAGAATGTTTTAAAGAATGCTATTGAGCCAATAGAAGAAGAAAGAATTTGCACGAAACATTTTTAAAATTTCCATCATATTGGTTGTTAAGAGAAAAAATATCAAAATCAAAAGTGTTTTCTTTGACCATCCAAAATCTAAAAGGACCAGGGCTCAACATTACAGGTAAAACCTACCCACTGTCTCCGAAGTGTAAAATCATGTAATGCTACCACTCTCTTTATCAAATCACCACATAAAGTTGTTCTTTGTTAGTTAAATCGCTTCTTTTTTTTTGCAATTTTTTTTTTTTTTTTTTTTTTTTTGCAATTTTTTGTATTGTAGCTATAACAGAAGTGTAATTTATTTGTTATTTCTTTTCAGTTTGCCTAGATGTAGACATTCGCAATTCTGTGTCAATGTTCAACAAGCTGGAAAACTGTTCAGTGGTGGAAGGCTCAGTTCAAATCCTCTTGATTGACCACGCTGAGAGCAAGGACTTTGAAAACATGACTTTTCCTAAACTTAAAGAAATCACCGGCTATCTGCTTTTATACAGGGTTCAAGGTCTACAATCACTGTCAAAACTATTTCCAAATTTGACGGTCATTCGAGGCGATGTTCTCTTTCATAACTATGCCCTTGTCATTTACGAGCTGCGTGCCATATTAGATGTTGGTCTGATCAGCCTGACTACTATACTGCGGGGGTCTGTACGCATCGAGAAGAATCCTCATTTGTGTTATGTAGATACCATCGATTGGGATGTCATTGCATCAGCTGGGCGTGGAGGTCATTTCATCAAGGACAATAAAAATTATGCACAGTGTCCAAATACCTGTCCCGATTCTGATTGTCCAAAAAGTAGCAATTCAAAGTCTCATACTCATCAGAAACTGTGTTGGAATTCTCAAGTATGCCAGAAAGGTAAGTTTTTTTTTATATACAAAATTAATTGGTGGCAAAGTTATGTGGAAAAATAATTATTTTAATAAATCAAATAAGGTCAAATATATGTTAATAAACCACCAGCGCATGGAACACAACACATCCCGTGCATCAACAGTTATTAATGCATTTTTCATTACTTAAAATAATTATTTTTCTGTATAGCTTAGCCACCAGCTAATGTTATATAAGACAAAAACATTACTAGATTCAAGAATAATTTTAAAATTCTAATCTGTTTACAAGTAGAAGGAAAGAACCAAAATGTCCTGCACATCATCCAGAGATTGGTTCATATAGCTCATTTTTAATTTTATTGAAATAAGAATTTGAATTAAATTTTCTCCTCTTTCCAGTGTGCGGCGCCAACTGTGTATATTCTAATTTGACTTGCTCAACCAAAGATTCCTGCTGCCATCAGGAATGTCTTGGGGGCTGCCATGGGCATTTATCCAAAGAATGTATCGCATGCCGGCATGTTGTGTACAATGGCACATGTGTTAAAAACTGTCCCTCTGGTACTTATAAGGTATGTCATCATAAATACATTACATATTTATTTCACTTTAAGCTCTTCTTAACAAGCAGATAAATACATATGTCTATCTTAAATTGGAGGATTCAAGTGCTGTTAGGGAAGTTCAAGTTTTGAAGGATGAAGTTAGTTTTATATTTTATTCCTGTGAAACTGTTATTTAAGTGTATGAAAGTTGGTGCTATAAGATCAAATAAGCCTTTGTGAGATCCCAAGGTAACTTCAGTATACTTAGCCTATATACTTGTGCTTTCAATATTGTATTGCATTTATAACTTATGATTTCTATTTTTCAAACTTTTTATTTAACTTTCATTTGAAAAGTGTAAAAGTTAAAAATTTCTTCCTATTTATATCATTTGTGAAGAGGTCCAAAGTAATTCATATTTGTAGAAAGAAACATAATATTTGAATGTGTTTTGCAGATTTTTATGCTAAGTGTATTGGCAGTTTTCTTATGAATGTATGTTTTTCTTATAGTATTTAGATCGTAGGTGTATAGAGGCGGACAAATGCAAGAAGATTAAAAACAGACTTTCCATAACTCGTGAAAGTCAAGAAATTTACTGGAAACCAATTAAAAGGGAATGTCTGCCTCACTGTCCAGTAGGCTATGCAGAAAACAAGCAGAACAAACATGAATGTAGACCATGCCAAGGACAGTGTCCTAAAAGTAAGCATCCAATATTTTTATGATTAAAAGTTTTCCCATTCCATAACCCTTTTGTGAAATAATTCAGGGTGGCTACAGAACCTAGAAATCAGGCAAATCATGGAAATGTCGGGGAATTTCACTCTTCTGGAAGAATCAAGGAAATGTCAGAGATTTCTTAAAATTACCCTTTAATCAGGGAATTTGAAATTTTTGAGTTTCCCTTCTCGCATGCCCGGTGCGGATACCTTCCTCGGCTCGCGTCACATGAAGTGGATGCTGTGAGAATTTTGAGAGAATGGCGATTTCAAACTTTTTCTTCGCTCAGCAACTAAGCCAAACCATCGATAACCTGCCCACAACTGCCTGTTGATGTTCTGTTTTTTTTTTATTACTATTATTATCTGAGATCATTATTATGCCTGGAACAATTATTTCTGTTAAATTTCTGATGATCCAATAACTTAGCGTGGCTATTATGCTATGAACAGGAAACAGCATGTGACATATATTATAGAAAATAACATGTTTTATTTGGGTTCTTTTTGAAATTAAAAAGAAAAGTATTGTACTGGTTTTGCTTTACTTTGAAGTTAGCAAGTATGGCTGTAGTTGGTGAATTTTGTATTTTTTAATTAATGTTTTCCATTCTTTTTCATGCTCTAGCTCTAAATATGTTTGTTTTGATTTTTACCGTAAATTTATTATGGCACAATTATACTCTGTGACTATTTAGAATTATATTTACTTATTAAATTTTTGTTTTTAAAATTCTCCATTATTTGGTTTTTTGAATTATAGCGCACATCAGGGAATTTTTGAAGAAATCTTCTGGAAATAAGGGAAATGTCAGGGAATTTTATTTCTCAAATTCTGTAGCCACCCTGTAATTTGTCAATTTGCTTGCCTAGCGACTTTTTAATTAAAAATAATGTTTATTTAATGTAGAATAATATATTTTTTTGTTTTGAGTTTTTAATATAATGTAGACAATTTTAAAAAGTGATTCTTTAGTCTTTTTCTAAACCCAATGAAACATTAAACTATTTTAAGAGTGATTAGGTTTTTTTTTCTCATAGACCCAATGAAACATTCTTGCACACAAAGATGGCCCAAGTATTGTATCAAAACATAAAGTTTCTCTCTGACATTAAAATAAGAGTTTATTTCATATTAATTTATAATTAAATTTTTTCATTCTAATATAAAATTCAAACAGTGTTTTTTTGTTGATAAGTTATTGCTACTTAAACATAGAGAAGAAAAAAATCATTGGCCCTTTTTTACTTTCAATTGCCCATATGTTTAGATAGGGTAATGAAAGTATAGTATTCGTAAAAAAAAAAAAAATGCATTTTGGAACATCTGGATTAAAGAAAGGGGTCTAGAAAAAATTTCTCTGTGTGTACGTGGTCAGCATAAGTTCCAGACAAATTGACCTACAGTGTTAAAATTTTGTGTGCTGTGACCATGGGACCTACAATTAAGGTGTTTGTCAAAAACGTACATGCGCACAAGATTGAAATCATGAGAAAATCATGTTTTTCGGCAATTGCTAAAAACGGCTCTAACACTTTTAATTATAATCTCTGTGCTAATGTCTCTTAAGGTGTTCGAATCACCCTGGAGTTCCTGTAGAAATGCAATAAAAGTGTAAAAAGCTGATAAACGGAGTGCCTTTAACACAGATCTATATATATATAAAAAAAGAATTTATACATAACTATTAACATTTCAATAAAAAATTCAACCAACATTTTTTTAGCTTAGAACTAAAACTTTCAGTGTAGAAATCTGTCTCATTGAGAATCTCCCTTGGATAAACCTGTATTTGCCTAGAGACCAAAATATGATTGATTGCAGTGACTGCTTTGTATTGCAGTGTGGAAAATCTGTTGCATTTTATGCTTCCTAAACTTTTTATTTATACTTTATTACTTCCACTAATTTTTTCTTCTATTTTTAGTTTGTGATGGAGCAGTTGTTGACAGTGTTGGATCGGCTCAGAAACTGAAAGGTTGCACCCAAATTTATGGATCTTTAGAAATTCAAATTCAGGGAGGAGGTAATATTATGTTAAAAAAGTCTCCTCTTTTTTTAATATGTATTATTTTTATTTTAAATGATAACTTCAAATTAGCATTATGAAACAGTAAAATATTATGTATTTTCTTTGTGTAAAAAACTGTCAAAGGCAAAAAAATGTCTCACTCAAAATTTTACTTAAACTGTACATCTTGCAGATTACTTAGACGAACGTTTCTTAAAGTGTGATTTACAAATCAATTTTTTCTAGCTCGGCTCGTGACAAGACCAGAAATAGCAATTTTGAAACATTTCAGAAGAGTATAATAAAAAATTATGTGAATGTTTCCGATAGCATAATTTCCTTGATCTCCAGACATTAAAGGAAAATTTTAGTTATTATTTTACTAAAGAAATTATGGATTGTGCAATCTGCATCCTTTCCAGGAAAACGTTAAGCTATTGTCATATCATCGAAATCTGAGGAAGAACTTATCTAGCTATCCAAAAATATATTACTAAAATTGAATTTTATTCATAGTAAATCGTTACTATTCTGGAATTATTTTTTTTTTATTCTGAAGCTTTGAAGATATTACTCCCTCCCATTTTACATCTTTATACCTTTGTAAAGTTGAATAGTAGAAATAAAATCGAAACACGCTGCAAATGTCAAACTTCTTGCATCTAAAAATAACTTAAATTGCTTGGGATTTCATTGCCATCCTCAACAGCACACGCATCACACAGACGTTATTAGAAATATATATATTTTTTTAAATTATACTTAATAATAGCTAATTTTCACAAGTAAATTTGCTTGTTTAGATAATTTTACTAAACTAATGGCTTGTCACTAAAATTTCTGTTAACTATAATTTATATTTCCTCATCAAGATTTGACAAACTTAAGGCTTTTATTGCTCTCTTAAGCAATTTGTATTTTCATTTATTAGTATCTATCATTATAATTATCATATGCGTGTCCAAAAGAAAGTTGTATTGGTATATGCAGATTGGCAACAACTGATGTTTTTCAAACAGGAGCAGCGTCTCATCCCTCCAAATAGGAAGTCTCCTAACAAGATTCTATACTAAGTCTCTTCCCACCAAGGCCAAATTATTCCGATTTGGTCTGGATACCTCCTCGACTTGCCCCTTTTGCGGTGAGACTCAAACAGTGGAGCACCTCATTCTCATAGGCAAAAAGTTCAAACAAGCTCGTAATAAACTCCCCCCAAGCTATGGGAACTATCCTCCTCTCACACTCATGGATTTTCAACCTGTCTGATAAACCAAAATCAAAAACTAAGGCCACCCTCAATCACATCAGTCATTACTAATGAACTCACCAGGTCCAACCTTGCAACCATTTACGACTACGGTCTAAAGCGAAAGTTAATCCCCTCCAAGGAACTCCTTAACCCAGGATCATAGAGTTTAAGTGTAGCCCACCACCACCACGCGCAAGCATATATCTCTTAACTAGAACTGAACTGAACCTGATGTTTATTTATGTATTTGAAAGCAATGGTTACTGAATGGTTGATTAAAAAATAATATTTGTTATGTTGCCACATAATTTAAACAAACATGGTTAATGAGCGTCGACTATAGTTTTAAAAGGCGAAATGCTAAACAAAATACTAAAAGATATTGTGGAAGCAGTTTAGCTTGCATGAGGAGTGTTGTAGTTGAAGAACACGATGGCAGATTCCATGCAGGACATTTGTTCTTTCGATGGAGCACACTTTTGGGAAAGAGAAACAAATTCTTCGGGGGTAATAATTTTCAAATGCAAGGTCACTTATTTGTATGTTAATATTTCTGTTAGAGCCTCATATATGTATTTTTTTTGTAAACTTATTTTATTTTTTGTGTAATATTTTCTTTTATTATACACTATTATATATTTTCATTATTTCAATTTCATTTCAGACAATATTATAAAAGAATTGGAAGCAAGTTTAAGTAGTATTCAAGAAATTCGGGGTTACCTCAAAATTGCACGATCCTTTCCTTTGGTTTCTTTAAATTTTTTGCGGGATTTGAAAATTGTGCATGGAGAACAGCTTGATAAAAAAGAGTAAGTTAAATATTACTTAATTTTTTAATTATTATTATTTTTTTTTTAATATAATGAAATTTAACAAATAAGAAAGCTTTTTTTATTATTATTATACCTTGTCGATCTCATCAGAATTGTATACCAATTTCTAATTGACTACCTCGCAAGCAATAAAGTTACTAAAAAAATTTACAAGGATCATTCATGTAGATATTCATTACCAATACATTGCATCAATGCACTGAAATAGAATGCATTGGAATTTCACAAAGGAATTAAAAAATTAAGTCTGACAATTTTATCGTATTTTTATTTTGAACATAAAATTAATTATTAACTAACAGGATTCATCTATATTTTCTAAAATAACATAGTAATAAAAGTGTTCAATGTATTATAAAAATATATTGTTTTAACACAAGTAAACAATAACTTTTGTAATTTTACACAAGTTATCGTATTCAAATTCAATATTCCAATTGGGAAAAAGCTATTCCAGTGGCTCAAAAGTACATTAGAAGCAGTGTTAATATAGAATCCTTGAAGCATCCTTATGTACTTGGTTATTCAAAAGTAAACAATATAATGTAGTTTTCTTTAAAATGTAAAAGAAGCAAATCAGGTTTTGGTCTCACAAAAAAAAAACGAAGTTTTTATTTCAACAGACATAAATTTTTTATTGATTATTGCCAGTAATCTACTTCAATACTGAACAGTTTCTCATAGATACATGCAGTGCCATTTGGTGATGAAATATAAACAATATTTTTCTTTGTTAGGGAAAGTGTTAATTTTTTCTGAACATTTCTGTGAAAACTTCTTTCAATTATTTGCAAAATAATGAGTGTTATTTTTTAATTACACCATACTTTTAAAATAGATTTATACTCTTTTAAAGATAAGTGCTTCTTAAAAATTAAATATTGCTTAAATGCAAAATAGTAATAATAGCAGTTTTTAACTTATGTATTATTTTTCAGATATGCATTACTTGTTCTCGACAACCAGAATCTTCAAGAACTTTGGAACTGGGAAAGTCGAAAAACTAAACTGCATATTTATGGAGGAAAGGTCTTTTTTCATTTTAATTCAAAACTCTGCCCTAATAAAATCAAGGAGCTTCAAAAGTATGCATCTGTAAAAGAATGGGATGAAAGAGATGTTTCTCCAAGTTCTAATGGGGATAGAGTGGCATGTAAGGATTTCAAATTGCTTTTACTATTTGAAAAAACTATGCTATTTAATAACTTATTTTTTGTCCTATGAAAATCTTTTAATTTATGATATTTGATATGTTTAGACACACCCTTGGTTATAAACATACTTGGTTTTATAATTGGAGGGTTCATCACTTAATGGTTTTATAAAATTTTAACTATTTGTACCTGCCTTTGTAATTATTGTAATTGAAATTAAATAATTTTTTGTGAGTGATGTTTTAAAATGGAATTTTAGTGCTTAAATTTAATTCTTTTCATTGTTTCTTTTCTTTTAAATTTTTTAAAATGTTATATTTATATAATGTAATAATTTTTTCAATGTTAATATTTCCAGGTAATGTAGTTGATATGAATATCACAGTTTGGGGTGTAAAAGCTAATGTTGTCGGACTTTCGTGGAAGAATTTCCGCAAGACACATTCAGATATGGATTTTCGTTCATTACTTGGTTATGTCATATACTATAGAGAAGCGTAAGTATCTTAGTTGACTTATCTAAAGCGTAGAATTTTTTTAGTTACATAATTAATTTTCAATTGTTTTGAAATTTTTACTATTTACATTTTATTTAAGAATTTTACGTGATCACTTTCTCTCTAAAATGTACACATATAAGTTAAAATTTAATTTGTTCGGGTTTTAAATAGTGTCCTGTTTTAATATTTTAGACCCGAAAGGAATGTCACAATCTTTGATGGAAGAGATGCCTGTGGTGCAGATGAGTAAGATTTAATTTTTATAAAATATCTTATTTTTATTAAATATTAAAACCCTTAAATTAATTTACACTTTTCTTGCAAAAATTTATTTGTAAGACTTCTTTTTTACTACTTTATCTGAATGTTCAGCTTAGCATGCATTTTTGCTGCTGAAATTAATGTAGACTAAAGAGCTAGAAAAACTGGTGTAGGCATGCGTTTGAAAATAACTGAGGTATGCCATCCATCAGTATTATACGACGCAATCGGAAGTGCCTATTAAGACAACAGGTGTCTGACAAAGCTGTTAGACAGTTTCTTGCTGCTACAATGAAAGGTTATCAAAATTTAAAGGACTTTGAACATGGCGTTATAGTCGGCGCTCAAGATATGGGACATAGTATCTCCGAGGTGGCAAAGAAATTTGGATTTTTGCAAACGACCATTTCACAAGCTTGCTGTGAATATCAATTATATGGTAAAATATCATATCTCAGACATTGGTGAGGCCAGGAAAAACCTTGAAAGAATGGGACTTTCGACGACTAAGGAGAATCCATGGACCTACATGTCTATAAGGTACTGTTCAACCTGGTGGAACCTCTGTGATGGTATGGAACGTGTGTCGTTGGCATGATATGGGACCCATGATACGTCTAGAGACGACTCTGATAGGTGACAGGTACTTTAAGCATCCTGTGTGATCACCTACACCCATTCATGCCCACTGGGCATTCAACCGGACTTGGGCAATTCTAGCAGGACAATGCGATGCCCCACATGTCGGGAATTGTTACAAACTGGCTCCAGGGATGATTTTTTTTTTACTTTAGACATCTCCGTTGGCTACCTAAATCCCTATACATGAACATTATTGAGTATGTCTGGTATGCCTTGCAACGTGCTGCTCAGGAGAGATCACCACCTCGCACAGCCTAGGAATTTATGGACTACAGTGCAGGATTCATGGTGTGAATTGCTTCCAGGATACCTTCAGACATTAGTCGAATCTCTGCCTTGTCATGTAGTAGCACTTCTGTGTGCTTCTGGAGGCCTTATGCAATATTAGGCAGGTGTACCAGTTTTTCTGGCTCTTCAGTGTAGTTAAAATAATTTTGTTTTATTTTATGGGCACATAAATGCCTGCATTACGCAAACATGATTTTATTTTTTACTATAATAATAAAAAAAATATATATATATTTGTCTCTTTAGATGGAAAGTTGATGACGTCGATGCAACTGATGAAGATGATATTGTGATGACTTTAATACCTCATTTAAAGCCATTTACTACTTATGCTGCTTACATGCGAACTTACACTATAGCCTCTGCAGTGGTTGGAGCACAAAGTCCTATTATTTATTTTACAACTAAACCAGCCAGTAAGATAATACATTTTTATCCATATTAATTAAGAAATCAGTAATTATCTCTTGTAATTTTCACAGTATAATAATATTTATATAATTATGGTGTTCAGAACTTAACACAATTTAAAAACCTCAAAATAGAGTTATATTAATGGTACCCAATGCAAAAAAAAATGTGTAACATTCCCGCAACAAATGTCTTCCATTTGTTGTTACAAGTCTATTTTTGTGTGTGGGACATGTACAGGACCACCTCAGGTTTTTTCAGGTTCTGCACATGTTCATACACAACTGAAACAAATGTTGATTGAGTTCAAAGTTCTACAATATTGCTTTTTGATGTAAAAATGTTTGAATGTACTTTTACAAGCAACAAAATAAGCAAATTTTATACTTTTATGCTTAGTCAATTTTATGTGTAGTTTGTGTGGATGGCACTTTCCTGATCTTCTTTTATGACTAAAATTTGGAGAGTACTAGGTTTTGAGAATAATATATGGCACATATTAATTTCTTCCCAAATATTTGAAATGTAGTTATTATATAGTGGGGAAAATTTCATTGTATCTTTTTAAAATTGGTCAATCATTCCTTCCACACGCTTTTTTTGTCGAATTTTTGGATTTCCGCCTTTTTGCTCTCTGACCAAACTTATCCCTGTTGTAAGTAATAAATAAAGTATTATTTATTGAATTAAGTACTCAATACTTGTAAATGTTGATAATGATTTTTCTGGGATATAACTGTTGGTTACTGGGATTTAACTGTTGTTCAGCATTATAAAATATAATATTGATTAATAATTCCCTGAAAATGGTGTGTTAATCTTGCATTTAAGTTTTAGTGTTGAGGATTGCAGGTTTAATTATGGTGTTAGTGCAAATTCTGTGATGATAGTTATTTTTCTGAGCTTTATCAGATATTTTAAAAAGAATTGCAGTTTTCATGACCCAAAATACACTTCTCAAGATAAAATATTATTTTCTTGAGTAATATTAAGAATAATGAGATGATATTTTGGAGATGTGTATGCTGCTTTTTTAACAAATATGTTTCTATTTTGGCATGAATATTTTTGTGTGAATGTCATTGCACTTAATTACTCAAAGCATAATGAATGTGGTTGTTCCTCAGAGCTCGTATACCACTGATATTGTATTTTTATTTATGGGGTCACTTGATGGTCTATATGGCAGAATCTCTACGACTTTGTCCAACCTAAAAATGACGGCTGCCACAGGCAACTAAAAAGGCTACTAAAGCGACTATTTTAGTGGCTAGGCGACTATGGCTTCTATTTCAATGAAAAAAGGGCCCAAAACGACTATTTTAAGCAAAACCTTCAACTATTTTTGGGCTAATGCAATTACTTTTTAAGAAATTACAGTTCGACAGTAGGATGAACAAAAAAAAATCGCTTATTGATTAATTATGCAGTTTTGTCAAAACGGTGATATTTATAAGGAGGTGAGAAAAGCAAACGTTGTTGAAATAGGAGTTAATTTTAGTTTATATTCATGGTGGATCAAGTGATCGTTTTTATAGTCCAATGATAGTATCTCCCTGGTAACAGGGCACGGGCGATTGTTATTTTCGACCTCAAACACAGTTGTTTTTGCCTACCTGTTTGGTTCCTATGTTTTATCTTTCATCCTGCAAGGCTTACACTATATATTCTCTTACACTATATATTCTCAAATATCAAATTGTTTTGCCTTTATTTACTTTTGTTGACAAAACTGAGTTTGTCGTGGATATCGGAAGAAAAGGCCATCAGTATAGACAGTTTTCTTTTTCAATTGAAAATTTATATTTGCATAAAAAATACTGATTAAATTATACATTTAGCAATTGAGGATTGACACTTAGCCAATGGGACATCTACTTTTGCACAGTTTAAATGACCTGATAAAGTCATTATAAATTGTTTTCTTCTCTTGTTAAAAAAGTCGCCTAACTTTGCCAAGGTAGTTGTAGTATTTAAATATAAGAAATCCTTGTTATTTTCCCAAGTCAATTACCAGGGACTGAAAATCATGAAGTAGGAGAAGCGTATTGTATGACATTTTGCATCCACACTTCACTTATCAACATAATATAAGCAAAGCTCAGAAGTAGAAGTTACTTGTGTGTGAAACAAGATGGTTGTGAAAAGCAAGCTTTTGTTTCTTTGACTTAACATATAAGGAATGAACTCCACACTAAAAATCACGTATGATATAGTTCTGAAAAAAAAAAGGCTGATTTCAGCGTTTTCGACGAAAATTTCCCGAGATCGAAGCAAATCTACATGAAAATTTTTAGGGGATACATGTGTGTCATGTGCTTGCTTGAAAGTCTGATCGCTATGTATCCTTGCCTGCATTCAGAATTCCCAAAACCTTCGGTAAAATGACCACTTTTATCGCTCCTTACTTTAATGTTTGTCTCTATCATAAATATTTATGTTTGTGCGTGATTGTTAATTTCATTGATTGGTACGTCGATACAATGGCAGCTATTGCCGAGATTTAGGCTTATATGCCGGGTGATCGCCGAGATTTACGTTGTTGTGACTGCCATTTTTGCCGCATATTATGCTGATGTAATACACCCATTGCGAGATTTGCATCGGTATGGAAGGCAGTATCGTTTATATTTACATTGAAGTGATAGTCATTTTCGCCAAAGGTTATGCTGATTTAAGAATTTAACAGCTGCTTTTCCCGATATTTAAGCAGGCATTTTGGTGCTGATGCTATAACTGCTTGAGATTTGCGTGGTTGTAATCGGGGGGTTTCATCAAGGCTTCCGTTGATGTTATTGACATGATGTGTGTCGGTGGGAGGATCAATTTCGCTCTGTAGGTCAATCGATGAAGTACGACTACAATTTTAATATTGTAGCTAAGTTTATAAAAAATAATTTAAATTTCGAAGCAATTTATTTAATTACTTTGAATGTCGCTTAAAAATTGAAAATCCGCCTGTTATTGTCAATACAGTATATTAGTTTAAACATGAAACTTTTTTTTTGCCAAAAGGTTGTTTGACTTTGGGGAATTTAAAAAGAATATGTATTTATGGGGTTTTTTTGCCTGTCGATTTTTACTGTCGCTTTTGGGTGAATTTCAACTTTTTATGATTTGAAGATTTAAATATTTTTTTTTTTTTTTTGCTTTTAATAAAAAAAGGCATGAAAATTAATCTGGATATTAGATTCTTTTTAACGTTTTACCGGATAAAGTATCGTTAAGAGTGTTATGAAACACTGTCTTTATCGTATGGTATGTCGTGTTTACTTAATATTAAGACACTATTTTGAATCGAAAGACCATATATATAACGGGGAGTGTCTGGGTTTTCGTGGTTTTTTTTAATCAATAGTTTTATTCCGATCTTGTTGAATACTTAAACCTTCAAAGCAAAACAATTATAGACTTGAAAAAAGTAACTACTATTTTTAACTTCTGAGACTACTATTTTCAACGTCCGAGACTATTATTTTTAACATCTGGGGCTACTAAAGCGACTATTTTCAAAGCTTATAGTCAGTGGCAGCTCTGAAATGAGCATTGTGCATGAACAGGGTCATTAAAAGTGCTTAATATTTTTTAACTTGTTTCCAAGGCCTTGAAAATGCTTAGATGCCCTTAAAAGTTTTACTTTTTGCAGATGTTGTGTGGCCAAAATTTATAAAAATACAACTCAAACTTGCTATCCCCATGTGACCCCCATCGTATCGGAATTCTCCGATATATTAGTATTACACATTCACGAACTTGTAATTTTTTTTGTAGCATATACTTTATTAGACATTTATGTATAGACATGAGGCCTGAAAACAAATTTTCAATAGTCCTTTAAAACATTATTTAGGTCCTTAAAAGTCATTAATTTTCATTCTTGATTTGAGTGGGAACCCTGATGAAATATGGGTCATCACAACTGATGAAGATGTCAATCATGATGGTGAACAAGTCTGTTTGTAAAGAATTATTGTGAGCTGAATGGCAAACCCATTAAAAATGTGGTCATGCATATTGTGTTCCTTCTTATTACAACCTGTCTATTCCTCTAAGTACAAGTTCATTAAAGCTTTATTTGTGGTAGGTATGTTTTGGGACACTGTATGATTCAAATGTAGTAAAATATTACGTTTATTTTTAGCTCCATCCTCTCCTGTAAATGTTCAAGCTCAAGCCACCTCACATAATGAAATTGTTGTCGAATGGAAAAGTCCTAAACATCCAAATGGCTTAATTACTCATTACATTGTAGATGGCATTCGGGAAAAAGATTCGTCAGAATTTATTAGCCAAAGAAATTATTGCAATGAACGTAAGTATTGATATTTAATTAATTTAAATATTAACTAATAATTTAGCTTAATAATTAAGTATTAATCGCGGTCATACAAATTAATTTAAAACACATTTTTATTCATATAGTTTTGCATGGAATGGGAGGTTTCAGAGTCAATATATTCTTATATTTTAAAGCAACTGAGTATTAGAAAATATCCAGTCTAGTTTATGTGTCTGACCATTTTATATATATATATAACATCTTTGACCCAGAATTTATTTATATATATATATATATATATATATATATATATATATATATATATATATATATATATATATATATATATATATATATATATATATATATATATATATATATATATATATATATATATATATATATATATATATATATATATAAATATATATATATAAATTCTGGGTCAAAGATGTTTTTAAACAATAAAAAGTAATTTTTAAGAATAGTGTTTTTCAAAATTTATCTTCATTAAATTTTTTTTTTTTTTTTTTTTCTATAGCTCTGATGATAGCAGATTTGCGGAGACCCACTCAAGAAAAAAATGGAAACAATGACTCATGGTTATTGGAGGAAAAGAAAAAGGCCAAAGAATTGGAATTGAAAAATTGCTGCTCATGTTCAAAAAGCAAAACATCACCAAGTCAAGGGGAAGAAGCTGAATCTCAAATACAATTTGAAGACTTTCTACATAATAAAGTTTACATAAAGAAGTAGGTTTTATGAAATTTTAAAGTTAGGCTTGTTCTACTTGTTTAAAAATTCATTGCTATGCAAATCTGTAGTTATAATTTTAAAGCTTTTCCCACTCTACTCCACTTACTTTTCTACTCCACTTCAAGAAACATAATTAAAGAAACAATATTCTTAATAATATTTTTCCTGTTAATACAAACCTCCTCCACTTCGAAGGGGGGGGGGAAATCTGTTAGTTTTCCTTGTTAATACCCCCTCTCTCCCTCTCCGACAAACAAATGCAGGGCTTTTTAACAAAAAGCTGTAATTTAGACAGCAGGGTAATACTAATCTACAATTTAGCAAGATTTTTTGGTATTGGCAATGTGTAGTTGTTTTTCCGCTTGTTTGTTAATGTTAAAACATTAATAAAATAAACTAATTTTAATATTCTGTCTATGAGATGCGCTATTAAAGGTGAAATACTACTTATGTTTAAAATTTCAAGTTTGTCTGAATTGTGAAAGTTTGTTTCTATAGACTAACATGCAGATAGGCTGACATATCCTTTCTTTTATTATTGATTCTACTATTTATTAGATAGTAAAGACTTGATTATGTCCAGATATCTCTATTACCTTCAAGACATTTTTAACTGCCTCCAGTATTAAAGTGTTGCAAAAATTTCAAATTTAATCCTAGACTGTAGTTTTTATTTTCTATTTGAAATTTTAAATATCAAAATCAACCTATGTAACACAATGATATGGAATCATATGCCCTTTTAGGACCTATAAACTTTAAATGGTGTTCAGTGTGCCTATCTGCCTATCACCAATCCATGTTGAACCGAGACCGCTTCAAACTATATTAAAACCAGTTAATATGAATACATGTATTTAATTGATCCTATTTGTAAATTTATATTTTTTTTTAGCCCTCATGCTGGAAAAACGCAAAAAAATGTTACTGCGGTTCCTACCGCATTACCAGTGCGAGATGTTACTTCAGATCTCTTTAACGATACATATACATCTAAACCAGGAAGAATGTCTTCATTGACACCATTTGTGGAAAATGTATCTGAAATTACAACTACAGTCATGCCAGAAATTCAGGATGGACGTTTTCATTACAAAGTGGAGGGTTCCATGTACCTTGCAGTTAAAAACCTTCACCACTTTACCGAATACACTATAGAGGTAAATCTTTTGCGAAGTGTTTTTTAAACTAATGTTTATATAATAACTTTTGTCCATAAGAAAATTTGATTTATTGATCTTGTATCATTTTAAATGGCTTAGAAGCATATCTTTAAGTACATAAGAGTTTGTTGTATTTAGAAATCTAGTGTATTATTGGTCTTTAATAGACCAATAATAATTTTTAAAAACCAACTAAAAAATAATATGAACAATACTTCTTATTTTCCTAAATTTCTCATAATTTTTTAAAACTTAAATTGATTATTCTGCTTAAATAAATATCTACTTTTAATTAACAAAAAATGTCATTCCTTCAAATTCTTAATATGCCTATGATATAAATAAAAACATATAAATAAAATCATATAAAAACGTATACATATTAATAAAAACTTAGCTTCCTGAGCTTGAAAAAATAACCATGTTTATTTTTATCTCTTCTGTTTTAGCTTGTTATCTTTTAAATTGTCCTTTTAAAACACTATAGATTAAGGAATAAATTAAGTAATAACGTTTCCCAAAGTACTTGGTTTATCCAAAGTTTAACTTTTCAAAATTTATCATATTTAATTTTTTTTTTTTTTTTTAACCAATGTTTTAAAAGTTGGCAATTTGGCATTAGTTGCAACCGTAGTAAAAACAAGTTTGGTTGATTTTTTACCTGAATATAAATGTCAATAGTCTTAGCTCCATTCCTTGGTTATTAACTATCTGATTCTAATACTGGTTTTAACAGTTTTATTGATTTGTCACAAATTCCATTTAAAATATTATAAATATTTCTCTCCCCACCCCCCTCTCAGGTTAGAGCTTGCCAAAATAAGTCTGATTTAGAAGATCCTTGTAGCTCACAAAGTATTACTACTGTTCGAACGTTCCCATTAGGTGAGTAAAGAATGAGTTTGTTCTACTTTTATTATTATTTAAATGAAACATCAATATGTTATTTCCATTATTTATTCAACAACTTAGTTATTCAAATTTTATTATTAACTTGTCATGCTTTACAAAGGAGAAGGTAATTGTTTATTTAACTAGTAATGTATTCTCAACCTGTTAAGCATGAGTTAAAACAGTAGAATTTAATTTTCTTGGTGCAGGTTACTTTGTAGCATGTTTTACAACCTTGCAACAATTTTTATTTACCTAGTGTTCCAAAGATGTTGTATAAAGAATTGTAGAGTTATTCTTTTCTTTCTTGAAAATTAATGCAATACTATTTCCTATTACAAACATTACCTTTAAATCCTATGAAAATCGGGAACTACTATGATTAAAGATCATTAACAAAATTAAAAGAACATAAGCATTTTTCTTGTTAAGTCTATTTATTTTTAGTCAAAGTCATTTCATCACCATAGTTGCACAACATATTTTGTTTCAGTATACATACAGCATTGATGTACATTATGATAAAATAAGAATTTTGCTGTGT
Source organism: Linyphia triangularis (assembly GCA_963978545.1). Classification (NCBI taxonomy): domain Eukaryota; kingdom Metazoa; phylum Arthropoda; class Arachnida; order Araneae; family Linyphiidae; genus Linyphia; species Linyphia triangularis. The sequence goes on along the minus strand of OZ021723.1, from coordinate 60,504,029 downwards.
AAAAAGAATATGCTTAATTTGTTATCTAGTATATATGGAAGGATTACTTGGTACCAATTGATTAGAGTTCAAATTACTGCTTATCATTTAATTACAGCAATAAGGAGCATGTACCACACATTTTTTGGTGCATAACTTTTTAACTATAAGAACTAATATTACTCTTATCAGAAATTTTTCTCTGTGAACTTAGTATCTTGAAGCACAGTAAATGGCTAAATAATTTTGCAAACCTACAAGTTTCTAAAATATACTTTTTTATTTTTTAAAAATTTTATCAAAATGTCAGCATAAAATAATAAAACATTTATGTGTTGCATTGTGTTAGAACATTTCATTTTGTAGTCCATAATTTTTTTTATATTAGTACCATGTTTATTGCTTTTTATTATATATCTAAATTTTTATGATTGATGGTTTACTTTAAAATTGTTATTAATTTTTAACATGAAAATAGGAAAAATGGTATAAGTTGAAGACAAAATATTACCCAACTTAAAACGAGCCTAGTTATAATGTGTGTTTAATCTCTTTATGAATCTCGTGATAACTTATCTTAAATGCATTGTTTTTTATGATGGTTATTTTTAATAAAATTGCAAGCTTACAAATATCTATTAAGTTCTTTAAAAAAAAAAAAAAAAAAAAAAAAAAATGAAATTGAGGTTTTTCTGGTGCTTTGCCAACCAAACGAGCAAAAATTTTCATTATTAAAAAAAATGTTTTAAAGGACAATTTTCAAAAGCCTGAAACTTTAAAAGTTTCCCCCCCCCCCCCCCCATTTTTTTTTTTTCTTTTTTTTTTTTTTTTTTTCTTCTCATTAATTTGCTCAAAACTTTTCCCTCTTTGTACATAGGTGGTGCTGATGATATAGACGTTTCTAGTATAATAATACATTCTGAAAATTTAACTTCTAACATTTTGTTTGTAAAATGGGATGAGCCAAAAGATTACAATGGGCTGATTGTAAATTATCACATTGAAATCAGATCAGCAGCTGAAGCAAGTGAAGTAAGTAAACATAAATTAATATTTGTTTTAATTATCGTTCATCGCAATTATTTCATTACTGTAGTTTCATTATTTTTTATTGTTTCTTGTAGTATAAGACACTGCCAGTTTGTATCACTCAATTAGAATACCAGAAAAGAAATGGTTATAGCTTGAATGATCTTTTACCTGGTAACTATTCCTTAAGATTACGAGCTACCTCACTTGCTGGAAATGGCAATTGGACATCGCCTGTGTACTTTGTTATTCCTGATTTTAGAGGTAATATTCATTGATAAAAACAATTTTCATTTACAATTATTATTATTTATGTTTTCATCCAATTATTGTTGTTTTTTATGCATATTTAAAGAGAACTTTAAAATATCACAGGTTTGCTTCTTTTCAACTAAAACTATTGATCTAAGTACAACTTATGATAAAAATTTCTGAAATATCAATATTCTTTTAACATTTTAAACTCCTTCCAATTATTGCTAGATAAAAAATTTTAAACTATAAAAAATTTAAACTCCTTCCAATTATTGCAAGACGTAGAAATAGCATTACACCAATGTGGAAAATTAAGAATTTTCTACTTAACATTCTGGCTTCTGAATGTTAACCAATTATGTATTAAATTTCAAAGCTTAAAGTAAAGTGGGAAACCTTTTTGAACTCTTCTTTGCGCTTTTCAATTAATCCCAATTATTGGTTCCATAGACTTTACATTATAGCCGAATTTAAAAAAAAAACTTAATTAAAATTTTAAAATCCGGCCACAAGGACAAAGAGGAAACTAATTATATCTAAAATTTCTGAGCTATACATGAAGAATGATAAGGGTCAAAAGTTGAATCCTTATTTTTTTATTATATAAAAAGATGTATTTTTAACATTAAAAAAATATTTCAGCTGGTTTGAGTGCTGAAATACTCGCAGTTGTTGTGGTTGTTGTAATTTTGATAAGCACCTTAGCCCTTGCTTCTGGATTCTATGTCTACTACAAGCGAAAGTAAGTCCAATATTTCCTTTTATAAAATTAAATGTCTCATGCAAGTTAGCAGTACTTGTGTTGAGTTAAATATTTTAGCTTGAAAACATGATTTAAAATTGCCTTGTAATTAAGAAAAGAATTAATCTTTCAGATTTTCTACCGATATGCCAGCTATGCTTTATGCTTCTGTAAATCCTGAGTATATGAGTGCAGGTAATATGTTATCCAATTTAGCATTTGAATTGAAAAGTTAAAACAGTAGATGCAAATAGAAAATATAACCTTTAATTTTTTTTTCTCTGTGATTTATGACTAAATCCCATGATATTTTTATAAAATGGTATTATTTAATTATAAATATATTTTATGGTTTCCTAAACTAGTTGAATATTGTTGACTGCAATGGCCATTATTCTGCCTACTGTTGTCTATGTTTAAATAAAAATTATTTTGTGCACCTGACTTTATTCCCATTTGCCTTGGCACTACAGAAGTTCGAAATAGGGCCTTAGTCATGTTTTAATAAGATTTAAGTGTTCATGTAGGAAATAGAAAACTTTCAAAATAATTATCTATATACTTTTTTTACGAGTTGGTTTAATATTTTTGTTAGTGCATTCTCTAAAACTTACAGATATCCTCTTTTGACCATCAGGGAATACAGCATTTTAAAATTTCATTTTAGTAATAACTATATTCTTGTGAAAATATAATTTTTTCTGAATAAATTCAGTAATTGTACATTAATGTTGTTTTTTTTTTTTTTTTTTTACATAACAGTAATTAATTCTTGTAATTCTACTCTTGTTCTCAAAATGCAGTTTAATTCTCAGAAATTTGTTTTTTTACTCTATTTCTTGTGTCTAAGATTAATTTCATGTGTAAAATTATCTATTCATAAACTCTCTTTACATTATATTTTACTAATTTAGTTTTAACTCCACAGTTTATGAACCAGATGAGTGGGAAGTCCCAAGAGAAAAAGTTGTACTAAGTCAAGAACTTGGCCAGGGTTCTTTTGGGATGGTATACAAAGGAGAATTTGAAACAGATGAGAAACACCTTTTAAAGTGTGCTGTAAAGGTAATTTTAAGAAATATGCATCAATGCCTTAAGCTACTTTAGTCCACAAACTACTAAATTTAAATAATATATTTTAACCACTGATATTAAAGTCTTGTGATAAATTCTAAATTAACTCGCTAGAATATAGAGCAATATAGATAGTTTATTCATGTTAGTTAATACACGTTGGTTCACATTAAGTTACTTGAATGTATATGTACTGTATGTATATATATTAAATATATAGCAGAGTGGTCACAGAACCTGAAAATCAGGGAAATGTCAGGGAGCTTTCTAATTCTGGCAAAATCGGGGATTTTTTCAAAATTTTGCAAAAATCAGGGAAATTTTCTTTGTATTGAAGGTACCTTTCCCCATTCGTCCGTATTTTGGCGCCATGTACCCGGAGAATTGTGGTGGTAAAGTTTAATGTTACGGAATAATTTCAAATTTTCAGTACCGCCAAAACTATTGTTAAAAAATTTGTATATTATTTCTTTAGCATACATGTTATATTTGATCAGGGTGTCTACACATCTAGAATAGTTGGGAAATTTAAAAAAAAGTTTGCCGTAAAATCAGTGAAATCATTTTTAGAAATCTATTGGGGAATTTTTTTCCTGAATTTTGTGGCCATTCTGTATATATACTGTTAAATGCAGGGTGTCCACAGATCGGGAAAACCGGGAATATCGGGAAAAGTCAGGGAATTCGAAATTTCTGGAAAAATCAGGGAATTATCAGGGATTTTGTCAAAAAGTTAAAAGGAATTTTCCGAAATTAAAATGAACCTTTTAATTTTGACAATTAAAAATACCTTGCTACCAAAAATATAAAAATCAATTTGAAATAAATTAGAAAAAGTTAAAAAAAAAAAATTCGGATCGCAAGACCGACCACGCAACTTTTCGCATTAAAATTTCCTGATAATCACTGAACCTGCTTGCGTTCAGATTTGCCTCAAATCGCCGATGGAATGACTACATTTCTTCCTCATTTTTCTCTTATATTATAGTAGTCTATCGGCATTATTTACGTTGGTATTTGATGGTCATTTTTCTGAACTTTACGATGGTAAAATGGCCGATATTTTCGTGATTATAGAGGGCAAGAAACACGTTCTTGCATGCTGCTCATTTTCGTGATCTGTCACTGACGCTATTTCAGAGATTGCACCTGTCAGTCATGGTACAGTTCTGCTGAAACACGGATTTCAGCATTTTTTGTTGAAATTTCCATCATTCCTGAGACGGATTCAAAACTGCATTACAATTTTATTGGGTTTACTTGCTTGTCTGACAACCAAGGAACCTACATACTTTCAGACTTCCCCAAACTTGTGATGTAATGACCACTTTTCTTGCTGATTGCCAGCATCTATCGCTGTTATTTATGCTGGTGTGTGGTGGTTAGTTTCGCCGAACATTACTCTGATGTTAAGCTTGTTATTGCCGAGATTTTCGCTGCTAAGAAGGGAGCTATCACCGAGATTTACATTCTTGTGATGTTCATTTTAGACCCTATTAATCACTATTCCAAGGTTTGCGCCTCAATAGTTGTCTATATCGCCGAGATTTACGCTTGTGATTGTCAATTTCGTAGATTGTGACGTCGATAGAATCGCGTCTATTTCAGCGATTTCCATCAATATATTGGATGCTAACGTTGATATTTACGTTGGTGTGATGGTCATTTTTGCCGATTGTTGCCTTAATGCAGGGATGTGATTGCTTCCACCGATCTTTATCAAAGTTTTCCCACAATTTTCTCATTGATCTCGGAGATTAAAATTTCCTGACAATCATGGAACCTGCATGCGTTCAGTCTTCCCCAAACCACCGATGGAATTATTATCTCCTCCCCCCCCCCCTTATTTTTCTGTAATGTTAGACTCTATCGGAATTATTTACAATGGTATGTTACAGCCATTTTGCAGAACGTTACGCTGATGAAATGGCAGTTATTCCTGTAATTATGGCGAGCGTTATCGCCGTTATTACGTTGCTGTGTGATACTCATTTTAGTCGAGTCTTACTCCAAAATAATAGTTACTGACGTTATTGCAGAGGTTTGCATTTGTCGGACATAGTACAGTTCAGCTAAAACTCGAATTTCGACTTTTTTTTTTAATTGAAATTTTGATCATTCCTGAGATCGATACAAATCTGTATTACAATTTTGTTGGACTTAAAAGTCTGACAATCACGGAACCTTCTTACCGGGCATTTCGCCTGCACCGGTACGGGCATTTCTGCCGATTGTTGGTTTAATATAATTGCCGAGATTTGCGCCCGTACGGCGGCCGCTATCACCGATATTTACGTTGAAGTAGCTGTAATTTCCCCTTAGATTTAAGCCGTTTTAACTGAAGCTATTGGCGAGATTCGCGACGTCGTTTTGGTGTCATTCAACTAGACTTCCGCTAATGTGAAAGCCGCTATGTACGTTATTAGTGTGTATGTGAGGATCGTTTTCACCGTTTGGTTTGAATTAATGATGAATGATTAGAATTTTAATTTAATTTTGCACAAGAAATTAATCCAAATCGTCCCAGTTTTTATTATGTATCCTTATTTAAAATTGTAATTTTAACTGCTATTGAATGTAAAATTGTTTATTTTAACTTGAAAAACAATTTTACATTTAACTATCGATGTAAGTAATAGTTTAAAGTTAAAGCATTTTTTTTATGTATAATTGTTTAAAATTAATTGTCTGGGGAAAATGTGTTTATTTTGTAAAAATTTTTCTTGGGTATTGTACTTAAACAGCGGCTACAGCTGATCTTAAAAAAAAAGAAAATTTCAAATAATGCAAATAATGAAATTGAACAATTTGGACAACAAAATTATGCAAACTAAAAAGCCAATGAAAATAGTGTAACTCCCTCAATCCAACTACATTTAAAGATTTTTTTTTTTTTCAAATGCACAAATTGATATATAATTCATAAAATATAAAAATTTTACTTTACGAAAATATTTTAAAGTAATTATTGATTTTTGAAATTTGATTACAATTTCAAGTATTCAGAAAATAAAAATAGTTAATATAATATACAGAGTATTTGTTAAATGTGTGTGTGTGTTTGATCAATTTTGACATGATTTATGGTTTGACTTTATTTTTAAAATTTTACTTAAGAAAACAGCTTATTAAATCTGAAATATAATACTAGAGTCCTCTTTTCTTGAGATTAGATTGATATGAAAAAAAAAGTGTGATTTTAAAGTATAATTGCCATACATGTGATTCTTCCGCGAATTAGCGGAAATCAGCGAATTTTTTTACTTGAATTAGCGGAAATCCGCGAATTCATCATCTGCTGAAAATCCCGTTATCCGCTAAAATTTTGGAATTAAATTAGATAAGTTTTAAAAAATATTCAGAAATTGTTTTGAAAAGTCAGCCTTTTCCTTCATTCCCTAAAATGTTTTATTTATTTCAACTGACGTGTCAAGGCCATTCGATCGACTTTCTTTTTTCATAAAAAGAATGCCCAGTGCGCTCGTTTCCCACTGTCCTTTTCCACTGTAGTTCATGACTTGTTTTAGTCTGAACTAACTTGGTTAAAGAATAGTTAAACCGGTTTTCGATGCTGTTGCCTTTGTCACGTGGTCTTCATACATGTGATTCATCCGCGAATTTGCGGAAATCCGCGAATTGCATCAAAGTTATCCATCATCCACTGAAAAACTTGTGTCAATTCTGAAAATAGATGTCTTATAGAAATAGAAATAGTTATCCATCATCCACTGAAAAACTTGTGTCAATTCTGAAAAGAGATGTATTCAATTTTTTTTCGGAAATCGCATTGAAAAGTCTGCTTTCGTCCTTCATTCCCTTAAAATGTTTCTAATAAAAATCCTATTTAAATTCAAAGTCTCAAACTAAATTAAAAAAAAGTATAAAATTTGGCAATTTATCGCCGTGTTTTTTTTTGTTTTTTTTTGCGAAAAAGGTATTCTCACCAATTTGATTTTTTAAAAATTCCAGTGGATTGAATCTTGAATGCCAGATAATCGGACTTTTCTGTATTTAACTATTATTACAGGGTGTCCAGTAGTTGGGAAATATACTGGAATTTTTTGCATCTCGGGAAAATCGTGGATTATGCTTGAAATTCGTATTAATGTTGGAATTTCCGGTTGAATTCAGAAATTTTCACTCCTCTTCAGTATCGGAAAAAGTCTTCTTATATCGGCGTTTTTCCACAATTTTCCCATTGATCTCGCGGATCGAAAGTAGTTTAAACATGGTTCTATTCGAAGATTTTTGACCGAAATTTCGAAAATGCGGGAGATCGATGGAATTTCCTGACAAACACGAAATCTGCACACGTTTAAACTCCGCCAAACCACCGATGGAATGAATACTTTTCCTCAGAATTTTTCTTTAATATCATAGCTTCTATGTGCATTATTTACGTTGATATGCGATGGACATTTTGCTGAATGTTACGGTGATGAAATGGCCGTTTTCCCGTGATTATGGCGGACGCTATCGCTGAGAATTACGTTGTTGCATGATGATAAATTTTGTCTGAAATTCGGATTTCCGCTCTTTTCTTATTAAAATTTCGATTATTCTTGAGATCGATACAAATCTACATTACAATCTTATTGAGCTTGCTAGCAAATCTGACAGCCATGGATGTTATGTGCGTTCAGACTTCCTCAAACCTCCGATGTAATGGCCAATTTTTCTACAGATTACCAATCTCTATCGCCATTATTTACGTTGGTGTATGGTACTTAGTTTCGCTGAGCGTTGCGCTGACTTAAGGTCTGTATTTACATAAATTTACGCTGCTAACGGCGGGCAATATCGTCGAAATTTACGTTGTTGTGGTGTTAATTTTTTCCGATTGTTGCGTTAATGTAATTACTCGGATTTTCGTCGATGCGGTGGCCGCTATTGCCGATATTTACTTTGGAGTAATGGTAATTTTCGACTAAGCCGTTTTAATAGTAGATTTTGCGAAATTTGCTGCCCTCTTTAGGTGTCATTCGCCTAGGTTTCCGGTGATGTGATAGCCGCTATGCCCGTGATTAGTGTTTGTGTGAAGATCAGTTTTGCCTTTTGATTTGAATATATACAGAATTACTAAGATTTTAATTTAATTTTGGGCAAAAAATTCGACCCAATTGTCCAATTTTACTGTATATTCTTATTTATAATTGCAATTTTAACTGCTATAATATATAAAATAATGTATTTTATCATATAAAAAAATTATATTTTTATCTAGAGCCATTAATAATAGTTAAAAAGTTAAAGCATTTTTTTATACAATTGTTTAAAATTGGCTTTTTCAACTGTGGAAATTTGAAATTTTTTGCTTGGGTACTGTATTATGGTCTTGTAGAATCTCCCTCCCTTAGTACTTATCAACAGAAATGTTAGTGACAAGCAATTGTTTTCAAAGAAAAAGCTAGTGCCAAAGTTAACTGAAAGAAAGAACTGCAAAAGTTGCCAAATTACAGAGAAATGTTTGCCTGAGTAAAAACGTCCTAAGTCTCAAACTATCCTACCACATTCGAATCTTACGCTCAAAATGAAGCTGTTTGTTCCAATGCGGCTGATGCTTAGCACAAACTATTAAAGTGTACACCTAGTAACATTACCTGTGTTTTTTGTCTGCTTAGATTTAGACCTTCATATTTATGACTTGGTAAACTATCTTGTATCTTTTTTTTTTCTCAGTCTCAAGTTTGAGCCTTTAAAAAATCCTCTCTTCCTATTTTCAATATAACAACCCAATTCTTTTCTGATAAGCCATTTCTTATTTTCAAACAATTTTTCTAATTTCTAAAATTAGTTCAGCACACTACTAAGTGGGGTATACTTTTATACTGGAAAATATGGGGATAATTGGTCGCAAGAGGGGTCCTTGAACGTTTTTTGATGATGCTTGAATTTTTATTAGAAATTTTGGTGGACACCCTGTATTATAATTTCTGAATGTGTACAAAAACATTTAAGTCAAGTTAAATTTTTCAGTTATGATTAATACATGAACACAGTTGTCTTTATTTAATTATTGTGTGCGTGTCAATCACAATGAGACGTGGTTGTTGTAGAGTTAATAATTGAAATCAATCTTATATCCAAAATTTAACTAAAATTTGTATTGAATTTTGTGCGCTAATATATGTTTTTGTGTATTATGCTGTAAAATGACGAAAAATATTTCAGCTAATTTTTTGCTTGACTAATCACATGTATGAATTGCACATGCACAGTACAGGTACACTATACATACACTACACTAAATGAAGCAATTTGGTATTTGTGTCATAAATGTGTAAAGATAAACAGTACATGCATCGTAATTTTCTTTATGATGGTGAATTTGAATGTTCTTTTACTTGAAAGTTTATTATTTATATATATTTTGTCGATAACTTATAATCAGGGAAAAAATTGGGTGTTACAGGGAATAATCAGGGAATTTTAAAATAACTTTTCTGTGGACACCCTGTAAATGTTATGAGATGAAAATTCTTTATGGAAAACAATGTTTAATGAAATATATTTTGTGTGTTTTTCAAGTGTACTTTGATTTTTTGTAGACTGTAAATGAGTCAGCATCTTTGAGAGACAGAATTGAATTCTTACAAGAAGCCTCAGTTATGAAGTAAATATTTTTTTATTTTTTTTTTCAATAATCAGACCATTATTATCCATTTCTTCCTAATGCACTGTCATTCAGTTAATTGTTATTATTTTATTATCACAGAAAGATAAGTAAAGCATATTTAAAAGACCGTAAAAATTTCTAAGTACTATATAAATAATATTCTTATTCAATTTAAATTTATTAATTTTACCAAAACTGTAAATTCTAACTATGTTTTAGCCGACCAAACGGTATAGTGGTTAGCGTGCTGGCTTCTAGACCGCGAGGTTGCGGGTTCGAGTCCCGTGTAGGCATGGGTGTTTGTAAATGTATGTTGGTTTGTTAAATGACGAAATGTTTCGGCGCATTATAGCCCTCGTGTTGCTGATGGCGCCAGATAATCTGAATACAACCAACCAACTAACTATGTTTTAAGTGCTTATTAACATGTTGCATCTGATTATATAGATAACAATGACTTAAGATTTTTAAACGAGTTAATACATCAAATAAATATAGAATGTTGACTTTTAAAATCCTATTTATTTATATTGTTTGCATATTTTCTTACAACATAAAGTTGTTTCCATTAATGAAAATCTCTTTAGAAATAGTAACAAGCTGTAAAATTATTTAATCTTGCCTGTTTTGATATTTTGTTTAAATAAAGCATTGAAGTATTACATGCTTCCAACTTCAAATCAATATTCTGTGTTACAAAATTGCAATTTTCCAGAGCTTTCAAATGCCACCATGTTGTGAGATTATTGGGTGTCGTTTCAAAGGGTCACCCAACTTTGGTTATAATGGAATTAATGGGAAAAGGTGATTTGAAAGCTTATCTACGATCCAGACGTCCTGACAGTGAAGTAAGTATTATTTATTAATTTTGTTTTTGTATACATTACATGAAAATCATTACATACCCTATGTGTTATACAGTAAATTGAATAGATAACTCCTAAATAACTCCTGATTGGATGTTCACAAAGCTTTAGCTTGAAGAAGTAGGGTTCTTTTTATATTTACCGAACCTAGCTGCAACCAGTATAGCAATGAATTAGTTTATTAAAATAGATCAAAAGCTATAGATAGTCACTATAAAAACTTTAGCAACAATAATATTTTATAAAAGATTCGCTTAAAATATCTTAAATGAATACTAAGTGTTATTAAGCATTACTTGGAACTCCTCATTGCGGTGACCCGTCATGTGTATATATCCCAGCTTTTGACGCTTCGCTTACTAAAAGGTCCATTGTTAAGTAAACCAAAGCTTACTAAAAGTTTCATTACTGCTTAAGTGCAGGCTGGCTTAGCTCACTGAAAATTTTATTGCTACTCAAATCCAAGCTAGTTTCACTCGCTAAAATTTTCATTGCTACATGATGAGTAGATACCCACTTTTAAAAGAATGTTCTAAAAGAATAGTTGCAGAGTTCAGAAATGAAATGCTTTGTTTAATAGATAAAAGTACTTATCCAGCAAAGTTGAAAAACATAAAGTACATTAAGTGAAGTGTTCAAATACATCTCCAGGCAAGGCACTCACATAGCAGCTCATCAGCCAACCTCTATTATAACTTACCAAGCTTAAAAAAGGTAAGTGCTTCTCGAAAGGTGAAATGTGTCAGACATTCTGAAATCCCGCTTATATATCGGGTCTACCGGAAAGTTCTGTCCGTTTTTGACAATAATTTTCGACACGTAAGCACGTGTTTATTTGGTGCATGTTCGGCTCTCTATTTTTATTGTATAATGTATACAAATTGTCGTAGCAAATCAACTAAAACGAAGTTGATTCACGTTAGTCTTAAGTGGGAAGCGATAGTGTATCCATGGCTACTGATAAAGTTCATTTACGCCACTGTATTTTATACGAATTTCAACAAGGAAGAAATGCTACAGAAGCATGTAGAAATTCATTGAAAGTGTTTGATGAAGGTACAGTTTCTGATAGGACACGCAAAAGATGGTTTGAAAAATTTGAAATAGGCGATTTCGACCTTTCTGATAAGCCACGTTCTGGGCGACCATCTTCGATCGACGACGATGTTGTTAAGACCATGATCCTTTTCTGACAACATTGGAGATAGCAGAAAGACTTCATTCAGCTCAGCAAACCATTTCAGACCATATTTGGAAGATAGGATTGGTGTGTAAATATTCAAGATGGGTGCCACATGAATTAAGTCCGAAGAATTTGTATGATCGAGTCGTCATATGCACATCTCTGCTTGCTCGGAACAAAATTGAACCCTTCTTGAACTGGATGATAACTGGGGATGAAAAGTGGATTACGTACGAAAACATTGTAAGGAAAAGGGCATATTGTGAACCTGGAAAACCTTGCCTCTAAACCAAATTTGACTATGAACAAGAGAATGTTGTGTGTATGGTGGGACATTCGAGGATCAATACATTATGAACTTTTAAAACCGAACGAAAAGCTCAATTCGGAGAAGTATTGTCAACAACTGGAAAATTTAAAGACAACAGTCCAAAAAAAGAGACCGGCAATGTTCAATAGGAAGGACATCATACTGCTTCATGATAACGCTAGGCCATATGCTGCTTTGAAAACTCGTTGAAAAATTGCAGAACTAGGCTGGGAAATTCTGTTGCATCCACCATATTTCCCAAACTTGGCACCCTCCAACTATCACTTGTTTTTGTCCTTACAAAATTTTTTGAAGTGCAAAAAATTCAAAAATGAAGATGTCAAGCCAGCACTGGTTCAATTTTTTGCGTCAAAAGATTAAACACTTTTCAACAATGGGATATACAAATTGTCCTCACGTTGGCAAGAAGTCATTAATAATAATAACAATTATTATTATTGAATAAAGTTTATTGTATTTTTTTTTATTCTAAAAACGGACAAAACTTTCCGGTAGACCCAATACTTCCAAAAATACTCATGACAATCCCGGACAAAATCAAAAACTCCCACCGGAACTACTGTGACGTCATGGAAGGCACTCTGCATACTATATGATGTCGCTGAAAAGTGAAAACGTAATCACTGTGCATTTGCCGGTATTTTGTGTCATAAATTGTCGAGCACCGGGGATTCCCAATTCCACGCATGGGCTTGCTTTGCTCGTTGAAAAGTTAATTGCTAGGCAAAACTCACACAAACTCTCATTGCTCGCTAAAAGTTTCATTGCTATGGAAGCATACGATTGTTTTGATCGAATTCATTGCTTTGAAAACTCACACTCACTTTGCCTGCTAAAAGTTTTATTGTTACACAAGCACAGGCTTCCTTTGATTGCTGAAAGGTTCATTGCTACGCAAGCCTATCCCCCCCCCCCCCCTGTCCCAACCAAGCCATTAACATCAAACACATCTATATCAAAATAAAATGACATTTCACCCAAGGAATCGGATTCAGCTGCATATTTCTGAAACCTGCTGCACCAGATTTATGCATGGCATTGATCAAAATATCAATTAAATTAAATTAAAGTAATATTTACTGTCGAATTGTGAATTAGAGGGCAAAAAATATATATATGTTAAGAAATTCAGAGCTTTAGAAATAAAGGAAGTTCCTTTTTGCACCAGAAATTGAGATACACATGACACAAAATTCGATTCCTAACTTTTTTTTATTATAGAGAGATTATTAGTGTTAAACTTTGCATTATTTTCTTTCAGGAAAATATTGGTGATCCAAATATCCAACCACCCACTTTGAAAGAAATTTTACAAATGGCTGTTGAAATTGCAGATGGAATGGCTTATCTAGCTGCAAAAAAATTTGTGCACAGAGATCTTGCAGCTCGTAATTGCATGGTCTCTGACGATTTAACAGTTAAAATTGGTGATTTTGGAATGACCAGAGATATCTACGAGACTGACTACTACCGTAAAGGAGGAAAAGGTTTATTGCCTGTCCGTTGGATGGCTCCAGAATGCTTGAAAGATGGCTTATTTAGTTCTCAATCAGATATATGGTAATGGTTTTGCGATTCATAATTTTGTAAATTGGTTGAAATGTATCATATTGCCACTGAAAGTTTTCCTTTCTCTCCTTTTAGCAATAACTTAATATATTAGTGAAACCTTTATAGAAGAAACCTACCTCTTTTAACAATATTCCATTAAAATTAATTCATTGATACTTTTCCACTGAATAATTTCTTTTTTTTTTACATTAGTTTACTGATATGGAAAAATTAATACTGAATTATGTTAGCGTTACAGTAATATGCTACTAGAATAGTGAAACATAATTAAGATTATGTTATGCTAACTTTTATTAATTCATTAAATTTCCTTTTATTGTTCTCATCTTGTCTTCTACATTCCGGTAACTGTTTTTCAGGTCATATGGTGTTGTTGTTTGGGAAATGGCAACATTAGCATCTCAGCCATATCAAGGGTTAGCCAATGAACAAGTGCTCCATTATGTTATATCTGGCGGGAAAATGTCAAAACCTGAAAACTGCCCAGAAAAACTGTAAGTTTAGCATATAAATTTATAAATGTTGTGAAATAAAGCATTCAATTCACAATAAATTGACAAATTTCATATTCATATGAAGCAAAGGCCAAAAAAAATATATATATATATTTAATATTTTAGGGATTTATTATAATTTTTGACACTTTTTTCACTAATTATATTTCTTTATTTATAGAAAATGGGGGGCTGTTTTATCTAAAAAATACTTTATCAGAAATTACGTTATAAAAATGTGGTAATTCAATCTGGTACATTTGAAAATTTGGATTTGTTAATTCTTTAAAAATATCAAAAAGCGTTGATGTTTTTTTTTTTTTTTAATTTATCACAATTATAGGAACATTTTGTATTTTCATCTTCAATACTGCAATCAGCATTGTCTGAACATTATTGAATGCTAATATTTTAGTTTTCAAAATAATAACTAAGCTATATAATAAGGTAAGTCGGAGAATTTTATTTCATGAACTTGTTTTCATCCTAAAAAATCTAAATTGCCTTTTATTTGTAGTTTTCGTATTTTTACCGACAGCTCTTTATGTAACATAAAAATTCCTTGTATCCTTCCTTAAAACTTAGGAATTTTTAAAAAGATTAATTTGTTATTGATTTACCGTATTAATTTACTTGGATGAGAAAACAAAAACATCTATGCAGAAATAAAATATCTTTGTTGAACTTAATGTGCTCCTGTAAGCATGCCTAAATCTCCCCCATCTTCCAGATACGCCATAATGGAACTTTGCTGGGCCAAGAACCCAAAGGCAAGGCCCACCTTCGTTGAGCTGATTGACATGCTTCTCCCTGACATCAACCAAAAGCGCTTCCGTGAAGTGTCCTTCTACTTCACCCAACGACAGGAGACATCTGCCAAAGAAGAGACTGAACTGTGTGAGGGTGCCACTGCATCCACCCCAATGCGGACACAATGGCACCGCGAAGATTCGGACGCAGAGTCCGAAGTAGCGTTCTTCCCCCCGACCAGAAACTCGGCACACAGGGACTACAGTCGAGAGAAGGACTCGGTACTGGAAAATGCGATCGAGTGCGGCAGAGCTTACCATTCCAACAATGAAGGCAGTAAGGGGATGGCAGTCACTGCAAACTCTGACGACAGCAAGGGTAGTAAGGTTAGCAGCACATCAAACGGAAGCATACCGAATGGACGTGCTCCTTATGTGCCGTGTCGAACTACGACTTGTTGATTTTTATCGTGTGCTCGTTTCATCCTTCAGTGTGTGTGCGCTTTCATTTGGTGCTCTTGCTCTCGAGCGTAGGTATAGGAATCTGGCTCACTCCTGTTCACTAGCTAAATAGTGCACGATGATAGGAAATTGACTCCTAATGATCTGTCCAGCTTTTGACTTTATCGTGGGACTGGGATTAATTTTTGGTAATGATGGTGGTTTTGAATACGATTTCTTCTATCTGAATTAAAAAGAATTATCTTTAAAAGTCTGAAATATAACCACACACTAAATGGAGGGAAAAAATTACATCCTTCCACCAAAATTGCTGCTGGCTGATAAGTTAAATTCTAACACTTGCAATATATCTATTTGTAGTGAACAGGAGTGAGCCAGGTTCCTAGCTAAGTATATGGTCTCGATGTACTGAGAATGGGCGCTAGAGTTTCATTTGGTCTTTTTAACTCCAATCTCCCCTGTACAAATTGTGTGTATATTCGTATTTGTGATGTGCTTGTTGTATATATGTACATATATACATACGTATATATATTTATACTTGTGTTTAGTTGTATTTATATGTGTATGTATAAAATCCTATACATATTATTTATGAACTTGTATAGTATGTGTCTGTCATGCAGTGATTCCTGATGATTTGGGAAAATTTGAGGGATATTAAACATACCTGACATAACTTGAGTGCGTTGCTCATGTTTTCGGTTTTTAAAATTGTCATCTGTGCCACATCGAGGAGGATAATAAAATGTATTTCATACATTCCTTCTAATTGTGCATGGTTGTTTCGATTGGTATTTATTTTAAAACTATTTTTTTTCTATACTATGTATAGGGAAATTTTAATGGGTGCAGTTTCATAATTGCTGTATCAGGACTTTACAGCAGGGACGTACTGGCTAGAGGGTTGTCTGTCGTAATCACCGGGCCGGTCAGTGTCTGTAAAAAAATAGGCCGTTCCAGAAAATAAACGTACTAGTTCTATACCTGGAGAAAAAAAAATTATTTTTTGCAATTTAGATTTCTTTAGTTTTAGTTTTCGCAACATACTCTCAATGGTTTATGGAAACGAAAAATCAGTTACTCAAAGGAGGTATAAATAAGAGAGACAGAGAACATTTAATTAAATTAATTATTAAAACCTTTCATTTATTAAAATTAATAAACAAATAAAACTATTTAATTATTAAAGTTAATTATTATATTATAATTAAATACTATATTACAATTCAATATTATATTGTAATTAAATATTATATAAAGTTATTTTTTATAATAATTACTGGAATTAATTATTATAATAATTCCAGTAATTAATAATTATTGAGATTAGTAATTAATAATTATTGTAGTTAATAATATAATCATAAATTTAATTAATGATTATATTGAAAATTTGGGCCGATGTAAATCCAAAATCTTTGGGGTGATTTTATGTCCCAGTACGCCCCTGCTTTACAGCCATTGTAGTCTTGAGTATTTATAAATCACCAGATAGGGCAAAAAAATGATTATATTTCATGAAATTCTTCGAAAGTCCTTGTAATCAATTTATTACCAATGTTTGAAGAATCAGAATATCCTGTGCCTATTTTTACTAGAAAAATTACCTTTTCTTTCATAAAGGTATTCTTTGTTTCATAGCTGCACAAAGTATTTATATATATGCAATTAATTTAAATTGGATTATTCTGTTTTTATTGCACATAAAAGCCAGCCTTAGTTTAAAAATTAATATTATTATTTAGGAGTACTTTAAATTGTTCTACTTCTTTATATTATGTTTCAATCCAATATGCTTCAAACATGGAAAATATTGCAAATTCTCCATGGGTTTTTTTAGTAAACATATTTAAGAGTGTGCTTCTGGCTTAAGTTCTGTTAGTTGGTAAGGTTTCTACTGCATTGCTATTTGTGTTAGAATTATAAATTTACTAGATCTCTATTAAAATACCTAATTATCTTGTCTTCCACTATTCCTAAATTTTTATTGAAGTTTAATTCCTATATAGTAATAAACTTGTTTTAAAAAAAGTTCTTCTTTAAAACATTAATAAAGAAATTTCATTTTTAATATGCCGAAAACATATTTGGCTTAGGAGTGTATTTTTTACCGAGCCCATTAAGGTTCAAAGAGTTGCAAGTTGGAAATTTTGGAAAAATGTCTGAATTAATATATAATTTAAAATTATATCTGAAGTGGAGAATGCATAACTTTAGTACAGTTGATAATATATCTGGTACTATAAGTTATGTTAATTTTAAAAATAATAAACCATTTCAAAATCACTTAACATTAAATAGTTTGAGATACATTTAGTGATGTAATAGTTTGAAAACAATATTCATTCATTTGTTTATATCATTAATACATGAAGACAGTTACAATGGTATGTTTATGATGACAAGTGTTATAAAAAAAAAAGAAAAAATGCTCCTCGTTATCTAAGCCTACTAAATATTTTTTGTTTTATACGTATCAACACTAGTCATATGAAAGAAAATATCTTCCATTTTATGTCACATTCAATTTTATTTTGGAATATCATTTGTATAAACTACAATTATATATTTTTGTATGAAGAATTGACATTATACTTATAAAGCAGTTGATTAAATTGTATTTGTAATGTATTGTAATTTGGTACAGTTGTAGTGTCTATTCAGTGTTTAAATAATATTTTTAAATATATTCAAAAATTAAAAGTATGTTTTTTCAAAGCAAAAAAAAAAAAAAATTGCAGTTTTTATTTTTTGTTTTTAAAAATTAAATAGGATTTTAAATAAAATAAGAAAATCAAAGAACTCTACAACTTAAAATGTAATTAAAATTAGTTCATTGAAAAACATGCATATTGAAGCTTTTTTTTTAGCAGGATTTCTTTCCAAGAAGTTTAAGATTATGTAATTTTCAACAGCTAGTTTATATTTAATTTTTCCAGACATAAAAAGAAGTATGTCCACTTCATGATTTAAAAGGAGAAAATGGAAAGTTTTAATCGAAAATGGGTTTTAACTAATTATGACTTTTTAATGTTTCATAACTAAAACGCAGAATCTTATTCAAAATCATTTTTCTCGGTCTGAGAAAAGAAAATTCGGAACACAATAAATGGGGAGCTTAACTAAGTTTTAATTGTTTTTGTTTGGACATGCTTACTTTTGGAACTGGGTAGTTCATTTTTTGCTATGAATCATAGTAATATATATTAAACTTTATGTATATTTCTGAATGATCCCTACATCCATTTTAACAGTTATGATTATTGAAGTGTTGTACAAATTACCATTGTGTCCTTTATACTGATTTCAGTGTGGATATTGTTTCAAGTAGTTTGTCATTCATTTTGTATATATTAGCTGTGTATATAGTGCCATCATGTGAAATGAAAGTGTTCAAAATACATGGTGTGTGTTTTGTTTCTTGCTTGATGACTTCTGAGACACCCAACAAATTTTCACATTTTTATATAAAATAAAAATAAAAAAACTAGTTACATGGCTTTGCGCAGAGTGACCACAGAACCTGGAAATCAAGGAAATGTCAAGGAGCTTTCTGATTCTGGAGAAAATCAGGGACATTTTCACGCATATTTTCCCATTCTTCGCTTCGGGTTCATTTACCCGGAGATTTGTTGTGATAACATTATAAGTTTAATATTATGGAATAATTTAAACTTTTCTGTACCGCCAAAAATATTTTTTAAAAATTGGCGTATTATCTCTTTAGCATAGATGTTCTATTTGATCAGGGTGTCTATACATCTGGAAAATCTGGGGAAATTTGGAGAAATGTTTACCATAAAGTCAGGAAATTTTTTAGAACTCGGTTCGAAATCGGAGAACTCTTTTTTCCGTTTTTATATTTTGTAACCACTCTGTTATGTTTCAGAGACCCCTGTGTATAGTAGGGTGGATTTTTTTTTCAGAATTTCAAATTCTACCTATGGGGAAAAGATGTTCTGTGGTATAGATAAATGGAAAAACGAAATTAAAAAAAATTAATATTAGTTTAATTTCTGCCACAAAGGGGGATGAAGTTTAGGTATGTGAGCCTTTTTATAGCAAAAAGTCAAAGTCGATCGAATTTTTTTTCTTCAGAATTTCAAAACCTACCTCGGGCCTCATCAGCCATTAGTGACTGGCAGTCAATAAAATTTACTTTGTTTCAATTAATTTCAGAAAATTTGTTTAAAATTTACTTAATTTTTATTTATGACAGGATTATATTATCAAGGCATTTTAATGGACTTTATTGAAACACGGTAAACATAAAAACGGTTGTCCTTCGCAGGTATCAGAAAGTGTTAGAACTCATTGAGTCATTTTCCTGGCCATTGCATTACCATATTGTGTAGTATTTTTTTCATAACGTTATTGTAAAAGGATCCACGAGCCGAACGATAAACAAAACAGACTAAGCGCTTAACGTGTTCAATGAATGTCTAGAAGCATTTCCTTGTTAACGTAAATATCTTCTGCAATAAGAAACAATGGCCCTAGTGGGTTTACACAGGTGTATCGCGTAATTTCAATCTGTTAGAAGTGTGCTTCGCATTGCTATACCGCAATACCAACGCTTCTAGGAAGAACGCGTGGCCTGAAAAGGAATTCCTTAAGAATTCGCGAGGCGTTCAACGTGTTAAGTACTGTCACAAGGAGATGAAAGTTAGGTGTTTCAGTTTTTTATAGTAAAAAGTCAAAGTGATGTTTTTTTAAAAACAAGCATTTAGTACTTTTAAATATTTATTGGAATGAGAGGACATGTACTAAATGGTTACTAAAAAAAAAAACTTTAGGTACATACAGGGCCTGATTTATCATTAGGCCCGGGCCTTGGGGCCCCCAAATTTTGAAAGTTTTCTGAAAATTTTAAATATAATGGTCTTTTTATGGGAAGTACTGAACAAAAATAATAAAAAAATTTTAGTTACACATCCGCAAATTCCATATTTTTTATAGTCACAGAGTTAAGTTAGACAGGTTAACCTAATAAAACCTAATTAAGCAAATCTTTCCGGTTCAGCCAATCATATACAACTTCTTCATATGTACACGGAGACAAGGGCCTTACGCCGCTGTTCTCCTTCTCTCGCCTCTTGTAAAGAGATGTTCACCAACCAACCAACCATGTATAATTTCTTATATTATGAAATGAAAGAGTCTTTGTGATTGGTTGGTTTGCAGGCTCTTCCGTGGACTTTTTTTAACTTTTTAGACCCTCCTTTTTGGTGAGATCGTGGAAACAGTGGAAAGGTTACTTTGTATTATTTACAATTACTGTTATAAAATTAAGTAATCTTCATTATTATACAATTGTTCATGGGGTGGGGGGTCTTGATTAATTCAAAAGTTTTGAGGAAATCAAGATCATACTAATTATAACAAAAAATCGTGTGAAAGTAAACTATGAGTTTTAATTGTAAAAAATTAGTCTTAACGAATGTAGCTTGATCTGGTAATATTGTGACGTAAGGAAATAAATATTTGCTATTGGGGGTCCCTCTGAATGTTGGGCCTGCAGTAAAAAATTTCTAAATCAGGCCCTGGGTACATATAACAGCTTCTTGAGTATTTTAAATCATGATAAGCCTAAAAACCATCAAAATTATACACCCAGCTGAGAAGAGTTCTCAATGAAAAGGATGTTCGGATTCTAGCGTCTACAGAACCAGAAATCTGATATGGTGGGTTGATGGAATAAGCAGACAAGGGGTTTCTGAAGAAAGTCATCGCCTCCTATTTCCTCAGGCATGCAAAGGGACAGTTTTGTTTGAGGAGGGGGCTTCTGACCATACAAAGCATTCTCACCATGCAACTTTTTACCCCCCCATCCGTACGCATATTCCTAATTGGGATTTTATGACCCTTTGGAATCCTTGCTCTACCTTTTGTTGGTTAGCTTGGGAAAATTATGCTTTTAAGATAAGATAATACTTGGAAAGTCTACGATAAAAAAAAAATGTAAAAAAATTGTGCCGGTGTACCTCCATAAAGGCATGTACAGACAATCTTATGATCAGTACGTCTGCCTTTAATGAGTATTACTTTCACAGTCAAACTTGTTTTAAACCATGAAAATATCCTATATACTTAAGAATAATGAATGTATGTTAAAAATTATTTGGTACCAAATTTATGGTTTCAAAGATAATGCAATTTTTTAATATGATCAATTTACCAAAAATTATTATAATAAATTGGATAAAATGCAGTTTTGAATACATGCAATTTAAAAAATGCTTTACTTGCTAAACTTTAAATTGAACTTTATATTTTGTCAATGGATCATTTTAATAATCAATAAAATAAGTACAAACAACCGCAACGAAACTTACAAAATCTAAATTTGAATTAAAAATTTGAAGTGGAAATGGTATTTCTCGGTATAAAACTGTGAAGACAGGGACGAAGAAAAAATTGGCCTTTTCACCATACTTAATACACATTCTTTTATAATTTAAAGCAAGTTTTTCAATTCGGATTTGTAATAAGTTAGTGCACTTAAATATTTCCTGGGCTCATCTGCAGTTCTTGATGGCAATTTGGGCTATAGAACATATTTGAATTTTTTGTGTGCTCTAAGTGCTTGATCACTTCAATAATTAATTAGGATTAATTAGTAAATTGGTGTAAAGTATTTATAAACTGTAGTAAACATGAATTTTTTCACATAAATTCAAAATTTTCAGGCTAAAAATATTTACACGCAGGGGCCTTACAAAATTTACTCCAATATTGAAGGTTATAGGCACAATTTTTTGAAGTTTTAAGGCCCCGTCAAGTGCCTTAACACTTTTATATCATTTGACTACTAGTTATAAATGATTCGCTACAACTGAGTTTTTGAGTGTTGGTACTCCTAAATATGTTAATTTGAGTCCCTGATGAGAAATCGTGTATATGAGAACCTTTCAACATATAAAGTGTCACTAAAATACTTCGAGTATCATGATGCATTTAAATAACTCCATAATAAACAGCGAATTAAATTCTATTTTTCGATTAAAATGGTAAAGACAGAAATGGAATTGAGGTAGACAGATTTCAAAGACGTATCCTTCTGGTATCACCAGATTGCTAGCGATTTTCGAGGCTGTAAATTAAAATCACGTTTCTTACCGATATGGTACAGGGGCGCTTTTTTCGTTTTGGAGAGGGGGGGGGGGCATTTTTGTAAGGGAGGTAGGCACGTTTGGAGCACACATTTATTGATTTAACCCTGAAAATATTAATTTTCAATTTCAAAAATTACTGATTAAATAAACATAAAACATACAGAATTGATCTATTGGCGCCCCTTTCATATATACCAAATTTTCATAGAATAAGTTTATTTTTTCTTTTCAAGATACAACACGATGGTAAAGACAGGAATAGAATTGAGGTAGACAAATTTCAAAGATGTATCCTTCTGGTATCACCAGATTTCCAGCTCTATTCGAGGGTGGTTCCATATTGGTAAGAAATATGACAAAAATCACATTTCTAACCCAGGGGCGCATATTTCGTTTTGAAGAGGTGGGAGGGGAGCATTTTTCGTTTGGGGAAGGGGAGAGGTACGTTTGGGAGACACATTTATTGATTTAATCTTAAAAATATTTATTTTCAATTTGATAAATGACTGAACAAAAAAAAAAAAATCATAGAAACCTGAACTTTTGACGCCCCTCCCAAATTTACGAAATTTTCATACAAAAAGTGCAGTCCTTTTTTTCTTTTCAATACACAACACGATGGTAAAGCCAGAGATAGAATTGAGGTAGGCAGATTTAAAAAATGTATCCTTCTGGTATCACCTGATCACCAGTGATTTTCGAGGAGGTAAAAAAAAATCACATTTATTACCGATATGGTACAGGAGGGGCTTCGTTTTGGAGAGAGGGGCGCAATTTTCATTTTGGGAAGGGGCGAAGCACGTTTGGGAGACACATTTATTGATTTAATCCTGAAAATATTTATTTTCAATTGGAAAAATGACAGAGTTAAAAAAAAAATCACACAGAACTGTTTTTTTGGCACCCCACCCAAATTTACGAAATTTCCATAAAATGTTTTTTTTGGTCTGCATGGTAAAACACAACACGATGGTTAGATGGGGGGGGGGGGGGGCATTTTTAATTTTTGGATGGAGGTAAGCACTTTTGGGAGACACATTTATTGATTTCTTCCAAAAATGTTAATTTTCAATTAGAAAAGTGACTGAATAAAAAAGAAAAATTCGCACAGAACTGATCTTTTGGTACCCTCCTCCCACTCCCCAAAATTCAATAAATTTGGCACCCCAAGCGAAGGCTTGCTGGGATTGCACATAAGATCGGCCCTGAACCTCACACATGTATACTGTTGCACAAATTGTCTGTATATAGTGTAAATAGTGACGTATTATTTAAAAATTCTATTGTAATTTATTTTTATCTTATTTTAATTTATTAACAGCGGTTATACAGGTTAGAAAAAGGTGGCAACACCTAAAGCAATCGAGAAATTTCGAGATGTTTCTTTTCCGACGAATTGGCTGGAAATTTCGCGAATATGCTCTCGCGCCAAGTATATAAAGACCGGAGATCGGGAAAATTTTCAGATTGACTTTGGACTTCGATGTGAGCTGATCGCTTTGTTTACTAGAGTGAACTTGTATAATCGCTGTATTCGAAGTTGTTCTTACTGAAGCTTGTGTTGAAGCTTGAGATTGATTAGACCGTTGCCTTTTAATAAATTTTGTGAGTTTTCTGAAGAGAGAATAAATATTTTTATACCGTAAAAACTGTGCCATCATTGCCTCAGTGGAAAAATTCATAACAATACTAATCACGGACAGAGCGGCTATCACATCAGAGGAAGCGTAGGTGAATAACATTAAAACGACGTCGGAAGTAGTGAACTTTACCATTAATCCACATAAATATCGGAGATAATGGCAATTACAACGGCACAAAACTCCCTAATTACATTAAGGCAAAAATTACCATCACACCAACACAAATATCAACTTTAGCACCTAATACATTGGTGGAAATCTCTGAAATAGACAATCTACGAAATTGATTATCATAACCGTAAATCTCGGCGTAGCGACAACTATAGAGAAGCAAACCTTCGGAATAGTGCCTATTATACCGGCGTGTTATTATATCATTCGCTGTAGCAGCGCAAATCTCGGCAATAGCAGTCCTTACGTCATCGTAAGGCTCAGCAAAAATAATCACCACTCCCCAACGTAAATAATGTCGATAGAGTAGAGGCAAGGCCTATTCTAAGGAAAATTTACGACTGCCCAAAAGTCCAATCGCCTCTTCCCCCCTCCCCCACCTTCTCATCTCCCTTTCATTCCCTACAGCAAGTTAATTTGAAACAATAAAATCCGATAATTGATCTTTGAATATAACAGTAACACTCAAATTTTAAAACGAGGTTTGTATTACCTTACTTCATGAGGTTAATTAATATTTATAAATCTATTAGCTGAATACCCGTGCTTCGCTACGAAATTTTGCCATGTGCAATTTTTTACCTAGCTGCCTGGCCCCGCCCAGTTTTTGGCGCTTCGCTCTCAGGAAGGTTCCTTGCTTCGTTAGACCAAGCTCGCTTCGCTCGCTGAAAAGTTCATAATAAGCACAGGCTTACTTCACTCCTTGAAAGGATCATTGCTGTGCAAGCATGGGCTCGCTTAAGGCACATCCGATTTCTATCGGAAGACAAAAAGTAGGAATACAAAAATTCTTTTAGAGGCGTGAAGAAGTGAATTGCTCCTTTCGCACTATCCGGCGACAGCCGTTAGCAGCCGTCGGGTGCTAACAAGCTGCTTTGAAACACCCGACTTTTTGTCTTCCTACTTTTTGTCGTTCGACAGAAATCGGATAGTGTGAAAGGAGCCTAAAAGGGTTCATTGCTGCGTGAGCGTAAGCTCACTTCACTTACTAAAAAATAATTGCTGCGTGAACCTTAATATTGGAAGCCCCTCCCTTGTCGAGAAAAAAAAATTCCCATTAATACAACACCCCTTTGAGAATATTTTAACACGTGTTTGTGAAAAACAATATTAGAAGACAAAAACTACAGTCAGTCACAAAAATCTACATACACTGATCAAAATAAAAGTTTCTCAAAAAGCAATTAAATTTTAATTTTAAAAATCATATCACTCCTTCAGTTTTCTCTAAAAAATGTGTTTTCCATAATAAAAATATTCAGAAATAATAATTTCTAGGTAATTTTGTGATTTGTATAGAAATTATCAAGTCGCAAAAGTCTGCACATACCTGATTGTCGGACGGTAAAAAATTTGCATACGAAGTTATTTTGGAAGATTGTCTTAGTTTGAGGTTACATGTTTCGTTATCTATTCTAATCTTCATTTCCCGAGATTTTTTGACATTGTAACTTCAACAAAATGAGTCAGGGAAAGGAAATATCTTTAGAACTTCGAAATATGATAGTAAGAAGGAAATGTGAAAAGAAATCTTATGCAGAAATTGCAAAAATTGTAAAAAAAAAAGTCGGTCAACTGTTCAAACAATCTACAGAAATTATGTTATGCGTGGAAATGTGCTTAACAAATATCGATGTGGTCGTCCAAGGAAGCTTAATGATCATGATGCAAGAACCATAGTAAGAAAAGTAAAGAAAAATCCGAAAATTAGTGCTCCAAAATTAGCGAATCAAATTGCAAAAGCTAGTGGAAAGAAAGTGCATCCAGAAACTGTTCGTAGAATTCTTCGATCAGCCGGCTATAATGGTAGAGTTTCTAGACGAAAGCCGTTCATTTCATCTACTAACAAACAAAAGATACTTGATTTTGCATCTGCACATATTGACCAAGATTTTAATTTTGGGAAAACAGTTGTTTTTACAGATGAGAGTAAGTTCAACGTGTTCGGGAGTGATGGCCGCGGAAAAATCTGGAGGAAAAAAAAACACAGAAATGAATCCCGAGAATTTGACTCCAACTGTGAAACACAGTGGAGGCAGTGCTATGGTTTGGGGAGCAATGGTGGCCGCTGGAGTGGGCAATTTAGTGTTTATCGATGGTATAATGAATCGATTTGAATACCTGAAGATTTTGCAAGACAATCTACTTCCATCGGTTCGAAAATTGGAACTTGGGAACAACTTTGTCTTCCAGCAAGACAACGACCCAAAACATACAGCTAAAATTGTTAAGGAATGGCTACTTTATAAAACGCCTAAACAGCTCCATTCGCCGCCACAGTCCCCAGACCTTAATCCCATCGAGCACCTTAGGGAGGAAGTTGATAGGAGAGTTCGGGAGCAATCGGTAACAAGCAAGGAAACCCCAAAGAAGGCAATAGAGCTTGCATGGTCTCAAATTACACCTGAGACGACAAAAAATCTGGTTATGTCGATGCCAAACCGAATTCATGCAGTTGTTACTTCAAAGGGAGGTCCTACAAAGTATTAATGTTACATTTTTTGGCATTTAATTCTGAAAGTTTGTATTGTTCTGTCTCTGTATGTAGACTTTTGTGACTATATGATTTAATATGTTGTTAATTTTTGTTATATTTTAACGAATTTGTTCATAATTTTTTGTTAGATATGAGTTATTATCCAAGATGTTAAGGAAAATAAAGTTGTATATTCAAAAATATGAGTAAAGTGCTAGATCTGTGAAAATTAGCGGGTGTATGTAGACTTTTGTGACTGACTGTACTTACGTTGAAATTTTCAGAGCTCTTTGGCTCATTAGAAGTCGCATTTTATTTAACTATTAATTAAAATATTAATTAAAAACAAATTAAAATTTTAACATTCTTTTTGTCTAAAGTTCAATTAGAAGTTCAAAACTACTTATGTTGGAAATTTCAATACTGTAGCTTTAATGGAAATCATTTCGTGAAGTATTTGATAATGATAAATTTCAGAATTGTAGACCTATTAGAAATGGTTTTGTGAAATATTTATTAATTAATTAAAAAAACTAATCAAATTTTAAAGTTCTGTTTTTTATATCCAATTAGAAGGCCAAGACCACTTATGTGGAAAATTTCAGAGCCATAGCCCTATTAGAAATCGCTTTAAAAAATACTTATTAATTAATTAAAAAATTAATTTAAAAAAAACTAATCAAAATTTTAACTTTCTATTTTTCAAAAGATTAATTAAAAGGCTAAAACTACTTATGTTGAAAATTTCAGAGGTGTAGCCCTGTTAGATATCTTTTTGAAAAAAAAAAAAATAATAATAAATAATTTGTTAAAAAAAATTAATTAAAAAAAACAACTGACCAAGATTTTAAAATTCTGTTTTTCAAAACTGCAGTTAGAAGGCTAAAACTACTTATGTTGAAAATTTCAGAGCTGTATCTCTATTTGAAGACACTTCGTAAAAAAAAAAAAAAATAATAATAATTAAAAAAATTAATTAAAAAATAACTAATTAAAATTTTAACATTTTGTTTGTCATGGGTACAATTAGAAGGTCAAAACTACTTATGTTGAACATTTCAGAGCTATACTCCAATTTTAAGAAGTCGCAAAAGACAATTAAACAATCGTGAATACAAATTCAATGTGTTTGATACCAAACATTAAAAGATTATTTAATTTACACTTACATGGCAAACATTCAATAGCTGTCATCCACTTACTTCGGAAAGGAAAGATATTGCATCTTTCGCTTCCCTCTAGTCAACTATTCATTGCTGTTTTTGCAATCTTGGGACTTGGAATCGCTAACTAGTTTCGTCAAAACAAACTGTTGTCACCCACCCCCTAAAAATACAGTGGTCATCTCCCAAGAAAATTCCAAAGGACAGAGGACAGGACACACAATAGGAGTTAGACCGCTTTGACTTTGATGGGGGTTTTATCAAGGTACCTGTGCTCCGTTGGAGCCAAACCTTTTCGTATGATTTTTGCCTCTAGGCATTGGGGATAGTCAGGTCTCACATTCAGAAAGTAGGAAAGACAAGGAGGTGAGTACTGAGCTCTAACAGTTAAGCTGTCAAGCCGCACCGAGCAATAGTTAGATAGAATCATTAAAATCTGAGATTATTTTAGTATAATTTACATAAACAGTTACATTAATAAAACGGAAGATACGTGGACGGACAACAATTTTTTTTTTTTTTTCCTTTTTCCCCTTTTTTAAACAAATATAAATGTAGTTGTTTTTAAAACAACTATAGAACACGAGATAAACAACGTCTACACATTAAGTGCATAGCAAAATCAAAAGATAAAAAATGAGAGTAATGTAGCTCTTCTTATGAATTGCTAAAGTAATAAATAAAATGAAGTAGCTTTTCTTGTGAATCGCTAAACAATATTAAATTAAAAGTATATAAAATGTAGCTTTTCTTGTGAATCGCTATAATATAAGAGAAAGAAAATAGTATAAGATAAATGTAGCTCTTCTTATGAATTGCTATATGTTATTATAAAAAATAGGTACTATAAAGAACTAATTTACACCTCCACCCGTTTCCCTTTCCCTTCAAGAGGGAACCTTCTACGGGTTGCTGGAGGGCTTTGGCTCCTAATATGGTGGGAAATTACTAATCACTTCAGCCTCCATCCGCTTCCCCCACTATGTGGCTTCTACGGATTGTTGGAGACTGGGGGATAAATGATTAGTACTATGAGTTCGAGCAGGTTTAGGAATTGCTGGATATTCATTTTCTAAATGCTTCGGACATAATTGCATCTGAGAGAGCAAATGCTGCGAAGGGTCTGCACCTATAATCATCTTTGAGTACTTCGTAAGCAAAGATGTTTTTGAAATCATTTTCATCTTCTTCCAGCATGGCCTTTTTGTAGAATGAAATATTGATTTTAGAGATGTATTCTGCAATGGGTTCGATTTTAAGGTCACGATGAATAAGATCATTGCGAATGTATCGAGATGCATTTACAATTTCACGAAGAATTTTATTTTGACAAACTTGCAGTTTTTTTATTTCCTTTGGATTGGCAGTAGTGAATGCAGGTGCCGCATATGTTAATATGGGCCTGATGTTACTAGTGTAAATTAGTTTTTTCAGGTTCAGTTTAAGGACAGAGTGACGGCCTATAAGGGGTCGAAGCTTTGCCATAACAATGTTTGCTTTTTTAACTGCATGCTTGCAATGATCCATCCAGGTTGTTTTTGTATTTAAGATAAGACCAAGGTAATTAGCCTTTTTCACAATTGGTTTTTTTTCTCCAAAAAGAAAGACCTCTTTAGTGATGGAGGTTCTAATTTTCTTGCCTCCCATAACAATAATATTTGATTTGGAGGCATTAATGCTAACCTTCCACCTCTCGCACCAGTCTTCGATGTCGTCAGTGAGTAATGAGAGTTTATGTACTGCCTGGTTACGTTGCATAGATTTTGTAACAATCGCAGTATCATCTGCGTAAAAAGCTGTGAATATGTTTTGATTGTCTCGAAAGGTAGGAAAGTCTGCAGTGTAAAGCAAGTATAGAGTTGGTCCCAGGATTGACCCCTGGGGGACCCCGGCCTCCATAATGCGGTCATTAGAGATAGCACTTCCATATTTGACCTGGAAATGTCTTTCAAATAAATAAGAATTGATAAAAATAATAAGATCTTTGGGAAAGTTATTTTGAATTAATTTGTATATCAGCCCTTTGTGATATACTCTATCAAAGGCTTTTGCCACGTCCAGCATTAACATAGCCGAGGCCTGTTTGTTGTGGCGTGCACTACCGATAAATTCCAAAATCCGTACCAATTGTTTAGTTGTTGATTTTTTTTGAACAAAACCATATTGTTCATTGGGAATAGAATCTAAGTGGGGTCTCATTCTATTCAGAATTGTCCTCTCAAGAATTTTTCCCAAACAGGGGAGCAGACTGATGGGTCTATATGAAGCAGTCATTGCTGGATCTTTCCCAGGTTTGGGGAAGAGGATAACATTAGCTTCCTTCCAGGCATCAGGAAAATAGGAGTTGGATACACAAAAGTTAAAAACGTTCGTGATCCTATAAATCATCTGGTAGGGCAGCAATTTAATCATGTTGTTTGTGATGTTATCATTACCGGGTGCTTTATGGTTCTTAAGTTTTTTAATAATTTGTGTAACCTCATCAGTAGTGATCTTATCTAATGTTCCAGTGGGGGATTGATTACGAAGCCACCTATCAGTGAAGTCTTCCACTTCCTCTTCAAAATCATCATTAGTGGGTTCATTGTTGTTTCTAAATTGCAATTCGAGTGAGTCTGCTAGTGCCTCTGCCTTTTCATTTTCCGTATACACTAGCCCGTTTTCTCCATGAATTGGTTTGTTAGTAATTTTGTCGCGTTTAAGGGTTTTGGACATTTTCCAAATACTATTGTCTGCCGTACAAAGTGTGTGAATTTTGTTTTCCCATTGGCTGCGTCTAAAGTCACTGCTTCGTTCCCTAATGATGGCATTAAGCTCATACATTTCAGCTTGAAGTCTAGGGTCCCGAGGCTTTTGGTATCTTTTCCTAACCCAGTTCCTATGCTGGATAATAATTTTAATATCTTTGGGTAGTTTAATGTAGGAGTCTCTAATGGGCAGCTTTGTGGTAGCTTCTTCAAGTGCATTGTTAATGTCAGTGGTGATAATTTGGATTTGATTGTCTGTGTCAGACTCAGTGTTAATTTCCTGGTCCATATCACAATTCTTAAGTCTATTCTGAAACAATTCCCAGTTGATTTTGTTGAAGAGCAAAAACTAATTGTTTACTTATACATTGAAAAAAATTACATTTTTCAGCATTGCATTAAGTATGCAAACATCGTTTGCAGTAAAATTAAAAAACATGACATAGATAATTGGTAATAATGAGCTTCTGAGATAATTATTTAAAAGGAATATTGAATGCAATCAGAAACATTTCTTCATACAAATTATTTGGAAAAAATCCTATTTCGAAATTAGAAAACAGAAATACTTAAAAAATTTCTATTGATACA
The DNA here is from genome assembly GCA_963978545.1 of Linyphia triangularis. Lineage (NCBI taxonomy): Eukaryota > Metazoa > Arthropoda > Arachnida > Araneae > Linyphiidae > Linyphia > Linyphia triangularis. The sequence continues at coordinate 60,472,768 of OZ021723.1, read as the reverse complement.
CTATCTTTAAACGATTGTTGAAACTAATTTATCAGATGCATAAGTAACTTCCTTACATATGTAACTTCTATTAATTATTGTGACTCTTTTTCACTTGATTCATTGCATATGTAACTATTGATTTTATAATTTATTTTTTTGTTTGACTTTTTTTTCGACTATGGAATTAGAATACATTTTGCACAGAAGTTGGTTGATAGAAATGGGTCTGAATGCATGAAATTTTTGAGTACCTGGAATAGTTAGGGCGCTTAAGAATCGTTTCTAAAGGAAGATTTTTTCTCTTTCATACTGTAATGAAGTTACATATGAAAACTGCATTCCTTCAATATTGGCCATTCGAATAACTGTCGAGAAGTCATTATCTGATCTTTATATGGGCGCTGCAAACTGGCACGAGCGGCTAGCCTTTTTATGGTACCTTTAATGCCTTCTGAAACTCCTTTACCATGGGCAGTGGCAAAAAAATTCCATTCTGCTTGAATTCCAAATTTGTTTTTATGGAAACACTGGTTTATAAAAAATTTTCGATTTTTGTAGTGAGAAACTGCACCATCAGAAAAGTACAAAAGTTTGTTAGGTTTCATATTGAATTTTTTTTCGATGAATTCGATCAAATGCCTTTGTAATAAGTGAACTGCTGTTGCGTAATGGTGGAGACAGTCAGAAACTACTACGAAATTAAAATTGTCTACGAATTGGTCAGTGTATCTTCTATAATAAACCACAAATGGATGTATTGTTGCTTGCGAATTATTCCAGTGGAATCCTTGAATTGCATCTTGAAGAATAAAAGAGTAATTTTCAGAAAAATCACAAACAGCTGCATATTCACCTGATTTCAGATTTTGTTTACAAGCACTAAAAAAAGACGATTGTTCCTTAGCAATGAATGAATGCCGCATAAGTTTGGTAAGTTTATCCAGAAACGAATCAATAATGTCATCACAAGGGCTCGACAAAGTTTCAAGGGTATGATTAGTAATTCATGTAACAGGTATTTTTTTCGACATATGTTTAGAAATTTAAAAACATTTGAAATAAATTTACCATTTAAAAAACATCCTTTGATTTTTGCGTTCTAATATCTAACAGAAAACTTCGGGAGGGGATATATTCCCATATACTTTCCCCTGGCTACGCCACTGAATAAAAGAACCAAGATGAAAATCTTCACCATTTCCTTTCTTTTGAAAACTAGTCAATTTACACTCGATTCCCTGTATATTAGACTGCATTAGGATATGCGAAAATGGGATTCTTCAGTTCGCACTCAAACACGATTATTGCGTGAAATTAAGGACAAGAATTCACATTTGAATTTATATTTCGGCATCCCATTGCGGTCCCATTATGAAACTAACATAATTGTGTAGAGAATTAATGTAATAATAACATATATTTTTTTGAAAAAAATAAAAATACCCTTTTTTGAGATATTCAAGGTCAAATGTCAAATTGTTTGACCTTAAAATTAAAACTTAAAAAAATATCCATAAATAATACATCATTAAAAAAATAAAATCTTTATCTTTTTTTTGACACCAAAATCAATGTTTTATGATAATTAGGGACAAAATTATAACCAGATATATAAAGCAAGAAATGCAAAATTTTGACCTTTAGGCCCATTTTTGAAGCTCCGCATTTCAGAAACCAAACGATATTTAAACCTAATATTGGCCATTTTTTTCTTTTCTCTATAAACCCAACAAGTGAGCAAAATTTTATTAAATTCTGAAGGGGTCGGGTTGAAAATGTCACTTTTTTGTGTTGATTTGACATGAAATGACCCTATTGCACTGTTTTGGTGTGGTTCTAAAAAAGCCTCAAAATGCAGTACTGTGCTTTAAAAAGGTGGGATATTTTTAATCCACCTGTGCCTCAAACAGGTAAAATATACATTTGAATTTTATTCACACATGAATAAAATCACACCCAATTTCTCGAACATCCATAAAAAATTTCTATCTTGTAAACATGGCAAATAAGTTAGATCCCGTAACCTAAATTTCTATTTTGCTTGATTTGACACATTTCCATTCTCATATAAACAGTATAATTTGCAATAAAAATAATACCTTAATATCCTGACGTTGGAAGCTAGAATACTACTCCAATAAAAAATAATTTGTTTCTGTGTAAAATTTGCTGATTGCAAAACCTCACCCATAATTATCAATGCATGGGGAGGAACTACTCTTTTCCTTCCCGTTCTGCCGTTCTTCGCTTTTGCCTTGAGGTATTAGCCAACACCTCCTATCGAGGCCGTGCGCGAAAAACCAAGTATCTTGCTAAATGCTCAGTCTACAAGGCCATAATCCTGAATTTTTAGAGTTTGACGTCACAGCAAAAAGCTATGACATTTTTTGTTGATGTTCTGTTGACGTTGTTTGCAATTGTAAATGGTTGGGCTCCCGATAGCCTTGCGGTAGAGTATCGAGCTCATAACCGAAGGGTTGTGGGTTCGGGCCTCCGTCCGCCAAATATCGGTGTGTACCTAATGAGGGTTGGTGCACATTAAATCTGTCGTGGCCTCAATGTCTTCTCGTTGGTGTGGTGGGGTCGGAGAGAGGGGTTTACACTAGAAGATTTCGATCTCGTATTCTTCTAGATCAGCGTTCGCCACTAACTTTTAGAGACGGGCCGCATGACTTATGTTGGAACTTTCCGCGGGCTCCAGATTTATAACGAATGCGCCAATAAATATATTGCTTTACTACATATGTTCAATGTTAGAAAATGTGATAATTACTGAAAATTCAACAATATAAAACAATTTTGAAAACTGAAACAATAATTTAACTTTTTTATATTAATAAAATAACAATTGATATTTGATTCTTGTTTCAAATAATTAAAAAAATAATTTTCTTTACATCGTAAATCAAAGTCATAAAAACAAAGTTAATCTTTTGTGACAATATTACAATGTGACTTGACATAAACTCATAATCAATAAAGATATTTAAACCATATCTCCTAAATTTTAGTTGGTGTTAATCGCGAGACGATGACGGCCGGTCCGCTTTTCACTATCTACTTTGCGTTTAAAACTAGTCTTAGACGCCATTATTGCACTTGAGTCATAGAGATCCCGATACTTCTTTTCACGTCAAAACAAAATAGGCCAGTATGCATTAAAACACTCAACTCATGACCATCACATTCAGAAAATCGAATTGTGCCATTCATGAATCAAGGGGGTAGGGTATCATCAGTACAAAACTAATGCTTCATTGGTAATAATTCAAACTATTGCTTTTTTTTTCTCATTTGCAGTCTCAGAAAAAAAAAAAAAGAATTTCCAGACTTACTGACGTTGGCCACTTAAGGGAAAACGTGGTTTTTAGTAATAAACACATACTATTGTAGATAAATTAAAATTATTTCTGCAAAATTTGATTTTTGCTTTTCTGTACTGCCGGCGGGCCAGAGAAAAAGCTGTCGCAGGCCGGATCCGGCCCGCGGGCCGCCTAGTGGCTGACGCTGTTCTAGATGATCAAAATTACGAGACGTATTTGGCTGTGTTAAGCACTTTATAAGTAGCAGAAATAGACAGTCGGTGGTTTCAAAACAAACTTGTAAATGGTTCACTTTTTTCTTACGGATATTATTATTTACAATATTTTCGGTGAGTAATTTTTTTCAAAATATTAATATAAAAGAATACCAGCCAAATCAACCATCTTCACTTCAAGCACTCACTTCAGCTGTGATCAGGGGTCAAAGTGACAAATAAGAATATATAGGATTTTTTTTTTAAATATAGGACAATTTAAAACATCAAATAACTGCACACAGTTGCTACTGAACTTAAAAATTAATTAGTTATACATTTATAAACTCGTTATATTGTATTTAAGAGAATAGAAAACACACTTAAAAAAAAAAAAAATCGCCTGATCCTGAATATGTCATCCGTTATTGCCTCAATATTTCATCCCTAAATCAAGTTTTATTAATTACATTATTTGCAATCTTGAGTCTTTTGCTTCCAGTATCTATAACTGCTCCAATTTCTTTAAGTATTTTCTTTTTATCCCTGTTTGCAGTCTTTTGTTGGTTCCGATTTACTGTTCAGTGTCGGTTGGATTGGCGGCGAAAAGTGGGAGATTTAGCGCCGAATGTGGTAAACTGGGGACTTGGTTTTCCGGAAACCCTAATGACCGTTTAGATTTGACATCACAACGTATTGAAGTCATTTCCGATTTTGGCGACTTTTATGAAAAAATCATGGCTAATATTCCGAATCCGGTACGGATTCTGCGCCAAGGTGATTTTCGCCAAAATATGGCAGCCCGTCATTTTTTTAAGAGCAAGAGAACTAACTACCTATGGTTGCCCTAATAAGGCGCCTTTTGATGTAAACAATTCGTGGCGCAGAATCCGAATCGGATTCGGAATAAAAAAATCGTCATCCGACATCATACAGTAAATCTTAACCCTTTTGTTTCCTTCATCAATTATTGATTGAGCACTCAAAATGTTTTTTAGTAGCAATAATCACAAGTCGTTTTTATCCGTTTTTCTCGAGGCAGAGTTATGTTGCTGCATATCTCTCTCTGTATTATGACCAATTAATTTACTACGTTGGAGGAGAAAACAAATCAGAAATTCAAGAACGCGTACTATGGAAAAGTTTACATTTTACAACTCCCGCCTTTCCAGTGGAGTTGCAGGTTATGCAGGACGTGACGTCACAAGAAATAAAACGCCTCCGTTACAAACATCGATTTTGTCAGGTGTTTTTCACCTACGATCACAACAAAGAATCCGAAATATAAAAAATGGCAACAAACGGCGCCGTTATTACGAATTCGAAGAAAATATAGATCGAATCAATATAGAACAATTGTAAAATATAGGGCAATATAGGACGTTTTTGCCAATTTAAAAAAAAATATGGGATTTATAGGACATATAGGACGTCTGCGACCCCTGTGTGATAGACACCTGGAAGGCAATTCCTATGGTCACCTATCAAAAATTGGTGGAAAGTCTTCCCAAACGTGTGCAGGTTGTCATCGATGCAAAAGGGGGACCAACATCATATTAATATGTGCCTCAGAACGATCTAAGTCCATACCACTGGGTGTCAGGATACTTTTGGCCAGATAGTGTATAATTTTAATGTAAAATGTCTCTTAAAAAATTCTTATAATGGCAAAAAATTAAGACAGGGGTGGGAAGTGATAGAGACCAGTTTGGAGCAATTTTGGAGAAGCAAAATTTAACATTTGGAGCAGATTCGTAAAAAATTGGAGCAGCAAAATTTAACTTTTGGAGCAGAATAAGAGAAAATGTAGCAGCAAAATTTGAAGATTAGTAGCAGAAATATAATAAATTGTAGCTGATTTAACAACAATTACCATAATTAAAATTTGAACTTGTATAATTTTATTTTTCTACATAAAACACATATTAAAATACAAAATTATAAGATATTGTTGCACAAATTGTCTGTATATAGTGTAAATAATGACGCATTATTTAAAAATTCTATTGTAATTTATTTTTATCTTATTTTAATTTATTAACAGCGATTATACAGGTTAGAAAAAGGTGGCAACACCTAAAGCAATCGAGAAATTTCGAGACGTTTCTTTTTCGATGAATTGGCTGGAAATTTCGGGAATGTCCTCACGTGCCTGCTATAAAAAGACCGGCGATCGGGAAAGTTTTCAGATTGACTTCGGACTTCGATGAAAGCTTATCGCTTTGTTTACCTATTGGAGTGAGCTTGTATAATAGAAGTTGTTTTTGCTGAAGCTTGTGAGCGATTACGCTGTTGCCTGTGAATAAATTTTGTGAGTTTTCTGAAGAGAGAATAAATATTTTTATACTGTAAAAACTGTGCCATCATTGCCTCAGTGGAAAAATTCATAACAGTAGTGTCAGAAGTGGGATCTCGTAATTTTGAATGCCGACAACTAGAGGAATGATGGAAGACCAAATGAAGCAGTTGATGGAAATGATTGTTGGAATGAAGGCCCAACAGGAAACCACCGCCGCCGAAATAAAAGCTGGACAAGAATTAACTGCCGCTACGATTGCCGTGGGTCAAGCCCGCCAAGAAACGACTAACGCCGAACTCGCCGCTGCAATTGCCACCTGCCGAGAATCCACATCAGCAGCTATACTATAATTGGGATTAAAGAAGAAATGCAATCCGAACTAGCTACAATGGTGGAATCTACGATAATAGAGACTACTACAAGTGTTCTACAATCGGTAAAAGAAGAAGTTCTGAGTGAAGTAAGAAAAGAAATCAGTGAGAGTTTTGAGGCGGTTAATGGGAAAGTTGACTGCTTGGGAGAAAAGGTTTCTACAATGAAAGAAGATCTTGTGACTGTGAGGAATGAAATCGAAGAAAAGGTTTCCACCATGAAAGAGGAACAGGAAAAGTTTCATGACGCTGTTGAAGAAAGGCTACGGAAAATTGAAACGGGGGAAGCTATGACCGTTGCAACGCCTAAATGGGATAATGTTCCCACTCCCTTCATTGCGCCACTTTCCAACATCAAAGTAGCCACTTTTGATGGGAGCCCGTCAAGAATCTACCAATGCTGAGTTCTTTGCCGCGATTACGGGTGACATTAAAGCTTTACAAGAAGCTACGTCATCGGACATTAAAGCTTTAGCCCAGGGCCTATTCTAACGGGCAGTCGTGGCCTATTTGGGCTGTCGTAAATTGTATTTGGGCAGTCGTAAATCAGAAATTGGGCAGTCGTAAAAATAGACAACAAGGAAATTAAAAATATTGCATTTCAATTTTTAATCATCTACTTGAATTTGCTTATAGTAACATCTAAAATGACTTTTTTATTTGTTTATACAACTATTCCTTCTCTGAAGTTTCAGCTTTGAATGTACCTATGTACCAGTCTTGAAACTTGGGCTTTAGGAGTGTCTTTTACTAGACATTTTGTATTCAGCCATACCAAGACTGCATCTTTTGCCTCCATACAATGAGGCCTCATTGTAGATTAGGGGGGGCAGGGTCAACAATGAAATTTCATCCGATTTTAACAATTACCCCTCATTTATTCCCTTTTGACCTATCTTGACAGTGTGCCAAATTTCATTTCGATAAATTAATATTAACCCGTGCCACAACGAGCCTGAAAATGTTAAAAAAGCTAACAAAAATTTAAATTTTTTGAAAAACAAAATTTCTTCGGATTTGATTACACACACCCGAAACTTTTTCCTTTTGACTAATTTTGACAATGTATTAAATTTTATTTTATAGTAAGTTAATATTAACCTCTGCTACATTGATATTGAAAATGATAAAAGCGGACAGAATTGGCAAAAATGAAAGAAAATAGTCCAAAATGTTTATTTCCTTAAATAAGAAAGAAATATACAAAATATTAATACAATTTAACAAATAATGTTCATACAGCATAGATTTGGTGTTTTTAGAGATATTTTTGTGTACATTTGCATACTGTTTGCATCGACCATCCACAGGGTTCGTACAGTTCTTGAAAGTCCTTAAGAACTCCTTATTTTTACTTAATGTCTCCAAGGGCCCTTGAAAAGTTCTTGAAAACTCCTTATTTTTAACCTGAAGGTCCTTGAAAGTTTTTTAATTTTTGAGGGCTCTTGAAAAGTTCTTGAAAATAACTGACATTTGTTATTCCCCCCCCCCCCCTTTGCGTGTGTATTTCAGAAATTTCTCTAAAAAAAATATCGCGATCTCCTAATTAAAAAAAAACAAAAAAAAAAACCACTTTCATATTTTAATTCCCTTTATTTTCTCTTTCCGTAGTTGAAAAGTATTTATAATAAATAATGATGCAATTCTGAATTGTGAGGATCATCATAGTAATAAATTATTCATGATGAAATGAGCATCTATTAAACTGTTTTTCCTGGGCATGTCTATTTTGAATAGTAAAATGTATGAGCCTTCTGCCCTTGTACAGGATTTCATGGCTGGTAAGTGAAGGTCACCCTTGTCAACTTAAATTTCGATTTGTTGAAACTTTATTTTTCATGTTGCAACCGCGTTCAGTGTACAAAATTAAAAATCTGCCAAAATTAAAACAAAAACTAATAATTCAAAATATTTCTGCAACATGAAACAGTAACATCGTTCCTATGCGGTTGTTCGGACAATACGAATCATAAAAGGTGAAGAGTTAAAACAATTGCATTAGGATCTTTTTTTGTAAGTACTCACTGATTTTGTATTTTTTAGTCTATTTATAATTTTTTTGCGCTACTAACCATATCTTGACTCTTGCAGCCAAATGCATCCAAATTTACGACTTTTAAATCCTTTATGTTAACTTCTATTTTGTGGGTTTGTCGATGGAGGGCAAATCTGCGGATGCCTAATTAACTCCCTTGCTGTCATCCAATCGGGCTGAAACTTAGCAGATGATGTCAATGACGATGCATTCTATCAAATTTTGCGGTTGCAACTGTTATTTAAAGGTTGTTTTTACGGAATATTAATAAACCAACTTATCGTCATCCAATCGTATTAAAAAAAAAAGCATTGAACCGACCATTGTTGAAACTCTTTCCTCTTGCTGATTTTTTTTAATAAATAAAAAATTACTTTAATAAGAATAAATAAGTGATATTTGGATATGAGAGCATAAATGCACATTTTCATAAATAAATTTTGTAACTTAGTTTGCCGCACATTTTGCTGATAGAAGTGCTTTTGATATTTAAAATTAGATGCAAATACCAAGCACACGCTGTTTACAGAATCGGCTCCTGTGTTAACGAATATAAAAATTGGCAACGCATATAAAGGATTTATAATGCAAACTTTGTTTTTATAAGTTATTTTATTACCATCTTATTTTAAACTTCAAATATGGTTTGAAAACTGAATTGGAGAAGTAAATTGTTTGTTCCTGTCTTAACTAATGTGAACAGAAGTCATTTGATTGTATTGGTATTTCTGCTTTTGACGTAAAATTACACTAAATTCTACTGTTGTTGGTTTAGTATTCTCTTATCGTTGATGAAACTTAGGGTTAGGGTTAGTTGTCAGCAAAATCCTTTTTTTTTTTTTTTTTTTTAAATCGAGGTGTTATTTAATGTTTTTTTGTGAAATAATCGTTGCGAAATTAACCTGCATCCAAATATTCATGGCGTTTAAAGAGTTGATATGGGCGGGGAAGATTATATGATCGGGTTGGTTGGTTTAAGTTTAACGGCGCAAGGACAACACGAGGGTCATACTGCGCCAAATTGTATGATAGGGTTTGACGGAGAGTCAAGTCAAATGCACAGGGGAGGAATGATTGAAAATTAAGGATTTAACCCGAAGTTTGTACCTTGATAGCAAGATAGAGACTGTCTTTTAAATGGAAAGTTGTCTCACAATTACAATGCTTAATGCAACTTGGTTCTACAATTTTTAATAGTGACGATATTTTTTAACATTTCAGGTAACGAGAATACACCATACCTTAGTATAGTAACTCAACCGAACTAGCGTGTCCAAATCGTATTTCGCCCATCTGATGGCTGTTTGGTTAGTTCTCTGACCTCGCATGACAAAGGTGGCAGATTCGAATCCTGGTTTAGGCGCGTATGTTCGTTGTGGTTCGGAATCCACCTAAGTTACAGATCCGTCCTGATAAACCGTTATTGTGCCTAAAGATGTCGTTCAGCGTACCAACCAACCAAACCGTGTTTCCCATATTTCAATTATAAAATGAGGTTTATTACGATCTTGTTTAATCCAGTGGTTATGAAGGGTATTAATTTCAAGCTAACCATACACTACTGCAATTTTTTGGAACTTGTGGATAAGCTGCCTATTTGATGGTTGTTAGGCTTGCGCTGTGATGGTTTTGCATGCTAAAAGTGTTAGGGTTTATTCTCTCCCCCTCCCCCCCTTTCCCCCAACTATCAACTGAGTAAAAGAATTTAGGAGCTTGCTCTTTACACAAGAACAGTACACCACGCCCATTGAAGTTTGAAAAAGTCCGATAAAAGAATTAGTAATAGAAGTCATTTAAAAAAAATAAAAATAATGAAAAGGCACTAAATACTTTACTGTTTATTACTACTTATTAGTTTTAGTTTTTAATCCCTTTAAAATGTCAACTTCAGATATTAAATCCCATCAATTTTAGTAATAGAGCACCCATATCATTTTCGGGGGGGGGGGGGGGTTCTACACTCAATTTCATTGTAAGAGGCGTCAAAACTCATTTTTGCTCAGTACTTTTTCTCTTAGGCCGGCATTATAGTTGAACAAACAGCTAAGATACTGCCAGTACTGATTAGCAGTACTAATAGATAGTCGGCATCTTTTACTTACCGATGTGGGAATCTCTTTCTGCTTCCAAAATACCGAAAAGTCATTTGAAACTTAAACTGGAGTTTGGAACTTTTCACTCAAAGCTGCTTTAGAAAAAAGTTTTAATACAAGTATACATCGGAAAAATTTTCCTAAACTTTTGGTGGCAGATTCGAATCCTGGTTTAGGCGCGTATGTTCGTTGTGGTTCGGAATCCACCTAAGTTACAGATCCGTCCTGATAAACCGTTATTGTGCTTAAAGATGTCGTTCAGCGTACCAACCAACCAAACCGTGTTTCCCATATTTCAATTACAAAATGAGGTTTATTACGATCTTGTTTAATCCAGTGGTTATGAAGGGTATTAATTTCAAGCTAACCATACACTACTGCAATTTTTTGGAACTTGTGGATAAGCTGCCTATTTGATGGTTGTTAGGCTTGCGCTGTGATGGTTTCGCATGCTAAAAGTGTTAGGGTTTATTCTCCCCCCCCCCCCCCCAACGGAACCGCTCTGGTTGGCGTTATTGTGCTAAGGTTGTCGTTTAGTAAAATAACGAAGTCGTTCAAGCGAAATACTGTTAAAGTTCATATATTTGTTTTTACTTGCAGCGCATTATCTTTTTGCAAAGTTGGGAAATATATTTTTATTTAGTAATTTGTAATTGTTTTCAATGCTTAATGATCCCTCGTATCAGAAAACCCTTGACAATGTGATTTTGGTGCAGCTTTTACAGACCTTCTGTATAAAGGATTGCCTCAAATTACTTGACATGGAATTAAATTTTGAATCACTTGCAATTGTGATTTGGAGATTTTTATTATCTCTTATATACTGCCCCTTTCTTTGCCTTTAAGGTTGGTTTGTTTGTACGTTCAACTATTCAATTCCTTCTTAGCCCAGCCACTTCAGCGTTATTGCTTAATAGTTCACATAATATCGTAAAGTGATGCATCTATTTAAAATACATTTAACTTTGCTGTTTTCTAACCATTAATATTGTAAAGAATGATATCCTTACTTATATACTTAACATTTTAATAAGTTTTTTTTTTTTTTTTTTTTTTATTATTAAAAATATTGGTAGCTCTTGCTTCAAGGTACATAATGATTAAAAAGAAATATGGAAACTACATCCAAATACAATAATTTTTACGATATACTAGAAGTATTTTCATTTCAGGGTGTTTTCTTATTATGGTTTTTCACGATTTTAACCTTCTGTTTTAGTCGCGTTCCGCTTTCCGATATGGTTAGTCGCGTTGCACCTATGAGGTGTTTCCGGTTTTTTGAAAGCCAAACGAAATTTATTTTAATTTAAATATTTGAATTTTACCGATTTAAGATTCATTGGAGAGATAAAGTATTAAACAATCTATTTAAATAGTAAAATTTATTAAAAAATCGTATCACAAGTAATTCAATAAAAATAAAGGGAGAGGAAGAAAAAATGTAGGGATGCACCTGTGAGGTGCGCGCGCGACTAACGGAAGGTTAAATGTGAGGATTCCAACTTTATACCATCTGGATCAGATGAGGTTGGCTTTAGAGAAGATTTTTTTTTTTACATTGGTAAGCTGTACATCACATGATGAGAGGTTAACTATTCAATCTAAGCAATTGTATTTATTGAAAAGTTTTTGTAGTAATTAGGGTCGTATATCCTACTATTTTAGATTTCTAAATTCAAAAATAACTTTGCATTTAGAAAGTTAGAAAAGCAATATATATTGAATTATTGATTTTCAAACACACCATGGAACACAAGTTCCACTCTCGAACCTTTATTGTCAAGCAATGTTAGAAACTAAAAAGAATTATCGTTATAAAGACTATTATGATTCGAATTTGCACTTGGCTCCGTGGTATGCATTTCAGTTAATCAGTGATTAACAAATTATTTAGATGCGATTTACGCATCTAAGATTTAACCCGTTTTGCGTATTTAAAAAAGTTCAGAAACTGAAATCGTCCTGTGAAACACAATTCAATAAAATTATCGTTACTTAATATACAGTAGCTAAAGTTGTTGTATTTGATGTAACTGACAAAATGATAAAATTTTTATAAAAATGACATCTTCGAATTTAAATGATACTGAATGCTTCAATCAAATTTTTTCTATTTTCTTAAAAATTTAAAGTTGTAATGAACTTTTTGTCTAGTATCTTGAGTAAGAAATAAAAAGCAATATTTTTAACAAATTATATGCTATATTTTCGTCGTCGAACATTACTATTATTTTTTTTAAAGATTTTTTAAAATTTAATTTTAAGGTCCTTATTTTTTTGTTTGGAAGGTTCTTGAAAAGTCCTTAAAAAGTCCTTGAATTTGTTTTCAAAAAATCTGTACGAACCCTGATCCAAACACCGCCTCTCTCTCTTTTTTTTTTTTTTTTAAATATAAAAGTCCTTTGAATATTTTTTTTTTAATAAACTTTAACCTTCTTTCTACTGTAATTGACTACACGGTTTTTTTTTTTTTTTTTTTTTTTTTTTTAAATTTATGTTTGACATGTTTATAAGAAATGTTAGCTTTCTAGAAAAGTGGGCACGATACATTTAAAAATCCCATTACAGTTCCTTAAACAAATTCAAACTTTTGACTGATACAAACGACAATTTTCTAATCTAAAATAAAAAATATATGAAAGATTTATCCTGTGAATTCGATTTTTGTTATTTATAAAAATCTATTTCAGTATTTTATTTATAAAAATATTAAAACTTACAAATTTGTGTTTCAATTTCAAATCATTTCCTTTATTACAGTTAAATGTCTTATTTTCAAAGCAATCGTAATGTGCTTCACAAATAATGTATTAAAATATTACAGATATAAAATAACGACCATCTCTCAGCACAATTGAGTTGGCTATGGTTTAGAAGAAAAAAAAAAAAATCTACTAAATACCATTATAGAATAAGGTGATTCTAATCAGAGTTAACTCTCGGAAACAATTGGTGCATTACTGAATTATTTTTGTTAGTGTTGGAAAATACCACATAGCATGTTTTCATTGTGGTTTTATTTTTGAGTTAACACTTTCCCCTAAAAATATTATGCAGAATCCAATGTGTTCCCAAAAATCCTTTTTAGTGTTATTTTGCTTTACTCTTGTTCTTTTTAAAAATAATAAGCGTTTCTTCAAATTCTTTGTTGTTGAAAGCCTCATGTAAAAATGTTTTCTCATGCTGAAAATTCTTCTTATGGATATAGTTTTATTTTATAAGTACATGTTTTAAAGCTTGATGTCTGCACTGCTTGTGGCTTGAGATAGTTTATTTTTAAGTACTCACAACTTATGTAATGACTCTACAACGGTTCCATTTGATCAGCTATTAGTCAATAATAAATGCTATGGGAGCACCGAAATATTAAGCACTCTCGTGCAATTAATTCGAATAAGACTTTCACCGATCGTTAGCTTTATCTATAGTTCGATGTACTGCAAGACAAAAGTTGTTGATTTATATATAATTTGTTACCTGTTATCTAGTGATGAACTTTACTGATTAAAACTGTGTTACCGGTATTGCTTCTAAAACTACTCACCATATTTGAAACAAAGAATAACAACAACTTCAAATTGAAAACTACACTGAATTAAGTGTGGAATAGTCGAGGGATACTAGATTTTTTCCACTCTCCTTCAACTCACAGAAGTGTAGTAAAATTCATCCCCATAATACTCCATTCTGAGTGCAGTTATACCATTCTGCAATAATTTCTTAGTATTTGACAGTTGACTGTGTTTATGTAACATACAAGCAAAATGGTCAGCGCAATACAGTAAAATGCGGCTTCAGGATGCGAACTTCAAGTTTGTTGCAGCTTGGGTAAACCACTTTGATTTTTTTAAATGGTCTTAATAATCTCTTTATAGTCAAAGTAAAGAAAAATTGGGTGGTGAGAAAAAAGGAAATTGAAAAATAAAGGACCACCTTATTATAGATGAATTCGTTATTCGACAGTTTCTTGTAAGCATCCCCTGTGACCATTCAGGCCCTTCCAATTCTTATCTGCCAAGATAGTCTAGTCATAGTAGTGAAAAAAAAAATTGACTTGAGGAGAGGGAGAAGGGGAGAGAGTAGCGTGGTGAAGATGACCCCCGGAAATAGCCCTCCCCCTTTCCTTCAGCTGGACTTGGTTAATTGGACCCCTTCCACCACAGTTTGAAAAGAAATAGCCAAGGGAGGGCCCCCCCTATCGTCTTTATAGGATCTTGGGTAACACTCCCAGTCTTTAAAAGGGGTTGTTAGGTCAACAATGTTATCTTGCAATTCTATTTTGGCCATGAGGTCGCTCATATAGAATTACTGGATTCCCACAACTGAGTGGAAACGATGTGGTTCTTTTTTTTTTTTTTTTTTTTTTTTTTTTTTTTGCTCTTGCCTAGAGATCATAAAAAGAAATGTTAACAGGGGTGTCCTTGAATGTCAAACACAGTCCACCTCATGGTAACAAGTGGTTGGAGACAGTAGGCTTGTTCAAAGATTGCTTTTACAATGCTAGTAGTGTATCTTCTGTATTGACGAGATTGAAAAGGTATGCCCAACTTTTTTTATGTAAAAATTATAGAATAAACCTAATGGTTTATGTATATTATAGAAAAAAATTAACTCTCATAGGGGTATGACGATGTATCAGAAATCTTGTTTCTAATTTTACCATAATTAGATGAGAAGAAAAATTATCAAGTGATAGTTTAGTTCTTCAGAGTACTAGTTTTTTTTATATAAAACCTATCGAATTTTGTATTTAGTGAAACTTGTTTCACGTCGAATTTAAATACAATTTTAAATATCATCATTGATTTACTCATCTTTGAAAGGCATTCGACATTTACTGCTAAGGATAACACGAAGTTTGGATAAATTAAAAACAATTCTTATTCATAATTTTTCAAAGATTGAGAATTTTAGAAAAATTATTTTGCAAATAAATAATATTATCGAGATATATTCGTATTCCGAGAATCAATAGAAATACATAATTCAGCGTTCGCCACTACGCGGCCCGCGACAGATTTTTTTGCGTCTCTTTGAACATCTTACAACTAAGAATTCAAAAGTGAACGTGAAAATTTACTTTACGAATAAAAATCATGTCTTTAAAATGTGTACGAAAAAAGTAACATACTTAAACTCTTTACGGCAAATAAGTTTAACATTAACGTAAAAAATGTACTTTACACATAAAAATCACTTTAAAATGTGTAAAAATATCGCTAAATAAGAGAAAAAAAGTAACTTACTTAAAATTTCTAAGATACATATTTAACCTTTACGCAAAAATTCCCTTCATATATAAAAATCACGACTTTAAAATATGACATGCAAGAGAAAAGTAACGTACTTAAACTTTCTACGACAAATAACTTTAACATTAACGTAAAATTTAACTTTACACATAAAAATCCCGACTTTAAATTATGTAGAAATATCGCTAAATAAAAGAAAAAAAAAAGTAACATACTTAAACTTTGAACGACAAATAACTTTGACATTAACGTAAAAAATTTTCTTCACATATAAAAATCACGACATTAAAATGTGACGTGTAAGAAGAATTAGCATACTTAAAATTTCTACGACAAATAATTTTAACCTTTACGAGAAAATTTACTACATACATAAAAATCATGTCTTTAAAATATGTAAAAATGTTGCAAAATAAAAGAAAAAAAACTAACATACTTAAACTTTATACGACAAATAACTTTAACATTAACGTAAAAATTTACTTCACATATAAAAATCACGACATTAAAATGTGACATGTAAGAAGAATTAGCATACTTAAAATGACTACGATAAATAATTTTTACATTTTGCGTGAAAATTTACTACATATATAAAAATCATGTCTTTAAAATATCGCTAAATAAAAGAAAAAAGTAACATACTTAAACTTTCTGCGACAAATAACTTTAACATTAACGCAAAAATTTACTTTACACATAAAAATCACGACTTTAAATTTGACATGTAGGAGGAAAGTAAAACATGCCTATAATTTCTACGACAAAGAATTCAAACATTGCCATTCATGTCTTTAAAATGTATAATGACAACTCTAACTTTTAGAAAAAAGAAACACTAAAAATTTACAAGGCAAAGAATTTAAAATTGAACGTGAAAATTAACATTACATGTACAATCATACTCTTATATCAACGATAAATAAGATAAAAAAGAAGCTCTAAAAATTTATAAGGCAAAGAATTTAAATAATACGCGAAAATTTACCTCACATATAAAAATTATGTCTTTCAAATGTGTAAGAATAACGCTAAATTAGAGAAAAAGAAATATTAAAAATTTATAAGGTAAGAAATTGAAACAATACGCGAAAATTTATTTCACACATAACATTTTTATCTTTAAAATGTGTAAGAATAATGCTAAATTAGAGAAGAGAAAAAAAAAATAACATACTTAAACTTTTTTCGACAAAAATTTAAACAATACGCGAAATTTTCATACACAATTATTTTCATAGGTTAATGTTAAATAATGGGAAATTTAACAGAATAAAAATTTCAAAGATAAAGAATTTTAACCTTTACACGAAAATTTACTTCACATATAAATATAATTTCTTTAAACTTTAACGTGACAATTTACTTCTCATATACAATTAAACTCTTAGGTTAATATTAAATAAAAGAAAAAGTAACATACTTAAAAATTTCTAAGAAAAGCATAACGTAAAAATTTCGCATCATGTGTTTAAAATGTAACATATAAGAGAAAATACTAACATACTTGAACTTTCTATAGCAAAGAATTTAAGCGTTAGCGTAAAAATTTACTTTACATATAAAATTCACGTCTTTAAACGGGATGATAAGCATGTGACGGTAATTAGCTAATCAGGTTAGCGGTAGGTGATGCGGAACTTGCCGGCATTTTTAGACCGGAGGATGAGTCACGCTAAAACTTGTTCAAACAGGTCGGGAGACTTGTACAGCAAGAACAGCCGCATCGACGCGCAAGCAGCGGGTGATGCTGTGATGTGTCAGCAGGTCTTTGAGATTATCGTTTTCCTACTTTGCCTTTTTTCATAATGAAATGTTTGTGAAAACTTGGAAGGAATGAAGTGGATTTCAAAGACACATTAGTAAGTGAAGGTAGAATTTGCATGGATTTTCTTCCAAAAAGTATGATTCACTTGGAGAATTTGAGATCATTTCTACTTGAAAACTTTTCTATTATCATCTAAAACATTGAATATTGTTCAAACTCAGTGGGATTATATGCTACAATACGGGTAAAACTTAACAAAATTGTTACATAGAAGGAAAATAGTAAGAGATTTAAAATAAATACTAGTTATAGATACTCCAAAGAAAAAATTTCACCTCTACTTTTCAATCGGAAAATCAATATAAATTGGAAATTTATGTTACTTCAAGAAAGACTTAGACAATTTACTTTGTAATAATATAGGTTAAGGTGCCGTATTAACTCGTGCAATACATGCTGACTAAGGTTTATTTTACTTATCAATCTAAGAAAGGTGAATTGGGTGAAAATATTAAATAAATTGTAGATATTAAATACATTGGAGATATGCATTCAAGTTTTGAAAATCGCCTGCAAGACTTTTAAAACATCTTAAGATAATTTGAAAGAAACTTGCGAATTATATATAAACTACATAACTTTTTATACTCTGAAAGGAAATCACAAGTAATTTAGTTAACTTTTTTCATGGTAACACTCATATTCAACGACATGTTTTTTTAAATTTAACTTTCTTTACCTGATAATAGTTATAAATTTGTTCAATCTCAGATGCGATATACTATTATTTCTAACATATATGTTAAGAATTGTGTAAAGTTTTTTAAAAGAGTATATGCAAATCACCAATCAGAAACATAAAAATCTAACATCATTCAAACAAACTAAAATAATAAGATATTTTCTTTAGTGGAAATAGTTAACTACTCATGTGATGGAATATACTTAGAAAATTTAAACTAAATTTAGATAACTTTTCAGTGAAGCAGAACTTACATGGGAAATTTGTGCAAACTTTTTCAACTTTTAAACCAAGTATCATGTAAAATTATAAATTACGATAGGAAATAGCATACTTCAGAATCGGAACAAGTCTTGTAGTTAAGCTAAATTTATTTCTCAAGGAATTGAAAGCATACTAGAGAAGTCCTTATCATTTCGCATCTTTTCTCATGTTGCAAGAAGACATACTTTGTAAAAGATCGTCGTAGCACTTAACAAAAATCAGTAAAAATAAATATATTTTCTATGGCAAAGATAAAACTTCACAACTTAATTACTGAAATTTAGCTAAGTTGCATATGATTTAGTCACATAACTCGCATATGCTTCAAATGTTGAAATATATTTGTCAGTTGAAATCAAACTCATCGAAAATAAATGCTATCTATATTTTCAAGTCGGAAATTACTATTAAATAAACTTTACATGTAAAACATTGTCATGTTAAAAAGAAAAATCTACAAAAATGTAAATGATAATTTTACTGTTGGTACATAAATGATGAATAATTTATGATTTTATTCTAGGCAAACGTTTTATTGTCTAACAGAGAACTTAAACTTTAGCAGAAAAACGAAAAAATACAATTTTTATATCCTATCATGCTTATCAAAAATTGAATTTATTAGCTGTTGTAATAGATTTTTATTGTCCAAATTTCTATAGTTTTTTTTCCCAGTGCAATAAAATTAAGTTCATGTGTAATGAGTAGGTTATTTTTTTTGATGAATCTTATAAATTTAATGAAATTATTATGAACTGAATAAATCAATGATGTAAATTTAAACAGCGACTTGAACTGATACATACTATAACTGTAAAGAAGTATGACAAAGTGATAGATGAAGTGAAAATAGCAGTTGAGTGAAATGTGTTGAAAAAAGTTGAAGACGACAAGAAATTCGTAAATGAGAATTATCATTGACTTATATTAACTTCGTTTTTTCTTGCTTATGACAAGAAAATACACTATTTCTTATTAAGAACCAACTTAATATCTTATCATAGAATGACAATGATGAAATATCTATATATTAAAAAAAAAAAATGCCAAACTTAGACAAAGCAAATTTCTTGAAATTCATGCATAATGTGAGAAGTTTTACTGGAAATATAGAAGATACAACATTGAAAGATGTGAATGTTTCGAAGTACTTTATCAGAAATAAAAAAAAAATGCGCTGAAGTCCGCTATAAAAAATTTTAGGAGAAAGTTTAAACAAAATTTAAAATCAAACATGCTTTTAAGTGGGAACACATATATTAAAACTATAACACATTAAACAATTTATATTATGTCATCTCAGTTGATATCAAACTGAATAACATAAAAACAACCACAAACTGAATAAACATGATAATTATCAATATATGTGGAAAAGTTTCCTTTTTTCACATATAAAAAAATAACACATTGACATACGTTAAGATCACGAAACATGCGTAATCATATACCGATAAGAGCAACCAATGTTGCGGGGAGATATTCACGTGACGGTCAATATCCATGAACAAATTGATTGATTGAATTTCTAATGCTGATTCCAATAGTATTCCACGTAACTTCAACTTGATATGTTACACTATAGATATATTTATTTTTCAAATATATTGACTTTCGAAAAATCATCCTTCAATATAAGAATGATCATAGTAAGAATAAAAGAAAAGATACTAAGCATTGATTTAAAGTGTATTTATTTCGACTTAGCAACAAATCATATGCTTGAAGCGAAAATTGCTTCGAACCAAAGTATAACTATCCAATTTCATTGATTCCTACAAGAAAATTTTTCTCATCTAGTAATTGAAATTTTTTTCTCATACACATTATAAGTGTTGTCCAATCAGGTGTAGAATAGTTGAAAATATCCGACCTCTTTCTAAATATTAATAAGTCACTGTTGAAAAACTTATAAAAATTTCAATTTAAACTTAAAGTTTTTTTATATATATATATATATATATATATATATATATATATATATATATATATATATATATATATATATATATATATATATATATATATATATATATATATATATATATATATATATATATATATATATATATATATATATATATATATATATATATATATATATATATATATATATATATATATATATATATATATATATATATATTTCAAAGAATGTTTTCAAGTCAATATATATATTTAAATACGGAAATTTATTCAATTCAATAAATGTATATTTAAGTTATAAAACTTGTCGTATGTATTGAAAAATTGTAACAAGTAAAATTTAACATGTTACAAAGACAAAGCTATAAGTATGTTTTTACCTTTGAAAAATTTACTTAGAACATTAATTGATGAAGAACTAGTGGTATAAGTTATCGATTTATACGAATAAGACGAAAAGTTACAATTTTTCAATACATACGACAAGTTTTATAACTTAAACATACATTTATTGAAGTGAATAAATTTCCGTATTTAAATATATATATTGACTTGAAAACATTCTTTGAAATATATATATATATATATATATATATATATATATATATATATATATATATATATATATATATATATATATATATATATATATATATATATATATATATATATATATATATATATATATATATATATATATATATATATATATATATATATATATATATATATATATATATATATATATATATATATATATATATATATATATATATAAAAACTTTAAATTTAAATTGAAATTTTTATAAGTTTTTCAACAGTGACTTATTAATATTTAGAAAGATGTCGGATATCTTCAACTATTCTACACCTGATTGGACAACACTACATAATGTGTATGAGAAAAAAATTTCAATTACTAGATGAGAAAAATTTTCTTGTAGGAATCAATGAAATTGAATAGTTATACTTTGGTTTGAAGCAATTTTCGTTTCAAGCATATGATTTGTTGCTAAGTAGAAATAAATACACTTTAAATCAATGCTTAGTATCTTTTCTTTTATTCTTACTATGATCATTCTTATATTGAAGGATGATTTTTCGAAAGTCAATATATTTGAAAAATAAATATATCTATAGTGTAACATATCAAGTTGAAGTTACGTGGAATACTATTGGAATCAGCATTAGAAATTCAATCAATCAATTTATTCATGGGATATTGACCGTCACGTGAATATCTCCCCGCAACATTGGTTGCTCTTTTCGGTATATGATTACGCATGTTTCGTGATCTTAACGTATGTCAATGTGTTATTTTTTTATATGTGAAAAAAGGAAACTTTTCCACATATATTGATAATTATCATGTTTATTCAGTTTGTGTTTGTTTTTATGTTATTCAGTTTGATATCAACTGAGATGACATAATATAAATTGTTTAATGTGTTATAGTTTTAATATATGTGTTCCCACTTAAAAGCATGTTTGATTTTAAATTTTGTTTAAACTTTCTCCTAAAATTTTTTATAGCGGACTTCAGCGCATTTTTTTTTTATTTCTGATAAAGTACTTCGAAACATTCACATCTTTCAATGTTGTATCTTCTATATTTCCAGTAAAACTTCTCACATTATGCATGAATTTCAAGAAATTTGCTTTGTCTAAGTTTGGTATTTTTTTTTTAATATATAGATATTTCATCATTGTCATTCTATGATAAGATATTAAGTTGGTTCTTAATAAGAAATAGTGTATTTTCTTGTCATAAGCAAGAAAAAACGAAGTTAATATAAGTCAATGATAATTCTCATTTACGAATTTCTTGTCGTCTTCAACTTTTTTCTAGGGATGGAACGGATATCCGGCATATCCGGCTGATTTTTCAATATCCGAAACCCCGTCGGATATCCGATTTGAAATACCGGACATCCGATAATTTCATTCGGATATCCGGCTATATATCCGGCCACCACGTATCCACAAGAAATAATTTTTTGCAAAAAATAATGATCTTTTTCGGACAAAGGGGACACCGCATCCTACACTTCTTAATTTTTTTTTCTTGGACATAAATTGCAGTCAAGTTAGAAAACGACAAATTTCCTTCGTGAGAACTATGCTTTCGCTGTATTATTGGCGCCGAGTTGATAAGCATAAACCATTCCTCCAATATTTTTCCATACACATCCTTCATACGTGTTTTGCAATATGTTCTTTTCATTCCAAGTTTATGATCTGATTAATTCCAGGTGTTATATTTGAATGCTTCTCCGTAAAACACGAACCGAAATACTAATAAATAGTACATTTTTTCCATAACATAAGTTATAAGAGTTTTAGTTATTCTCACTTCCTCCTTTTTTTTCTGACATTTGCTAGCGAGTAAAAAGCAATAAATAGCCAATGCGCACTCCTCAATGCTTTTTTTTTCTATCGACGATAATACCCTACCCCTTTTTATGCTGTGAATGGTATGGTCTAATTTCTGATTTTTCATTGGCAGAAGTTGAAAGCTGGTATATTTTTTCTGACGTAAAATGAAGTATTGTAATTTTTAGGTCTTTAAAGCAGCGCCACAATGTGGAATTATATTTAGCTCTCTAGAATGTCTTGAATCATAGTTTTCTCCAATTACAATCCAATTTATAATTTTTAATAATGGCTCATTTAAAATCACCCATTTGGAAGTATTTTAAAATTAATGGAAATGAAGAAAGCAAAGCCCTATGTGTTACTTGCACCACAGAATCGTTTAAAAAATATATTGTGCGCGGCAAAAGCCCAAAATCCTTTTCCACAAAATCCTTATGAAACCATTTAATAAGTGTGCATAAGGAAATTCACCGAAGCTTATGAAGACTCACTAAATGCATCAAATATTGATGAACAAGAAAAAACAATTCATCAAAACAAGAAATGCACGCAGACAACATTGGAATCGACATTATTTGTACCAAAATTGTGGAGTTTAGAGGATCCTAAAGCAAAAGCCTTAACCACAAAAATATGTAAGTACTAATTTTGTTTGTTTATATTAAATATATATTTTAAATATGGTATAACATAATGTTGATGAATTTTGGGTTCGAAATTTTTTAAGTTTATATTTAAAGACGGAATATTCCGATAGATCCAATTTAAGTTTTCTACTAGATTTCTTTAAATCCGTAATGTTTTAGGTGCATTACAAAAAAAAATAGATTTCAATTTCATAAAATATTTAAAATCTTTTGTTATTAATAAATGCATCCGGTATAATTTTATAATCATTTATCAATTATAAACAATGCATGAAGTAAATTGAAAGTAGCTATATTTTGCACTTCAACATTGTAAAAAATGTTTTTAATTTAATTTTAGTTGAGTTAATGGCTCTTGATGCTGAACCATTCTCCATTGTGAATAGAGAAGGCTTTGGTCAGTTAATAAAGTACCTAGCTCCTCGTTATTCGCTTCCAAGTAGAAATTATTTTCGTGATAAAGCCCTGCCAGAACTATATGAAAAACTAAAAGTATCAATATTACAAGATATAAAATCAGCAACAAAGATCTCTTTCACTCATCAACTAAAGTTTAAATATAAAAAATTAACTCAGTGGCGCGACAGCCCGTGTGGACCAAGGCCTGCTGGGCCCAGCTCAGCTTTCTTGACTGTGGCATTTGTGTGTCACATAGCAGATGTTCCTGTCAGATGGTCATTCTGACGCCGAACCCCAGTGTTTAGTTCCCAAGCATGCATGGTCCTCCTCAGTTTATTTCTTTCAGGTATAAACAGCTAAGTCAACCTTACCCAGTCCGCGAATCAAACCATGGACCTGTAGCATGCAGTGCGGTGCGCTAACCACTAATTATAATTTACTTGATACTTCATATCATGACCATTTTTTTCGTATAGCATATCGTATAACTATCGTTTTTAGTATATAGACAGAATATCCGGCCGGATATCCGGTGAAAACCGTTTCGGATATCCGTATCCGGTAGACATGGTATCCCGGATATCCGAAATCCGGTACCCGGCAAAACTCACATCCGTTCCATCCCTACTTTTTTCAACACATTTCACTCAACTGCTATTTTCACTTCATCTATCACTTTGTCATACTTCTTTACAGTTATAGTATGTATCAGTTCAAGTCGCTGTTTAAATTTACATCATTGATTTATTCAGTTCACTCAATCTCTTAGGTCATAATAATTTCATTAAATTTATAAGATTCATCAAAAAAAATAACCTACTCATTACACATGAACTTAATTTTATTGCACTGGGAAAAAAAACTATAGAAATTTGGACAATAAAAATCTATTACAACAGCTAATAAATTCAATTTTTGATAAGCATGATAGGATATAAAAATTGTATTTTTTCGTTTTTCTGCTAAAGTTTAAGTTCTCTGTTAGACAATAAAACGTTTGCCTAGAATAAAATCATAAATTATTCATCATTTATGTACCAACAGTAAAATTATCATTTACATTTTTGTAGATTTTTCTTTTTAACATGACAATGTTTTACATGTAAAGTTTATTTAATAGTAATTTCCGACTTGAAAATATAGATAGCATTTATTTTCGATGAGTTTGATTTCAACTGACAAATATATTTCAACATTTGAAGCATATGCGAGTTATGTGACTAAATCATATGCAACTTAGCTAAATTTCAGTAATTAAGTTGTGAAGTTTTATCTTTGCCATAGAAAATATATTTATTTTTACTGATTTTTGTTAAGTGCTACGACGATCTTTTACAAAGTATGTCTTCTTGCAACATGAGAAAAGATGCGAAATGATAAGGACTTCTCTAGTATGCTTTCAATTCCTTGAGAAATAAATTTAGCTTAACTACAAGACTTGTTCCGATTCTGAAGTATGCTATTTCCTATCGTAATTTATAATTTTACATGATACTTGGTTTAAAAGTTGAAAAAGTTTGCACAAATTTCCCATGTAAGTTCTGCTTCACTGAAAAGTTATCTAAATTTAGTTTAAATTTTCTAAGTATATTCCATCACATGAGTAGTTAACTATTTCCACTAAAGAAAATATCTTATTATTTTAGTTTGTTTGAATGATGTTAGATTTTTATGTTTCTGATTGGTGATTTGCATATACTCTTTTAAAAAACTTTACACAATTCTTAACATATATGTTAGAAATAATAGTATATCGCATCTGAGATTGAACAAATTTATAACTATTATCAGGTAAAGAAAGTTAAATTTAAAAAAACATGTCGTTGAATATGAGTGTTACCATGAAAAAAGTTAACTAAATTACTTGTGATTTCCTTTCAGAGTATAAAAAGTTATGTAGTTTATATATAATTCGCAAGTTTCTTTCAAATTATCTTAAGATGTTTTAAAAGTCTTGCAGGCGATTTTCAAAACTTGAATGCATATCTCCAATGTATTTAATATCTACAATTTATTTAATATTTTCACCCAATTCACCTTTCTTAGATTGATAAGTAAAATAAACCTTAGTCAGCATGTATTGCACGAGTTAATACGGCACCTTAACCTATATTATTACAAAGTAAATTGTCTAAGTCTTTCTTGAAGTAACATAAATTTCCAATTTATATTGATTTTCCGATTGAAAAGTAGAGGTGAAATTTTTTCTTTGGAGTATCTTTAACTAGTATTTATTTTAAATCTCTTACTATTTTCCTTCTATGTAACAATTTTGTTAAGTTTTACCCGTATTGTAGCATATAATCCCACTGAGTTTGAACAATATTCAATGTTTTAGATGATAATAGAAAAGTTTTCAAGTAGAAATGATCTCAAATTCTCCAAGTGAATCATACTTTTTGGAAGAAAATCCATGCGAATTCTACCTTCACTTACTAATGTGTCTTTGAAATCCACTTCATTCCTTCCAAGTTTTCACAAACATTTCATTATGAAAAAAGGCAAAGTAGGAAAACGATAATCTCAAAGACCTGCTGACACATCACAGCATCACCCGCTGCTTGCGCGTCGATGCTGCTGTTCTTGCTGTACAAGTCTCCCGACCTGTTTGAACAAGTTTTAGCGTGACTCATCCTCCGGTCTAAAAATGCCGGCAAGTGGCGTATCACCTACCGCCATTGGCGGCTCGTGAGTAAAAAAAGTGAGGGGGCTCAAATTAACAATGACGTGTTTTTATTTATGGAAGGGGGGGGGGGGGTAAGGAGAGTGCAGATTTCAAAGTAAATGAATTCCATGTAATTAAATAAATGTTATTCAAATGCACATACACATAAAACTATGAGAAAAATTAAACAATTTATCCAAATAATTTTAAATAAAATATATACTTTAATAAAACGAATGATTATAACAATTTGCAGCATTTCGTTTGAACCAATGACTTTCGAAAATTAAAAATGGAGCGAAGAAAAGTGGGGAAATTTTCAGGAAAAGTATAGTGAGTTTTAAATTATTACTTTTTTAAAAATAAAATTTATGCATATTGATTAATTATTATTTTAGTCCGAAATTTCATTACTCTATAAATAAATATTTTCAATCTTATATTTTTACTTCTTAAAAATTTTGGTTGTTTAGTTTGAAGCCCTTTTGTCACTTGTGGAGTGTACCAAAAAAATTCGTTTATTGTTATCCTTATAAATAGATATTTCAGACAACTGAATTAGTTAAAGATAGTTAATGGTTGCAGTACACCAAGGCTAAGATTTTTTAAAAATTCAATTCAACAAAATTCTTCTTTAGATGCAAAATTGAATTAAAAATGAAACAAATCAATCTCATTCACAATTTTATCAATACTTTAATCTAAATTTAAAATTAAATTGGGACCAAGGGCTTAATGTTACACATTGGAATAAAATGGGGATCCAGCGTTTGTTTTTTGGAGGCGACTGTAAAGCTTTAATAATTGAGATTGCTAATATATTTTGTTTGTAAATATTAGGTCACGAAGAAGCCTTTTTTTCACCTTTATATTTTTTTACCTCAAATAATTTGAAATCAAATGGAAACAAGTTCATCAAGAATCAAATCCTATAAAGTAATTTAAAACTATTTTTCTATTCTATGTTTAAATAATTGAAAGTTTCGATCATAAATATAAATGACTAACATAAAATGTTATTTAAATAATGAATTTTAGTTTTGGTAGAAAATAAATTCGTCAAAACCTTCAAGAGAGCTAAAACGAAGCTTCGTTATTTAAATAATAACATACTTGGAATATTCTGCGTTGGGGATGGCAAATATATTTATATGGATTGAAATATATTAAATAATTTTTCAATTGAAAAAAAAAATTTTTTTTACCCATAAAATGAGGTTTCATTGCTATGCTAAATATAAAAAGATGCAGATGGTATAGTGGATCATATGTCTGCATACTCAGAAGCGGATTTAGACGTCAGTCAAGGGAGAGGAAAGGTTGCTACAATCACCAACATAGTTGTAGAGGTGGTGAAACAGGATGAGAAGGAGAGGGGAGGGGGTGGGGGGAACAGCCTAATTTTGTTTTCTGTATAACTCATATACCTAATTATCTCTAAAATCGAATTAATTAAAAAGAAAAATGATATTTTTATGATAATTAAGATAAAAAAATATATAACCAATTGAGCTTTTCCATTCGAAGAGACCTGGTATCATACGAACAAAATGCGTCTTCAAATATTTTTTGAAAAATCACGATTCTGTTTAAAAACTTATTTATTGAGAAAAACTTGTTTTTATATTTGAAAAATAAAGGGTAAAATTAAATGATCTTACCGAGACTTTTTGTTAAAAAATTAGTGCCCTTTCGCCTCTTATAATTGTAGTTTTCTGTACATTTTCTCTGGCTCCAAATTCAATTCCCTGTCATTACCTTGTACGCTTACACAGCAGCAAATTCCAACACTGCTTGGGATAGTTCAAGCTCGACTACTGACTGTAGAGTATTACTTTTTCACAACACACAAAGTGGAACATTCCTTATAGAATTTGATACCCTAAACAAGGAGAAAGAGACCCCCCCCCCCTTAAAAACACAGGAAGTGAAGGACCTGGCTGCAAGCTTTTCGATGTTCTTTTCAAGGTCTCCGAGAAAGGGGTCTTTTATCCCCCAATATTCTTCAAGGTCATTATGATGGAGTCTTATTAGAGAGATGGGCGGTGTGCGTTTTTATTGACATTTTCGCGAGTTCATGGCAAGAAAGCTGTTGCACCACTTACAATAGTTAATATTGTGAAGTTAATAACTGCTTTTATTTGACTTGAATTTTTTAAATATAATTTTACAGAAATTACACAACAAAATAATATTATCAAGCCTATACATAAGTGGGACCACTGTCCAAAAAAGTGAGGAGGCCCGGGCCCCCCCTGGCCCCCTGCACCAGCCGCCACTGCCTACCGCTAACCTGATTAGCTAATTACCGTCACATGCTTATCATCCCGTTTATAGACGTGAATTTTATATGTAAAGTAAATTTTTACGCTAACGCTTAAATTCTTTGCTATAGAAAGTTCAAGTATGTTAGTTTTTTTTCTCTTATATGTTACATTTTAAACACATGATGCGAAATTTGTACGTTATGCTTCTCTTAGAAATTTTTAAGTATGTTACTTTTTCTTTTATTTAACATTAACCTAAGAGTTTAATTGTATATGAGAAGTAAATTGTCACGTTAAAGTTTAAAGACATGATATATATATGTGAAGTAAATTTTCGTGTAAAGGTTAAAATTCTTTATTTTTGAAATTTTTATTCTGTTAAATTTCCCATTATTTAACATTAACCTAAGAAAATAATTGTGTATGAAAATTTCGCGTATTGTTTAAATTTTTGTCGAAGAAAGTTTAAGTATGTTATTTTTTTTTTCTTCTCTAATTTAGCGTTATTCTTACACATTTGAAAGACATAATTTTTATATGTGAGGTAAATTTTCGCGTATTATTTAAATTCTTTGCCTTATAAATTTTTAGAGCTTCTTTTTTATCTTATTTATCGTTGATATAAGAGTATGATTGTACATGTAAAGTTAATTTTCACGTTCAATTTTAAATTCTTTGCCTTGTAAATTTTTAGTGTTTCTTTTTTCTAAAAGTTAGAGTTGTCATTATACATTTTAAAGACATGAATGGCAATGTTTGAATTCTTTGTCGTAGAAATTATAGGCATGTTATACTTTCCTCCTACATGTCAAATTTAAAGTCGTGATTTTTATGTGTAAAGTAAATTTTTGCGTTAATGTTAAAGTTATTTGTCGCAGAAAGTTTAAGTATGTTACTTTTTTCTTTTATTTAGCGATATTTTAAAGACATGATTTTTATATATGTAGTAAATTTTCACGCAAAATATTAAAATTATTTATCGTAGTCATTTTAAGTATGCTAATTCTTCTTACATGTCACATTTTAATGTCGTGATTTTTATATGTGAAGTAAATTTTTACGTTAATGTTAAAGTTATTTGTCGTATAAAGTTTAAGTATGTTAGTTTTTTTTCTTTTATTTAGCAACATTTTTACATATTTTAAAGACATGATTTTTATGTATGTAGTAAATTTTCGCGTAAAGGTTAAAATTATTTGTCGTAGAAATTTTAAGTATGCTAATCCTTCTTACACGTCACATTTTAATGCCGTGAATTTTATATGTGAAGAAAATTTTTTACGTTAATGTCGAAGTTATTTGTCGTTCAAAGTTTAAGTATGTTACTTTTTTTTCTTTTATTTAGCGATATTTCTACATATTTTAAAGTCGGGATTTTTATGTGTAAAGTAAAATTTTACGTTAATGTTAAAGTTATTTGTCGTAGAAAGTTTAAATACGTTACTTTTCTCTTGCATGTCATATTTTAAAGTCGTGATTTTTATATATGAAGGGAATTTTTGCGTAAAGGTTAAATATGTATCTTAGAAATTTTAAGTAAGTTACTTTTTTTCTCTTATTTAGCGATATTTTTACACATTTTAAAGTGATTTTTATGTGTAAGGTACATTTTTTACGTTAATGTTAAACTTATTTGCCGTAAAGAGTTTAAGTATGTTACTTTTTTCGTACACATTTTAAAGACATGATTTTTATTCGTAAAGTAAATTTTCACGTTCACTTTTGAATTCTTAGTTGTAAGATGTTCAAGTATGTTACTTTTTCTCTCTTATTTAGGCATTAGAGTATCCAAAATCACTTATCACATCTTTATTCAACATTAGCAGCTAGTTCTGTGTTGCCATTCATCAACTTAAGTAAGTATCATTGTACAATAAAAACTATCTTGATTAATGTAACTAACATAGACAGATTAATTTCTAACAAGTTTATTGGGGTAAAGCTCAACTATCGGGACTCAAGAGCCATTGGGAGTAGTTAGGGAGCATTTAGCAGGTATTGGGAGCATTTAGGGAGCATTTAGCGGGTATTGGGAGCAGTTAGGGAGCATTTAGCAGGTATTGGGAGCAGTTACGGAGCATTTAGCAGGTATTGGGTGCAGTTAGGGAGCATTTAACAGGTATTGGGAGCCATTGAGAGGCAATTGGGAGCCGTTGGTAGTCATTGGTAATAACATCATAAAGAAAGATATGCTAGTTAAAAAAAAATTAAGATATTTCTGCACATTTGTATGAAGAGTAAACTGTAACACTAAAGTTAAATTTGCTTGTACAAAATTACAATTTTCATGAAAACTGTTAAGGGTACGTTAAAATTTTCGTGAAATTCATTAAGTTTTTTCGGGAAAAGCTACATACAACTAGATATTAGTAAAAATTTCTATTAAAAATATTTTTTTTTTTTACATTAGTGTTTAAACATTTTTTTTTACATTAGTGTTTAAATAATTTGTTTCAAAACTAAAATTTTCATGAAAAAATGTTTAGACAGACTAAAATTTTCATGAAATTCAGTATTGGATGGTTGGTTAGTGACCTCATATTTCAAAGAAATATACGTTCTTTGGAATAAGTTTTTTTCTTTTTATAGGGTGGAGTGAGGCGGTACCAATTCTTCCTAAGAGAGGTATCGGGCTGGAGGTGGGTCCTCACTTTTAAAATTTATCTTCAAAATAATTAACATTTTTTAAAGTCTTTCAAATTAGCTTATTCAAAATTAGTTAGGGAAGGGGGGGTGGGTAGATGAGTTACCATGAAGGCAACGTCCGATAGTCGATATTTTAACAATTGTTTAGTAAAATATTGAAATGTCACGTGTAGCTCGGGGTTAGGGTTCTTTAGACCCTTAGCAAATGGCCTTCACTTTTATTAAATTTAAAAGTCGTGTTAAGATATTTTATTTGCATGTATCTCTGATCTTAGAAATTTAATGTAAATGACTCTTAAATTCCTCCCTAGATGGCGCCACTACCTTAAGTTTTGAAGAAAACTATCTTACTAAACTGTATAGCCAATGAAATCACGTGACACATTTCAACCAATGAGAAGAGAGTATTTGGTGATGTGTCTAAAACTGACCAATCGCAAGCAAGTATTTTGCCGATATCTAACATAAAGCAAGTCATGACGTCATTCCCACTGTGATGTCACTAGTAAAAATACCTATAACTCTATGTTATTCGTTTAGAAGCAGCCCTAGAACAACTCAACTCAGCCTTAAAGGTAAATCGAAACTAAAAAGTGTTGCCACCGCTCAAAACTTTGATATAAAACACATTATGACGTCATTCCCACTGTGACGTCATACACAAACATCTTATAACGAAACCAAAACTAAAACAGCAGCAGGAGGGAAACAACTCAACTCCGGTCACGCGACTTCCAGTGACGTCATATCCGATGATGTCACTTCCTGTGACGTCATATCCGGTCACACCCCCATACCATACCATTGCACATTGCGCCATGGCTCAGGATGCCCACTTTCTAACTACTAAGGTGGTTTTCATCAGGAATAAACACAGGAATAACTTAACTGAATATCGCTTGGACAATTTATTAAAATGTACTGTAATAAATACTCCGAAAGAACATCAATCATAAAATAAACTGAACGATTTCGACCAATATCGTCGCATAATTTTATATTAACTGAAACTTAATAATCTGGAAGTACAGTTTAAATACTTTTGTTAAAAGTTAGGACAAGACGCATTGCCATGTTGAAACAAAAGATTCACTTAATTTTTATACTTGGATTTACTACTAATAAAAAATTATCATTTTTTAATTATTTGGAAAAAAAAAGGGCAAATATTAATAGTAGTTTAAAAAAAAAATGTATACATATATATATTTGTTTTCAGTTTTATAATAATAAACGATACATATATTGGTGTATCAGGCCCTCGAAAAGCTCCATCATAAGTCATATTGACCGCCTCTAAAAGTGAGTGGCGAACGCTGACATAAACAATGGGGATGAAAATCTTACAGGAATACTCATAAACCTCAATCACAAATGTTACAGAACTGTGCTAGATACCAAATTAAAGGTTACGGCAAGGTAATTAAATTTAAAAAAAATTCTCTGAATGAACATGCTTAAAAATCTGTACCGAAGAAGTGTACAATATCTCTTTCAAGTTATATTTTAGGCATAAAATAATGCTTTTTTTTTATTATAAAAAGCGAAATTGGATTTGGTCGGTATGTTTTAGATTTAATTTTAATTAGCAAGTAATATACAGGGGCTATACCAGGGGCGGATTTAGAGGTCAATCAAGGGGGGTGCGATTATGAACGGGAGTGTTTACAGTGGCGGTGATAGTTTGTCAACTTGGGGAAGAGGGGGGGGGGAGGGGTATCATCAATTAGTATGATACTATCAGGGTTCAATGAAAAATAAAAATTAGAGGGTTTGACAATCCTCTTTTGCACCCCATGTAACAAATTACCCCGAAAATGTAATAAAAAATTAAATTTTAAATATTTAGTATTTTTTATTAAACAAAAAATATTTAAGAGCACAAAATAATATCTCATGCAGATTAGGTGAAGTGTAAAAAGCTCAGCAACCATGAAAATTCAACTTTTTTGTACAAGTTAATTTACCAATACATTCAACATCATAAATCAATTGATGCAGAAAAAGGCGATAGATCTTTTAACAACTTTAGACAACATTGCAGGTACGTAACACTCTATATTCATAAGGTTTTAATAATTTCCAAAGTTAAACAATTCTTTTCAACTCTGTTTGACATCACATTAGTAAATTAAAATATAAGTTACATAAACTTGAGACTACACACTATAATATTGGTCACTGCATTCAAATTTGATATGGTATTATTTACTGTTTCCAAATTTTCCTTCATTTAAATGAAAATGGAGAGTTTGGCGATATTTTTGGCAATAATTTTTACGTGGGACAAGAAAAATAGTAATAATAATAAAAAAAAAAACGCATAACCGACGAAATTGGTGATGATATTCAATAGACATTACACTGTCCTTTTTTGAACGAAAAGCAGAAAGATATCAATAGTTGATGGGCGATGCACAAGGGCAGAGAGCTCTGCGTTAAAGACACACATTTTTCAACTTCTTACGCTTTTGTCAGATTTTTACGGGAAATTCGGAGGTGGGGGCGATTAAAACACCTTAAGAGGCATTAGATTCATGATTTCACCCTTATGTGAATGCTCAAACCTAATCGCAGGTCCCATGGCTACCACTAATCCTCACACCAAATTTGAATATCGTACGTCAATTCGTTTAGGAGCTATGCTGACCATGTACGCATAGACATTTTATCTAGACCACTTTATTGATATAAGTTGATATTGATAAGCCTTTATTGATAAGCCATATAAGCCCTTTTCATCTTAAAGTTTTATATTTTCCTTTAGTTGCAAAAATTCTCTAAAAAGACGGATTTTTATTGTACCCAACCTGTACTTTAATATAAATTTTGAGATTGGTTTAACATAACTGTATATTTTCTCTTATAAATATGATTTAAAAAGAACTTAAATTAGGAAAATGTACTCAAAGCCCATCTTAAACCGTCAACACACAAATCACCATAATAAAAAAATTAAAAAAAAGCAGCAGGTTTTTCAAACAATAAACTTAACATTATCTGAAAATTAGTTTGTTTTAACTCTCTGCGTTTTATTCAAATAAAATTCCAAACTAAATTAGTTACAGTAGGTGAAATTGTAATAATAATAATTTTCATCTAACCATAGGACCTGCTTTTTCATCACAAGTAGCATCTCTAATCGGTTACATATTGTGTCTCATATTAGATATATTAGTAGTCATATTACCATCAATTTTGAGTCACAAACACAAAAACACATTTAAAATTAAAAAAAAAAAAAAAAAAAAAAAGAACATTTAAAAAGATTTTAACATTAAATGATTTAAATTATTTGTAAGTCATCGGTATTGTTCCTAATATTTCAGTAATTTATACTTAAATAATCAACTCGCACAAAACAATTTTGGCTTTTATTTAACAGAGCAAATAAAAACTGTAAAAAGCTGCGAATGCGCAATATTTACAAATTTGCAATCTAAGCTGACCAGTTTTGAAATTACAATATGTTAAATTACTTGATATTCTAGTAGCAATAAATGTCGCTGTACCGGATATTTCCAGATATTGCACCGGAACAACGTTAAATTCTGATTAGTTTGTTTATCAAGCAGAGAACATCTACCAGATGGTCTTTCAAGGGAAAAATGGACTTCATCTTAAATAAGAGAAACCTCAGAAAACTATCAGGAAGTAGCTCAACAATCGACGCGAGATTACTAGTCAAAATTTGTAAAGTGTTTACTCAATTTGAAAACAGACTACAGAGAGCCAAATATTGCTCGATCCGGTGAATTTTCGCGAGGTGTGAGATTGGAGCATATAGCAATATTTAAAAACGTGTTTGGCTATGATCCTGAATATTTTGAAAAGAAGTTAAAAGGTAATATGGAACTCACTTTATACTGTTAAGGATAAATTAAATTTTATAATTTACGAAAGCAATTTTGTTTGACATTATCAAAGGGCTTTTATGATTTTGCATATGAAAGGGTGCAGATACAAGGGGTTAATCCAGTAAAACCAGTTTATTTTTACAAGAATTACATATTTTATTATAAACTATTCATATACTGGTGGTATTGAATTGAGAGTTACGTTGATAATTGCATAAAATGCCAAATATGAGTGTATAGTATAAATCACTACTTCTGATTATTCTGTAAAAAATGAAATATTCAAACATATTTAGAAAAAAAAAGCAAACGTCTAAACTGAAACAAATTGTTAATGAAATATTGCATTTTGTAAAATAAATAGTAACATTTAAAAAATCTTATCATGCTTATATATTACTGTCAATTATCTTGCACTGCCATACCAATTGAAGAAACAAAGTCTTGACATCACAAGCACACTCCAACTCAAGCAAAAATGACCATTCCATTCACTTGTCACTTCCACCCAGAGTAGAGGCATTTTAGTAATTTGCAACTCACAATGGTGCAATGTCACGTGCATGGGAGGGGACAGTATGCCCCACAAGTTTTATTGCTTTGTGTCCTTAGTTTCAAATTCAAGGTCAAGAAAGAAGGGGTCGTTTTTGTTGATCTTCTGGAGAGAACGAAGGGAAACTTTTCTTGGTCCTAATTTAGCGATAGCTTCTTCATCGGAACTTCTTACAACCTCTGTAGAATTGCAGTAATGCTATTGTACTGATTTGATCAAAGTTTTTTTTTAATAAGGAATTAGGCATTTTATTTTCCAATTATAATTAAAGGTTCTTGTTTTTTTTTTGTTTTTTTTAATATTTTTAGTGCATGATTTTTTGTACGTTTAGGGGGTGCGATGGCACCCCGATATTAAACCTGTATAATTAATTGCCCTCTGATCAAGAAGACAAGAAGTATACCTGCAGAATGCTAATTGGAATAAAAAACTTGCCAGTTATTGGTCCCATCTCCTACTCACAAATGAGAAAATCGTGCTGAAATTGAGAAATTTTTTAATGGTATTGTGAGAAATTTTTTAATTTGAGAATCACACAAGGGATAAAGATTCGTTGACCGGTACATTGCATGTCATCACAATCGCGATCTACTCGTCCCCTCTCAAGCCTATTCCTTCTACGGATTGTGAAATAAGGAGCTCGGTTAGGTGGCTTAAGAATCTGTATTAATGAAACATGAAAAATGTCGGAAAAAGCTTAATTTTGTTTATCCCCTCTAAATCCATCGATATTGATATTAAATAAAAAATAGATCTTACAAATATTAAAGAAATGTAATTTTTTTTTTTTTTTTTGAATTTGGAGGAAACGGCCATTCAAAAATTATTTTGACGAGATACATCATGGGGGGTGCGGTCGCACCCCCCGCACCCCCCCTAAATCCGCGCCTGGGCTATACTGCAGTCATTAGCAAAGAGTCCAAAATCTCAAAAAATTCAATTGCATATTTTGAAGTCAATTGCATACTTTTTTGTTCGTCCTTTGAAATTACATTTTTTTTTAATTGTTGTATAGGTTTGTATGACCTAAAAACCTGAGCCATTCAATAAAATAAAAATATTATTTTCTATGGATTAATCGGAAAGTGTCAAAATATTTGCAATTAAATTGTTTTGGTTGGTTGGTTGTTTTCAGATTATCTGGCGCCGTCAGCAACACGAGGGCTATAATGCGCCGAAACATTCGTCATTAGACAAGCCAACATACATTTACAAACACCCATGCCTAACACGGGACTCGAACCCGCAACCTCGCGGTTTAGAAGCTAGCACGCTAACCACCTATACCGTTAAATTGTTTTGGATTCACGGCTTTTTAACTTATGACGGCAGCATACTTCTCCGAATGTATGTTCCAAATACGTTTCAAAGGGAAATGCCTTTTCGAAAGGAAGCTAATCCACATTTGTGTCTCGAACTGAGGAAAACAAGAAAAACTTTCACCAGGCAACCCAATAATTGGCAGTGACTATCTGACGTAATCGAAACAATTTCAACTCCTTTTTGTAAACAAAGAACCGTTCCGGCGGTGAGTCGCTCACTAACGCTTCGATTTTGGTAGAATTTTATGTTAAATAATTAGGTTTAAATTGTAAAAACTTAAACTTATAGAGTTAAATTTAAAATCAGGATGACCTGAAATTATAAACGTATAAATGACTTATTGATAGACAGCGAGCAGGGGACGATTCCATTCAGGAGGTGAAAATATCCTCATGAGGCTCTTTAATAAATCAATTTTTTTTTTTCCTCTTTCCATTATGTGTTTGGAGTAATAATGTGGAGGAGGGGGGGGGGGGGGGGGAGAAGGATCGGACGCTTGGGCAGTCGTAAAATTTCCTTAGAATAGGCCTTGCTTTAGCCGCCAAGTGTGAAACAACATCTGCACCAGTGAATGAATTCAAAGAAGAAATAAAGATAGAGCTAGCCTCAATGGTGGAATCAATCATAATAGAAACTACCTCAAACGTTCTGCAATCCGTGAAAGAAGAAGTATTCAATGCAGTAAGAAAGGAAGTTGATGAAAAGTTTGAGGAGTTTAACGGAAAAGTTTCCTCCGTGCAAGAAAAAGTTTCCACCTTAAAGGAAGAGCAAGACAAATTCATTGACGTTGTAGAAGAAAGGCTGCGAAAAATGGAAACGCGTGAAGCTGTGGCCATAGCGTCACCTAATTGGGATAACGCTTCCACAGTGGCGGCTGGTGCAGGGGGGCCTGGGCCCCCTCACTTTTTTGGACCCTGGCCCCACTTACATATATGCTTGTTAATATTGTTTTGTTGTGGGATTTTTTTTGATATTTGAAAAAAAAAAAGAAGCTTAAAACTTATTTATTCTGTCATTAGACATTAACTATTGTAAAGGGAGCAGGGAGCTCTTGCAACAAACTCGAAAAAATGTTAATCAATCACAATCATTACTGCAAAAAGCGACCCTTCTCTTAAAGATGCCAGTTTTCTTGGGGACAAAATGACCCCTTCTTCGGAAGACCTTGAATTTGAAACCGATAGGGCATATAAGCTTGCGACTTTCACGTGACATCCTGTTTTGCCAAAGCATAAATACAAAAT
The DNA here is from genome assembly GCA_963978545.1 of Linyphia triangularis. Classification (NCBI taxonomy): domain Eukaryota; kingdom Metazoa; phylum Arthropoda; class Arachnida; order Araneae; family Linyphiidae; genus Linyphia; species Linyphia triangularis. The sequence goes on along the minus strand of OZ021723.1, from coordinate 60,434,542 downwards.
TTCTAAAACACCCTTGATCGCTCGGCTCTGGGGTGTACTTCTCTGTAAAGGAATGGCCATTTTTTGTAGAGACGGCGATTGCACGTTGGTTCTCTAGTATGACTGTGCGAAAAAAGTGGCTACAATAAATATCCATTGCATTCATTTTCGCTCTTTGTTTTTCAAAATGTAAGAGTAAGATTTTCTCTGCAAATTGTTTTTATTTAGATATTTACTTTTTCCTGAAAAATGTTTGAGTATTTAAATGTCCATATGATCGGAAGAAGTGATTTGTCTCACATTAATATTTGATATCCTATTAAATTACTAGCTGCGTGGCCCGTCGTTGACGGATAAACTCAGTTTTTGGTACTAAATAAAAGTAATATAAAAGTTTATCACCCCATTGTAAATTCATTCTTTGTTCGTTTAGTTCGGCATGTCTAAGCCGATCGGCTTCTAAACGAACGGCACGCCTCTCTGATGTTTCTCTACTCCTTACAGACTCCTGGCGTCGCCGTTGCGACGCTAATCTGTCCTCTGGGGAAATGTCCGGCTGCCGCGAAGTCGAAGCTTCTTAGTAGTTAGAAAATGACAGTCCTGAGCCAGGGCGCAATGGTATGGTATGGGGGCGTGGTTATGACGTCACCGGAAGGGGGCGTGACCGGATATGACGTCACAGGAAGTGACATCACCGGATATGACGTCGCCGGAAATCACGTGACCGGAAGTGGAGTGGAGTTGTTTCCTTCCTGCTGCTGTTTTAGTTTCGGTTTCATTATAAGCTGTTTGTGTATGACGACACAGTGTGAATGACGTCATAATGTGTTTTATATCAAAGTTTTGAGCGGTGGCAACACTTTTTTAGTTTCGATTTATCTAGCAGACGGGGTTGAGTTGTTCTAGGACTGCTTCTTAGTGAATAAGTTAGAGTGATAGGCTTTTATTGCGTGACGTCACAGTAGATATGACGTCATAATGTGTTTTATGTTAGAGATCGGAAAAATACTTGCTTGCGATTGGTCGGTTTTTAGACACATCACCAAATACTCTCTTCTCATTGGTTGAAATGTGTCACGTGATTTCATTGGCTATACAGTTTATGGTGCTTTGAAAGATTATTTGAAATTGTAAATAAAAATTATTCAATGGAAATATGTGTGTGTGATTTTCTTATGTGAAATAATAATAAAAAAAAAATGTTAAAGCAATATCACTTTATTGAATCATAAATTTTCCCACTTTTTAGGTGGTTTTACATTTCGTCTCAACTTTGTTTGGACAATTTTTACAGGTGACTTTAGCAACTTCTTATTTCCGATAAACTGCTTCGGAACATTTAAATCTTTCAAAACAGTATTAAATAAACTTTTCCGTGATACATTACTTTTGGTACTGTACATATAATCGAAAAAGTCGACAATGTTAGAGTTTGGTATTTTTTCTCCGTGAATAGAGATTTGACCCTTGGAATTCCATGATAAGATATCAGGTTGATTCTTGATGAGAGCAAGTGTATTTTCAGCTTTTCTTCGCATGGGTTTAGAAAGTGATGCTAATATAAGTTCTTGATAATTATCATCTTTTTGAAGTTTCTTTATTTCTTCTACTTTCACAGATTCTTCAACTTTCCTCTTATCTTCTATTTTCTCCACTTCTTCTTTCTTCTTCTCTTCAGCTATCTTACTACTTTGTTCATTCGGACGTGAATTATTAAATTCTTGCAGATTTAAACTTTTCTTCAACAGTTCATGATAGAGGACCAATTTTTCATGATCAGGTAAGTCACTATGTAAAATTTGTATCATTGCCTTATCAAGCTCACTAAGCCTTTTATTGGAAACAGTATGTTTTGTCACCAATTCTTCGGGTATAAGAGCAAACTTCTTAATTTGAGCCATGAAATAATGTAGTTAAAACACTCAAGGCTGTAGGAATAAGTATGTTGAGGAAACCTCCTTTCTGTAAAATGACTTGACGTTTTTTCGGTAAAGACACTTTACGATTACTTAAATGACGCAATATCTTCTTATGTTTAGAGAGCGTTTTCTTCTGTCGTGCAGTCAATGGGATATTTCCATTCAATGTGTTAATGCAACATTCGCATATGGCTTTTATACAGTTCTTATTGAGTTTACTTAATAAAGTTTTTCGTAACCTTAAAGGACAAATTTGCAACAGTCGTAATTGATTGAGTTGCTCCTTCTTAAGCGTCATCTTGCTAAATGATACTTATCTTCAAAGTCATTCACTTTTATATCATTTAAATTGATACACGATCTGTCTTTCAGTAGGTAAAATTTTGGTACGTAATCGTAACTCTTCTGGTGTTTCGGCACGTAAATCTATAAATAAATAGGAATAGGGGTTTTTCGTTGCATCTTCAAAGACTTCTTGAAATAACTTGACATGTCGAGGAAATAATTGTCTTCCTAGATGTGAAATTTGACTCACGTCTCGTCTATTTTTACACATTACTAAATAGTGTGCATTCAATGTAATGTCACGCATTTCTTTCCTTTTGTAGAAAAAATTTTGTGTTATGAAGATAACACTCAGGTTTAAATGATGACTACCTTTTGTAAAAAGATCAGTTAAATGACTGTTAGCATTTGACATTAAATCATCAATTACGAAGAGTGTATTCTCGCCCAAAAATTCTTTAAATGTCGTAGGTAGACCTTCTACAAATGTCACATTATCAATTTCATCATATAAGGGTTGATGTATTCCATAAAACCAAACAATCTTATCGGGAACAATTGAAAACATCCCCTGTTTTTCACTTATCAAATCCCGCACAAAATAACTTTTACCGCATCCTGTTGGACCGGCGATTACCATCGTAAAAGGATGTTGCAACTTTGGAAATTCCATGTTGAATGAGAGACGAGACATAGTGCTACTGTTTAAATACTTTCTTTATTGATAAAATGGTGCTACAATTCTAAAGTGCTTGATTACAAAGTGATGCACTTTGATATCATTACATATTTGATTGGGTACAAAAGACAAGAGAATATCGTTCATAGAACGTCCATTACATTTAGAATATAAATAAAAAATACAATATTGTCCACACACGGAACTCGCATTCGATTGAAGTATCATAGGATTAAACTCTACATGTCGATAACGCTTTACATAACTTGATATTCCTCCGGGAAAATAAGACGGTGGGTTTCCGAACGAATCAAAGAAGCATATTTCTGTAGGTGATTCTATATAAAAAGCCACCCAATGGGTACCTTCTTGATTGGACTTGTCAGTGTTGGCAATAAAACAGGCTGGAAAGTTTCGAACATATGTTGGTAATCGATCACTTGAGAAAACACCCAAGAATATATTCTTGGTTTTTGCATTTCCAGAAAGAATTCTGGTTATTTGTAGGGTATCCATTAATTCGGAAAGTCGCACACCACGTGACGTGATTTGGATATTTCAATCACGTTTTGAAACTCTGCATAAATGAGCACTGATAAAGTTTCCGTAATAGCCTCGGAAAATTTAATTTCCACACGTAAATTTCCTTGGTGTTGCAGATTAAAATGTTCTCCGTCGCAAAGATCAGGACTTAGATCAAATGCGTAAAGTACATGACCTCTGGCATATTCTTCTTGAGATAAGTAAATTCCCTTATCACGATTAAATCCGGAAAATAAGCTATGATAAGCCCGAACGTAGTTGTTGGAATCAAAATTAAGCTCTAAAGGCTTGCAGGGAACCGGTTGTCCATCTACATAAATAGATACAAAGTTTGCACTATGGTGAGAAAAGAGAAATGGGTTCTTTGAATATTGCCCATTCATTGCAGCATTTCCTAAACAGGTGAGAATGACACGTTTTGGCATGAGTCCAAGAAACACATTATCTTGTAAAAAGGACCAACTCCCTTTGGCAATGCTATAAGTTTTGCAAATCACACGATCAATTGGATATTTGCACGATGTCTTCTCCAAAGCCTTAGCATGCCCAATAGCAACGGCAGGGTTAACCTTCACTTTTCTTATAAATATAGAAGCATGCTCTAGAACTATCTTATAATCCCCATCCACTTTGGTTGAAATTAAGCAAAATGAGGATTTGCTGCGTATCATTTTAATTTTGATATCTACCAAGTTAATCATTAGACGATTTTGTTGAAAAATGTCACAGTGGAGTTGACCAATCATTTCTACGGTCTGGCTGTCTTTGATAAGATTGCAACGCGTCTTCAATCCAGCATCAGCTTTCTCATCTATGGGGTCTATGATATCAGGTTGCGTATCTTTGTAGAATCCTTCACAGGTCAGCAAACTTTTCTTGGCATCTTCCCCATAATTTAACAATGTCTCTATATAGGCTCTAAAAGGATAAGTGTTGCTTGCAGAAGAAATATTTCTCTCGTTTAAACTAACGTCTACTTGACTGAAAAGCGAATGTAGGAAAAGGTTGACGGGAGCAACTGGTTCCTTTTCTGGTAGTTTAGTTCCATCTGCTTTCATCACTTTCACTTTCACGTGTAGATAGGAAGCAGCTAAGTCCACATATTCTTCACTACTTCCTGATATTGAAAATTCAATCGGTCCACCATCTCGTACACTTGAAAGGGGATGAAATTCGACAAATTGTCCTTTTTCGATAACGGTCTGGGTTGGGGGAATTGAAAATAAATCTAATTCCGACTTGACGCAAGGAGCAGAGTCTTTGTAGATGAAGGAAGCCATTAGGAGAAAATATCATGCGATGTGCACTTCTTCTTGGCTGAACGTGGAATGATGGTTTTTTTCTTCTGCATACGCTTTTTATGTCTTTTTCCACTACCAATCATAGTCTTGACTTTGGTGGCGGCTTTATCTGTTAACACATTTCCAGCTTCTTTGAGCCTTCGTTTGGCGGCCATTTTAAAATCTTGACCTTGAGAAACATCATTCATCAGGTTGACACCGCTGTGAAACATTTGTTTCCCAATAGCTTTAGCACCTGATTTCAGTAGCGGAGCTGCGGCACGAAAAAATGATCTGAATAGACCTCCTAATCCATATCCTCTCTGATAAGAACTTCCTTGATAATAATTCAAGCCTTTTCCCGTCTGCTGCACATAATAATCTTCGAAAGATTTTTGACAACACTGGTAAGGGACATACATTATGAGAGAGACTTCTGACGAAAGTGTAACTTCACGTATGAGCGCCCACGTTCAAATGGCGTTAAACATCCCGAGTGCGTCCTTATAACGATTTCCAAAGTCTCAATAATTTTCCGGTTTACAGGTAAGTAGTGCGGTCTATCATACTGTTCGCTAATCATCTCACCATCTTGTCCTCTCACTCTAACCACTCGAAGGAGAGGTGCTAAGACATCTCCCACAATTTGTGGTTCCACTATATCCGTATAAATCATCAATACGCGATAATGTGCAGAGGGGTCGGCTACGAATGGACCCACAACAGTTGCTTCTATACTTGCGTCAAACGAAGTTATTTCCATAGGTTCAAATCCAAGCATTTCAGCAAGTCCTTGATATAATATGAGTTTCGCATTATTTTTCACAGTTATCTGAACACGCTTAGTTACCGCATTATAACTTGTGACAATTTTATCATCATGTTCTTTCACATAAATAGCCTTTAAAATATCAGGAACTGTCTCATAACAACCCGGAGGTAATCTTCTTCCTACCTCTAACTTTCCACTCGTCTCGAATCCAATTAAATTATTTTGATGATTCACATTATACCAAGTATGCGGATATAAAAACTCTACCGTTCCAACTTCCCATTCTCCTTTCAGTTCAATTGGTATGGGTAAGCGAGTAATAAAATGGGAAATTTTATTTTCAGGAAAATAGGACATGGAACTATCCGAGATGAGTGTTATGTAGAAACTCATGATAGCAAATGAGTCTTGCAACATGTGCTAGTAGTATTTATAGGGCTAGTAAGTTTGAAGTGGGGATCCATTGATTAAACTTGTCGGGGTATCCTCGATATTTCACAAAATATTCCATTTTCTTTTTACGCATGCGTTTTCTTAGAACTTCTTCAACAGGAAATTCGTCTTTCATTGTTACTTTTTGTAACTCTTGTGCGTAAAACGTTCCTTGTATAGGCTCTCCTAATAAATCATTCACTCTATACACTGCAGGTTGTCTCTTGACACACTATGCTATGACAAACAATTCTTCCGTCCAATTCGTTTCATACCCCTTTTCAAAGGTTAATTTCTTCTTTGAAATGCGAACTACATCATCTACATTAAATACGCATTTGGGTTTAGGTAAATTCTCCATATCTCCATAGAGAGTGAACCAAACATCTTGTTCATTTTCGGCATTCACCTCCACGGGAGCTTTTTTTATACTTGAATGGTAAGTATGATTATAACTTTTCACTAAATCTTGTAATACGTCAATGTATCTATGCGTATTTTTAGCAGTAAAGTACTTCCACATTTTAGTTTTAATACTTCTATTCCAACGCTCGACTATGTTTGCTTTCGACAAATTATATGTCGTGAAAAATCTAATCCCCTTCTTTTTTAACAAGGTCTGAAATAGATTATTCTTAAATTCCGTTCCCTGATCAGTCTGAAGTGATTTCGGAGTTCGCTGATCGAATATTATTTGAAAAGCTTCAACAATATCTATACCTCTCTTTCGTTTCAGAGGAATTAGCCATCCAAACTTTGATAGCACATCAATACAACTCAAAATAAAGCGATAACCATCATTAAACTTTTGAAGACTTGACATATCCACCAAATCCGCTTGCCATTGCTGATCAATGTTATAAACAATCACCCGATTCGTAGGAAATTTATGACGAATGGACTTGTGTAGAGTGTACGCATCCACCCCCTTTAGCCATTTCTGTATTGTTTTCTTGGGAATCTTTCTTCCTGAGGCACGGTATAATGCATCGATACCACCGAAACTTGCTACATGACCCGGGTCTTGATACGTCGCATTCATTACAGCAAGAAATTTTATTAACTCTTATCTGTATCCTAAGTCTTAACATTTTCACATTGAAATAGATAAGTTTCCAGTTTCATTGAGACGAAGCGTAAAATCGATAGCTAATCGATCACTACTACTTAAAAAATAAATAAATAATAATGCAACACATAAACAAATACACAAGTATGCAGTATTCACAACCTCACTCGATAGAACCATACTTGCAACTAACACATTCAACTATAAACTTTACCTTATAAAGAACAAAACTTGATAAAATTAATATCCTTAAGATCATACCAATACCTTAAAATTCCTTGAAATTCCGTTTAAATGCAAAATTCCCACTATATCCCCTCTGTGACGTAACATAAATATTTTTCAAGCAAGAACGCTATCTTCAATTCCCACCACGTGGTAATTTTTCTGCAAGTTTTAAAATTAGTTTAAATTATATTTTATAATTATTCATCAACTATTACTTAAATCTTTCCATTTCAACAAGTATCAACGTTAAAAACCCACGTGATAATTTTTCTATAAATAAATATTCATTTAATAAATAAGCGCCAATACCTTATCTGTTTAAATGCTAGATTCCAGCCATATCATCATTATGACGTCATGTGTTAAAAGCCAATGAGTTTATATTTTGCAATCGTTATCAACAACTCAACTCGCAAACGCGTTGAAGCGTGTTGAAACATGCCTAGTCTCGCTCCCCACCCGCTCTGATCGGTTAGAACCAAGCAGCGTCCTCTACCGTGAAATCTGATTGGTCGGTGAAGTCACGTGATCACCCCCCATATATATACGCTACCGGTTGCCGTCTCTCCATTTCTACTTAGATTCCTGAGTGCGAAAGACGTTTATCGTGTTTGCATAGTATTTGCTTATCGTGCTTGCTGCTATTATAGCTTTTTGCTGATTTCATCTGAATTATTCGGTAAGTGAATTTTTATTATTTGTGAAATGTTAGTATCTTTTAAGTATTATGTGTATTCAAATGTTTTAAGTAACATGTATATTTAAATGTTAAATTATTTTACTATATGTATTAGGATAAAGAATCGCGTTCATTCAAATATTTTTCTGTATTACATGTTAAAGGTTTAAGTTATCCGTTCAGTAAATTTAAGATGTATGTATATTATTTAATATTAGCAGACAAATTATTTTAACTGAAGTTATTTATCGTGTGTTAAATTTATATATTGAAATGGGCTATCGAATGCATTTGCTAGATTAAGTGCCGCGTGCATTGTTAGGCTTAAGTACCGCGTGCATTTGTTAGGCTTAACAATCGCATCATGTTAAAGTAGTCGATTCAAGTATTACATAAAAATTATTTTCAACTTGTATTGAAAATGTATGTTTTTTTCTTTCTTTCGATATATATATATATATATATATATATATATATATATATATATATATATATATATATATTCAATTTCAGTTATTTATAATGTCATCATCACGTTCTCCTTCTCCAATGGATGTCGTTGTCTCTAGTCCTAATGACCAAGTAAGTGTTCTTTTAGTAATATATTTTTAAATTATGTTTGAATGTTTATAGATTGTATTTATCTTAAACTTTTAAAATTACTTACTATGTATCTTAAAGAATATTCTTTAAATAAGATTAAACTTGTTGCTTTTAAGTAGATGAATTTATTGAAATGAATGTTTAATGTCTAAGATAAATTTTAAACTGTGTTATTTAACGTTGCATAATTGATTTGTTCACTTAAAACTTTCTCAATTATATTTGAAATTCATGTCAATAATGTATTCTTTAAAACTTTTTCTAAATGTCATTCATTAGTATAAGATTCACGCCAAAATTTGTATTACTTTTGTACTTGGTATTTTTTTTCTAAATGTCATTCACTTGAATATTAGTATAAGATTCACGCCAAAATTTTTATTGTTTTTGTACTTAGTAATTTTCAATGTTGTAACTATTCAAAGTCGCCCCAAATTCACGCCAATTTTTTTTTATTGCTTTTATACTTAGTAATTGTCAATGCTGTAACTATTCAAAGTCACCCCAAATTCACGCCCGATTTTTCTCTGACGTAAAAAACTTAGAATAATTTCTCAATATCTTACTTTAGGAGGTTGTTGTTGAATCTACTGCTGCTGGACCTTCTAATGCTGCATCCACCTCACAAGACTTGCATGTAAGTATTATTTTTATCATTTAAGTGAAAGAATAATAACTTGAAACATATTACTCAAAATTTCTATTTTCAACAGGTCTGTACTATCTGTCAGAAGGGTTTCGTACAGAAATTTACTCTTACCCGGCACATGAAAATCCATCAGAAAACTGTAAGTATTACATTCAAAGGATAAACTACTGTTAAGAATATGTTAAAATAGCTTATTTAAATGTTAAATAATTTTTTCAGGTACCTATTGCTGGATCCTCACCACATGCTACATCCTCAATTGCTGGATCTTACAATGTTAGGAATTCCATTGTTGAACCTTATGTAAGTAGTAGTTTTTTAAATTATGTTTCGCAGAGAAAGTTTTTAGATACTTTGATTTAAAATAAAGTATGTTTCACAGATAACGATAGTTTATAGAAATAAAGTATTTTTAATAAAAATGTTTTCAGATATTTTGCAAATTAAGTAATTTTTGGAGAATACATATTTTTGTAAAATATTTCTACTATTACTGTGAAATAATTTCTGTAAACTTATCAAAGTTTTATTGTCAACAGGTGTGTACCCTCTGCAACAAGACATTCACAGAGAAGTACAACCTTACAAAACATCTGAAAGTCCATACTGACAAGAAAGACTTTGTGTGCGGAACGTGTCAAAAATCCTTCAATCGAAATTCCGATCTGACAAGACACATGAAGACCCATCAATCTGCTACCCCACATGCCTGTCCTGACTGCGGGAAGAGTTTCGGCCGTAAGGATCATCTTCAACAACATCTTCTCACCCACCTTCGAGTTGCTCAAGTAGGAGGAATTCAAACTGCACCCTCTGTGCCCAGAAGGAGGAGAGTTGAGGTGAAGACGTCAGATGTCTTTGCCACTCGCCATTTATTCCCGAGTGAAGAGGCAGTTGGAGACCTGCTTCTCTTCATTAGGGAAAGTCATCCTCAAGTTCAGGATGTGCTGCAGGAGGAGTTGGGAGAGAAGAGGGCTATCAAGTGGTATGCTGTGTCTAAAATCCGGTTCGTTCGCAAGAGTGATGAGGGAGACGAGGAATATGCCACACCCTATTTCCGGAGCAAGGTGCAGATGGAGCTGGATGACAGCGTCCTCCCTGAACACATCGACCAAGCCTTCGCCAAAATCAAGTCCTCCTTCGATGAATTCATCGAGCGGGGATCAGGATGGGTCCTCGATGAAATTATTCATTTGGAGGTGAAGACTGCCACATACCAACCTCTAGCCCCTGCCAGCCACTTCAAGTTGCCCAACAAGTTGGCAGCAAAGAAGGCCGTCCTCAACATCCAGAACGAAGACACTAAATGTTTCATCTGGTCTGTCCTGGCTGCCCTCCATCCTGTTGCTCATACAGATCATCCCTACAGAGTTTCTCACTATCTGGAATTCGAGCAGGAGCTCAAAATGGGAAATGTAAGCTGTCCCGTCCAACCCTGCAAAGTTCGTTTTGTGGAGGCACTGAACAACCTTCGCATTAACGTCTACGGCTATGAAGATGACGAGATATTACCCCTATACATCTCTAAGAGGGAGGATCCTGAGGTTATCAACCTCCTCTACATCATAGAAGGAGAGAGGCAGCATTACTGCCTAATTAAGAGTATGTCCAGGCTTCTCACCAACCTCACTAAGCATGATGGAAAGTGTTTCTATTGTTATAGCTGTCTGCATCGTTTTGCCAAGGAGGAGACTCTCAAAGCACATGTCCCGTACTGTAACGAGCACTCACCCCAACGCATCAAGATGCCGACTCCAAAGGACTGTGTGCTGAAATTTAGTCAGTACAAGTTCACCCAGAAAGTCCCGTATATCATATACGCGGACTTTGAGGCCTTGGTGGAGAAGTTGGATGACACCATCCCCTCCAGCACTATGAAGATAGCTACCCACGTCCCTTGTGGATATGCGTACGTTATAGTAGGTCCAGATAGTAAGCCGACCAAACCCATCTCTGTCTACAGGGGAGAAGATGCAGTGGACCACTTCATCAGTAGTATCATTGCAGAGAAGGACGAGCTGGCGGTGAAGCTGACCACCATTGTCCCGATGAAATTCACTCCCCAAGACCAGCATGTTATTAATGCTACAACGCACTGTGGCCTCTGCAAGGGCCGACTAGGAACTGATCGGGTGAACGACCACGATCACTTGACCGGTCAGTTCCGCCAAGTGCTCCACAATGAATGCAACCTTGCCTTCAGGTTGCGGAAAATGATTCCCTGCGTCTTCCACAACCTGAAGAATTATGATGCGCATTTGATCATGCAGGGGCTAGGGAAAGTGGATGACCATGACATTGGAGTCATCCCTACAACGATGGAGAAATACATCTCCTTCTCCATCAATAAGAAACTTGACAAGATCCCGGTGACTCTCCAGTTTATTGACAGTCTCCAGTTTCTGAACGCATCACTTCAGAAACTTGTCGATAATCTGGAGAGAGACAAGTTTCACATTTTGAAGAGATCTATCACATCTAACCATGGTACGTAATATAGTCAATGTTAATATTATATAAATGTTCTCTTAACAATATCATTTAATTTTTTTTTTCTCCTTAGATCTCTTGCTGAAGAAGGGAGTGTACCCTTATGAGTATATGGACTCGTTCACTAAATTTCAACAAACATCTCTGCCACCTCAGCAGGCCTTCTATAGCACCCTTACAAACTCCTCCATCACCGATGCAGATTATGGTCATGCTCAAGTTGTTTGGGAAGCTTTCGGCATCAAAGACCTTGGCGAATATCACGACCTGTACGTGAAGACGGATGTGCTCCTCCTCGCAGACGTATTCGAGAATTTCCGCCGCCTAACTCTGGACTTTTACCAGCTAGACGCCGCCCACATGATGACGTCTCCGGGGTTAGCGTGGCAAGCCGCTCTCAAGATGTCAGATGTCGGTTTGGATTTATTCACCGACATCGACATGCACCTCTTCATAGAGAAGGGTATTCGGGGAGGAGTCTCCGTCATCACCCATCGTCATAGCCAGGCAAACCATCCAGGCTGTCCTGAATATAATGCTGCTGAGGAGAAGAAACATATATTGTACCTGGATGCCAATAACCTCTATGGTAAGCATGAATTTACTTTAAAACTGTCATTTTTTTTATTTAGCTTCTATGTTAATATTGAATGATTTAATTGGATTTTTCTTTCAGGTTGGGCCATGTCTCAATACTTACCTGTTGGTGATTTTCAGTGGGTGAACCCTGAAAACATCTCTACTAAAACCATCTTGGACCAAGCAGATGATGCAGATGAGGGCTTCATCCTAGAAGTGGATCTCGACTATCCTGCTGAACTCCACGATCTCCATAACGATTATCCTCTGGCTCCCGAACGCTTCACCATAAAGCCAAATATGCTGTCTCCTACCGCCCTCGAGATTTTGGAAGAAATGCAGATGAAGCCAGCTTCTTCCAGCGAGAAACTCGTTCCGAATCTTCAGTCAAAGAAGAATTATGTTATACACTATCGTAGTCTGAAGCTATACCTTTCCTTGGGACTGAAACTAACTAAAGTCCATAGAATTCTAAAATTCTACCAACAACCTTGGTTGAAGGACTACATAGCATTTAATACGGAGCAGAGAAAACTGGCCAAAACATCGTTTGAAAAAGATTTCTTCAAACTTCTCAACAATGCGGTGTTCGGGAAAACAATGGAAAATCTGAGGAATAGAGTGGATGTTCAGTTGGTGAACAACCCACATAAAGCCAAGAAACTGGTCGCGTCTCCTGTCTTCCATGCCTTCACTGAGTTTGATAATAGCTTGGCAGCAGTACAAAGAAAAGTGAAGAGTCTCACACTTAATAGACCCATTTATGCTGGTTTCACCATCTTAGAACTGAGCAAGGTTTTAATGTATGATTTCCACTATAATGTCATCATGAAGAAGTATGGAAGTAATGCCCGCCTACTATTCACCGACACAGATTCACTCACTTATGGACTCACCACCCCAGATCTGACTGCTGACTTACATCAGTTAAAGGGATTTTTTGACTTTTCTGACTATCCATCAGATCATCCCCTACACGATGTGTCTAACAAGAAGAAGATCGGCTACTTTAAGGATGAACTTAACGGAAAATCTGCTTTGGAGTTTATAGGGCTTCGTTCCAAAATGTATTCCATTTTAAGCGAGTGTGGTGAGAAACAAACGGCCAAGGGAATCGCAAGAGCAGCTCAAAGACAGCTAAAACATCAGACCTATAGAGACTGTCTTCTCAATCGACAACCTTCGTCTGTGGTTCAGCATCGGATCGGTAGTGAAAAACATCACATTTTCTCCATCCAGCAAAGAAAGCGAGCGCTCTCGGCATTTGATGACAAGCGATACCTGTTGGAGGATGGTATAACTAGTTATGCGTATGGTCACTACAAAATTCCTTAAATTTAATTCTTCTAACTTAATTTTTCGCAATTCATTAACTATAGTCATTATTTTTACTAAAATATTACATTAACTTAATTTTTATAAAAACAAAAATTAGTATATTTTCAGGATTTTGTTAGTGACCATTAAATTTAATTTTGGGAAATATTCGTTCCCCAAGTCTTCTTCAAAAAACTGGACACTCTTAAATTTAATTTTTAATGTAACTCTATTCTAGAAATAGTTTGTGTCCAACATTAATCTTTTAGACTAAAACTTTAAAATTGTTAAGAGGTGAAGATATCTTCTTAAAGGATATCATCGGATGGTTGATTAGTGACCTCAAGTTTCAAAGAAATATACGTTCTTTGGAATAAGATTTTTTTTTGTTAGGGTGGAGTGAGGCGGTACCAATTCTTCCTAAAAGAGGTATCGGGCTGGAGGTGGGTCCTCACCTTTAATAAATAATTTTTCAAAATTTATTAATTGTAATTCTAAAGTCTTAACTTATTCAAAATTAGTTAGGGAAGGGGGGTGGGTAGATGATGAGTTACCATGAAGGCAACGTCCGATAGTCGATATTTTAACAATTGCTTGGTAAAATATTGAAATGTCACGTGTAGCTCGGGGTTAGGGTTCTTTAGACCCTTAGCAAATGGCCTTCCTTTTATTAACTTTTCAAATTTAATATTTTTATTTGTGTAACTTTGCTGCAGGTATTTTAACTTGATTAAAGGATATGTAAGTAACTCGCTAGAAAATCAAACAGTCAATCAGGAGTTGACTTTTGGTCACATGTTTAAAACTTATCAGTCACAAGCGAGCATTTAGCTGACCGTCAGAACTCGTTGCCAACACCTGAAAACTAAATTTGGTATATATCCAATGTTATCACCACTTAAAATGTAAATCTTAACATAGAATGACGCCATACCCACTGTGACGTCATTAGTAAAAATATCTATCACTCTAACTTACACATTTATAAGCAGCCCTAGAACAACTCAACTCCGTCTGAAAGGTAAATCGACACTAAAAAGTGTTGCCATCGCTCTAAACTTTGATATAAAACACATTATGACGTCATACCTACTGTGACGTCACGCAATAAAAACCTATCACTCTAACTTATTCGTTTACAAGCAGTCCTAGAACAACTCAACTCCATCTTAAAGGTAAATCGAAACTAAAAAGTGTTGCCACCGCTCAAAATTTTGATATAAAACGCATTATGACGTCATATCTACTGTGACTTCACGCAATAAAAGCCTATCACTCTAACTTATTCACTAAGAAGCAGTCCTAGAACAACTCAACCCCGTCTGCTAGATAAACCGAAACTAAAAAAGTGTTGCCACCGCTCAAAACTTTGATATAAAACACATTATGACGTCATTCACACTGTGACGTCATACACAAACAGCTTATAATGAAACCGAAACTAAAACAGCAGCAGGAAGGAAACAACTCCACTCCACTTCCGGTCACGTGATTTCCGGCGACGTCATATCCGGTGATGTCACTTCCTGTGACGTCATATCCGGTCACGCCCCTTCCGGTGACGTCATAACCACGCCCCCATACCATACCATTGCGCATTGCGCCCTGGCTCAGGACTGTCATTTTCTAACTACTCTTCTTGGTTGTCATTTTGTAATTCGTTCCTCTTTAAACGTTTTTGAAAAACTTTTTTGTCGATTTTGTTTAATGATGGGCGTTTTTTTCTAGGCATTGTGAATGTAGAATATCATTTGCGATTTTCAAAACAAACCAAACGAAGATTGTCATTCAGTTGCCATTCAGGAAATACTAAATTGTGTCTGCTTAAAAACACCAAAAAAAATTATTTCGGAAATTTTGAAACTCAATTAAAATTAAAAATATATCGCCTATTTTAATGTAGAATATCATTTGCGATTTTCAAAACAAACCAAACGAAGATTGTCATTCAGTTGCCATTCAGGAAATACTAAATTGTGTCTGCTTAAAAACACCAAAAAAAATTATTTCGGAAATTTTAAAACTCAATTAAAATTAAAAATATATCGCCTATTTTACTCCTGGTCGTTTAATTAAGCGATATACCAAATTTCATCCTAATCCGTTAGGTAGTTTTTACGTGAAACGGTCCCCAAATCCGTGTGACAGAAAGTCAGTTTTATTTATATAGATTAAAGTAACTTACAATCCGATGCCATCAACGGAAGAATTTCTATACAGAGAATAAAAAATTTTCTTCTCTAAATAAGTGGCTCCACTAGAACTAAGCCATCGTATAATGCTGTGTTAAAGTTAAAAGATAAACGTCACAGTTACAGAATTTTCAACCCCCCCCCCCCTCCCAAATAATATGTAAAATGTAGATAAAGCAAACCTAGTTACTGTTGCCAGAAAAAAATTTCATGAGCATTTCGTAAAGAATCTGAGTCATGAACCTACAATGAACCTTTAAAAAGCAAAATCATACAAGCAATTTGAAATTGTCAAATAAAATTTGTGCATTCTTAAAATTGAAGAAACGATGTTTATTCTTAACTCAGGTAGGATCCAATTCTCAAAATAAATTCTGAATTAAATAAAATATTAAAATTTGAAGCGAGTTCCATGTTTGCTCAACCTCTTTTCAAAATATCAAGAATCATGGTAAAACACCTATTTTTAACTATCACTATGTCAAAACTCATTGACCAGAGGTAATATATTCAATTTACATGTGAAACGTCGTTGAATCGCGCCCCATCGGATGTTTTGCAGGTTGGTTTCAATGTAAGTAGACATCTCAAATTTGAGATGCATATGCAATGCATTTTTCAAGTAATTATTCATCCTCAAATCAAGTAATTGTTAATTTTTTCATGAATTTAAATTAAAACTGTTGAACTGGTCAATATAACAATACCTTTGACTTTGGTTGCAAATTTATAAATATTGCACATTCTAAGTTAATGGCATTTTTCATTAGTTCTACTGTTAAACCAAAATTATTTTGCATGAATTGATTCATGAAATATCATTGACTTGAATATTAGGAGCAATACCGATGTCTTTAAAATGATTTATTTAAATTATTTTAAAACATTATAAAATTATTTATTTAAGTATTTACTCTAAAGTTACGAAAAGTGAAATTGTTGCTGTCGGCATTTTATTTTCTTGTTTTTTTCCCCCTATGATTCATGTAATATTTGATGAAAAATTTTCCCCTGTGATTTCTACAGAATTTTTAACCAAGGTTTTGACTTAATTTATTTTATAACTCTTCCCTAACTCTTTGTTTTCTTTTTCTTAAATACAGAATAGAAATTGAGTGACATCGGTTTTCATACTTTCACTTATTTTTTTGTGATTAGTATTTTAATTTATTATTATGATGTCAAACAAAATAAAAAAGCTTTTGCTTCCTACACTGTTGGTATCTAATCCAGCCACCTATGTTGTACATAAAATGTTTTATACTGTTGAAAATATTGTTAACTTTTCTTATATTAAAAAAGTTTTATCCTCAAGGCTGTTTAACTTTTACACTTCGTCCAATCGACATGAGTTCATTTTAATGTGTTCTCTATTCTTAATTTAATAAAATTATTAATTATAACATGCTTTGCATTATATGATTAGGAGTAATTTGTTATATTTAACGGGGGGGGGGAGCAAAAAGGTAAACTTTAACACATTTTTTTTTTTTTTTAATCTTACAGTGAGTCCCGATAATATCGTACTTATGGCTGTTCCTAATCACTGACCACTGGTCATTGAGATAGCGTCTAGCACTTGGTAGGCTTCCCGGAAGACCAAGAAGATCCTTAAAATAATCTCCATAAATAAAAAATTTAAACCCTCAAACGCATAGACAGTGGCAAGGGGGTGCAGATCGCATACAAAAGGGTGCAAAGCGGCTAAAACTTCAAACCAGGAATTTTCAACCGTGAATGAGTATCGGATTTCTTACGGAACAATTTATAAATAGATATGTCGTAATTTTACGTTTAATTGAATAATCTGAAGCCTGTATTTTACTTTTTTGCCTAGGAATTCTTCGCTTCATTTTTAATTTTCAAAAGCAAAAGGTGCAAGTGTATTCATTTTACCCTTCCTTACGTCGTCCATTCTCAAACGAAACGTCGCGTCGTTTTAGTAATAATAATTCCTTTCATTAAAATATTTATTTTATCAGATATCAGTATGCTTAGATAATTTAACTGTTTAATAATCTTGTAGTTTTGTTTTCCCATATATATTTAAGTAACATTTACAAAATTACATGAAATTAATGTGTCTTGATATTTGCATGTCCCCCCCCCCCATGACATGCAATTGTTAATTTGGGCCCCCTCACTTTTAATACCCACGAGCCGCCACTGCGCTTCCATTCCCTTTATGGCGCCGCGCTCTAATATCAAAGTGGCCACTTTTGATGGGAGGTCGTCTTGGCGCGTTTATCAAACGCAATTTGAAATGATTGCTTCTGCGAATGGTTGGGACGATACTTCGAAACCATTCCATCTCGCAGCATCTCTTCGAGGTGACGCTGCTGACATTTTACAGACACTACCTGAAGAGAAGCGGGGAGAATTCGTGGCGCTGGCAAGTGCGTTGGAGTTAAGGTTCGGGGAGCAGCATCTAAAGGATTACAACAGACTGCAATTGAAAGTGAGACAGCAGAAGGCCAATGAAACTCTTCAAGAGTTGGCGTCAGATATAGAAAGACTGTCGCTCCTCGCTTTCCCAGACTGTCCCCCGGATGTACGAGACTATCTTTCACTGCAGTATTTCATCGACGCTATTGAAGATCCCGATGTGCAGCAGGCGGTGAGATTATCCCAAAACAAAAACCTGAAGTCTGCCCTCGTGTACGCCATGAGAGTAGAAGCCGCGCAGCTAGCTTCTGGAAAAGACCGACGATATATGCGTGGTGCATTAGCCGAGGATTCTTCTGACCTTCTCACCAGTAAGCTTCGAGAACTGGAAAGCAAAATTGATAGAATGATGAGAAGCTATCCCGGAACCTGGGATCGAAAGACAAGAATCATTTGCTGGCACTGCAAACGGGAAGGGCATCTACGAAGTAACTGCCTTGATTTGAAAAAGAGAAGGGATAACACTACCACGGAAACTCAACAATTGAATCTAAGAAGATGCCATCTCGCAGGGCAGAAGCTGCAAAGTAGAACAGGTGGAGCCCCGACCAGCCGTTTCCACTTTTCATCTCGTCAAGGAGGAAACCAGGGTTTGTTCGTGAAGGGGGAGATCAACGGAACTCCATGTCGTCTAATCGTTGATTCAGGAGCGAACGTAACGATCGTAAGGACGGACGTGGCTCGCAGCCTGAACAGCCGACTCCTCTACACAGCGCCCTCTGTTTCGCTACAAACTGTGTCTGGTGGCAATATCTCCGTGCACGGAAAATTGGAAGTGGACATTGCCTTTGGATTTAACACCTACAAGCACACCGTTTATGTTGCCGAAATTGTAGATCCGTGCATTCTCGGACTAGACTTTTTGAAGAAAAATGGAATTACGCTGAATTTTGAGAAAAGCAAGCTGCAAACATGGAGAGGCGAAGTTCCTTTGCACGATCTAGACATGAAAGAGCTGTGCGTATATCGGATTATGGCTCATGAAGACAATGTCCTAGAGAATGCTGAAGAGTCCACATCTATGAAAAGTACCTCTCCAGCCCTGGAAAGAGAACCGAAGAAAGCAACGTTGATGAAACCCTCCCAGGAAGTGGTTCGTGTGGGAATGGACAAAGTTAGTGAAAAGGGAATCGACATCCGTGCTCCTGTTACAAGCATCGAACGGAGGTCCCGGGATCTATCAGCTGCACCCGCGGATGATTCGGACTCAATCACAGAAAATCTTACTGAAGATGATGTTCGGTTGAATGGGAATGGGAACGCTCTTTCTGGAAGTTCATGTCCGGAGAGCAGACGACGTTTATCTAAAACGGAGTTCAAATCTGGAACACCGGCATTCTCTTATCAACAACTAATCTCAAAATCATGTAACCAGCAAGATGGGGATCAGAAACTTTCACCGCTTCTGTTGGCATACGGGAGTGCAACTCACAAGACCACCGGATTTTCTCCATCGCTAAAGATGTTTGGAAGAGACCTTAGGCTCCCTTGCAACCTCCTCTTTGGACGACCACCGGATACTCCTTCCTCGTCTGTCCAGTATCTAGATGATCTCCAGGCACGTTTGGAAGCCGTACATCGGTTCGCCAGAGAAAGAATCAACATCATGACGGAGCGCATGAAGGTCCGCTACGATGCCAAGGCCACGGAACGTTCATTCCAGGAAGGTGACAAGGTGTGGTTATGGAATCCTAAACGTTGGAAAGGACTCTCCCCTAAGCTCCAGACGAACTGGGAAGGGCCGTATGTGGTCCTTAAGAAGATCAACGACGTCGTGGTAAGGATTCAACGGACACCCTCCTGTAAACCTAGAGTTGTACATAACAATAGACTAGCCCCATATTATAGTAGAAGTGATTGAATTGCCTTTCCTCTTAAGGACTTCACTGCCCGGGACATGCAGTCTTTAAGAAGGGAGAAATGTTGCAAAAATTGTCTGTATATAGTGTAAATAGTGACGTATTATTTAAAAATTCTATTGTAATTTATTTTTATCTTATTTTAATTTATTAACAGCGATTATACAGGTTAGAAAAAGGTGGCAACACCTAAAGCAATCGAGAAATTTCGAGACGTTTCTTTTTCGATGAATTGGCAGGAAATTTCGGGAATGTCCTCACGTGCCTGCTATAAAAAGACCGGCGATCGGGAAAGTTTTCAGATTGACTTCGGACTTCGATGAAAGCTTATCGCTTTGTTTACCTATTGGAGTGAGCTTGTATAATCGCTGTATTCGAAGTTGTTTTTGCTGAAGCTTGTGAGCGATTACGCTGTTGCCTGTGAATAAATTTTGTGAGTTTTCTGAAGAGAGAATAAATTTTTATACTGTAAAAACTGTGCCATCATTGCCTCAGTGGAAAAATTCATAACAATATACATAAAATTACAACACAAAATATAATTTGTAAATATAAAAAATATAATTTGTAAATTAAAAAACATTTATACTTATTAGCTTTTGACACTTCACGAACGAGTTTGCTATGGAAAACCAAACTCTCCTTGCTCGCTAAAATTTATTGCTATGCAAGGACAGGCTCGATTTACTCTCTAGAAGGTTCATCGCAGTGCAAATTCAAGTTCGCTTGACTCGTTAAAAATTAATTGCAACGTAAACCCTTAATATTAGAACCCCCGCCCAATCGAGAACCAAAAAATGTGCACTTTAATACAATAACACAACCCCCACACCCCTCTGAATTATTTTAACATGTGTTTATGAAAAGCAAAATTAGAAGGCCAAAACTACTTATGTTGAAAATTTCAGAACTCTAGATCTATTAGAAGTTGCTTTGTAAAAATATTAATTAAAAAACAATTTAAAATTCTGTGTTTCAAAAGTCTATTTAGAAGTCCGAAGCTACTTAGGCTGAAAATTTCAGAGATGTACCTCTATTTGAAGTTACTTTGTAAAAAAAAAAAAAAAATTAAAAAAAATATAAAATTAAAATTTCGATATTCTGTTTGTCAAGTGTGCAATTTAAAGGTAAAAACTACTTATGTTGAAAATTTCTGAGATGTAGCCTTATTAGAAGTCGTTTTGTAATTTTTTTTTTAATTAAAAAAATTAGTTAAAATGTAACATTCTGTCTTTAAAAAGTCTAATTAAAAAATGGTCAAAACCACTTATGCTGAAAATTTCAAAGCTATACCTCTCTTTAAAGTCGGTTTCTTAAAAAAAAAAAAAAAAAAAAAAAAAAAAAGAAACACTAATTTAAATTTTTACATTCCTTTTGTCAAAGGTACAATCAGAAGGCCAAACTACTTATGTAAAAAATTGTATATAAGGTTCTACACCTATTTTAAGTAGCTTTCTATAGATTCACTGACACTTTGTTTTATTATTATACACTGAGCTAAAGAAAACCCTGGAGTGATGACCTTGGCTTCTTTCACAAGCGAGCTTTCGCACCACGCTCATTAATACAGTATGCCCTTACAGACTAGCACGTGCTAGAGTGTATTGGCAAAACATTGCGATTTGTCTATTCAAATTATTCGTGGCGGGCTTTGTTGCAAACCAAATACTCTGAGTATTTTCTGCAAAATAGTGGCGTATTTCTTTTAAAGTTCTATTTTATCTTATTTATTAACAGCGATAATACAGCTTAGAAAAAGCTTGTTTACATTTATATAAATCGGGAAATGCCAAGGTTTGAGTGTTTCCTTATAGTGATCATCAAAAGTGGATATTTTGAGAAATGTCTCGTACGTTAATATAAATAATTTTGCTGCTTGAAATCTTCAATTAGTCGATGAGTTTTTACTTTGCCCTGAAAGGATTTAAGATTTGTGTATTTACTTTGTGTTCAATTTCGCGCGATTCGAAGTGTATAAAGCGAAGCTTCTGTTAAAGCCATAGTAAGTACACCTGCATTATTCATACTTTTGTTATTGAAGAAGTATAAATTTATCTTTTAATATATTAAGAGATTGTATATTTTATAAGCTACTGAAAATGAAATTGTAATTCCAATTATGATATGCTCAAATAGAAACTGATAATTGCTTCTGACACAAATTGTATTAAAATATTTAGAATATTGCTTCTGACACAAATTGTATTAAAATATTTAGTAAAATAAATTGCAATATCGATATCGAATGTCTTATATAATTTGGTTATGATCCGATTACCATACTATATAGCAATTTTTGCCGTATTCTGAACTCTGTTAAAAAGTATATAATAAATTTTAATAGTAATGTAATCATTTAATAATTTTAAATTTGGAATCTAAATGCATATATTCAAAATGAACAAATGTGAAAGTTCTGTACAAAAATCTTGCAGGTGCAAAATTAACAAAACTTTTTATTTATTGTCTGTCCTTTAAGCTCATTAGTTTAAAGGTCTATTATATTGTTTTGTATGCAATACTTGAAAATAAATGGAAGGAAAACAAATTGACTATTAATTTCATCAATTGTTATTTTATGATTCAATAATTTATTTTAATGTTTTGACAACCAACATTGTCTTCAATTCTGTAATATAGTAGAAAATTTATCACAATTTTTTCCTAATTTTAAAATTAAAGTCATTGTTAGCTTTGAAAAAAAAAAAAAAAAAAAAAAAAATTCCAAAAGTTAAAACGTCCTAAAAAGGATTGAAAACTCTTGGATAACCTTAACACTTTAGGGGCATAGGTTTGCGGAGGCTGGTTATTTGCCATCCGCTTTTGTAAAAGCTCCTATCATTTCTATGTGTTATTAATTACTATTGATTAGGACAATACATATTCTTTAGACGTAACACTTTTTATTCTAGGTTAAATGTAATATTTTGCTCTCCGCGGAGCTTAGTACATGTCATTCATCCAGCGCACGAATCAGAGTCAGAATCCTGGAATCACATTTTTAGCGTCCTTCTTCGAGAGTCCTGGAACAAGTTTAGTTGTTCTTGCAGGTGGCGCTAGCAGCCGGTGGCTCTGAACTAGCGCCGCCGCAGGTTGATTGGATTTAAATTTATTTGGTGCAAGGACAACACGAACATTTGGATATAAGATTTGAAAAAATAAAATAGATCCATGTTGCACAGAAATTTTATTGTGTATGTAGCTATTGCACTGTTTTGGTGTGGTTCTAAAAAAGCCTCAAAATGCAGTACTGCACTTTAAAAAGGTGGGATATTTTGAATCCCACCGTGCCTCAAAGAGCTAAAATATGCATTTGAATTAAATCAACATACTTGGCCCGATTCCCCGAACATCCATAAAAGAATTTATATCTTGTAAACATGGCAAATAAGTTAGATCCCGTAACCTAAATCTCTATTTTGCTTGATTTGGCACATTTCCTTCCTCATATAAACAGTATAATTTCCAATAAAAATAACCCTTTAATATCCTGACTTTGGAAGCAAGAATTCTACTCCAATAAAAAATAATTTGTTTCTGTATAAAAGTTGCTGATTGCAAGCGAAGAGCCAAAACTTCACCCATAATTATCAATGCATGAAGCTATGGGGAGGAACTAATTTTCTCCTTCGTATTCGCACACTCGCTAAAGCGTGTATACCGAGTGGACCGAATTTTTTTCGACCGAACGGAGCTCGCCAGAATTTTCTCGTTAGAAAAACGCTCATCAGAACAGGTTTTCATCAGAATGAATTTGGGCATACATAAAATGGTTAGAATGTTATTTCATTAGAATAGTTTGGACAGAATGGAAGTCACCAGAAGTTTTTTGGTCAGAAGTCTTTTCATTAGAAACTATTCGTTAGAATCTTACAAATTTGGCGAAACTTAATAGCTCGGAGGAGGTTTGGCGGTAAAAGTGGTTAGTGGGGGTTTAGTCGTGACCTTCAAGGACGTTTCAGAGGTCAGGGTTTAGTCAGCACAGTGTTTTATTTCGGTAGTGTTATTTTACATACAGATTTTCAATTCGCCTTACTTTTCCTTTCGCACAGTCACGTTATTTTATTCTTGAATACTAACACATTTTTGTACGCATTCATCTTTTTCGGCTTGCGTCAAGTTCGTATTCATTCTGGAAATACCATTTTAAATACAATTATCGTTTTATATTTTGCTTTTATTTGTGCTTTTATTTACTAATAAATCGTGAAGCTGTGTGAGGATGAACTTTTCTACAAACTAAAAATTTTCATTCTAAATACTGTTAAGCAAAAAACTTGTTTCTTAGAACATGACAGTTCAAATTACTTCCGATAAATATTTTAGATTTTTTTTTATACTTATTAAAAGAAATTAAGGGTGTGGAACATCGCACAACTTTCAATTACACTATAATACTGAAGTGGATTTGCGTCATTTACAGTTATTATATTTTCATCTTTCATTTAGAAAAATTGCCAGTTTACTGATATTTTATGCTTTAATTCTTGTATGGGTCTTTAAAAAAAAACCTCTCCAAAATGGCGATTTTAGCTATATACTTTTCGATAATCCTTATATTATTATAAGTGATCTAAACATCCCCACTACCGAAATTCCTTTTTAGAAATACGATAAAGACGTAAAAAGATGAACAACGAATGTCTTTAACGCAGACTCTTCTCAGTGTCTGTTTCTTCTGTGTTTTACTTACGAGAAAGGATAATGTAATATTTATCGAAAAGCATATCTCCAAATTCACCACTTTGGGATGTGGGGGGGGGGGGGGGGGGAGTTAAAATATTTCTATAGCCAAGCTACATATTTCTTTAAAAAAATTAATGAAAATATGAAAACGGTGTTTTACACCAATGTATGGCAAATATAAATGCAGTGTTCAGTGTTAAGCGTAATTGAAAGTTGTGCGATGTCCAAAACCCCTAGTTTTTCTATATGATAGCTGCCTCACGCATATTATCATTTCAGATATAATTTTCTAATAAACATATACTAGTTGTATACCTGGACATTCTTTATTTTGCAATGTAGATTTTTAGTTTTTGATACAAACTATTAATGGCTTATGAAAACCAAGTTCACTTAAGGGAACTATAAATAGTAGAGACAGAGAACATTTGATACAATTAAACTAATTATTAGAGCAATACATTTATTAAAATTAATGAATAAAAATGTGTTGATTATTAAAATTATTGAAATTTTTTTATTAATAATTAAAACTAATAACTTAATTATTGGCATTATTTTATTATTAACATTAATTAATAACATTTAATTATAATTATATCGAAAAGTTGGGCCGGCATAAATCTAAAATCACCGGGCCGATTTTATGTCCCAATACGCCCCTGGTTAAGTAAAACCTCAAAAATCATGATTAAACGTCATTTACGTTTAAAGTATATAATGTGTGTCATATTAATTAAACATTTTGTACAAAATTTCTAAACACCTAAATTTCAACAACCGAAAAATCAGCTCCATACCGCCACTGGTCTTGGAGAAAACTGAAGTTTCAATTTAGAATGAATCTTGCTTAATTTTTTGGCAAAGATAAAAATAATATATACAATTTTAAGGTTATTCAACGAGGATTTTTTTTTTTTTTTTTTATACAACGATAGTGAAATTAAGTAAAAATGATGAAGGTTTTGAACCAGCATAAAATTCTGTTGAAAAATATTTCTATTGTTCATTTTACTAAATTATGGCAATTAATGTCGAGTAGAGCTCCATAAATGGTGTTAAATTTCATATATTAAAAATGCATTCCCGTAATAGTGCATGCCACACAGAAACTGGAAAGCAGAAGGCACTATCGTATTTATTTCAACAAAATAATCATTGAAAAGGTGAAAAAGATTTATAGTGTGGAGTTAAAACTTTTGACGACAACAAAAACTGATATGCATGCTTTGAAAAAAAAAATGTATTTGCACTTTTTAACTAATATTTTTATAAAACATAATGCTTAATTCCATCTTGAAAAGCAATAATTATTTTAGCATAAGTCTTTTTTTTTAAAGTTTTCAAATAAAGCTTAATGATGGGAAATTTAGAAAAAGAACCTGAATAAAAGTTACCAACAATATTAAAAATAATATTACCCTATCGTTTAAAAAATATCTAAATATCTAAATATAATTTTTTTTATAAAATGGTATTTATAGTTAGAGATTTTTTTTTTTTAATTTTTATATTTTATTTTTCCTTCGTTAATAACAATATCTCTATATTGTATTAAAAAGAATAATTCTGACTCAGAGAATAAACCCATAAATTAGCTTTAATTTTTACAATTAATATTGAGCTTATTCCAGAAAGTTAATAAAATATCTTGTGGGTAACTTATGCTCAGATTTTTTTTTCTCAATTTCTTCTCGTTACGTTTCAAATTTTATAACTTTAAAAAAAATATACTTATGCTTACATAATTATTATTTTTCAAGAAGGAATTAAATATTGTGCCGTATTAAAATATCAAATAAAAATAGAAAATACATTTTATTTTAAAGCATATCGAAAATTACACCAAAAGGCTGTTTTTGTTGATGTCAAAAGGTTTAAACTCCCCTTATAATACTATCTAAATTTTCCGGCGTTTTCCATTCTCAAATAGCTTTGGCCCGGCGTTGTCAATTGACAATACCAGTCTATTTGCAATATTACAAATTGGCATTGGCACAACCGTCCCATTGCGAATCGTGAGTATGCCCCCTTACACGTCTATTTGGTTGTTTTCAGATTATCTGGCGCCGTCAGCAACACGAGGGCTATAATGCGCCGAAACATTCGTCATTAGACAAGCCAACATGCATTTACAAACACCCATGCCTAATACGGGATTCGAACCCGCAACCTCGCGGTCCAGAAGCTAGCACGCTAACCACTATACCGTTCGGGTGGCCCTTACACGTCTATCTTCGATTATGTAATTGTGTTTACACACGAAACATAGGAAAGAAATTGTGTTTCAGATAAACTAGATTAGTCAAACTACTTTTAAAAACTATTTCAAAAGTGGATCCACATATGTCAAGTTAGGATCATAAAGATGGGAAAGAGTTTTTTTTTTTTTTTAAATCTTTGAAATTTCATGTTGACATTGACCTTTTTTTTCTCCTTTTTTCCCCCGCACAAATGAGCAACGTTCAATTCCTCAAGATCGAAATAATACTGTAAATTTGAATATTCTCCGTCCCTCTCCAAGAACAAAATCCTCGGGTACTATTTTTTATATGTAGATTGAGTTTTAGAGCTAAAAATTATGGTATGCCTTATTATAGAGCTGAATATGTTGTCACTAGTTCATAATGTTAGTGAGTTAGTTGAAAATAATTTATCTTGTAAAACAAAAAGATCACCTCGATACTAAAGATATTAATACTTATATTAATTTATATATTATATTAATATAATTTATAATAATATTTGTTTCTGCTTATAAACAGTATTATAGTTTGGTTTAACGCTAAAGTGGGAGCCATTTCAATTTTAGTTTTACTTCCAAAAATTAGAAATTTCAAAATGTAGTAACAGTTAATTATACATTAATTAACAATTAATAAATACTTTTATTGTTAATTTCTACTTTTACACGAGAATTGCCTTGATTTCAGTCGGCAAAGAGATGTCTAACGCTCATTCTCCCCAATCGAAATTCTTAGCGACGGCCCTGCGGCCTTATCGTCATCGGCAATCAACCGCAGACTATGACACGAATTGAACACAATGACCACTAGCTCCCCAAAATATTCCTAAAGAGGATGTGTAGGTTAATATACATTCCTTTATTTTTGAACAGAAAACCAGTCACACTCATTTATCGCCAAAAGTGGGAGAAAGGAAAATTTTTATTGCTTTTCTAAGCTCTTTGCATTCTAACCAAAAAATTTCGAACGAGAAAAATTCTAATGACAATAATTCTAAACAATTTCATTCTAATCGCGTTTATTAGGTCGAAATTAATTCTGTCCAATATCGTTCTGTCGAAATTCCGTTCTGATGAGTACGATTCTAACGAGATTTTTCTGGCGAGTTTTTTTCGGTCGAAAAAAATTCGGTCCGTTCGGATGTAGCCCGCTAAAGGGTGCGATTCGGTTTCGGCTCGCTCAGTCAGCACTCCAGTTTCGTATTCTTTAGCTCAGTGTTATTATAAGACTCATTTCTATAAGAATAGCAATTCTAATAGCAAAAATAGCAATGCAGTAAAATTTCTAAATTTTTGTGAATGTTCTAAAATATTATGAATTTTTTATTTATTTTCCAAATCGGGTCGAATTCTGCGTCAAAACGGCGACTTTACCCTACGTGCCTGCCGTTCTATAAACTTATAAAAAAAGTATTACTTTTATTCTTTTAAATCGGAAACACTCCGGGATTTTGATTACATTTCTGTGATACTTATTTGCAAATATAAAACGGATGTTTAAAAGTTAATTACCAACAGCCAACAAGTAAATTACAAACAACATCCCTAAATTTAATAGAAGGCATCGTCATTACGCGTGTCCAAGCGGAAATATTCTTTTTAAACTCTTAGTAAAAACATTTGATGGTTATTCACCTTTAACTTTTTACCAATTCCTTTCTTCTTTATTTAGAACAAGAGGGCGTGGTAAAAATCCGACGAAACACACTTAATCAAGGTACGTACGTACGAAATGGCCATCCGTGCTAACTAGAAATCAGAAATTTTGAGGCTGCCCCCTAAATTCTATCTAGCGATGACACACGTGATATCGGCTACCAGCACTCGGCGATTTGAATTTGTCCCGGGGCAAGGCGCGTTTGAACATGAATGCTCATGCATGAATGTCGATTTCAAAGGGATAATCCACACATTGCATTTTGTTGGGGGGAAAATCGAATGTTTTGCAAATTCGCGCGAAAACGGCGCTCGAGGTTGCCATAATTTCGTCTCCAGATAGATTTGGCTTGCGCGAGCTGGTTTGGCGCTTTAACGTGCGAGTTTAAAACAAAATTGACGCAGAATTGTACTTAAATGTGGTTTTGTAGCAAGTTGGCGCGCGCTGGCGCAATTGGAGCAGAATTCTCACCCCTGTTAAGAGGACAATTTTTTTTTTATACATTCTGATTTTTTTTATTAGGAATTGGAATAATAATAAAAATAATAACTTTAAAAATATGTTTAACTAAAGCAGAAGCTTCAAAATAAATAATTTTGAAACTAAAAATTGTCTCTATTATTTTATTATAGCCCATATAAAATTATCAAATATACAAAGATTAAGACATTTCTACGCTAAAAAAAAGTTATAATATGGATTTTATACCATTAAAAATAATAAACAAGCTAAACTGTATGCACATATATGTGTACAATCACATTGTGAAATCATGTCTCGACCGAAGGCGCTTATCGGTTTCAAACTTGGGGGATTCTGGTTGGGTGAGAGGTAGTGCACTCGGCTTTAATTCTAGCGGTTTGTATTGACGAATGGGATTGGCCTTGTGTACTATTTCCTTTCTCAGTCGTATCAACTCTTGGCGTTCCTGTTCTTCCTCTTTTGCTTTCTGCAGCATAAGGGCCTGCTGCTTTTCTAGTTCTTCTTCCTCCTTTATTTGTTTCAAATGTTGACGCTCTACTGCTCGTTTCTCTGAGTAGAGACTGAATTCTTTGATTTCTAGACGGAAATAAGATGAAGAAGCTAGAGATAACATTCAAATTTCTTGATAATTTCACTTTCAAAATTCATTTATTTTGTTAAAATATTGTTACAACTTCGCTTTAGTAGAGCACAATGCAGTATTATGCATAGTTTGAAGAAAAATGTTGGGAAAGCTTGCAATTTCAATTACGTTAGAAATTTAACTTTTTATTTGAAATACTAATTTAATCCATGCCTTAATAAAACTAAAATAGTGTCTCAAATATTTGCAAACACAAGAAACCTAAAAAATTTCAAAAATGATTTTAAATATAAAATTTTCCACAAAAAAGTTTTAAGCCATTAATCATAATTTGCTATGTGAATAGTGCAGGTATATAATCCTTTTTAAATATTGGTATAATCCTTTTTTAAGTGGGAACTTTTTCTTCTTGCAGTGGGGGAAACTTCATTGCGACAATATTTCACAAACTTGTCAATACTGCAACACACAAACACCTTTTAACCAAACAAATTTGTTGATATTTAGCAAAAAAAAAAAAAAAAATCATACAATTTCATTAGTTATTTGCAGAACTATACAAAATGACAGAAACATGTACATTTTATGAGTAACTTGTACATACAAGTTTAGCAGGCAGGAACTTTGGCAATCAAAAACAATCTATAATCTTGATTTTTGAGAAATTTTTATAACTTTCCCGCCTTTCTTTTCATTTTCATAATTTTCAGGTTTCGGATTATGTTAGAGGCAGTGTTTGCAGAAAAAGGCAAAGATGCAGGGATTGATTTCAAAGTAAAAGTGCAATATTGATAACAAAATTATCAAGACTATTTTTACAATTTAACATTGAATGTAACCAACCTTAAAGATATTGAATTGTTTGTTAAAATGTGTTAATTTTTTTTCATGTAAATAAGTTTTTGATAATTATAATCTCTAATTTATGAGGGTTTATATACAAAAGAGTTGGTTCTTAAACTAATAAATCAATGATATTAACATATTTGAAATAAGCTTGAAATATTGATTTTAGTTCATTCAATTGTGAAACATTGAATGATAAACGTCCTGATAAAAAAAAGTATGTTGAATTTTGAAAACTAAAACATTATAAAAAAATATTCACCTATCATTTGCTTAGGAGGCTTTTCTGGTATAAATGGATCCTTGTGCAACACAGTAGCTGGTTGAGCTTTAAAGGATTTATTTTCTTCATACGAAAACTGAAAATTCCATTTGATTTTTTGTAATTCAGAAGCACATTTTAAATATATATATACACACATTACAAGGCAAATCGATCAGGATTATTAGTAATCCAAAACGATATTTTATATTAAAGAAAGGCATAATAATGTAGGTAAAACAAAACCCTCTTAAATTAATTTTGTGTTGGCAGGAGCAGGTTTTTGCTTATTTCCCATTTTTTTAAGGTTCTAAAGGCCAACAGAGGAATACCTATGTGAAAATAGTTTGAAATATACAAGGTTTGTCATAAATTTTTTTAAGTAACTTAAAAGAACTTTCAGAAACTAAAAATTGCTAAGGACCTTTTATGCATAAAACAAGTAATTTCTAAGCACTTTATTAGGGGAACTTCAAAAGTAAATAAGGAGTTCTTAACACTTTCTAAGGACCTTTGTAGCAGAATTTTTTGGAACTTATGACATGCTTTAACCCCAAAATCTTACTGTAGAGTTAGCCTGCGATTTTCAGTGTATTCTTATATCAATAACTCTAAACTGATAAATCGTGGTAACATGCCTTTGCAAACTTAATTTAGCTTCTTACTAAAAAAATTTATATGTATACATTTTAACCAGCAATTCATTTTCTATTTAAAATACAAGGCTATTTTAAACTTAAAACATTTTGGAATTGTATTTCTTATGTTATATATAGCAATGCATTATTTAAAACACTCTTAAGTTTTTATTCTTACATGATTTTAATTCCCACCTTTTTCTCTTGACCTTAGCTTAACAATTAGATTTGGCCTCAAGGCTAAGAAGCATATAAACCTTGTAATAGTCATGATATCAGAGTAGTTTTTGTAAGTTGGAGACATCTAGTCTGTTTCGATCTCAATTTTGATACTGCAGCACTGAGAGTTTGACTATTGTATCAAATTAAATAGTCAAAAATAATAGTTAAAATAATGAATCATTAACTTTTCTTCTTTAAAAAAAAAAAATTTAAAAAAATGTTGTGTTAAATTAGTAAGGAATTGCCATTTTTAAAGAAAGATGGAATTGAATAACATACATTTTACAACCAGAGAGTTTTCAATTTTTTTTTTTACTGATTTATTATAGGAAATATATTGCCCCCACAAAAAAGAAAAGCAATTATTTTGCTTATGTGACAGTACAAAATAGCAATACATGGCTCACAAATGAAGATATAAAATAATTATTTTGCTTAAAACCTAACTTACATCACTCAACTTTAAAGATCTGTTATCTAACAAAAAATTGAAAGGTTTTATTTCAGTCGGGGGTAGTTTGGGAACAATAGGTAACGAGGATGGCTCTGGACATGGCATGAGCTGAGCATGGAAAACATATGGCTAAAAGAAAACGAAAAATTAACACAATCATTTGTACAGGCCACATATCAATACAAAACATAACAAATTTCATCATGATAGTCTTAGTCATAATAGTGTAAGGGGTCATAACAATAATATTTTTAGTTTCTAACCTTTTTTTGACAACAAGAGTTCAAGAGTGAAGGTTTTGAAATATGAACTTATGGAAAGTTGGCAATTTCCATGATGTGTTTGGAAATCAATAATCCAATAGATATGGTCCTTATAACTTCCTCAATCAAAGTTATTTTTGAATTTAGAAAAAGCTAAAACAGTAGGACTTACGACCCTGATTACACCAAAAACTTTTCAATAAACATAATTGTTAAGATTGAATAGTTAACCCTTCATCATGTGATGTACAGCTTAGCAATGTAAAAAAATCTTCCCGAGCACCAACTTCATTTGATCCATGCGTTATTAATTCTTTGCACTCGAAGTCTTCTTCTCGCGGAGGAACCAGCAACTCGAGACGTTTCACAGTATTTTTGGTATGGTTCGTGGTTGCGGAATCGCTTTATAAAGAAACTAAACATAAACAGTCATTGCCTTGCACAGAATTTCCGCATCAAACCTAGTGGTGAGCGAGACTCACCTTTTGAGTGCAAAGGGTTAAATTAAAATCCTCACAATTAAAATCGTGCAACCATATGTGTGATGTAACACATCGTTGCTAAATGAGAAAACATCCTGAAATGAAAACACTTCTAGTATATTGGAAAAATTATTGTATTTGGATGTAGTTAGTACAGTTTAAAAAAAATAAAAAAATCTATAGATGCATCATCTTAAGTGAACTATTAAGCAATAACGAAAAAGTCCTTAATGGTTGGGCTCTGAAGGAATTGAATGGTTGAGCGTACAAACAAACCAACCTTAAGAGCAAATTTATTTTCTTTATCTGTCCGAAAGCTTGTAAGCCAGCTTTGGTAACTTGGTTGATCCAACCACAGTGGGTTGAAAATACATTTACCAGGCATTATTTATTTCACAGTATTTTGATAGCGGAACAAATTTAATGTGAACTCTTCTTGAGATGGACAAGTCCGCAACTTGAAATCAAACTCCACCTTTACCGTTCACTATAAATTTGCTTGATCCACCCAAGAGGTTATGTTCAAAACATATATTATTCACGAGGGAAAGGGTAGGTTTTACAAATTGTACTGAACCACTCCAAAGTTGCAAATAAATAATTATCATCAACATTAAGTTAAACCATAGCGATTCCATCACTGTAACTTATATTTTATCACTTGTTGAACAAGATGTAATGTCATTACTTTTGTATAAAAAAACATATAAAATTGCAATAAATAACACAAAAATTCAGGATATCAGTTTTTGTATGATATGACTTCTTTATTTGCATTTTAGTGCTCAAACTGAGATTTAAAATCTTAAGGATAAAACACTCGACTTAAAATATTGCAATTTGTATTAAGCAAGGAAGAAATTTGGATGAATTATTAAGCATTTATTTTTTCCTTTTGACAATTCGTCAGCACCATATTTTAAACAACCTCAAGTTTTGCTGTTAAAAGAGATTTTGGCATAAATGATTTAATTCTTGTAATAAATTCTACAAAAACCTCTCTCATTGCAAAACACGATAATAAATTGTTGGAAATTAAAGTGGAATTACTGTACCATTAGAAAGAATCAGGAAAGTTAGCTGTTATCAGGAAAGTTAGCTGTTATCAGAAATGTTAATGTTATAAAACCCTCTGTAAATTTTTCTTTAGTTTTCATTTACGAAGTTTCAAGAAAACTACTTAATGGATAATAAAATCTCCAAATCAATTGCAAGTGTTTCAAAATTGAATTCCATGTCAAATAATTTAAGGTGATCTTTCATACAGAATGTTTGTAAAAGCTGCGTCAAAATTCTAATTTCAATGGTTTCCTGCTACGAGGGATCATCAAGCATCCAAAAGAATTACAAATAAAAAAATATTTTACAAATTACTCATTAAAAATATATTTCCTAATCTTGCAGAAAGATAATGCATTGCAAGTAAAAACAAATACATCATGAACTTTTACAATTTTTAACTGGACTTAGTTACTTTGCCTAAACAACAAACATAGAACAATAATGCCAATCAATCCCAAACCACAACAAACATATCGTTGAGGAGGGGGATACCCATAACACTTTTGGCACGCAAAACCACAGCGCAAACCTAACATAACAGCCATCAAATGGGGAGCCTATACACAAATTCAAAAGATTTGCAATGGTGTATGGTTAGCTTGTGCACTTGAAAATAATACCATTCATAACAATTGAATTAAAAAAGATCGTAATGACTCTCATTTTGCATTCGAAATATGGGAACCACGAATTGGTTGGTTTGTGCGCTCAACGACATATATTTGTGCACAATAACAGCTAGTCAGGACAGATCTACAACTTGACGTGTATTCCAAACTACAACGAACATACGCGCCTAACCCAGGATTCGAATCCGGCACCTTTGTCATGTGAGGTCAGAGCTCAAACCACAGTCATCAGGTGGGTGAAATACAATTTGGATACGTTATACATCTCAGTTGAGTTACTATATTATGTTGTATTCTCATCACCTGAAATGTTAAAAAAATATTGTTACTATTAAAAGTTGTAGAGCCAAGTCGTATTAAGCACTGTTATTGTGATACAACTATCCATTCAAAAGATAGCTAGTTTCTAGCTTTCTATCAAGATAGAAACTTCGGATGAAATCAGTAATTTTCTTCAATTGTAGTAAATTTCTCTGTACATTTGACTTGACCCTCCGTCAAATTCACCTGGTCATACAATCTTTACCGATCATATCAATTCTTTAAGCACCATGAATATTTGGATGCAGGTTAGTTTCTCATCAATTATTTCACAAATAAATCATTTAATACATCAACGATAAGAAAATACTAAACCAACAATTGTATATTTTGTATAATTTCACGTCAAATGCAGCAATCCCAATTCGCAACACGATCAAGGTACTACAAGATAATCACCAAGTATTTAAAAAAAGTATCTGTATTAGCAGAAAAGGTCACCTACAGGCCAGTTTTGGCAAAAAAAGTTGCCATGGTAGCCTCTCCTCGAAAATAGTCGCCTGTGGCAGCTCTGACCCAAAACTCACTCACTGATCATCAAGCTACTAAGGTACTTCTAGCAGAGCAAGAACTATGAAATTTGGTATGCTTCCAAGGTTTAACATGTATATAAAGGAAAAAAATCTAAAAATCGAGATTTCCCCCTCTGAATCACCTAAAGGGGACATTTTTAGAAAAATTTGAATCTCAAATCTAATACATTTCTACTGGGGCTAGAATTGTAAAACTTAGAATACTAGTAGCTCTCAGCAACAACGTAACTTTGTTATTCCTGCCTAGCTCGTCAGAGAAAAATTAACAATTGGCGATCATTTCGTAGGCAATAAAATATCGCCAACGGTCAATTTGTTATTTCTTGATTTTAGAGGCTAACAAACAAATTGACCGTTGGTGATATTTTATTGCCTACGAAATGATTGTCAATTGTTAATTTTTCTCTGACGAGCTAGGCAGGAAAAACAAAGTTACGTTGTTTTGAGTTCCTGGACATCGTGGGATTCTTGGTAATGAACATGCTGATGAACTGGCCAAGCTTGGATCCTCCAACAAGCCTCTTGGGCCACCACCATTTGTTCCAGTACCAAGATCAGAGGATCAATTAGATCAAGTCTTAATAAAGAAATTGATCTAGCATGGAAGAAGTCTCAGGGTATGAGACAATCCAAACACTTTTTAAAAGGAAGCTCAAGCCAAATACAAAGATTTATATTGGGACTGGACAGGAAGTCCTGTAGAATCATGATTGGTTTGCCAACTGGTCACTCTCTTAGGAAACATTTTAAAACAATGAAAGTTGTTGAAAATAACCTATGCAGGGGCTGCGGAAACTCAGCAATCATTCATGGACATTAGGTTTAAAACCTGTGGAGTTATCGACATCAAGTCTAATGACTTTTGTAATGTTCCCCTTTCAGAATGTTTGGCCTTTTGTAAGGCCACTACCCTGTTTAACATGCCATAGGCAGTCTTCCTATCATTAGTAAGATTTTAGAGAAGTACAATGGGCCAACAGGCCTAAGTACGCATGGCTTTGCCACTCTCTTTTCAATCTAATATAATCTTTCTTCAATTTGTCAACTTTTTTTTGCATATCTGAATAAATATTTATTTAAAATAATTTTATATTATCATCATTCATATTGAATGCATATAAGTACGCCATGGACCACAATCCATGGCGTACTTATGCATTCAATATGAAAATCCTGTAAATTCAGCTTTCTTAGAAGAATATCGTGCAATTCTCCGATAATTGGATGCTGTTGAAAACGTTTTTAAAAACTTCCTAAAAACCAAATGATAATTAAAAGAATAAAGGAGTCAGCTAATTATATAGTTCTCGTAGTTGGCCACCAACAAAAAGTTTGTCAACGATCGACTGTATAATAAGTACCAAAAAAAAAAAAATTATGTATGCTTAGCCTTTTCAATCACAAGAAGTTTTCTTACAAGTTTTATAAACACTAAATATTTTAAATTAGTACCCAAAAAAAATGAAGTAAAATATCAACAAAAACATATCTGTAAAAAGGCGCCAAGTTCTTCATGCAATGATTATGGCTAGGGATGGAACGGATATCCGGCAAATATCCGATATCCGGCATATCCGGTTGATTTTTCAATATACGAAACCCCGTCGGATATCCGATTTGAAATACCGAACATCCGATAATTTCATTCGGATATCCGGCCATCAGGTATCCACAAGAATTAATTTTTTGCAAAAAATAATGATCTTTTTCGGACAAAGGGGACACCGCATCCTACACTTTTTTTTCTTAATTTTTTTCTTCTTGGACATAAATTGCAGTCAAGTTAGAAAACGAAAAAGTTCCTTCGTGAGAACTATGCTTTCGCTGTATTATTGGCGCCGAGTTGATAAGCATAAACCATTCCTCCAATATTTTTCCATACACATCCTTCATACGTGTTTTGCAATATGTTCTTTTCATTCCAAGTTTATGATCTGATTAATTCCAGATGTTATATTTGAATGCTTCTCCGTAAAACACGAACCGAAATACTAATAAATAGTACTTTTTTTCCATAACATAAGTGTGGGTTGGAGATCCCTCCAATAGATGGCATTCCCTGCTACGGATGTCGCCCCTGGCGGAGAAGTTGTGAAGGAGGAGTACGTGATGACGGAAGGGGAGACGGGAGAAGACATTCTTCTGGAGAGAGAGAACGAGAGCGGAAGGTGCTGTGGGGTTTTGTCCCCCTGACGATGTATAATAACCTTAATATATATTAATTAAAGTTCAATGAACAACTACCGCTTAGTTATTC
Source organism: Linyphia triangularis (assembly GCA_963978545.1). Taxonomy (NCBI): domain Eukaryota; kingdom Metazoa; phylum Arthropoda; class Arachnida; order Araneae; family Linyphiidae; genus Linyphia; species Linyphia triangularis. The sequence continues at coordinate 60,396,920 of OZ021723.1, read as the reverse complement.
AGCCCCACTAGCCTTCCCACATGGGGGCTCGGCCTAAGGAAAAAATGGAAAGATCTTCGGCCTACAAAAGCCAACGGTAAACCTGCCGCGTGAAAAAATTGTTAGATACGGTCGCCTAGCTGCGGAGTATCAAAAAAGTAAAACTGGACACTTGCGAGTCGTCTCACCTACACAGCAGCCCATAGAAAAGATTTCCCTATTACAATCCGGCAGAAGCGAAACTACGATCCGGCAGAAGCGAAACTACGGGGAGCCAAAGCAGAACTGATACCTCGAACTATGCCAGCACTGGAGCATTGGGGATGAAATGATGAAAACCTACCTGAATACTACAGACGGACTGTAAAATCAACTAAAAGAAATTGAAAAGTGCACAGGGTGCATGAAAACCGAAACGACGAGTGGAAGCAACGAGTGGCTATATCTACGGGGTTTCTATAGTGTCTGCACGGGTGTCTACACTGGATCCTGTGAGTAGAAATTTTTGATTTTCGAAACTAACCATGCCGCTAAATACAGCTGCAACTTCAAATAAACCAGTTATGACCTTTTTGGCGAAGGCACGAAAATGTGATTTAATAGTCCTTGTTAGAGAACTTAACTTAACTGTTCCTGAACATGCGACAATTGCACAGATGAATAAATTAATTACAGAATCTAGTGATTATTCTGCAGAAATCACTAAAGATATGTTAACTACTATAGTTAGCGAACGTGAGGAGGAAGAACGACAAGCTCAACTCGATATTGAAAGGGAAGAAAGACAAGCCCAACGCGATTTAGAACTAAAAAAATTAGAAGCCGAAACTGCAAACCGACAAAATCAGCCGATAGAAAATTCCGGAACAAAATATGATGTTTTAAAAATTATGAAACCTTTTGATATGAAAAGCGACGTAGCTATATTCTTAACATTATTCGAAAGACAAATTTCTAGAGCAGAAATAACAAAAGAGAACTGGGTTACCCATTTGTTAACACTACTTCCTTTAGAGATCGTTAATTTAATTGCACGGGAACCAGAAATCAAGGCTAACGATTACGATCATATAAAAAAAGTACTTCTAAAACGCTTTTATTTATCACCAGAACAGTTTCGTCAAAATTTTGCTAGTCATAAAAAAGACATTCAAGCTTCATGGAGAGATTTCGCTTTTGAGCTGACAAGCTTTTTGGAAGGATGGCTACAGGGATTAAAAGTAGAAACTTTTCAAGATTTAAAAGAACTAATGATCGTAGATCAACTGAAACGAAAAATGCCAAAAGAAACTCGCGAACATTTTCTAGATGACCTGCCTAAAATATCTCGAGTAGAAGAGTTGATAGAAAAACTCGACGATTTCGATTCGGTTAGAAGAAATATTTCAAACATAAATTTACGAGGAAATAGGGGGTACGAAACGAAGTATAATGATAGTGAACATGTAACAGGTCATTATAATAAACGTGCCCAAACCTGGTCAAAAAAGCAGCTTACTAACCCATGTGTATATAATAAAAATAATAGTGCATCTTGTGGCTATGACAAATATAATAGTGCATATGGTGGTTATAGTAAAAATAATGATTCTTCTTGTATAAATAATGGTAGAAGTAATACTGTAAATAATGATAAATATAATACGGTAAATGATTATGATACTACCAATAGAAATAAAAGTAGTTTAGTTGATAAGAATAACAGTATAGTCTGCTGGCACTGTAACAAGTTTGGTCATAAAAGTTTTGTGTGCCCAGACAAAAGGGTAGTTAACAGTGTAAATAAAGCTTTACCAGTATGTAATAAAACTTGGAAAAAGTTAATTATTAGAGGTAATGAAGTTTTATCTTTGGTGGACACAGGGAGTGATTTATGTCTATGTAATCTAGAATTTTATTCAAGTATTGGTAATCCGGAATTATTACATGAAAGTATTATTATTAATGGGGTTAACACACAAGGTATTATACCAAAGGGATATTTTTACTGTGATATCGAAATTGATGATTTTTCCATATCAAATAAAGTGTATGTGATGAATAATCTGAGTACCACATTCATTCTGGGAATGGATTTGCTTTCCAAAGTAAATTATGTTTTAAGCGATCAAGAACTCGTAATTCATAGTATTAAAGATCATAAAACGATCTCTTTAGCTCAAATGAAACAGATCAAAATGCCCAAAGAACAGGAAATAAAAAGATACTTTATTTCCAGCGTTTTTATAAAAGAGGCAATTCCGTCTTACGATAAATTCAAGGTCAAAAGGTATCACTCTTCAGAAATCAATGAGCTGCATGATTCGCAAATATCTTTTGGAGGTAAACAGGGCCACGTGCTTGTGGAACAACATGGCGGTGTGCTCACATCACAACAAAACCACGTGCGTTTGTTGACAAACAGAAAAAGCTGCGGATTCCTAACAGTTCATAGATTAGATTCAGATAATGAAAAGGCTTCTATTCCGGAAAGAAACATTTCAACGAATAATGATTTTAAGGAAAATGATATTTTTAAAACTGTTGGAATTTTAAATGATAACTTTTTGGATTTAGTGCACATTAGTGATTTGAGCGTTAGAAAGGAGGTTTCGGACTTAATAAAAAATTACGTTCCGAATAAAACGAAGAGTACTAATTTAAAGATGAAAATAATTTTGAAAGACGATATTCCTATTCGTCAACGTCCTAGAAGATTAGCTTTGCCCGAGAAACTGGAGGTTGATAAAATCGTTGCCGAATGGCTTGAAAAAGGGATTATACGAAACAGCTGTTCAGATTACTGTTCTCCAGTGGTCTTAGTGAAAAAGAAATCTGGAGAATCACGTTTAGCAATCGACTATAGGTTGATTAACCGTCGTTTAATTAAAGATAGTTTTCCCCTACCCATTATCGAAGAAGTTTTAGATCAATTAGGGAATAATAAGGTGTTCTCAAAAATTGATTTGAAGAGCGGGTTTATGCACGTCGACGTTGAGGAAGACAGCATAAAATATACTTCTTTCGTGACTCATTCTTCTCAGTTTGAATTCTGTAAAATGCCCTTCGGGATGTCAACAAGTCCGGCAATATTCCAAAGATACATTAACTATGTTTTCAGAGATCTTCTTAAAGATGGAACTGTGCTTATTTATCTTGACGATATAATTCTGCCATCGCTTAATGAACGTGAGAATGTCAACAGTTTGAAGAGAGTGTTAGAAACAGCATCCCAATACGGTCTTGAATTAAATTTAAAGAAGTGCCAATTTTTAAAAAAGAAGATAGAATTTTTGGGACATGTCATTGAGAATGGTACAATTAAACCTTCGTTCGACAAAGTTAAAGCGGTCCAGAACTTCCCCACACCTAAAAATGTAAAAGGCGTTCAAAGTTTTTTGGGATTGACGGGATATTTTCGTAAATACATCAAATCATATTCCCTTATAGCGAAACCATTGAGTGATTTACTTAGAAACAACACTACATTTTATTTTGGGAATGAGCAGCAAAATGCCTTTAAAGCACTGAAAGACATCCTTTCAAAGAGTCCTGTGCTTCACATTTATCAACCGGGTGCAAGATTAGAGTTACACACAGACGCAAGTTCTTATGGGTATGGTGCAATTCTTTTCCAGGAAGCGGAAGATAAGAAGTTGTATCCCATATACTACATGAGTAAAAAAACATCGACACACGAAGAAAAATATTCAAGCTATGAATTAGAAGTTTTAGCAGTAATTGAAGCTTTGAAGAAATTTAGAAACTATTTATTAGGCACTAAGTTTAAAATAGTTACTGACTGCTCCGCATTTAAAATGACCATGAGCAAGCGTGATTTAACACCAAAAATAGCCCGTTATGCACTTATACTTGAAGAGTATGACTACGAAATTGTACACAGACCTGGTACTCGTATGAAACATGTTGATTCTTTAAGTCGACATCCTGTTTTGATAGCTACGTGTGAAGACATAACACGAAATATCACCGCTGCACAAGCAACTGATGAGTACATCCAAACAATCAAAGAGGCCTTAGAAGAAGGAAGAGTAAACAACTTCGTCGAGAAGAATAACATTTTGTATAAGGTTTTCAATGATAGAGAGCTACTGGTAGTACCACAAGAAATGCAAGTAGAAATTGCGAGGAAGATTCATAGTAATGGACATTTCGCTGCACAAAAAACAGAAGAAATTTTGAAGCAAGAATATTTTATACCAAAGGCACGTAACATCATTGAAACAGTCATAGCAAACTGCGTTGAATGCATACTTTGCAATGCGAAGAAAGGAAAAGCAGAAGGATTTTTAAATCCCATTTCGAAAGACAGCATTCCTCTACATACTTACCATGTTGATTTCGTTGGACCCCTACCTTCTACAAACAAGCAGTACAAACATATATTTTCGGTCATCGATTCTTTTACGAAGTTTGTATGGTTTTACCCAGTGAAATCTACATCTGCCAACGACGCCATACAGAAATTAAAACAACAGCAAGCCATTTTTGGAAATCCGTCACGAATAATAGCGGATAAAGGTTCAGCTTTCACGTCGAAGCAGTTCGAAGAGTATTGTCAAGAGGAGAACATAGAACTTATTACCATAACAACTGGAATTCCGAGAGGTAACGGACAGATCGAAAGAATTCATGGAACTTTGGCACCAATCCTTGCTAAGCTGTCGATTGAGGAGCCTGAAAAGTGGTTCAAGCACGTCGATAAAGTCCAGCGAACGATGAATTCAACAACAAGTCGAAGTACCAAGAGAACTCCTTTCGAATTACTAACTGGAGTCAAGATGCGAAATAAAGAAGATTTGAAGATTTTGGAAATGCTGGAAGAGGAGAGAATTGCAGAGATGATGAACACTCGTGAAATAGAACGCGAAGAAGCTAAGAAGAATATCCTTAAACTACAGGAGGAAAATCGAAGAAACTTCAACAAGAAGAGAAAGGTCGCCCACAACTACAAGATCGGAGACCTAGTAACAATACAAAGAACACAGATGGGGCCAGGAATGAAACTGCGTCCTAAGTTTCATGGACCTTACGAAGTCATCAAGATCAGACCAAAAGACCGATACGATGTGAAAAAAGTGGGTCATCATGAGGGACCTAATCAGACGTCGACTGCGGCCGATCACATGAAAAAATGGGGACAATAGAAAGTCATAAACTAAAAAACTTTTTGGTTGTGAACTTTTCCTAAGTGTTTTTGAACTCTTTCAAGAGAACTTTAATTTCGAACTTTTTTGAATTTTGAAACTTTTTCAGTGTTTTTTAACTTTTCGAGTGAACTTTGAATATTTGAACATTTTCTAGTGATTTTTTTTAAACTACAAACTTTTTAGGGAGAATCCTGCAAGTTTAGAACTTTTCATCACATCCTACACCAAATTTTTGTAAAATTTTAGAAATTTTTTCTCTCCGTTTTCTTTTGATTCTTTTCAGAATTTGATATCAGGCGAGGACGCCTGCATTGTCAGGACGGCCGTGTGGGTTGGAGATCCCTCCAATAGATGGCATTCCCTGCTACGGATGTCGCCCCTGGCGGAGGAGTTGTGAAGGAGGAGTACGTGATGACGGAAGGGGAGACGGGAGAAGACATTCTTCTGGAGAGAGAGAACGAGAGCGGAAGGTGCTGTGGGGTTTTGTCCCCCTGACGATGTATAATAACCTTAATATATATTAATTAAAGTTCAATGAACAACTACCGCTTAGTTATTCAGCCCCACTAGCCTTCCCACATAAGTTATAAGAGGTTTAGTTATTCTCACTTCCTCCTTTTTTTCTGACATTTGCTAGCGAGTAAAAAGCAATAAATAGCCAATGCGCACTCCTCAATGCTTTTTTTTCTATCGACGATAATACCCTACCCCTTTTTATCCTGTGAATGGTATGGTCTAATTTCTGATTTTCCATTGGCAGAAGTTGAAAGCTGGTATATTTTTTCTGACGTAAAATGAAGTATTGTAATTTTTAGGTCTTTAACGCAGCGCCACAATGTGGAATTATATTTAGCTCTCTAGAATGTCTTGAATCATAGTTTTCTCCAATTATAATCCAATTTATAATTTTTAATAATGGCTCATTTAAAATCACCCATTTGGAAGTATTTTAAAATTAATGGAAATGACGAAAGCAAAGCCCTATGTGTTACTTGCTCCACAGAATCGTTTAAAAAATATATTGTGCGCGGCAAAAGCAAAAACTCCTTTTCCAGAAAATCCTTATGGAACCATTTAATAAGTATGCATAAGGAAATTCACCGAAGCTTATGAAAACTCACTAAATGCATCAAATATTGATGAACAAGAAAAAACAATTCATCAAAACAAGAAATGCACGCAGACAACATTAGAATCGACATTATTTGTACCAAAATTGTGGAGTTTAGATGATCCTAAAGCAAAAGCCTTAATCACAAAAATATGTAAGTACTAATTTTGTTTGTTTATATTAAATATATATTTTAAATATGGTATAACATAATGTTGATGAATTTTGGGTTCGAAATTTTTTAAGTTTATATATAAAGACGGAATATTCCGATAGATCCAATTTAAGTTTTCTACTAGATTTCTTTAAATCCGTAATGTTTTAGGTGCATTACAAAAAAAAATAGATTTCAATTTCATAAAATATTTAAAATCTTTTGTTATTAATAAATGCATCCGGTATAATTTTGTAATCATTTATCAATTATAAACAATGCAGGAAGTAAATTGAAAGTAGCTATATTTTGCACTTCAACATTGTAAAAAATGTTTTTAATATAATTTTAGGTGAGTTAATGGCTCTTGATGCTGAACCATTCTCCATTGTGAATAGAGAAGGCTTTGGTCAGTTAATAAAATACCTAGCTCCTCGTTATCCGCTTCCAAGTAAAAATTATTTTCGTGATAAATCCCTGCCAGAACTATATGAAAAACTAAAAGTATCAATATTACAAGATATAAAATCAGCAACAAAGATCTCCTTCACTCATCAACTAAAGTTTAAATATAAAAAATTAACTCAGTGGCGCGACAGCCCGTGTGGACCAAGGCCTGCTGGGCCCAGCTCAGCTTTCTTGACTGTGGCATTTGTGTGTCACATAGCAGATGTTCCGGTCAGATGGTCATTCTGACGCCGAACCCCAGTGTTTAGTTCCCAAACATGCATGGTCCTCCTCAGTTTATTTCTTTCAGGTATAAACAGCTAAGTCAACCTTGCCCAGTCCGCGAATCAAACCATGGACCTGTGGCATGCAGTGCGGTGCGCTAACCACTAATTATAATTTACTTGATACTTCATATCATGACCATTTTTTTCGTATAGCATATCGTATAACTATCGTTTTTAGTATATAGACCAAATATCCGGCCGGATATCCGGTGAAATCCATTTCGGATATCCGTATCCGGTAGACATGGTACCCCGGATATCCGAAATCCGGTATCCGGCAAAACTCACATCCGTTCCATCCCTAATTATGGCCATGAAAAGTAATGAGATCTACAGTAGAGCTAAATTTAAAGTTGTTGTAAATCATGGGTAATAAAAATTAGTAAATTTTTTTTCTCAAAGTCAAAATTTCCCTGCACAGGCCTAAATATGTAGCTGCAAAAATATTTGTGACATGTCATTATGCATTAGGGCATATAGAAAAAAAACTCTTTTTGGAAATTCAAAATTTCAAGTTGATAAAAAGTTGCCACTATTGTCACATATTTGCCAAATTTTTTTTTAGTTCAATTCAAAAATAGTTAGGTCTCCCGGAATGGTTCTGAAGTTTGATGTTTTTTGACAAAAACAATGATTTTAAATATTTTTTTAAACATAAATATAAAGCAAACTTTTATTTTCAAGAATAAAAATGTAAAGTCTATAATACTATTTAACTATAATAAAAAAATTATGTCTGCCATTTAATATTTAGATCTCCCTGAATCTACATGAAAACCTTAATTTTTTTTTTACAAAATACGGATATTTTTCTATTTTCAACCCATTCTTTTGGTTAGTTTCAATTATTTTATTCATAGTCTAGGTATAGTAGTACAGCATTTTGAAATATCGGTAATATAATATCATTTTCTGAAAAGGCGTTTACTAAACTCAAGTATTAATTCATACCAATTCTACATGACTCCACGTTGCTTGGAGTCTCCAACTAACAAAGACTCTATGTTTGAGACATGAAGGTAACGTTATCGCAAATTATTCAATGTCACAAGGTTCGAATGATGAAAGTGTACATGATAGTAAAATGCTTTTACCAGGGAAAAACCGGAAAGTTTAATTATTTCAGTGAAAAAAGAACTGCCAGAAAATCTACTCTCTTTTTCTAGAGAATGTGACCGTAGATCCAATCTCTATTAGAGTAGAAGCTCAATTAGCAAGTGCTCTTTTGTGGGATTTAAATGCTGTAACACTAGAAAACTAGGCAATGGTAATAGATAAATTGAAAGTTTTAAGTGAGAGGGTAAAATATCATCAAGTTATTAGTTCAACTATTTTTCACTATTTATATAATAGAAAGGATGTAGCAATAGGTATAAAAATTGTATGTTTTAAATGTGGTCGCATAAATAAACGAGAAGAACATGTATCTTTAGTATAAGAACTATATTCAACAAATTTTGGACACGCAACTGCAGACACAGGGTTTGTACAGATTTTTTGAAAACAAATTCAAGGACTTTTTAAGGACTTTCAAGAACCTTCCAAACAAAAAATAAGGACCTTAAAATTAAATTTTAAAAAAATCTTTAAAAAAATTATAATGATCGAAGACGGAAATATAGCATATAATTTGTGAAAAATATTGCATTTTAATTCTTACTTAACATAAAGTTCATTATAACTTAAAATTTTTTTAAGAAAATAGAAAAAATTTGATTGGAGCATTCAGTATCATTTAGATTCGAAGATGTCATTTTCATTAAAATTTAATCATTTTGTCAGTTACATCAAATACAACAACTTTAGTTACTGTACATTATACAACGACAATTTTATTGAATTGTGTTTCACAGGACGATTTCAGTTTCTGAACTTTTTTAATTACGCAAAACGGGTTAAATCTTAGATGCGTAAATCGCATCTAAATAATTTGTTAATCACTGATTAACTGAAATGCATCCAGTAACCACGGAGCTGATCAGGTTAAAAGTGCAAATTTGGTCACAATAGTCTTTATAATGATAATTATTATTAGTTTCTAACCTTGCTTGACAATAAGGGTTCGAGAGTGGAACTTATGTTCCATGATGTGTTTGAAAATCAATAATCCAATATATATTACCTTTCTAACATTCTCAATGCTAAGTTATTTTTGAATTTAGAAATCTAAAATAGTAGGATATACAACCCTTATTACTACAAAAACTTTTCAATAAATGCAATTGCTTAGATAGAATAGTTAACCTCTCATCATGTGATGTACAGCTTACTAATGTAAAAAAAAAATCTTCCCTAAAGCCAACCTCATCTGATCTAGACGGTATAAAGTTGGAATCCTCACATTTTACCTTCCGTTAGTCACGCGCACCTCACAGGGACATCTCTACACTTTTTTCCTCCTCTGCCTTTATTTTTATTGAATTACTTGTGATACGATTTTTTAATAAATTTTAATATTTAAATAGATTGTTTAATACTTCATATCTCCAATGAATCTTAAATCGGTAACAATCAACTATTTAAACTAGAATAAATTTCATTTGGCTTTCAAAAAAGCGGAAACACCTCATAGGTGCAACGCGACTAGCCATGTCGGAAAGCAACTAACGGAAGGTAAAAATCATGCATTCATAAGTCTGAAGTATCACGTCATTGCTAAATAAGAAAACATCCTGAAATGATTGGTTAGTTGTTTTCAGATTATCTGGCGCTGTCAGCAACACGAGGGCTATAATGCGCCGAAACATTCGTCATTAGACAAGCCAACATACATTTACAAACACCCATGACTAACACGGGACTCGAACCCGCAACCTCGCGGTCTAGAAGCTAGCACGCTAACCACTATACAGTTTAGTCGGCCATCCTGAAATGAAAATACTTCTAGTATATCGTAAAAATTATTGTATTTGAATGTAGCTTCCACATTTCTTTTTAATCGTTCTATACCTTGAAGCAAGAGCTACCAATGTTTAAAAAAACAAACTTATTAAAATGTTAAGTATATAAGTAGGGATATCTTTCTTTACATTATTAATGGTTAGAAAACAGCAAAGTTAAGTGTATTTTAAATAGATACATCACTTTACGATATTATGCGAACTATTAAGCAATAACGCTGAAGTGGTTGGGCTAATAAGGAATTTAATGGTTGAGCGTACAAACAAACCAACCTTAAAGGCAAAGAAAGGGGCAGTATATAAGAGATAATAAAAATCTCCAAATCAAAATTGCAAGTGATTCAAAATTTAATTCTATGTCAAGTAATTTGAGGCGATCCTTTATACAGAAGGTCTGTAAAAGCTGCGCCAAAATCACATTGTCGAGTGTTTTCTGCTACGAGGAACCATTAAGCATTGAAAACAATCACAAACAAATTACTAAATAAAAATATATTTCCCAACTTTGCAGAAAGATAATGCATTGCAAGTAAAAACAAATATATCATGAACTTTTACAATATTTAACACTTTGCACTCCAGTGGCGCCTCTCAGGCGCCACACGATTGGATGCCAAACCACGAGAGGACCATTAAGTGTGATGCGGAAATTCGATGCAAGGCCAATGACTGTGTTTAGTTTCTATGAAGCAAATCCATGAACACCAGCCGAACCTAAAATGTCTCGAGTTGCTGATTCCTCCGAGCGAAAAAGGCCTGGAGTGCAAAGGGTTAAATTGAACGACATCGTTACTTTACTAATTCTGACAACCGTAGCACAATAACGCCAACAAGGGGGGTTCCGTGGAAAGGGGAGGAGGGATAAACCCTAACACTTTTAGCATGCGAAACCATCACAGCGCAAACCTAACAACCATCAAATAGGCAGCTTATCTACAAATTTCAAAAAATTGCAGCAGTGTATGGTTAGCTTGTACGCTTGAAATTAATACCCTACATAACCACTGGATTAAACAAGATCGTAATGAATCTCATTTTGTAATTTAAATATGGAAAACATGGTTAGTTAGTTTGTGCGATGAACGACATCTTTATGCACAATAACAGTTTATCAGGACAGATCTACGACTTAGGTGGATTCCGAACCACAACGAACATATGCGCCCAACCCAGGATTCGAATCCGCCATCTTTGTCATGCGAGGTCAGACAGCTAATCAAACAGCCATCAGAAGGGAAAAATACGATTTGTATAAGCTATATAAATCGGTTGACTATGGTATGGTGTATTCTCGTCATCTGAAATGTTAAAAAAATATTGTTACTATTAAAAATTGTAGAACCCAGTTGCATTAACAGGGTTCGTACAGATTTTTTGAAAACAAATTAAAGGACTTTTTAAGAACTTTTCAAGAACCTTCTAAACAAAAAATAAGGACCTTAAAAAAATTTTTAAAAAAAATTCTTGGGGAAAAAAAAATCTTGGGGAAAAAAAAAAAAAAAAAAAAAAAAATAATAATATAATAATAATAATAAAAAATAATAATGTTTGACGAAGGAAATAAAGCATATAATTTGTGAAAAATATTGCATTTTATTTCTTACTCAAAATACTTGACAAAAAATTCATTAGTTTTAAGTTTTTGGAAAAAAAAAAAAAAACTTGGTTGGAGCATTCAGTATCATTTAAATCGGAAGATGTTATTTTCATTAAAATTTAATTATTTTGTCAGTTACATCGAATTCAACAACATTAGTTACTGTACATTATACAACGATAATTTTATTGAATTGTGTTTCACAGGACGGTTTCAGTTTCTGCTTTTTAAATACGCAAAACGAGTTAAATCTTAGAAACGTAAATCGCATCTAAATAATTTGTTAATCACTGATTAACTTAAATGCATATAATAACCACAGAGCTGATCCGAGTTAAAAATGCAAATTTGGTCATAATAGTCTTGATAAAGATAATTCTTTTTAGTTTATAACCTTGCTTGATAATAAGGGTTCGAGAGTGATGAAGTATGAACTTATGTTACATGGTGTGTCTGAAAATCAATAATCCAATACATATTGCCTTTCTAACTTTTTAAATGCAAAGTTATTTTTGAATTTAGAAATCTAAAATAGTAGGATATACGACCCTAATTACAACAAAAACTTTTCAATAAATACAATTGTTTGGATTGAATAGTTAACCCCTCATCATGTGATGTATAGCTTACCAATGTAAAAAAAATCTTCCCTAGTGCCAACCTCATCTGATCCAGGGCCGACCAAACGGTATAGTGGTTAGCGTGCTGGCTTCTAGACCGCGAGGTTGCGGGTTCGAGTCCCGTATTAGGCATAGGTGTTTGTAAATGTATGTTGGTTTGTTAAATGACGAAATGTTTCGGCGCATTATAGCCCTTGTGTTGCTGACGGCGCCAGATAATCTGAATACAACCAACCAACCATCTGATCCAGGCGGTATTAAGTTGGAATCCTCACATTTAGCATTCCGTTATCGCGCACACCTCAGGTGCATCCCTACACTTTCCCCTCCTCTGCCTATATTATTTATTGAATTACTTGTGATACGATTTTTGAATAAATTTTACTATTTAAATAGATTGTTTAATACTTTATATCTCCAAAGAATCTTAAATCGGAAACAATCAACTATTTAAACCAGAATAAATTTCATTTGGCTTTTAAAAAATTGGAAACACCTCATAGGTGCAACGCGACTAACCATGTGGGAAAGCAGAATGCGACTAACGGAAGGTTAAAATCGTGCAAGCATAAATGGGACGTATCACGTCATTGCTAAGTGAGAAAACATCGTGAAATGAAAATACTTCAAGTATATCGCAAAAATTATTGTATTAGGATGTAGTTTACACATTTCTTTTTAGTCATTCTGTTCCTTAATGCAAGAGCTACCAATGTTTTAAAAAAACTTATTAAAATGTGGCAATATATAAGTAGGGATATCTTTCTTTACATTATTAATGGTTAGAAAACAGCTAAGTTAAGTGTATTTTAAATAGATGAATCATTTTGCGATATTATGTGAACTATTAAGCAATAACGCTGAAGTGGCTGGGTTAAGAAGGAATTGAATGGTTGAGCGTACAAACAAACCAACCTTAAAGGCAAAGAAAGGGGAAATATATACGAGATAACAATAACCTCCAAATCACAATGGCAAGTGATTCAAAACTTAATTCCATGTCAAGTAATTTGAGGCGATCCTTTATACAGAAGGTCTGTAAAAGCTGCGCCAAAATCACATTGTTGAGTGTTTTCTGCTACGAGGAACCATTAAGCATTGAAAACAATCACAAACAAATTACTAAATAAAAATATATTTCCCAACTTTGCAGAAAGATAATGCGTTGCAAGTAAAAACAAATATATCATGAACTTTTACAATATTTAACTCGAACGACTTACTTCGCTAAACGACAACCTTAGCACAATAACGTCAATCACTCCCAAACCAGAACAAACCTACCATGGTGGTGGGTGGTGGTGGGGGAAAGGGGGGGGGGGGGGATAAACGCAAACACCTTTGGCAAGCGAAACCATCACAGAGCAAGTCTAACAACCATCAAATGAGCAGCTTATCAACAAATTTCAAAAATTTGCAATGGTGGTAAGCTTGATACCCTTCATAACCAGTGGATTAAACAAGATCGTAATAAATCTCATTTTGTAATTGAAAAGAGGAAAACATGGTTTGGTTGGTTGGTTTGTACGCTCAACGACATATTTTTGTGCACAATAACGGTTTATCAGGACGGATCTACAACTTACGTGGATTCCGAACCACAACCAACATACGCGCCTAATCCAGGATTCGAATCCGGCACCTTTGGCATGCGAGGTCAGAGCGCTAACCAAACACAGGGATGAGTTTAGTAAAAAATCAAAAAGCTGAAAACAAAACTCCAAACGTTTTATGCGTAAAACACATTTTAAGCTATACTTTAAAAAAATGTGGTTTTCCATGTGCGTTTATAACACTGCACCTTCACTATCTGTCCGTGAGAAAAACGGTTCAAAATAGAGGCACCTAGATGTAGAGATACACTTTCTGCTGTCATCAGGTATGGTATAGCTTCAAAAAAAAAAAAAAAAAAAAAAAAAAAAAAAAAATCCTTTAAAAGCGATGGAATCCGGCAAAAACTTCAAATTTTCAACAAGTCAAACAACTTTAAGCAACTATACTATATTGACAAACAGGCCGAATATAATTAAACCTAGTTTTCTAATTTTTTAAGCTACATTTTAAGTACTAAAATCTTTATATTTAAATTTTTATTCCTACCATTCAGCTTGTTCAATAAAAAAAAAAAAAAAAAAAAATAAAAAAAAAAAAAAATTACATACAATTGCAGTTAAAATAACATTAAACACAGCTTCTTTAAAATTTTTTTAATTGGGACTAATTTTCAGAATATTTTGATACAAAATTATATAAAAATTTTAGTATAGATTCACACGAAACGGCAAAATCGATCCTTAAACAGGCACTAATCACGTATAAAGCGGCTATCGCATTTACGGAAGTCTAGTCAAATGGCTACAAAACGGTGTTGAAAATCTCGGTAATAGCCGGTATTGTATTAGAGTTAACCTCGGCGAAAATGACCACTCTAATGAAAGCAATAGGCTTGCAATACCGGCGAAAATCTAAATATCAGCCGAAATGAAAATCGCAACAACGTGGGTATTGGCGAGAGCGTCCATGATATCTGCATAAATTTCGGTTATATCGGATGTTATCAAAGTACGGCATTCCACGAAAACAACTCTCATGGCAAACTGAAATATCAAAGTTAGAACCTAATATACCGGAGCAACTCTCAACAATAACGCTATTGTATGGGCGTAACACTAGACGAAAATTACCATCACAAAATCTCGGCGATAGCACAATTCATCACGGTAATATCAACATTCTTTCAGTAACATCGGTACAAATCTCAGATTTTACAACAAGGTAGCACTCAACGAAAGTGCTCATCACATAAACGTAAATATTAGAGTTAGCGCCGAAGATACCGGAAAAATTCTCAACAATAACGCTGTTATATTGGCGTAATACTCCGGGAAAATGTCACCACGGCAATCTAAATCACAGGGATAACGCACGTCCTAGCCACACAAACCTCGGCAGTAGCGGACATTACATCAGCGTAACGCTTAACGAAAACAAGCAACACATACTAACGTAAATAAACGATAGTTCCGTGAATGTCAGACTTGGAAGCAAGAGCACTATTAGTATACGTTAATCGCTTGAAATCGTAAGAAGGAATTTACATTTTGAGCAGAGAAAAAAATGACACAAAATGATCAAATTTCGGCGCAGTTGGAAATGTACAAAATGCGAGTTTGAACGCCAATCTAACTAAAAAAAAATGAATTTCAGTGGATTTTTGTACTTGGAGCAAGAATAAGGCAGGAATGTGATGCGATCCCAGAGCGATAGGTTTCCCGATCTTTCGGAAGTGAAGCTGCTTGGCGGTTCAGCCTTAGAAAAAAAGTTTTTTTCCCATGGGATATAAAAAGCGGGAAAACACGGATTTTTTTCAGGACTTAGAAAAGCGGAACCTTCTTTGAAAAAGCGGAATTCTTTTTTTTCTAAAAAATTAAAAAAGCGGAATTCCGCCACATGGCGGAAGAAACTCATCCCTGAGCCATCAGGTGTATTTGGATTGGTACGATCTTTATGCGCCATGAATATTTGGATACACGTTAGTTTCTCAACGATTATTTCACAAATAAACCATTAAATAACATATCAATAAAAAATAAAGGATTTTGCTGACAACTAACCCTAATACTAAGTTTCATCAACGATAAGAGAATACTAAACCAACAACTGTAGAATTTAGTGTAATTTTATGTCAAAAGCAGAAATACCAATACGATCAAATAACTTCCGTTCACATTAGTTAAGACAAGAACAAACACCTTATTTCTCCAATTCAGTTTTCAAACCATATTTGAAGTTTAAAATAAGATGGATATAAAATAACTTATAAAAACAAAGTTTGCATTATAAATCCTTTATATGCATTGGCAATTTTTATATTCGTTAACACAGGCGCCGATTCTGTAAACAGAGTGTGCTTGGTATTTGCATCTAATTTTAAATATCAAAAGCACTTCTATCAGCAAAATGTGCGACAAACTACGTTTAAAAATTTATGTAATAAAAATGAACATGCATTTACGCTCTCATATCCAAATATCACTTATTTTTTCTTCAGGGTGTCCACAGAAAAGTTATTTTAAAATTCCCTGATATTTCCCTGATTATTCACTGTAACACCCAATTTTTTCCCTGATTATAAGTTATCGACAAAATATATATAAATAATAAACTTTCAAGTAAAAGAACATTCAAATTCACCATCATAAAGAAAATTACGATGCATGTACTGTTTATCTTTACACATTTATGACACAAATACCAAATTGCTTCATTTAGTGTAGTGTATGTATAGTGTACCTGTACTGTGCAATTATACTTAAAAATCACACTTTTTTTTCTATTACAATCTAATCTCAAGAAAAGAGGACTCTAGTATTATATTTCAGATTTAATAAGCTGTTTTCTTAAGTAAAATTTTAAAAATAAAGTCAAACCATAAATCATGTCAAAATGGATCAAACACACACACACATTTAACAAATACTCTGTATATTATATTAACTATTTTTATTTTCTGAATACTTGAAATTGTAATCAAATTTCAAAAATCCATAATTACTTTAAAATATTTTCGTAAAGTAAAATTTTTATATTTTATGAATTATATATCAATTTGTGCATTTGAAAGAAAAAAGAAAAAAAATCTTTAAATGTAGTTGGATTGGGGGAGTTACACTATTTTCATTGGCTTTTTAGTTTGCATAATTTTGTTGTCCAAATTGTTCAATTTCATTATTTGCATTATTTGAAATTTTCTTTTTTGTTTAAGATCAGCTGTAGCCGCTGTTTAAGTACAATACCCAAGCAAAATTTTTACAAAATAAACACATTTTCCCCAGACAATTAATTTTAAACAATTATACATAAAAAAAAATGCTTTAACTTTAAACTATTACTTACATCGATAGTTAAATGTAAAATTGTTTTTCAAGTTAAAATAAACAATTTTACATTCAATAGCAGTTAAAATTACAATTTTAAATAAGGATACATAATAAAAACTGGGACGATTTGGATTAATTTCTTGTGCAAAATTAAATTAAAATTCTAATCATTCATCATTAATTCAAACCAAACGGTGAAAACGATCCTCACATACACACTAATAACGTACATAGCGGCTTTCACATCAGCGGAAGTCTAGTTGAATGACACCAAAACGACGTCGCGAATCTCGCCAATAGCTTCAGTTAAAACGGTTTAAATCTAAGGGGAAATTACAGCTACTTCAACGTAAATATCGGTGATAGCGGCCGCCGTACGGGCGCAAATCTCGGCAATTATATTAAACCAACAATCGGCAGAAATGCCCGTACCGGTGCAGACGAAATGCCCGGTAAGAAGGTTCCGTGATTGTCAGACTTTTAAGTCCAACAAAATTGTAATACAGATTTGTATCAATCTCAGGAATGATCAAAATTTCAATTAAAAAAAAAAGTCGAAATTCGAGTTTTAGCTGAACTGTACTATGTCCGACAAATGCAAACCTCTGCAATAACGTCCGTAACTATTATTTTGGAGTAAGACTCGACTAAAATGAGTATCACACAGCAACGTAATAACGGCGATAAAGCTCGCCATAATTACAGGAATAACTGCCATTTCATCAGCGTAACGTTCTGCAAAATGGCTGTAACATACCAATGTAAATAATTCCGATAGTCTAACATTACAGAAAAATAAGGGGGGGGGGGGAGGAGATAATAATTCCATCGGTGGTTTGGGGAAGACTGAACGCATGCAGGTTCTATGATTGTCAGGAAATTTTAATCTCCGAGATCAATGAGAAAATTGTGGGAAAACTTTGATAAGTGGAAAAATAAGAAAAATTCACGAAAGCGAAAAGATCGATGGAAGCAATCACATCCCTGCATTAAGGCAACAATCGGCAAAAATGACCATCACACCAACGTAAATATCAACGTTAGCATCCAATATATCGATGGAAATCGCTGAAATAGACGCGATTCTATCGACGTCACAATCTACGAAATTGACAATCACAAGCGTAAATCTCGGCGATATAGACAACTATTGAGGCGCAAACCTTGGAATAGTGATTAATAGGGTCTAAAATGAACATCACAAGAATGTAAATCTCGGTGATAGCTCCCTTCTTACCAGCGAAAATCTCGGCAATAACAAGCTTAACATCAGAGTAATGTTCGGCGAAACTAACCACCACACACCAGCATAAATAACAGCGATAGATGCTGGCAATCAGCAAGAAAAGTGGTCATTACATCACAAGTTTGGGGAAGTCTGAAAGTATGTAGGTTCCTTGGTTGTCAGACAAGCAAGTAAACCCAATAAAATTGTAATGCAGTTTTGAATCCGTCTCAGGAATGATGGAAATTTCAACAAAAAATGCTGAAATCCGTGTTTCAGCAGAACTGTACCATGGCTGACAGGTGCAATCTCTGAAATAGCGTCAGTGACAGATCACGAAAATGAGCAGAATGCAAGAACGTGTTTCTTGCCCTCTATAATCACGAAAATATCGGCCATTTTACCATCGTAAAGTTCAGAAAAATGACCATCAAATACCAACGTAAATAATGCCGATAGACTACTATAATATAAGAGAAAAATGAGGAAGAAATGTAGTCATTCCATCGGCGATTTGAGGCAAATCTGAACGCAAGCAGGTTCAGTGATTATCAGGAAATTTTAATGCGAAAAGTTGCGTGGTCGGTCTTGCGGTCCGAATTTTTTTTTTTTTTTTTTAACTTTTTCTAATTTATTTCAAATTGATTTTTATATTTTTGGTAGCAAGGTATTTTTAATTGTCAAAATTAAAAGGTTCATTTTAATTTCGGAAAATTCCTTTTAACTTTTTGACAAAATCCCTGATAATTCCCTGATTTTTCCAGAAATTCCGAATTCCCTGACTTTTCCCGATATTCCCGATCTGTGGACACCCTGTTCTTATTAAAGTAATTTATTATTTATTAAAAAAAAAAAAAAAAAAAAAAAAAAAAAAAAAAAAAAAAAAAACGGCAACATGAAAGAATTTTAACAATGGTCGGTTCAATGCTTTTTTTAATACGATTGGATGACAAGTTGGTTTATTAGTATTCCGTAAAAGCAACCTTTTAATGACAGTTACAACCGCAAAATTTGATAGAATGCATCGTCATCGACATCATCTGCTAAGTTTCAGCCCAATTGGATGACAGCAAGGGGGTAAATTAGGCATCCGCAGATTTGCCCTACATCGACAAACCCACAAAATCGAAGTTAACATAAAGGATTTAAAAATAAAAATTAAAAGTCGTAAATTTGCATGCATTTGGCAGCAAGAGTCTCGATATGGTTAGTAGCGCAAAAAATTATAATTAAACTAAAAATCAGTGAGTACTTACAAAAAAAGATCCTAATGCAATTGTTTTAACGCTTCACCTTTTATAATTCGTATTGTCCGAACAACCGCTTTAGAACGGTGTTACTGTTTCATGTTGCAGAAATATTTTGAATTATTAGTTTTTTGTTTTAATTTTATCAGATCTATATATTTTTACACTGAACGCGGTTGAAACAAGAAAAAAAGTTTCAACAAATAGAAATTTAAGTTGACAACGGTGACCTTCACTTACCAGCCATGAAATCCTTTAGAAGGGCAGAAGGCTCATACATTTTACTATTTAAAATAGACATGCTCAGGAAAAACAGTTTAATAGTTGCTTCATTTCATCATGAATAATTTATTACTACGATGATCCTCACAATTCAGAATTACATTATTTATTATAAATACTTTTCAACTACGGAAAGAGAAAATAAAGGGAAATAAATATGAAAGGTGTTTTTTTTTTTTAATTAGAAGATAAAAAAAAAAAATTTCTATGGAAGTTTCTGAAATACACACGCAAAGAAAAAAAAGGAAAAACAAATGTTCTTTCAAGAACTTTTCAAGAGCAATCAAAAATTAAAAAACTTTCAAGGACCTTCAGGTTAAAAATAAGAACTTTTCAAGGGCCCTTGGAGACATTAAGCAAAAATAAGGAGTTCTTAAGGACTTTCAAGAACTGTACGAACCCTGATTAAGCATTGTAATTGTGAGACAACTTTCCATTTAAAAGACAGTCTCTATCTCGCTATCAAGGTAGAAACTTCGGGTTAAATCCTTAATTTTCAATCATTCCCCTGAGCATTTGAATTGACTCTCCGTGAAACTTATCCGATCATACAATTTGGCGCAGTATGGCCCTCGTGTTGCCCTTGCACTGTTAAACTTAAACCAACCAACCCAATCATACAATCTTCCCAGCCCATGTAACTCTTTAAGTGCCATAATATTTGAATGCAGGTTAATTTCGCAACGATTATTTCACAAAAAAAAAAAAAACCATTAAATAACACCTCGATAAAAAAAAAAGGATTTTACTGACAACTAACCCTAATTCTAAGTTTCACCAACGATAAAAGAATACCAAACCAACAACTGTAGAATTTAGTGTAATTTTACATCAAAAGCAGAAATACCAATACGATCAAATGACTTCTGTTCAGGAACAAACACCTTATTTTCTCCAATTCAGTTTTCAAACCATATTTGAAGTTTAAAATAAGATGGCAATAAAATAACTTATGAAAACAAAGTTTGCATTATAAATCCTTTATATGCATTGTCAATTTTTATATTCGTTAACACAGGCGCTGATTCTCTAAGCAGCGTGTGCTTGGTATTTGCATCTAATTTTAAATATCAAAAGCTCTTCTATCAGCAAAATGTGCGGCAAACTAAGTTAAAATTTATTTATTAAAAATGAACGTACATTTATGCTTGCATATCCAAATACCACTTATTTATTCTTATTAAAGTAATTTATTATTTATTAAAAAGAAAAAAGAAAAGAAAAAAAAAAAAAAAAAAAAAAAAAGAGGAAAAAAAAAAAAAAAAACGTCAACAGGAAAGAGTTTTAACAATGGTCGGTTCAATGCTTTTTTTTTTAATACGATTGGATGATGACAAGTTGGTTTATTTTTATTCCGTAAAAGCAACCTTTTAATGACAGTTACAACTGCCAAATTTAATAAAATGCATCGCCATTGACATCATCTGCTAAGTTTCTGCCCGATTGGATGACAGCAAGGGGATTAATTAGGCATCCGCAGATTTGACCTCCATCGACAAACCCACAAAATCGAAGTTAAAATGAAGGACTTAAAAATAAAAATTAAAAGTCGGAAACTTGGATGCATAGGCAGCAAGAGTCCCGATATGGTTAGTGGTGCAAAAAATTATAAATAAAGTAAAAAATACGAAATCAGTGAGTACTTACAAAAAAAGATCCTAATGCAATTGTTTTAACACTTCACCTTTTATAATTCGTATTGTCCGAACAACCGTACTGGAACGGTGTTACTGTTTCACGTTGCAGAAATATTTTGAATTATTAGTTTTTTATTTTAATTTTGGCAGATCTATATTTTTGTACGCTGAACGCGGCTGCAACAAGAAAAAAAAGTTTCAACAAATCGAAATTTAAGTTGACAATGGTGACCTTCACTTACCAGCCATGAAATCATTTACAAGGGCAGAAGGTTCATACATTGTAATGTTCAAAATAGACATGCCCAGGAAAAACAATTTAATAGATGCTTCCTTTCATCATGAATAATTTATTACTATGATGATCCTCATAATTCAGAATTACATTATTTATTATAAATACTTTTCAACTATAGAAAGAGAAAATAAAGGAAAATAAATTAGGAAAGTTTTTTTTTTTTTTTTTTTAATTAGGAGATCAGGATTTTTTTTTCTATAGAAGTTTCTGAAATACACAAGCAAAGAAAGAAAAAAAAAAATGTTCTTTCAAGAACTTTTCCAAGAGCCCTCAATAATTAAAAAACTTTCAAGTACCTTCAGGTTAAAAATAAGGAGTTTTCAAGAACTTTTCAAGGGCCCTTGGGGACATAAAGTAAAAATAAGGAGTTCTTAAGGACTTTCAAGAACTGTACGAACCCTGAGACAGTGGCTCTGGGGGATACGTAGTATCATCATTACCATTTATGAAAGAAAGCTGCATTGATAAGAAAACTATTCAAGGTCTTGGTTATGATGGTACTGCGTGAAATATTGAAGTTTCTAATTGATCAATTTCATTCTTCGTAAATACTTTAAAATAACCTGTACAAGCAGTTGTTTATTTCATTTAAACGAATTGCCTCTAAGGAAAGTTATGATTACTCTCGGTCCAATTTAATGACGAACTTCTTTTACTGTCCATTAATAAAACGCCTAACAAGTTGCCGAGATTTATCAGCTGCTGAATACAATAACATTGATAGTGTTTTTCAAAAACTTGATTTTAAAAAGTTGAATACTGATAATAAATATTGGAAAATATGTCAGGCTGTACTAACAAGCAAATGCCCCCAAGGTTTAGCAAGAAGAAACCCTGGAAACATCTCCCATTCAAGATGACTGAAAATGGCAAATCGAATTTCACGTATATGTATTGTATCACTTGATCCAACCTCGAAGTTGAAAAAAATAGCTGAGTTTGTAATGAAAATTTACACTCCCTTATGGTTAACAACATAACATCTTGTAATGATGATATTACGTTTCGTACAGAGCTACTGTCTGGAGTTGCATGTCCAAAATATGTTAAATATAGTTCTTATACCAAAGATACATGTTCTTATTGTTTATTTATGCGACCACATTTACAACTTCAACATTTAAATCCCACAAAAAAGCACTTGCTAATTGAGCTTCTACTCTAATAGAGATTGGTTTTAAGGTCACTATCTCTAGAAAAAGAGAATAGATTTTCAGGCAGTTGTCATTTCACTGAAATAATTAAACTTTTCGGCTTTTCCCTGGTAAAAGCATTTTACTCTCATGTATGAATTGATCATTTTCGATAACGTTGCCTTCATGTCTCAAACCTAGAGTCTTTGGTGGTTGGAGACTCCAACCAATCAACCAATGTGTAATCGTGCAGAAATGATATGAATTAATACTTGAGTTTAGTAAACGCCATTTCAGAAAATGATATTCCCGATATTTCAAAATGCTGTACTACTATACCTGGACTATGAATAAAATAATTGAAACTAACCAAAAGAATGGGTTGAAAATTGAAAAATATCCGTATTTTGTACAAAAAATTAAGGTTTTCATGTAGATTCGAGAAGACCTAAATATTAAATGGCAGATATAAATTTTTTATTATTGTTAATTAATACTATTATAAACTTTACATTTTTATTCTTGAAAATAAAAATGTGCTTTATGTTTTTAAAGAAAATTAAAAACTTTGTTTTTGTCAAAAAACAAACTTCAGGTCCATTACGGGAGACCCAAATATTTTTCAATCGAACTAAAAAATTTTTTGGTAAATATGTGAGCATAGTGGCAACTTTTTATTAACTTGAAATTTTGAATTTCCAAAAAAAGTTTTTTCGATACGCCCTATTATGCATGACATGGCCACAATGTATCAGAATACGTAATGGCCAAGTGTCACAAATATTCTTACAGCTACATATTTAGGCTTATGCAAGAGAATTTTGACTTTGAAAAAAAAAATTTACTAATTTTCATTACCCGTGATTTACAACAACTTTAAACTTAGCTCTACTTTAGATCCCAATACTTTTCACAGCCATAATTATTGCATGAAGAACTTGATGCCTTTTTACAGTTATGTTTTTGCTGGTATTCTATTTGCAGCCAAGGTAAGAACTTCCCTCATCAAGTCGAACTTAAAGTAATCCTACTTAATCAAGATTATTTCAAATTGATATATGACATATGCCCATAGTATTTATAAGCTTAACAAATTCGCTTTCGAATATTTCAGATACTTCCAATCGTAACTTATTGTTCAAGACATTTCATTTAATATATTGCATAAGTCAGTAGCATTTGTAGTTTTGTCTACAAATGTTGATTTCAGGCAGACAGTGTCTTCCTTTAAGCTAATTAAGATTAACCAAGAAGCTAAAAACTGGCTACTTTCCAACCCTAATTTTTAGGCAATGGATTAAAACTTTGTATCATAAAAAGCTATCTTTAGATTCTTCAGCAGAATGTCGTTAAAACTAGCCAACCAAATTATTTTGTTTAAATAAACCAAAGCCTTTGAAATTAATAAGCTGCTTAGTGAAATGATGGAAGAGAACCACTTTTAATCACTCAGGGAAGAACAAATAACTAACCTGGCTTTCTTTTTCAATTTCTTCCTGTATTTTCTTCTCTTTTAGTGAAAACCTTATTTTGTCAGCTTTATCGAAACTGAATGGCTGTATTTCAGTACGTTTCTTCACATACGGTACTGATGGTACACATGTCGCTGAAGTAGGTAGCAGCTTTTTAGCTTCTTTTTTCTGTAATTCTTCATGAATCTAAGAAAACATAACACATGTCAAAGATTAGTTGAAGAAAATCTGAAGAATTTCTTGGAATTAGAAACCATTATTACCTCATTTTTTTTTGTGATAATTCTTACACGGGCCAAAATGGGGCGTTTGGCAAAATATTTTTCGATAAATTTTATACAATCCTTTCTTATCAGTGAAACTGAGAAGAAGAGAAAAAACGACCGTTGATGAGCTATGTTCAAGGAAAGAGAACAATGTGTTGAAAGCATTCATTTTTCAACTTTTTACACCTTTAAAGTATTTTTAAGGAAATTTCGAAGGTGGGGATGTTTAGAACACCTTAAGAGACTTAACCATAGCGATTTTGTTCAAAATCGTTAGAGCTGTTTTTTAGCAACCATTGAAAAACACGATTTTTCCAATGGCAGCTACTTTATGGGCATGCACGATTTAGACGAAAACCTTAAGTGTAGGAGGTACCATAGCCACCACTTACCCGCACACCAAATTTGAACATCTTAGGTCAAATTATTTGGGAGTTATGCACATACACATATTTTTTTCTAGGCAACTTTTTTGAAATCTGGATGTTCCAAAACGGGGAGAAATGCAGCAAATTCAGAGGGGAGCGCCTGCGTTAGAGGGTCAAGTGATGGTTAGGTTTTGGTTTGATCTGAATGCAGTTTAGGTAACTTTTGAAATATGCATCCCAAAAGTTACAGTGATTCACAAGAGAACCAATAAAAGCAGAAAACAAGAGAAGTTCTCTAGAAGAAAAAAGTTCAATCCTCTTCAGTTCAGATTCAATGAAGCTCTGTAAGTGCGACATCATTGATGGATGCCACAGACCTAAAGAATAGAGATCGCCTACTTTTGACGTCATGTTCAAACTTGCGTTTCTCCCACGTTTTTACTTGTAAAAAAAAATGATTTTTTTCTAAAAATAGTCACTGAATATTTGAAAAAGTAACAATATTAGCTGAAAAAGTAGCTTTTAGGCCAATTTTGGCGAAAAAAGTCGCCATAGTAGTTTTGCCTAAAAAATAGTCGCTTTTTTAGTAGCCTGTGGTAGCCCTGCATACGTTTTCCGGCGTTGATTTGAGAATTCTATACGTTTTCGGATGATGCCAGTAAGAGTTATGCTGCGGAGTCGAGTATATTTTTAAAAAATTTCTTTTGAAAACGAAAGATTTCTTTTCTTTGGCGGAATTTTCAGAAAGAAAATCAAATTTGCAGTGGACGAAAAAAATTCAAATCTGCGGAAAAAAATAAATAAAAAGCAGAAGTTCAAGAGAAAAAATGACAAAAAAGCGGTTTTTCTCCAAAATTACAAAAAAGCAGAAATCCGCCAAAAAGCGGAAGAATCTCATCCCTGCGAATCCTACACTTTCATACGATATGTATACATATGGGTAATTGAAAGTAAAAACTATATCTAATATTTACTTAGTGACTATATTAGCTTTTATTTTTGCCCATCACTATAGTGATTTTGATAACAATTAACATACTAACAATCTTGTGTATGAAATATGCTTATCTTAATATAAATCACATAAAAGGATACACTTCAGACTTTTAGTTAAAATCTAATTCTTGTCAGTTACCGGAAAAAAACAAGGAAATTTCTTAAAAAATAAATTGCAATCTAAGAAGATAACAGTGTTTTACACACCAAAGACCAACAATACCAATATTAAAAAAAAATATTTACTTCATGGTATTGAACATTATCCTACATTTTTTCGATTTTCAAGTTATGAACACAAAATTATGTATATTTTGTACTCTTTTCAGAGGTAATACAACTACGTCACCACAAAGCTTTCTAATAGAGATAGGAGGGTAACACTGAAATTTTTTAGATGAGAACAGAGAATATGCATTGAAAGAACATTAGCAGATATGTAAATTGAAACTATTTTTGAATAAATTTTAGGACAATAATTTGCAGTAATTGCATAAAGCTTTTAAAGCAGGGCTAAATTATAAGTCTTCAATGTTAAGAATAAACATATGAAAATGAAGCCACACCTCGAGCCAATATATTCAGATGGTTTACTGAATAGGGTATTTGACACCATCAACAAATAATTACCAAATGTGGCATATATATAGTATTTAACGAAATAATAATAATGCAAATGAATGTTTTAACTTGAAATAATTGCTCAAATTTTTATAAATCGAATTTTAAAAATTGCTTTTCTGAGTGCATTGTCACATGATCAGAAACGCTCCTCTGCAGAGTGTGACATCATTGTTGACCACATTTGTAAACAAACAGCTTCATACGTTTATTTTAAAGCTTGGTTCATCTCTTTTCCTACTATATAATAAATTATGACTATTGAAGGTGACTTTTAGGAAATATTTATTTAAAGAAGCGTTATTGGAACATTGGAAGACGGTTTTGTAAAGGCAAACGGTTTGAATTTACCCAAAATAGATGCTTTGATGGTGGAATAGTTTTTCAAGTCAAGCCCAGAATTTTATTCTGCAGAGTTCAGAAATGTTAAAAAATTTGTGTAAGTATCAATAATTCTAGCAGTTCTTATAATTAGTAAAGCAACAACAACACTTTCACAGTTAATCATATAAACATTAGGATAAAAAAAAAATTAGCAATTAAAATAATACGCCAAGTACTGTTAAAACGGAATGAATAGGAACACTTTTCAACTTTCAAAGTAAAAATCGGGTGTAATAATATTGTTAACAAACATATTTTTGACTTAGGAACGTGGGTCTTACCTTCTTCTATAATGATCAAACCCAAAAATGTTGGAAAAAACATGACTTGCATTTATTTTGATTTTTTTCATGTTGTTCCGATTCACCCCTCAGAAAGGGATGAAACGGAACACTCGTTATAATTTATGTCTAATATTATTTAAAAAAGACAAGTAATAATGCATTGAGGTGAATAGCAACACAAGATTATCATAAAAAAAAATCCTTTAATAGGACAGACAAAAAATGCTTTTGTCAAAACAAATCATATAAACAAAACAAATATTTTGGTTTCGATTTTACAAAAAAAAAAAAAAAAAAATCAATAATTCAATAGTGCATTTGTACTTAAACTTAATATTGTGCAATTAAAACATTTAAAAAAATTAAATAAAGTATTACTTGCATCAAAATGACCTTCACAGACTTGTGCACATGTATAAATAACTTATCTGGAATTTTAATCGAAATACTTGTATAGTGGAGTACTGCATAACACCGATACCAGTGAGACATTTCTTGGAGCGCAAATCAAAAGAAACACACATTGCGGGCTTGAAACTCATTCGTGATGATGTTTATGCAATAGTGACATCACACAGTCAGATGGGTTTGAGCAGCGTTTTAGGGGCGGGGCTTCTACTTGTTAGTTTTTAGCGTTTAGCAGCATTATTTTGAAAATTTGTCAAATACCGTATTCGGTAGAGGATGAAATTCTCTCCGGGATAAAGAAAACACAGGAATAATTTTCTTAATTAAGGTCTAATTATTCATGAAGAAGAAAACTTTTATGAAAAAATTAGTTGGTCATTAGATCCCCAAATATCTAAATAAAATCATAGAATAATATGGATACCATATTACAGAGTTTAGTTAAAATTTACTTAACTGGAGATTTTTTTTACAAAATCTGACCAACTAATAAACCTTCGAAACTTCAGATAGGAGTTTTCAGATGCACACTTGTAAAAAAATCTACCAAAAGTTTGGAAACATTTTCGTCTTTGGAATCACTAAAAATGAAGAAGGGGCATATTCATGCAAAATCAAGCAATGCTAATTCACTGTACCTGTTATAAGTGAGTTTCACTTCTTGGAGCCTAAAGATACATAGAGATTTGAAAACTTGAACAAAATACTGACGAAGAATTTGTCAACTTTCACCCAATTAAAAACAAATGGATCACAAAATAGAAAAATCTTTTTAACAAATTGTGTAGCCCAAACAACCCACTAGATCAAATACAGCTATACAATTTGTTAAAAAAATATTTAGTACTTATAAAAATATAAGTACCTACAAATGGAGAGAAAGTACTTTTAAAAGCTTTTGATAAAAATAAGTATCCATAAGAGACCTTAATATACATACAGTGTTATATGATTCAATACCTCAGGAATTTAAAGTATGGATTGTTAAAGATGACAAAAGACCAAATATGGTAAAAATACAAAGAACAGTTAAAAAAGTAATGAAAGCCATTTTAAGCAGAAATGGTCAAAGATATAAAGCAAGTGTTGTCTTGAAATTCTTCAAGAACATTAAAAGACTCCTGTTTCAACATGGTAATGCATCTTCTCATTCGTTTCACAACATTAACAGTTGAATTACTTGAACAAAAATATATATAAGTTGAAAAATATCAGCCCCATTCTCCTACTCTTACGCTATTGTGTGACTGATGGATATTTGCAATTAAAAAAATTATGTGGGTGCTGTTTTCATTCAGAGTAAGATTGATGAGGTTATAAAAGCATATTTTTCATGCTACTTGAAGCATTTAATCATAGGAAAATTTGACTACAAAAGTGCATTACCATTGGAGAAGGCTACTTCAAATACTTTTATATTTTGTAAATATAACTTGAACAACTAAGAAATGTTTAAAAAAATTTCAGTGACCTTCATATTTAATTTTAAGGAGCAGCAATCGCAGGAAGTGAAAACAGCAGTTTACAAACTTTGGTCAGTTATCATGTAAAATTAGGAAAAAGGGAGATAGTGTCCTTTACCTTTGGGGTGCAGATATATAGACCAACAAGCTTTTCTAAGTAATACTCTGTAAGCCAGAATTCTGCCACTCGGTAATGACAAAACTCCTTTACTTTAATATTTAGAGGTATTAATAACCTTTATCAAAGAAAGAAAAACAAACCTTTTTTTCTTGTTCATGAATTTTTCTTTTCTCCAATCGGTTTTCAGTTTCAAAAGCTGGGGCTTTGGGTTCAGTCACGTAAACAACTGGTTTTTCTTTGAGACCCTTGAAGATTAGGGTATAAAAATAGAAGTTAGGCATCACAAAGTATTGCTATAGTGCAAGTTTTCAAAAACTATCAAGATTTCATAATGAAGCAAATATGCCAAGATTTGTAAAGTCAAAATTTGCAATGGACAATGCCTGTAATTTTTTTTTTATTCAATTCTAAATGTTTCGAAAAGGCTATAAACACAAAAATTTCTGCTCACTCCGCTTTTTATTTTTTTAAAATTTGCATACCAAACTTGGCTTGTTAGTTTTGGCAAGAAAAATGGCTGAAAGTGAATGCGACTAAATCTCAAACAACTTGGCTTGAAACACAGCAGCAGAAACCAATTTTGCAAGTTTCTCAGAACGGGATACAGCAATTATCTACCAAACCAACGCCAAATATTTGGCAGAAACCTTGTGATAACCATAGAAACGGAAGGATGCTTTGACGTCACAGGTATAGTGGATCATTTTGATCGGACAATGTTTTTGGTCTTTTCATTTTCTTAATATTTAAATAATTTTTTTTTTTTAAATAACTTTTATTTGAATACTTGGAATTGGAAAGAAAAGAAATTCTTCATAAATATAACCTAATTTCACTCATTTTTAAAAAGGTTGGTTGGTTGTATTCAGATTATCTGGCGCCGTCAGCAACATGAGGGCTATAATGCGCCGAAAACATTCGTCATTAGACAAGCCAACATACATTTACAAACACCCATGCCAACACGGGACTCGAACCCGCAACCTCGCGGTCTAGAAGCTTGCATGCTAACCACTATACCGTTTGGTCGGCCTCATTTTTAAAAAAATGCGGGAACTGTCCATTGCATACTAGTGTTTGTTCTTGAAGTTAAAATAGAATCGGAACATGTAATTTGATTCATGTACACTACTAAAACACAGCTTTTAGCAGTATAATAATATATATTTCAGAAATCAAAAACGCAAATCTTAAATTTGTCAACAGATGGAACACAACTAAAGTTATTGTATTGTAAGCAACATTGTTCTATAAATGTATTGGATAAGGAATCTGTATTCCGAATGTTATTATTAGGAAGCAACATGTAGCAAAACAGTACTGCTGAAAATCCAGAAGTGTTATAATTATAAATGTAGTAATAAAACATTTCTAACAAAAACAAAATACATGATTAAATGTGATCAACTATATTCTATTATGCAGAACACAAAAGCTTTTCTATGCAGTTCTTTTTATCATTAACTCCATATTAATCAAAACTATCAACAACCTCACGGTGAATAAATATCACTTAAATTCCCCTTACAATTTTTTTTTACATGCCCCAAAAAACTAAATCGAAACACCGCAAAATTTTTAAACACCTCGTCACAAAATTTAAACAACAAATCCTTGGTCAAAGGCTTCGTGAAAATATCTGCCAAATTAGATTTATTTTTAACATACTTCAAGTTAAATGTCTTGTCTAATACTAAACTTCTTAAGAAATCATATTTAATATTGATGTGCTTAGTTGTACAGTTTTCAACTGGCGAGTTAGAAAAACCAATAGCTGCTTGGTTGTCGCATAATAGTATACATTCACCAAGATTTAGATTTAAACTTTCATTGTCAAAAATATTTTTATCCAAATCAATTTTTTAGCTGCTTCACCAAGAGTAACATATTCTGCCTCCATTGTGCACAAACTTAAACTTTTTTGTTTAAAGGTTTTCCACGAAATAAGAGTTTTATCCAGAAAAACAATATAACCTCGCATGCAGACTCGATCATCTCTATTTGCAGTGAAATCAGAATCTGAATAACATGTTAAATTCAAGTTTATATTCACAAGTATACTTAACATAACCTAATAACTGAAGTAAACTATTCCAGTGATAGATACCAGGATTTTCTTGAAACTGTGATAATACATTGACAACATACATGATATCTGGCCTGGTTCTACTAGCTATAAATGACAAACATTCTATAAGATTTTATAGGGAATATTTGACATTTCTTCCAGCTCTATACTAGTACTTGGAGAAACCGACACTTGGTCCTTAGGTATAGGCGAAGAACTTATAGGATATTTATAATAATTATACAATTTACAAACTTTATCAATATATGAATTTTGATGAACATATAATTTATCCATACACTTCTCAATAAAGTTCTTTTGTAACATATTTATACCTATCTCAATATCTTTCTTAGTTTAACCAAATAATATTATATCATCAACATATAATAAAAGTATTAGATTATCGAATCGATATACACAATTACACCAAGTTAATTTACTGAAATTTAAGTTCAGTAAAACTTCGTCTACTTCAAAGAACCACTGACGGCTGCTCTGATGAAGCCTGTAAAGTGCCTTCCTTAACAGACATACTTTGGTTTTGTCTATTTCATCACCCGCAAGTTGTCTCATATATATAATTTCATTAATTTGAGCAAATAAATATGCATTGTTAACATCTAGTTGAACATGAATCCACTTAAGCATACACATATAAAGAGAAAAGAACAATCTTATGATAGAAAAGTTTACCATGGGGCTAAAAACCTCCTGTAAGACTCTTTCTTAACTTGGCAAAAGCACTGAGCTACTAATCTCGCTTTATATCGAATTATTTCATTTATCTCATTCCTTTTTAAATTAAAGATCCATCTATTTCCCAAAATTTTTGCCCCACTAGGTAGTACGACTAAATTCCAAACTTTCCCATCATTTATGACCTGTATTTTTTGGTCCATAGCCATATCCCACTCAGTGGCTTCAGGTGACCTTACGGCATCTTTATACGATTTAGAATTTCGATTTAAGACTTTTTCTTCGTTTTCTTAGGAACATCTACATAAGCTTGACACCCGAATGTCTTTAAATATTCAACTGACATTTTTTTTTCTAACCAGAGTACAGCTCCAAAGAGGTTTTGCTATTTCCTTTATGGCACACCCGATTCTACACAAAGGTGAAACACAATAATGTTTCTCCGCAAAACTTGTGTGGCAAACCGCTGGAATTCAGCAGAGATTTAACGCCATCTAAAGCAGTTAAATTATAACATTCAGCAATTCCATTAATTTCCAGTGAATACGGGTTAGTTTTCTCATGCTTGATACCTTGATTTCTCAGGAAATCGTCAAACTCCTGATTACAAAATTCAAGTCCCCTATCAGTTCTAACTAGGGTTGGCATGATTTAAACCAAATGTTTTTTTTTAAAGAATAATTTAAAATTGTACTTTTATCCTCAAAAAGTTTTTTTTAAAAATAATTTAAACTTGTATTTTTATTTGTTTATTTATAATTAGACACTTTAAATTATTTGATGTTGTAAATAACTTCTAGTTTTAACAAAAGTCTTCCACTTCAAAGATATCTTTTTTTAAAAGGAATTTATTGAAAATGTAATAGTTATACAATGATGATAAATGCAAGAAAAGGATATAAAAAAGTTGAATGCTGATATATTCAAGCAACTGCAAAAGCAACTACAGCAAATGTTGAGAGAATTTTTTCTTCTTTTGGAGTTGTACAATTGTTTCGTAACAGACTGAGTTTAGAAAAAGCAGTAAAATTTGTTTTTTTATTCAAAATGTTAAATCTTAAATTTGCTTTTAAACAGGAAGAAAGAAACAAGAATCTAGTTTTTCTTCTATTATTTTTTAAGAAAATAATTCACTAAATGAAATATACATTCTTAGTATAACATGATTGAGAGTTGATTTTGTAAATGAAAAATTATACGAATACTATAGATAGAATAAGTTATCTATTTTAAAATAAATCTAGCAAGTAAAGACTATTGAGCAGTAAATTTATATATTTTTCTAATAGATATATTAATGTTTTATGATTATTCAAAATTATCAATAAAAACTTAATTTATAGGCTGAATTTTAAATTTGTTTCTAAAACAGAGGTTTTGTGCTTTAATAACTTATTTCTAAACCTTAAAAGAACAATATATCCCCATTAGTGATGAATATAAGAACAAGATTCCATACATTATGTAGTAAACAATTACCATTATATCATACTGTACACATTGAATTTAAAGAATAGTATCTCTAAATAAAATACTAAAATTTAATGATTTGAATGTCCACATAAGTAGCAACAATTGTTTATTTACTAATAATGCAATGTTTGTTTATTTACTAATAACGTTTAAAATATTTTCAGAAAAAATATTAACTGTTATTTGAACATTAATTATTCTAGTTAAAGTAAAATTTTATTCATAAATATGCATGCATGTAATTAGAAAAGGATTTAAAAAAAAAAAAAAAACTAAAAAAAAAACAACACTTTTTAAGCTTTTGTTAAACCTGGTTTTTTTTCCAACCCTGGTTCTAAAAGTTGGAACTTTCTTCAGGGCTGCCACTGGCTGTAAGCTTTGAAAATAGTTGCTTTAGTAACCTCAGATGTTAAAAATAGTAGCCAAAATAGTAGTCTCAAACATTGAAAATAGTAGTCTCAAACATTGAAAATAGTAGTCTCAGACGTTGAAAATAGTAGCCTCACTTTTCATAACGATTGTTTTTTCAAGTCGGTAAAGACTTTCCTCTTGTTTTAAAGGTTTTAAGTTATCATCAAGATCGGAATAAAACTGCTGATTCACATAAGCACGAAAACCCAGAGACACTCTTCTTTCAATTCAAAATAGTGTCTAATACATAACATACCATAAAGTAAATGGCATGTGTCTTGGAGGAGGCGTTATCGTATTTACATAATGCGATGGAAGTTGACAACTCAACCTTATTCTCAGACAGAACCTAAGCAAAAAAAGCCAAACTTCACGCAAAAGCGGCGGTAAAAATCAATTGGCAAAACAAGATATATATATATATATATATATTTTTAATTTCCAAAGTAAAACAACTTTTTGGCAGAAAAACAAGTTTCATGTTTAAACAATTATACTATATACTGACAATATATAGTATAATTGTTATACTATTATTGAGAAACAAAATACCGCAGGGTTCCCACTCTTATTGAAGAAAAAAATTCAAGGACTTTCAAGGACCTTTTTAAGAAAATTCAAGGACCTTTTTAGAAAAATTCAAGAACCATAATTTTAAATACATCAGACCTAAAACTACAAAACGGAGATTATCGGTGGTCAGGGGTGTAGTGGAGTGGGAA
The DNA here is from genome assembly GCA_963978545.1 of Linyphia triangularis. Lineage (NCBI taxonomy): Eukaryota > Metazoa > Arthropoda > Arachnida > Araneae > Linyphiidae > Linyphia > Linyphia triangularis. The sequence continues at coordinate 60,362,217 of OZ021723.1, read as the reverse complement.
CATGAGGCAAAGGCGATCCTTTACCTTTTTAGAAGGCGGAACGACATTCCCTCATCTAAAAAATTTTTCATTTGTATTTTTTTTTTTCTCTTTTCGTAATACTGAACTCAAAGCCAAGTAAGCAAACAAAAAAGTCATTTCGTGGGAACTTGCTTTCGTCTGGGATCCACAACTTCAGAACTGAGCAGGCAAGTTCTAGTTTTTGTAAAACACTTGAAAGAGGCGCGGCAACCCACACATGGCCCTTTCTCCTTCATCAGAAATGAACTGACATATGTTTACATCTAGCTACGATTCATTCAATAGCAATCATCCTCTTCAACGAATGATCTGTATTTGTGGAAGAATTCCAGACGTCAAACTTGTATGGTTCGTCGTATATACAATCTAAAACTTCCATACACAAATTCACGCCAAACATCTACATTTTGAATAAAACTATGACCTAGCACATTCAGTTCTTTGTGCCCCTTTCCTTGAAGAATAATTCGCCTCCTCTAATTTTAACGTGAACGCTAACCGATTTATCAACAAAAGTTATGTATATATATTTTTTTGAAATTTTTATATCACAGATTTAATAAATTATTTGTAAACCTCTCAACGTACCTAAGAAATGAATTCGTTGAAGAGGAAAAAACAAATGACAATAAAAGATGGGGTTTCTTACAATCCAAAAAAGTTAAGCAAACCTGCTGTTCTGACGGAATAAACTGGTTGTGCTAAAAATCCAGATAGGTATGAGCAGAATGTTGATATTTTGTATTAGCTTTTAAGGTGTTTCGAGATCACGGAATTATGTATTTATATTTTGTCAGATATTGGGAAATATTTATTTTTTTCTCAGATATTGGGAAAATTAAATTGATAACTTGTTTGAACATGAAAAAATATGTTCAAAATAGTATTGATTTTTAAATCCTTTATATTAACTTCGCTTTTGAATTGTTTGTGAATTTGAATATGTTTAGTTCAACACAAAAAATGTTGCTTGAATGTACACTAAAGAGACTGGCTTCAAGCGCTCCGCTACTTTGTTGTGACAGAACTAAACAGTTGTTAACTTTGTATCACTTTAACTTGGCAGTACTGATAATGCTACATTAGCCGAATTGCAACCCTTCACAACCCAGGGTTGCAAAGGAGTTCCAAGGCTTGAGCTAAGAACAGCGAACAACTAAAAAAAGTAATACGTAGCAAAAATCTGTAATTTTAATAGCATGTATTTTATTAAATTCTTATGAAAATAATTTTATTACAATTTTTTATAAAAAAAAAAAAAAAAAAAAAAAATTAATCCGTGTGTTCCTTAATAAAAGCTGACTTAAAATAATGTTGATTAGTGCAGAAAACGCTATGATTTTAATAATTTGCACCCATACCATATAGAGCACTCTTACCATTTTTGGAGTGTTTTCTATACCCATTTTCATTGTAAGGGGCACCAAAACTCATTCTTGCACACATAGCATTTTACTCCTAGGCTGGTCCTGTATATTTGATTTTCCTTAATATAAAAGTGCTAATGGTTTTGCAAATGGGTATAATACATTGAAATTGGGCTGCGAAGAAGTAGGAAAACAATTCAGGTGTACTTTAAAATGCAAAATTAAATTTCTTTTTGGTTTGAGAATGGGAAAGTTTTACACTTACAGTGATTTCAGAATTTATTCCAAAAATGTAGCAGCAGTTCTTAAAATAAAGTCATACAGTGTCGGCAATAAGAGGAGGAAATTTCCCCGATCTTTTTTAAAATCTAGTGATTTTGATTGCAATATTATATATATTTTGCAGTTTGCCTTCTCCTCCGATTTATACCCATTTTTGACTATTATTGTCACCTAACTGTCACCACTGTCGAGATGACAAAATCAAACTGGATAAGATAAAAAAAACAGGAATGTCCCATACAAATCTGGCAAGTAATGAGTCTACATTGAAATATCCTGCTTAAAATTAGATATGATTAAGATGGTACACAAATTAATATTTTATCAAGAAATTTTAAATCGACTGATGGGTTTGAATTTTCCAATTATTTTATTAATGGAGCAAATTTGGAAAAGGAAAGGAAGGATTTATCAAGAAAGAGGAACTTCGCTACATTTTCTTTTTGAGAAGGAGAAAAGCCATAAAACTTTCAATCAACTTCTGAAACAATCACAATCTTTTTCATTCATTTTGAAAACAGATTTTGAGGAGCTACAAAATCTGGAAATTTATCCGAACCTATTGCATGTAAGACATCTCTGACATTTCGGAAAAAATGTTTAAAAATATGTATCAATAATATGTTTGAAAATGTGTTATAATCCTTTATAAAATGTTAAACAATCTTTTAAAATGGGTTGTGCAAAGCAAATTATTTAAAATCCATATAACTTAATAGTTTAAAAAAATTATTTGTATAAAAGAATAAGTATAAACACACAATTATTATTATTATTATTATTTTTTAATTTTTGGAAGTGCTCTTGAGCTATTTTGAGATTATTAAAGTAATATTAACAAAAATATTTAAAGTTGTCGTTTTCACTCTCCCCCCCCCCCTCCCCCTACACACAGAAAAAGATATATACGTTTGTAACGATGCAACATAGCATTCCCACACCTTTTTATTTTACACTACACCACTGTTGTTGGTCACTTAAAAATTCAAGGACTTTCAAGGACCTTATCCTTATTTCAAGGACTTTCAAGGACCACATTTCATCAAAAAAAATTCAAGGACTTTCCAGGACTTTCAAGGACCGTGGGAAACCTGGAGAACTTATTTAGGTGTTGCAATATCTGAAAAATCGGATAAGTTATGAGTTAGCACTGACATTCATGATCAGACTTCCTGACTTCAATAGGAGGAGGAAGTTGCCGTGTTTGATATTTCCCGCGTATTCAACTCGGGAGCAAAAAGAAACCGATGCCTTGATTGAAGAACGAGTTATAAATTCGGATAAGATTAGTTGTTCGCCGGCCGCTTCAGAAAAACGTCACTTCCTGGAGAGTTTGCGTCATAGGGCCTGGCCCGTTTCCGGTCCATTTCAATTGAAACCGTCACTCCCTTTACACAGGAAGATAGATTTTGAGGGTAAAAAAACACAATTGCGGGAAGATGCTAGAAAATTAACCAGTTTTTGCAAGTTTTTTAGCTGAAATTGGTTAGTGAAAATCTGGCACTTTTCTTCAAGGGTAAAAGTGACATCAAACGTAAAAATTAATATTATAAGATAAATTCAGAGGAAAATAATGAGAGGTCATGCTTATGAATTAATATAAGCAAGGACATTGTCACAGTTTACGACTAAAAATCGATTGCTGCTCAATTTTCTGATTTACAGTCACAATTTTGAACTAAAAAAATCTCCAAGAGTTTACAATGCAATTTTATTTTTAATTTATTGATCAATTAAAACAGAATTTGGATGTGCATGGTAAGTTATAGGAATCGATTATAAAAAACAAGATATATATATATATATATATATATATATATATATATATATATATATATATATATATATATATATATATATATATATATATATAATTTTCAAAGTAAAATAACTTTTTGGCAGAAAAACAAGTTGTATGTTTAAACAATTATACTATATATTGACAATGACAGGCGAATTTAATTAAGACCAGTTTTTAAATTTTTAACAGGATAGCTACAGAATTTGAGAAACAAAATTCCTCAACATTTCCCTAATTTCCAGAAACTTCCTTGATGTGCATCTCTGTCGATGTTATCATTAAAAAAACGAAGAAAATATGGCCAGTTTAAAAATATATAAATTGGACTATTTACAATTACATTTACTTATCAAAGTATAATTGCACCAAAATATAAATTTCTGTTAAAAATCAAAACAAGCACCTTTAGAGCAAAGAAAACGAACATGAAGTTGTGGGCCGAGGACAGGGGATTGGCCAGTTTGGCTCAGCTGCCGAGAGCAGAAAAAAAATTCGAAAATTTCGTACTCCCAAATCGGCCAACTAGCCAGATATTGAGAAACTTTTGCAAAAAAGCACATGAAAAAACCTGTATTATTCAACACACCGACGACCACGGCATCCACTTCTTGTTGCGCGAGCCGGGATAGATGTCCGCACCGGCACGGGGAATGCGAGAAGGGAAACTCGAAAATTTCAAAATTCCCTGACTAAAGAGTAATTTTACGAAATACCTTGACATTTGCCTGAATTCCCGCTTCTGTCACTACCCAGCTTAAGCTATATTCAAAGTAATTAAATTCCCTCAAAATTTAAATTATTTTACTATTTATAAATTTAGCAACAACATTGAAATTCTAATTATTCTGCATCGATTGACCTACACGGCGAAATAGTTCACCACATCGGCACTAATCTCGGACATAACGTCTATATAACATCAATTCTGTCCATACTGATAGCATTTTCTTCCGTCGTTCACCACAAATTAATTTTTATTAAGTAGAGTAAATAAAGCTAAATAATTTGATATTTCAGAATATAACAGTGTATGCTTGCACGGCGAAAGATAAAACATTGGAACCCAATAGGCAGGCGAAAATTATTGCGGTTACCGTCAAATACAACAATCTCGCGTGAGCGGTTACTATTGTCGAACTAGCCCGCGAATATGAACAACTCTTTCGGTAGTATTTGCTCTCTCCTTCCCTTAAAACAAATCACCGTTTTGAGAAAAATGTTAGCACCGATTTTTTTTTCGTGCTACCATCGGACAGTATCCTATTTCTTAAAAAATAGTCGCCTCAGTCCAAAAATAGAAGGTTTTGCTAAAAATAGTCGTTTTTGGCTCTTTTTTCATTGAAATAGTCGCCAGGCCACTAAATTAATCACTTTAGTAGCATGTGGCAGCCCTGTTTCTTGTTTATAAATCATTCGGCTCTCTAATGAAATCTTACAAAAATTTGAAAAACATCATACTTAATTTTGATTGGAAAAACCACAACTTTACACGAGAAGTCATCAATTACACTTAGTAAATACTTATTTCTTCTTTGAGACAACGTAGGCATTGGTCCACAAACATCCATATGTAACAACTCTAATGGCTGTTTATACCTAACATTTCCTATATTTTTAAATGAAACTCTTTTAGTTTTTGCTAACTTACAAGGAACACACGATTCCATTTGTCCACTTAACTTTGGAAGCCCCTTATACTGTTGTTCTTACTAGTATTTACTCACAATTTACGTGACAGAACCTTTTAAGCCACAATTAATTAATACCGGTTTTCTTACTATTAGCATATTGGAATGAAACATTATATACAGTATTCCATACCTGCCAACATTGGCATTTTCAAATTAGTACAATTTTTACGGAACAAATATTTGCATTCCTATGACTCATGGAAAGTCAAATAGCGACAATATTTATGAATGTAATATAGAAATAATATAAATTCTATTACAAATGCAAAAAAAAAAAAAAAAAAAAAAAAAAAAAAAATTGCATAGTATTAAATTGCTCTCAAATATAACAAATTGTTACATTTTAGCACAAAATGGAAATTATAAAATAAAAAACTAACTTGGATTTAAAAATAAATCAAATTTAAACTTTACAATGAAATCTCTGATGAGGTTTACGATTTAGTCTACATTACACCTAAATAAAACATGCTTTATGACACAAAAACTCTAGTGAAACATACAATGAGTTGGTGGTATTCAAAGTGTTTCATCACACGCACAAATATCAATTATGCAGGCTTTCGAATTCGTATTATTACATTTGATGTTGTCACTGTGCTTTTTAGAATTGATATGAACTTCGACATCAGTAAATCCTCCATGAGAAATCTTAATATCAGATGCATAGATAGAGCAGAATGCAAAATTTGTTTCTTTGTTTGAATTTCTGATGATTAGAAGTAAACTGCTTGGTTTGAAGTAAACTCCAAAAGAACTTGATATTTTCTGGAATTTTACACCAGAATTGTTTAACTTGGATATTTTAAAATAAATAATTAAGACTAACAAAGAAGCTGAAAACCGAAAGTGCTTTAATCTCTAAAGTCCGAGAAAACGAAACAGTCGTTCGGTGAGTGCCGCCAAAACAATTGAAAACGGCGGCGTCGCGATTTAGTGCGCAGCGTTGGAGTACGGTCCAAAAGAAGAATAAAAAAAAACTAAAGCACTTTCAGTTTTCTACTTTATTAATCTCTAAAGTTCGAGACAACGAAACAGTTGCTTGGTTCGCCAAATCCCGTCGCAACACAGATGAAAACAATGAATTTCCGGCGCCGCGCTTAAGTGCTTTTATTATATACGCGCAACATAATTGTACGGTCCAAACAGAAGGAAGAACCAAAATCTAAAGCATTTTTGGTTTTCAGATTCTTTGTTAATCTCTTAAGTCTGAGGCAAAGCAATAGTTGTTTGGTTCGCCAGGTCCCGTTGGCAACACAAATGAAAACAGTGCATCCCCGGTGCCGTGTTTAGTGCTATTATTTACGCGCAAGTCCAGTACTATTATTTACGTTTTGGAGTCCAGTCCAAAAGAAAGTAGAATTAAAAAACTAAAGCACTTTCGGTTTTCTACTTCTTTATTAACCTGTAAAGCCAGAAAATCGAAGCAGTGGTTTGGTTTGCCAAATCTAATCGGCAACAGAAAAGAAAACAACAAACAAGCATCCTCGCCAACGCGCTTTAGTGCTGAACATATGCGCAATCTTGGAGTGTGAATAAATATTTTGACGGACGCGGCAGCTTTGAAAAATCGTTTCGGTTTCGTTGGTGACTTGAAAAAATTTATAAAAAAAAAAAAAAAAAAAAAAAAACGAAAAGTACTGTGAAATTCGTACGATTTTTTTAGCTGTTCGTACACCCGTACAAAATAGTAAAAATCCGTACATTGTACGGATGATTCGTACAAGTTGGCAGGTATGGTATTCACTTCATTATTAGCCAAAGGAGATTTAGTTGCATACATGAAAGGTTTTAAAACATATAAATTGTCTCTATGATTTGCATAAAACAGTTCGTTCCAGTCTTAATCATAGACTATAACCTTACCCTTGGAACCCACAAAATTAGCTCCTGCATTCTCCAATTTTGACCCTGACAGTAAATCACGCCTTAAATTTGGATTATATAAAACATCTTTCAATAAAATTTCATTGCATTCCCCCTTTAGTTTAACCCTAAACTGAAGAGTTCCAATACCTTCATTTGGACTATCTTTTTCTCCAACTGTTAACGACATTCGCATATCTTTTACCGATTTAAACTCCAAAAACGACTTTTTGTTATTACAAAAATGTGCCGTACCGGCTGCATAAAACCCCCAATATTCGTCATTTCCCCTGATACTACTGTTGGCTGCTTCAGGGTTAAGACAAATTTCTGTCAAACTACACTCAGTATCATAAAAACTATTTTTGATTTTTAATTCAGCATTACTGCTTTCGGCAAGACTATCATGAGAAAAATCTTTAGGTGTAGCATCACAATTTGCTACAGGGATGAGTTTGATAAAAAATCAAAAAGCTGAAAACAAAAATCCAAAATTTTTGCGCAAAACACATTTTAAGCTAAACTTGGCACCATCTCTGTCTGTCTATCAGCAAAAATGATTCAAAATAGTGGCACCTAGATGTAGGGACACACTTTGTGCTGTCATCAGGCATGGTCCAAAGTAAAAGAAGGAAAAAAAAAAAAAAAAAAAAATCCACCGAAATTCCTGTGAAAGTGATGAAAATCAGAAAAAATTTCAACAAGACAAACAACTTTAAGTAATTATACCATAACAAACATGTCAAATGTAATTAAACCAAGTTTTCTAAATTTTTAAGCTACATTTTAAGTACTAAAAATCTTTAAATTTTTATTCATATTGTTAAGCTTGTTCAATAAAATAAAAAGCAACAAACAATTTTACTCACAATTGCTAACAATTTTAATAATAACAATTTTAAACACAGATTATCATTATTTAGAAAAATTACAATTGGGACTAATTTTCAGAATATATTTTGTACAAAATGGTATATAAATTTGAGCAATTCTGCATAGATTCAAGTCAAATGGCAAAATCGATCCTTAAACAGGCACTAATCACGGCTTTGTATTAACGGAAGTCTAGAAGAATGGCTACAAAACAGTGCTGAAAATCTTGGTGATAGCTGGTATTGTATTAGCGTAAACCTTGGCAAAAATGAACATCACAACAACGTGCATATCGGCGATAGCGTTCACAATATCGGCACAAATCTCAGTAATATCAATACTTTCTTTGAAATAATAGTACAAATTTTGGATGCTGCTCCAGGTATGGCTTTTGGCGAAAATTACTCTCACACCACCAGATATATCAAAGTTAGAGCCTAATATATTGGAGCAACTCTTAATAATAGCACTATTGTATTGCCGTAACACTTGAAAAAAATTACCATCACAACAATGTAAATCTCGGCGATGGCGCAATTTATTAAGTGAACATCAGTGCAAATCTTAGATTTTACAACAGGGAAGCACTCGACGAAAATTACCATAACATAAACGTAAATATCAGCGTTAGCGCCGAATACACTGTAACAATTCTCAGCAATAGCTCTGTTATATATCTGCGTAATACGTCGCGAAAATGACCACTACAACAACCTAAATCCCAGCGATAAGGCACGTCTTAGCCATACAAATCTCGACAGTAGCAAACATTACATTAACGTAACGATTAGCAAAAACGAGCAACACATACCAACGTAATTAAACAATAATTCCGTGAATGCCAGGCTTGAAAGCAAGTGCATTATTAGTATACGTTAATCGTGTGAATTAGTATGAAAGAAATTACATTTTGAAAAGGGAAAAAAATGACACAAAAGGATTAGATTTTGGCGCAGTTGAAAAAGTACAAAATGCAAGTTTGAGTGCCAACTTGACTAAAAAAATGGATTTCAGTAGATTTTTGTATTTGGAGTAGGAATGCGATACGACCCCTGAGCGGTAGGTTTTCCGCTCTTCTCGATCGAGCGGAAGAGAAGCTGCTTCACGATTCGGCCTTAAATTTTTTCCCCCGAGGGATAGAAAAAGCGAGAAAAAACAGATATTTTTTCGGGAACTATAGAAAAGGAGAACTTTTTTTGAAAAAGCAAAATTATTTTTTTTCTAAAAAATTAAAAAAGCGGAATCCTGCTACATGGCAGAAAAAAATCATCCCTATTGCTATCAAATGACCATATTGTTTACACTGAAAACACGGACCAATTTTATTATTCTAAGTTTTAAACTTAATACTACAACTTTTGTTCACATTATATTTTACAACTCTGTTTTTGACATAACCAATCTTAGAATTAGAGATCAAATGACTTTTGCCTTGCTTGCTTCTGGGCTTGACTTCAATGGCACCAGAATCTGTTTTCTTGGATATATAAGCAGACTCGGTTCTGTTCAAGTAATTTTGAACCAGTTCCAAACGACTCGATTCGAGAATAAGTTCCAATTCTATTTTATTGACTTTGAAGTCACCATCATCCTAACAGTAGATCTACTGGACAGTTAGTTGATATTCGACTGGTAAGTACTGAATAATGTGAAACCCAACGTAAAGATCTTCGAGTTGGTGTCTTCCATCCTTCAGTCTAGCGACTGTCTCCTTTTCTCTGCAAATGAATATTTCAATCTCCTCTCATGGTTGATACTTCGTCTAAAAAACTGGTCAAGTAACTGTTTAACACGAGCCTTAGTTGTTGGCTCATAGTGTTCTTTTAGAATCTTAGCAACTGCAACTTCGGTTGTTGCCGAAATTAGATGTCTTAGGTCACTGCTCACATTCTGGTAGATGAGAATGAAAGCTCGATCTCTCCGTAAATTGAAGTCTTGTTTTTCCCTCCAAGACACCTTTTCCTCAGTTCCTGCATCCTCTTTTGGTAGTTCTAATAGAATTTTATTCCCTTCTATAAAGCTCCAGCACCCATAGTGCATGAGCAGAAATGTAGCGTCCACTTTTCAGGTTGCCCAATTGGCTGACGTCAAGGCTGGCATCAAGTGGCCATGGGAATCCATATTTGGTTGCTGCCCCCATCTCATAACTTTTTCAATCACTAAAGGCGATATTTCATGAAGGAAAGGTACAAGCTAACAGCAGCTTTCAAAACTCACAGTAAGTAAATCACTTCATCAACCTCCAAAAAACACGTTGAACACATAGTCACGCATAAACATGCTGGTGGATCCGCAAAAATTTATCGGTTAGGTTGCATTGCAATGTGGCGGGCATGATGGTCCACTGTGACCTACTCAAAGTGCATTTATCTCAGAGTTAGGAAGAAGTTGAAAAATAAACTTCATGAAAGAAAAAGCTGTCTTTAATCCATACGAAAATATTTACAAATGATACTAACAAGCTTAGCAAGCTGTCACAGCAGCCGGACGAAAGAGAAAGTGTATACAAGCGTATATATACTATTTTCCGACATAAACAATTGCAGTTACATAGATATATATTTGCATATAATAAAAAAACAAGTTAGCTTTCATAGAAATATAATCAGCACTTGTTGCTGCTTTCCAATCAGTCCAATGTAAACAAACCCTATGTTTACGTTTTACCAAATGAACCGGTCTGATAAGGCTGGAGGATGAAAAACCTACTACCCACAAACACAATAAGTACCAATTACAAAGCAAATTGATAAACTTATTTATCCTTTATGTTTGTATTTTCCAACAGTCATTAAAAGAAATACGAAAGAAGTAAATGAAATACATACTGTAGGGCCATTTAGAATAGATTTTGGCACTGGGCGAGCTTTGAATTGATATTTTTCTCTGTTTGACTTTGTCCTGTTTCTAAGCTGCATTATGGCTCTTTGAGTAGTTTTCAGGCGGAAATCTTTAGGCTTTGTAGAAAGCATATGTTGTGGTTTTATGGTAGACGGCTGTTTATATATTTTAGGGTTCACAGGTTTAGCATGAAATTCATATCTGAAAAGAAAAATATCACATCTGATTAAAAATCACTTTAATTCACTTTGTAACATATTTAGCAACTGCTGTTCTCATTTCCTCATTATACATTTCCCTAAAACCTCCATATATATTGTTGTGAATTTTTCGCAGAGGCAATGATTGCATAGTTTTTATTAGATAAAAACTATGATTTATTCTCCTTTCAAAGGCTCACAAAAATTTTCTGAACAAGAGTGCAATCACTTTCAAGCTTCAATAAAAACAACTTCGAATACAGTGATAATTCAGGCACACTCCAATAAGTGAACAAAGCGCTCAGCTCCTTTTATTGAGAACCGAAGTCAAACTGATCTACGATCTTATGCTGCTGTCTAATTTATAGGTGCGCGTGAGAACTTTCTCAAAATATCCTTTCAAACGGACACATCTCAAAATTTCCTGATTGCTTTAGATTTTGCCACCTATTTATAACCTGTATTATCACTGTTAACAAATAAAACTTGAAACAAATACGTCACTATTTACAATTATATACAGAAACTTTTTGCAACAATATGCATGCTAGTAAAAAAGTATACTTATTAATTTATTATGCCATTTACAAATAATTGTTTTCTGGTTACGTATGGCTATATATTTATTGCAAAAAATTACTTGAGTAACAAAATTAAAAACAAAGATTCGCATTTTGTTTTGATAGTCAAGAGCTGATTAGATAGATAAGAGCTTGCAGCAACTAGCATTTCCAATATTAATAAAAAACATTATTTTAAATATAATGCTAAAAAGTATGTATAACACATTCAGTGACTTGAGACTTAATAGCAAATAATTTTACAAAGTTGAGTTGCCCATACCAAAGAAAAGCCTGCAAAGAGGAAGGTGATTCGTGCCATTTTCACTTTATTTGATTTATAAATATAATTAACTTTTTGATAAAAAAGATACAGAAAAAAAAAAAAAAAACGTAAAATTCTCCTACATACAAAAAGCGTTTTCTTTGACGATCGGAAAACAATCATCTCATACCAGACAATAACAAAAATTTCACAGCGAGTATAATAATTTTTTAAAATATCAAGCACTTGAGAACACTGGATACTGCTAAACAACTTGGTGAAGTGGCATAACCTAAAGTCCACTAGGAAATCAATTTGTCAATAGTATCCGCTAGGAGAAGCTTGAATAAAGTTGTTTAGCTAGTTTATTATTTAAATTTTCTTCAATATTGAGTAAATCAACTTGTAATAAAATCATATGCATACCTGCCAACAGTGGCATTTTCAAATTAGTACAATTTTTACGTAACACTTTGTACTTTTTCAACTGCGCCAAAATCTAATCCTTTTGTGTCATTTTTTCCCCTTTTCAAAATATTTGCATTCCTATTGCTCATGGAAGTCAAATAACGTCAATACTTATGAATGCAATATTGAAATAATGCTAATACATTTGCAAATATGAAATTGCTCTCAAATACAATAAATTGTTACATTTTAGCAGAATAGAAATTATAAAACAAAATATTAATTTGGATATAAAAATAAATATAATTGAAGCTTTACAATGAAATCCCTGATGAGATTTATGACTTGGTCACATTACACCCATATAACATGCTTTATGATACAAACTGTAGTGAGACATACAAAGGGGTGGTATTCAAAAAGAGTTTAATCAGATGCACAAATATGAATTACACATACTTTATGTTTAATGGATAATTTCGACCTCAGTAAAATTTGAAATATAGTGTAAAATACTTTAATATTTATTAAAGTTCTTTCAAAAAAAAAAAAAAAGAAAGAAAAAAAGTGAAGGTTAAAAAATGTGGCTTAATACTGCAAATTGTGACATTCATATAAAAATTTCTTGAATTTTTTTAGCTTCAATAAACTTCATACATAAATGTCACCTTATTATTAAATAATATAAAATTGGGAAAAATAAAAAAATTTATGTATTTATATAAAATAAACGGTTTCTGGGAAAAACAAAAAATACTGAGAAATCCTTACATTTTTTTTTTAGCTGTTTGAACTGTACAAACTAATAGAAATCTGTACACTGTACGGATAACCCGTCTGTACAAGTTGGCAGCAATGCATATGGCTGGCATGGTTTTAATTTTGTATAAATGTCTCTGCATTCAAGTTTGTTAAAAAAAGATAATTTTTAGAAAGACATACATACAAATCAATGTGGAATTAGAAAGTAAACACTTACGCTTTCATTTCTTCAATCTCTTGGTTTTCTCTTTCTTCTTGGCTGACAGCCTGCACAACACGCCTCCTCTTTAAAGCCTGAAGCTTTGGTGATTTTGTTACAAGCCTCGGTGGGTTCCAATGTTTTTGTGGTTGAAATTCTGAAAAATGTGTTGGAGATGTTATTAATATTACAACATTGTATTCTAAAGTTAAACCATGTCAATGCGAAATAAAAGCAGTTTTCTGTACAATGAAGCTTAACTTAACATTAATTCCAGGGTGTTCACAGAAAAGTTATTTTGAAATTCCCTGTAATATCCAATTTTTTCCCTGACAAGTTATGGCCAAAAAAATATATATAAAAAAACATTGAGACCTATCATTATAAAAAAAATTATGAAGCAAGTGCAATTACACTTTAAAATCACTTTTTTCATTGCTAACAGTCTAATCTCAAGAAAAGAGGACTCTAGTACAATACAAAGTCTCAAATTCGGAATCCTTGGGACCGCAGCGATTCCAGATTTTGGGGCATTTAACGATTTTTGGTAAAAAAACGCTGACATATCCCTCTTTGATCGCTCCTTATGTAAAATAATAGGTTACAGTGACCTTTGATGCAATTTCTGAAGAAATTGGCACCATAAAATATAAACCAATAATATAAAATGTAAACAAAATTATTTACCAATTGTCCGCAAATTCGGGGGTACCGTAAACTTAAACTAAGAATAAACCTAGCTTTGAAACAGATTTTTCCCCGTTCTTCATTTATACAAGGAACAATCTATTTTTATATTGCAATATATTTATATCGGAAAAAAACAAAACTATTTGACACAAAATATTTCGGTAATTTTTCTTTGTCCCAATAATTTTGATTTTTCTGCCAATGCTTTTTCTTTAATTAAAGTTACAGTCATTATTTCTTTCGCAGTAGCCAAGTTCTGCTGCTCAAGTTCTTTAAATACAATGTCCAACGAACTCAACAATTGGTCAATCGGAATTTTTTCGTCGCTGATGGATTCGCTGTCACTTTCTTCATCACTATCACCCTCATTATTTTTGCTCATTACGATGTCGCATATTTCATTGTCTGTAAGCGAGTCTACCACAGAAGCCTCATCATTTATGTTCATTACTTCTTCTATGTCCGCATACTCTAAATCTAGACCGTTTACATTTCTTGCATAAGCCAACAGATCAGATATTTCCACATGAAGCATGTTTTTTTTTGGAGGATTGAAATCCTTTGAACTTGGTCTCGTTGCTGTCCTCGGTAAATAAGGTTGCTGGCCACAGATTGTGCTATGCATGTTTCAATGTATTTCTGGAGACGCTATCCCATGCTTTTGTTGTGCTACAGATAGCATTTTTAACGTTAAATTGTTTTATGTACTCATTGACGCTTTTGCCTGCATTCACAAAGCTCAACATTTTCGTGAGGAAATCACCCTTATAACGACATTTTACAGATAAAAGAACACTTTGATCCATAGGTTACAGAACATATCTCCAGAATAAGGCTGTCTCATCCGCACTGAAAATTTGTTTCAGTGCTTAGATTTTTTTCTGAAAACAGGAGATTAAAATCCTCTATAAATTGTTTCCCTGCCTCGTGATCAGCTGATGCTCTTTCACCACAAATACGTAATTGACGAATTCCATGCCGCTTCTTAGGTCAGTTCAACTAAGTAGAACACCCTGTAGAACAGTCGCAAGCATTGGTCAAGTTTAAATCCTTGTGAAATAACCTTGCTTGCTGCATCACCATTGGATCTGTGAGTGGAATATTTTCACTCCTTTGTTGGCGAATTGTAATAATTTTATCCAAATCTAGATTTTTCACTGAATGCATCGTTTTTCTTTTCGCCACTTCCATCGGTGTATCACTATCCACGAAGAATTCTAGAATTTCTTTTTCTTTTCTGCTGATCGTAGATAGTCGATTTCCCGGTTGCATACTCCTCGAGTTAGCGGACTGCCCTTATACAAATCCAGGTAAAATAGACATTGTTTTCTATAAGAACAAATCACGCAAACGGTTTGGGTAGAATGAAAATACTGGAAAAGGATAACATAGCACGAAGGCGGTGATTGTAGGTAAATAAACAAATGATCGAGAAAAACTTTCATTGGAAAGTGACGTCAAAGGCAACCAGCCAATGATGAGCGCTTTGTGGTTGTGTCACAATTTCACTGCTTTTACGATTTTTTTCTATCGATATTTAACAAAATAAATTTTAAATCGCAATGTTACTTACATATTCGGAATCAGCTTTGCATTCTTAAAATTTATTGCTTATGACCATTTTTAAAAAATACACAACTTTTCCATTGAAAATAAAAAATACGGAAATCCTCAAAAATGCTGAAAAATTTCACCTATGATCAGGAGTTTGAACGTACGCAGGTTCCATGGTTGCGAGACTTACAAGTAAACCCAGTAAAATTGTAATGCAGATTTGTATCGATCTCGGGAATGATCGAAATTTCAGCCAAAAACGAGCTGAAATCCATGTTTCAGCAAATGTCTGACAGGTGCAATCCTTGAAATAGCGTCAGTAACTATTATATCGTAACACCCCAATAAAATGAGCATCACGCAAGAACGTAATTCACAGCAATAGCGTAACGGTATAGTGGTTAGCGTGCTAGCTTCTGGACCGCGAGGTTGCGGGTTCGAGTCCCGTGTTGGCATGGATGTTTGTAAATGTATGTTGGCTTGTCTAATGACGAATATTTCGGCGCATTATAGCCCTCGTGTTGCTGACGGCGCCAGATAATCTGAATACAACCAACCACAGCAATAGCGCCCTCCATAATCACGAAAATAACGGCCATTTCATTGCCGTAAAGCTGAGAAGAATGGTCATCACATATAAATGTAAATAATGCTGATAGGATGAATGAGGAGGAAAGATAGTCATTTCATCGTTGATTTGGGGAAGTCTCAACGCATGTAGGTTCAGCGTTTGTCAGGAAATTTTAATGCGAGAAGTTACGTAGTCGGTCTTGCGGTTCCAATTTTTGCCATTTTTCTTGGTATTTTTAAAAACTTTTTCTAATTTTTTTCTTGGTATTTTTGTTAGCAGTGTTAAAAGTTTCAGTTTAATTCTGGAAAATTCCCCGATTCCTTTAAACTTTTTGACAAAATCCCTGATATTTTCTTAAATGTGAAATTCCCATTTGGTTAAAAAAAATATATATATATATATTTAAAACGCATGAGGTAAAAAAAAATTGATACACATCTTGGTAAGAAAGACTAAAAAAAATTTCGAAAAAAAATAAAAAAATAATAATAATAATATCTTCCGATCGCGCATTTGGAGAAAATACAAAAAAAAACACTATTTTCCCAAATTTTTTTAAACATTATATACTTGAAGGGCAATAGTTTGCATGTGTAGGGAAAGGCTGGTAAAACACTATTTTATGCATTTGTAAAACATTTATTAATAATTAAAAATACTCAAAATTAACATCTTTTGCAAGAAATAATGATTTTTCTGTAAAATGTGCAATAATGTTATTACTTATATATTTTTTTAAACATGCAATTATTCATTTGGTTCACTTTTTTCTATCCCAGTGATGCACTTTGAAGGAAACTTTTGTAGAAAAGTTGGGCATTATGGATCTTTAAAAAAAAGTGTTGTCCTAACGTCTTTTGCACCAGCGCCACCCACTTTTAGTCTTGTCTCTCTACATCAGCATTCCACAGCTTGTGAGTGACAAGGAAACGAGTTGAAGTCTGATTTCAATGGTCCCTAGTAGCACAGAAATGCTGGCCAATTTTGCCAGACATAGGCCAATCCCGATGTGGAACGTTGTGAATAGGTAATTGGAAACAATATTAGCCAATCTCGCCCAATTCTGGATAAAATATAGAAGAGGTTTTGATAAGCTGATGCACAGTTTTAAACTCTGGATATCGTATTTATGAGAAACAAAACTGTGTGGTGGTTTTGACTTGTTTGTTTTTTAAAAAATCACTTATTTTGGAACTATGCTCGGCCAGACTAGCCAATCTTCCTGTTTTCTCCAATATAGCTGTGCTACCTCGTATGCGCCAGTCTTTACTAACTAATGTTCGTTTGTTACTCTTAACAAAGGAGGAGTCCTATTACAAGCATTCCAATTAATTATGTCCACGTAATTAGTGGCAATAAAGTTAATTTTGGTTGCCTTGAAATGATTGATTGTCTTTCTCTGTGAAAGTTCTCGAGATTTTAGAATCCGACGCCTCAGTTCTCTTATATATTCTTTCGTAGAAAATCATTGCCGAAATTAATTTTATTGGATGTGGGAAGGAAGCATTTCATTCAATAACTGAGTTTAAAACTTCCAGTAAATATTCAGTGAGGTATCGAGACAATCAAAATAATCATATATGATCTTGGGACCTTAAGAAAATTAGCTTTTATTTTTTTGTTTAATTCGAAATCAATGTGGCATGTAACAATTTCAAATAAAGAATACCACTTGTTTGAGTTCATCCGATGGTTTACATTCACTCGCATATACTCTAAGTACTCTGCTTTCTGTTAGCCATCTGGAGTGTGAAAGGGGATTGGGTTTGCGACCTGCCAAGTTATTGGCCTGATCTAATTCAGGGTTCGAACGGATTTTTTTAAAGCAAATTCAAGGACTTATCAAGAACATTCCAAACAAAATATAAGGACCTCAAAATTAAATAAGAAAAAAAAATTAAAAAAAATAATAATAATGTTCTACGACAGAAATATAGCAAATAATTTGTGAAAAATATTGCATTTTATTTCTTACTCAAGATACTTGACAAAAAGTTCATTAGAACTTTAAATTTTTAAGAGAATAGAAAAAATTTGATTGGAGCATTCAGTATCATTAAATTCAAAGATGTCATTTTCATTAAAATTTAATCATTTTGTCAGTTACATCAAATACAACAACTTTAGTTACTGTATATTATACAACGATAATTTTATTGAATTGTGTTTCACAGGACGATTTCAGTTTCTGAACTTTTTTAAATACGCAAAACGGGTTAAATCTTAGATGCGTAAATCGCATCTAAATAATTTGTTAATCACTGAATAACCGAAATGCATCCAGTAACCACGGAACTGATCGGGTTAAAAGTGCAAATTTGGTCATACTAGTCTTTATAACGATAATTATTTTTAGTTTCTAACCTTGCTTGATAATAAGGGTTCGAGAGAGATGAAATATGAACTTATGTTCCATGGTGTGTTTGAAAATCAATAATCCCATATATATTGACTTTCTAACTTAACTTTCTAAATGCAAAGTTATTTTTGAATTTAGAAATCTAAAATAGTAGGATATATGACCCTAATTACTACATTTTTTTTCAATAAATACAATTGCTTAGATTGAATAGTTAACCTCTCATCATGTGATGTATAGCTTACCAATGTACAATAAAATCTTCTCTAAAGCCATACACTCCAACATTGGCAATCCAGCCATCAGTAGTACTTAGTACTATTGCCATATCAGACTACTTAACGTATTCGAAAACACAGAATTCATCCCAGAAATGAAAAAGGCGCTTTAGTGGCAAATTACAGAAATTTTTATCCGGTTTCCTCCATAATTTCTATATTGTTTTACGATTTAGGCTCCCAATCACGATAAAATTTTAATATTGATTTTTTAAAATTAAATATGCTTAAAAGGCAGTTAATCGAAAACTTTCTCAGAAACTCGAACGATATCAAAATACAGATAAAATGCTAAGTTTTTTCTTAAGTGTGGAAATAATCCAGGATTTTTAATGAATTTCTGTGATATTTAATTTTAAATATAAAACTGTCTTTTAAAAACAAATTGGCAACAAGTAAATTACAAAAAAAAACATTCCTCTAAATTTAATAAGAAGGCATGGCATCGTGATTTCGCGTGTCCGAACAGAAATATCCTTTTTAAATGTTTCTCGTCAAATCTTTTTTAAATGCTTAAAAATCTCGAAATCTTTGATTATTTGTCCTCTTCTTGCATGGCTTTTCCTCATCGGGAGCCGGATTAGGTAATTTTAAGTAACGATCCATTGTAATCACCACATATTAAAACAAAACAATTCGAAATCTGAGGCGCGGCGAAAATTTGAGATTACGATCACGGTTCAAGTTTTTCTTCTTCAAAGAGCTATTTTATTTAACTCACTTCGCACAAGAAAAGTATAAGAAATGTGACATGACGTCATTTCGACAACACGATCGTTCTCCGTCACTTTTTTTTTGTCTTCTTAAAAGTGCGGAAAATATTGAGTGGGAAATCGGGCAAAATGATATTTACAGCGATTTCATTTCGATCCGTAGTTTTTTGTTGTACGCCCGTAACTCCGTAGTTTACAACGAATTTCCGTAAGAACTACGGAAATTCCGTAGCAGTTAGAGTGTATGTAAAGCCAACCTCATCTGATCCAGACGGTATAAAGTTGGAATCCTCACATTAAACCTTCCGTTAGTCGAGCGCACCTCACAGGTGCATCCTTTTCCCTCCTCTGCTTTCATTCTTATTGAACTACTAGTGATACGATTTTTTAATAAATTTTACTATTTAAATAGATTGTTTAATACTTTCTATCTCCAATGAATCTCAAATCGGTAACAATTAACTATTTAAACTAAAATAAATTTCATTTGGCTTTCAAAAAACCGGAAAAACCTCATAGGTGCAACGCGACTAACCATGTCGAAAAGCGGAACGCGACAAACGGAAGGTTAAAATCATGCAACCATAAGAGTGACGTATCACATCATTGCTAAATAAGAGAACATCCTGAAATGAAAATACTTCTAGTATATCGTAAAAATTATTGTATTTGGATGTAGTTTCTGCATTTCTTTTTAATCATTCTGTACATTGAAGCAAGAGCTACCAATGTTTTAAAAAAACCACCTTATTAAAATGGTAAGTATACAAGTAGGGATATCTTTCTTTACTTTATTAATGGTTAGAAAACAGCAAAGTTAAGTGTATTTTAAATAGATGCATCACTTTACGATATTATGTGAACTATTAAGCAATAACGCTGAAGTGGCTGGGCTAGGAAGGAATCGAATGGTTGAGTGTACAAACAAGCCAACCTTAAAGGCAAAGAAAGGGGCAGTATATAAGAGATAATAAAAATCTCCAAATCACAATTGCAAGTGATTCAAAATTTAATTCCATGTCAAGTAATTTGAGGCGATCCTTTACACAGAAGGTCTGTAAAAGCTGTGCCAAAATCATATTGTCGAGGGTTTTCTGTTACGAGAAATCATTAAGCATTGAAATCAATTACAAACAAATTTCTAAATAAAAATATACTTCCCAACTTTGCAGAAAGATAATGCGTTGCAAGTAAAAACAAATATATCATGAACTTTAACAATATTTAACTTTACTAAATAACAACCTTAGCACAATAACGCCAATCAGTGGGGTTCTGTGGAGTGTGGGGGGGGGATAAACCTTAACGCTTTTAGCATCCGAAACCATTACAGCGCAAGCCTAACAACCATCAAATAGGCAGCTTATCCACAAATTCCCAAAAAATTGCAGTAGTGTATGGTTAGCGGTTAGCATGTACGCTTGAAATTAATACCCTTCATAACCACTGGATTAAATAAGATCGTAATGAATCTCATTTTGTAGTTGAAATATGGGAAACACGGTTTGGTTGGTTGGTTTGTAAGCAGAACAACATCTTTATGCACAATAACGGTTTATCAGGACAGATCTACGACTTAGGTGGATTCCGAACCACAACGAACACACGAGCCTAACCCAGGATTCGAATCTGCCACCTTTGTCATGCGAGGTCAGAGAGCTAACCAAACATCCATCAGATGGGCGAAATACGATTTGGATACACTATATAGTTCGATTAAGTTACTATACTATTGTATGGTGTATTCTCGTCACATGAAAAGTTAAAAAAAATATCGTTACTATTAAAAATTGTAGAACCAAGTTGCATTAAGCATTGTAATTGTGAGACAACTTTCCATTTAAAAAACAGTCTATCTTGCTATCAAGGTAGAAACTTCAGGTTAAATCCTTAATTTTCAATCATTCCCCTGTGCATCTAACTTGACTTTTTGTCAAACTCACCCGATCATACAATTTGGCGCAGTATGGCCCTCGAGTTGCCCTTGCAACGTTAAACTTAAACCAACCAACCCGATCATACAATCTTCCCCGCCCATATCAACTCTTTTAAGTGCCATGAATATTTGGATGCAGGTCAGTTTCTCAACGATTATTTCCCAAATAAAACATTAAATAACACAGGGGTCAATGTGACAAAATAAGAATGTATAGGATTTAAAAAAAACCAAAAATATAGGACAATTTAAAACATCAAATAACTGCACACAGATGCTATTGAACTTAAAAATTAACTAGTTATACATTTATAAACTCGTTATATTGTATTTAAGGGAATAGAAAACACACTTTTAAAAAAAAGAAATCGCCTGATCCTGAATATGTCATCCGTTATTGCCTCAATATTCCATCCCTAAATCAATACATTATTTGCAATCTTGAGTCTTTTGCTCCCAGTATCTATAACTGCTTGAATTGCTCCAATTTCTTTAAGTATTTTCTTTTTATCCCTGTTTGCAGTTGGTTCAGATTTACTGTTCAGTGTCGGTTGGATTGGCGGCGAAAAGTGGGAGATTTAGCGCCAAACCGGGGACTTAGTTTTTCGGAAACCCTAATGACCGTTTGGATTTGACATCACAACGTATTGACGTCATTTTCGATTTTGGCGACTTTTATGAAAAAATCGTGGCTAATATTCCGAATCCGGTACGGTTTCTGCGCCAAGGTGATTTTCGCCAAAAAATGGCAGCCCGTCACTTTTTTAAGATCAAGAGAACTACCTATGGTTGCCCTAAATAGGCGCCGTTTGATGTAAACAATTCGTGGTGCAGAATCCGAATCGGATTTGGTATAAAAAAAATCGTCATCCGACATCATACAGTAAATCTTAACCCTTTTGTTTCCTTCATCAATTATTGATTGAGCACTCAAAATGTTTTTTAGTAGCAATAATCACAAGTCGTTTTTATCCGTTTTTCTCGAGGCAGAGTTATGTTGCTGCATATCTCTCTCTGTATTATGACCAATTAATTTACTACGTTGGAGGAGAAAACAAATCAGAAATTCAAGAACGCGTACTATGGAAAAGTTTACATTTTACAACTCCCGCCTTTCCCATTTCTTTAAGTATTTTCTTTTTATCCCTGTTTGCAGTCTTTTGTTGATTCAGATTTACTGTTCAGTGTCGGCTGGATTGGCGGCGAAAAGTCGGAGATTTATCGCCGAATGTGGCGAACCTGGTACTTGGTTTTAAAGCAACCCTAATGATCGTTTGGATTTGACAACACAATGTATTGACGTAATTTTCAATTTTGGCGACTTTTATGAAAAAATCGTGGATAATATTCCGAATCCGGTACGAATTCTGCGCCAAGGCGATTTTCGCCAAAACATGGCAGCCCTGCAATTTTTTAAGGGCAAGATAACTAACTGCCTATGGTTGCCTTAATTTGGAGTGGTTTGATGTAAACAATTCGTGGCGCAGAATCCGTACAGGATTCGGAACAAAAAAATTGCCATACGACATCATACAGTAAATCTTAACCCTTTTGTTTCCTTCATCAATTATTGATTGAGCACTCAAAATGTTCTTTAGTAGTCCTGCAAGTTAATCCCAAGTTGTTTTTATCCGTTTTTCCCGAGGCAGAGTTTTGTAGTTGCATCTCTCTCTACATTATGGCCAATTAATTTATTACGTTGGAGGAGAAATCAGATCAGAAATTCAAGACCGATTGTTATGGAAATGTTCACATGTTTACAACTCCCGCCGGTCCAGTAGAAATGAGTTGTAGGTTATGCAGCACGTGACGTCACAAGAGATAAAACGCCGCGCTGCAATTACAAACATCGTTTTTGTCAGGTCTTTTTCACCTACGATCGCGCCAAAGAATCCGAAATATAAAAAAATGGCAACAAACGGCGCCGTTATTACGAATTCGAAGAAAATATAGATCGAATCAATGTAGAAATATAGGATATATAGGACAATTGTAAAATATAGGACAATATAGGAGGTTTTTACCAATTTTTTAAAAAAAATATAGGATTTATAGGACGTCTGCGACCCCTGAATTTATACACATTTTTGACTATTATTTTCACCTAATCGTCACCACTGTTGAAATGACAAAATCGAACTGGATAAGATAAAAAAATAACCCAAGCAAATCTGGCAAGTAACGAGTCTACATTGAAATATCCCGCTTAAAATTAGAGATGATTGAGATGGCACACAAAGTAATATTTTATCGAGAAATTTTAAATCGACAGATGGATTTAAATTTTCCAATTATTTTATTAATGGAGCAAATTTAGAAAAGGAAACGAAGGATCTATCAAGCAAGAGGAACTTCTCTACATTTTTTTTTTTGAGAAGGAAAAAAGCCATAAAACTTTCAATCAACTTCTGCAACAATCCCAATCTTATTCATTCATTTTGAAAACAGATTTCGAGGAGCTACAGAATCTGGGAATTTATCCGAACCCATTGCATGTAAGGCATCTCTGACATTTTGGAAAATTGTTGTAAAAAATGTTTAAAAATTTGTGTCAATAATATGTTTGAAAATGTGTTATAATCCTTTATAAAGTGTTAAACAATCTTTTAAAATGGGTTGTGTAAAGCAAATTATTTAAAAATCCATATAACTTAATAGTTTAAAAAAATTATTTGAACAAAAGAATAAGTCGAAACACGCAATTTTTGAGGTGCTCATGAGCTATTTTGAGATTATTATAGTAATATTAACAAAACTATTTAAAGTTGTCATTTTCACTCTCTTCCCCCCCCCCCCCCCACATCGAAAAAAATATATACGTTTGTAACGACGCAACAGTGTTCCCACACTTTTTTATTTTAAATTATACCACTGACATTGGTCACTTAAAAATTCAAGGACTTTCAAAGACCTTATCCTTTAATCAAGGACCAAATTTCATAAAAAAAAATTCAAGGACTTTTCAGAATTTTCAAGGACCGTGGGAACCCTGTGTTCTTTTAAAAAAAACAAAAACACAGTAGCACTAAATGCACACATAGCTGATAGTGTAAATCTGCATTAATTAGACGAAAGAGTTTTTAGATGATTGATACGAAAACTTTCGGCAGCCCTGTTGACTTTGCTTTAACAGGATTCGACTGTATAGGAAAAGTTTAAAGTAGAAATTTAAGATTAAAAAAGTAGACACTAATAGAAATTTATGAAGATTCAAATTTTTATGACTTTTCTTAGTGAAAGAACATAAACTTTCCACCATATTTTTATGCACAGAAAAGTATAACACAGCTCCCAAGCAAAAAAGGCTGAGCTTCATACTAAAAAAATAAAAACAAGCACAAAACATCAAATTTTCCACAAAGTTCAGAAATCTAGCAACTTAACAATTGAACTATAATGACAAACACATAAATTTAATTAAATAAATATTGTAATTTTAAAAAATATATTCAAAGTTCTGTCAAAAAAGCTAAAATCATTGTTTTTATTAAACTGTAAGATAACTAAAGAATGGGACAAATACCTTTGTGAGTAGTGTGGAACCTATCTGGTGTTTTTTTGTGAAATGCTGAAACCTGCTCAGCCAATGATTGATATTCAGCTTCTCGCTTCCTTTTCTTTGCTTCAGTTAAATTGAATGGCCTTTGCTTTGTAAGACCATTTTTCTAAACATTCAAATTAAAAAAAATAAATTAGTTTCTAAATTTTGTTAAAGCAACATTTCCCAAACTGCAAGTTACAAGCTAATTTCTGTTGGATTGCAAGTTACTAAAGAATATTTTAAAAATCATTATGCACAGCAGTTGGCCATTTTACAGGGTGGCCACAAAATTTGGGGGAAAAGTTCCCTGATAGATATCAAAGAAATTCCCTGATTTTACGGCAATTTTATTTTCTTCAAATTTTCCAGATATGTAAACACCCTGATCAAATAGAACATCTATGCTAAAGAGATAATATGCCAATTTTTTAAAAATAGTTTTGGAATTGATGAGAAGTTTAAATTGTTCCGTAACATTAAACTTCTAATGATTACCACTACAATTTTCCGGGTAAATGATGCCAATATATGAATGAACGGGGAAACGTAACTTCAGAACAAAGAAAATTCCCCGATTTTCATGAAATTAAAAAAAATTCCCAGACATTTCTCTGATTTTTTCCAGAATCAGAAAGCATCCCTGGCATTTCCCTGATTTCCAGGTTCTGGGACCACTCTGTTTTAAGTTAGATAGCAGTTTCAAATTAAATTGTCATCTTTATTTTTTTTAATGGTTTATAAAGTTTTACACTTCCAAAAATGGTAAAATTTGACTTTGGAGTGGGTTAGGTTATTGGAACTATATAGTAAAACTAGATATATTTTTTTAAAAACTTGAGATGAATACCACATTCATATTTTTTTACTATCAATAAGTAGTTTTCTCAAGAAGTACCAATAAAAAATTAAAAGCGCTAGGTATGTTTGGAGGGATAAATAAAAAGAATAATAGAACCTTTAAAAGTGGAGGAACATCTTTGTTAGATTACTTCCTAGGTATGTATGGGCATGTTGGTTCATAAAGTTAATTGTATAAAATTTTAAAAATAAATTATAACACAAACAATTTTATTATTTGGAAGAAGAAATGGGTTAATCAACAAAAGAACAAGCATATCATCACTTACATGTGGATTTAAGATAATGTTCTGTCTAAGTTCTGAAGTAAAATCTTTTTTCTCATATATTACGACATCTGTTGGCTTATTCTTTATACGATTATCTGTTGAAAACTGGAAAGGCTTTGGAACAGTCACTTTTGACGATGCAGGTTTAACATTTCCAGCAAAAACTTTAGGTCGTTGTATAGCAAACCTCTCCGTCTGGCTATTTTAAAATAAAATTGGATCTTAAAGGTTTAAATAAAAGCATTTATTTTTCAGCATTGTATTCTACTTTTGATGCTGCAAAATATTGCAGGAAAAATCAGAATGCTCATTCCCTATACAGATGCTGCACAGAGATATACAAAAAGAAGCAGTGTTGGAACCCATACACAATTTCAAGAAAAAGTTTTAGGATAAATCTAGGAGGGTAAGTTTTTTTCCACCAAGAATGAAATTTTAATAATTTACAGGGGGAGTAGTGAGTTTTCTAAAAAAATTATAGAGGAATTTTGGGGATAATTCCAAAAATTTTAGGGATAATTCTAAAAACTTAAGAGATATTTCTTTAAAAGCTGACAGAAGCTCCAAATACAAACATTCTTTTCAAAGTTTATTTCAACACAGACAAAAAACAGTTAATTTTTTTAAAAAAAATTAACGTCAAACAACAGTTATATAATCAAATAACTATTTTGATAAACATGCGACTTGAATAAAATCCACTTATTTAATTTTTAAGCAACATTCAAAGTAGTAAAGTTTAGAAAATATTTTCTCTTCTGGAGGAATATAATGGTTTTTTCGCCAGTTTTATAGGAAAATCGGAAAAAAACAACAACTTTTTTTAAAGGAA
This sequence comes from Linyphia triangularis, assembly GCA_963978545.1. Taxonomy (NCBI): domain Eukaryota; kingdom Metazoa; phylum Arthropoda; class Arachnida; order Araneae; family Linyphiidae; genus Linyphia; species Linyphia triangularis. Next base: position 60,335,480 of record OZ021723.1, on the reverse strand, counting down.
TTAGTGAGAAATTTAGGAACAGTTTGAGGGAGAAACAAATATTTAAGGAATATTAGGACAAATGCGATCCCTAAATTTATTATAAACAACTTTAAAAACAGTGTCTTATTAGACTCTGCCAAAACAATGAATTTTTTAATTAAAAAAAAAAAAAAAAAAAAGCACTAAGTGTAAATATAAATAAACAAATTGAATTATTCTCAGGAATTAAAAAAAAAATACAAACTCTATTTTCCCCCACAAAATTGCAGTTTAAAAAAAATTCTAGAAATAAAATTGTAAAAGTTAAAACTTTCAATATGGTCCCAAATAAATCCCAGATTATTTCCCAGAAAGAGTATGAACTCTTCTACAGTTAGCACTGCAAATTCTAATTTTGTTTGAAGCTTCTGGATCATAGAAAAAATGTTATTTATCATACCCAAAATTTTCTTTATCCAAATCAGTAGTTTCTTCCAAAACATAGTCGAGACTACCTCCTTCACTTTGTTCACTGATGTAACTCTGCTGACATTGGGATGTAGTCAAATCACCAGATATCAGTGATAATTTCTCAGTAGAATCAGAACTATTAAAGGCAAAACAACAATTTTAATCCGAAGTAAGGTTGTACTATTATATTTCAAAGATACACAATTCTATTCAAGTTTCTTATTAGGCCAAACAGCAAGCAACTTTAAATATTCTAGTATTATTAAGAAATACTTTTTATTCCGCAATGTGAGTAGGATGAAACCTTTTGAAATATGACTTACCTAGCACATGGAGATCCGCCCAATATTATCTAAAGGTAAAATATGATGATAGATAATGAGCCTAAAAATGTTACTGTTATTAGTTTCATCGCAGGGAATAAATATTGACTTGCTTTTTTTTAGGAAAATGGTAAAGAACATTCCGGAATGCCAAAATTATAATTTTTTTGTTTTGCTAAAAACTTTCAGCCAAGAAATCCCTATCACAACAACGTAAATCTCAGCAATACATCCTACTATACCAGTGCAAAACTCTGCAATAGCACTTTTTATATCAGCGTAACACTCCCCAAAAATGACCATCACACACTAATGTAAATATTGGTGACAGTGTCTGTAACTTTTGATACACCTGCCTGTAAACTATGACCATTTGGCCAGCAAGTGATGCTGCTATGCTGTTTGCTATAGTTGTAGGGTATTGCCAAGGGTAATTGTAGGGGCCTGCATCAAGTGTGGTTAAAAGGATGGCCTTTTTGTGTTTGTATACAAAGTAGTTAATGCTACAGGCTTTGTGGCATATGTGTGTGCCAGATGAGTTAAGTCTTCTTCGAGATACCTTTTTAGTTCCACCGTGATACACAGCCAGCATTGAAAGGAACCTGGTATCACCAAGACTTTTTCTCATTGCAACATTTTTCACACATCACCAATAAGTGCTTGATAGGTCTGTTGTTATGTTTGTTTTATATGGTATTTACTGTCAAACGAGTATTACATTGTTTGGTAAATTTGTGCGTCAGTTGTTTTATTCTTACTTTGCTTTAAATAAACTTCTGATTTTACATTTTCACTCTGGACTCCATTAATAAAGTGACTGTCGCAAAATTTAGAGGAAACCGTAGCGAAAACAATCAATAACCAGAAGGTTTTGGGAAGTCGAACATAAGTAGCTTCCATGGTTAGGTTTGTAAGCAACTGAACAAAAAATTAATTTTTAGAAAGGATTTCCATTGATCTGAGAAATGATCGAAGTTTCACTAAAAGTGGAAATCAAAGAAACTTAACCATTTCTGTAAAAACAACAACATACTATTCATTTTGGTTCGTATAGATTCAAGAAATCAGATATTTTCATAATAATGCCATACCGAACATTTTCTTAGTGTAATCACTTTTCATCTCATTGCTTCTAATGGGATGAAGTTTGTAATCTATACAGATACAACTTTTGTAAAGGGTTATACAAACACTCTATTGAGTACATAAACTTAAAACTTATACTTAACTGTTCAGAGCAATTTAATGAATCCACAGATAAAGTTGATGTGTCTAGAAAAAAAACAAAAAAAAACATACTTATTTTAATACATTTCAGTAAAACATGAAATTTTCTAACCAAGTACAAATAAGTAGTCTTTAATAGCAAGTACAATTGTGATACAATAAACATTACTAACAAATAAAGTTAAAGTAGCATGACATGATTACTAAAACTTGGCTATTCTATATTAATATTTAAATACATATTTTTTACACATTTAAATACATAATATTTTTTCTAATTTTTTAGTACAAGTAAAAACACAATTTATTTTTATAGTGAAATTATAAATAACTATATGTATTTTTAGGTTTTAATTTTTAAGATAATACATGGAATTAAATGTAGTTTCGATTGAAAAAATTGACCCTGAACAAAGAGAAGATCATAAGCTTTGTTTAACTGTACAAAAGCCAAAACCTGCACTTATTCATCACTATATAATTAATTCACCAACTTTCTATATTAACTCTTAAATTTAGGACAAATATCAATAAGGACAAACATAGAAAAAGTAAGCTATTCCAATCTCAATTAATTTGGTACTTTTCCGTTAAAGGGGGTGGTTGGCAATATATAAGATCCAAAAGACAATTAGACGTTGCAAAAAAAGCTTGTCAAGTAAAATAATTAGTCAGAAAAAGTTATGAAATCTATTGTTTGCCGCCAAGCGGCCGCATTTAGTTTGGGTACTTGTACACAATGGACTAAATTGGGATTATTAGGGGGAAACCCTATAGGCAATCAGTACTTGGCAGGCTAGAGTTATTTCGGATTAATTTCATTTCATTTGCTTCAGCTACTTTGCAATCATTGCACTGTATTGAGATTAATTAAAAAAAAAAACCTCTAGCCTGCCAAGTGCTGATTGCCTATGGGTATTCCCCATAATAATCTCAATTTAGTTCATTGAGTACAAGTACTCCAAAGAAACTAAACGCAGCCGCTTGGCGGCAAACATTAGATTTCACAACTTTTTCTGACTGATTTTTTACTTGGCAGGCTTTTTTTACAGCGTCTAGTTATTTTTTGGGAGATATCAATTCAATTTGTTGCGTTTGTTATGTTCCAAATGAATAAGATACGACCAATGGTTATTTTAGCTTGAATAATCACATCGTTGCTCTAAGAAAAACATCCCCACTAGATTCCCATATACTACTCTTTGTATTGAGAGTGACAATAAATATCATGATTAAATATTGAAGAGAGATTTAGCTTTGCAATCCAAATCCTTTTCTTTTAAAAAGAAATCTTCCTTAACGCAACAAGAAAAAAAATTTCATTATAAAAAATATGTACCCATTATAACTTGAGTACAAAAACATGCAATTCTATACTGAAAAATAAGTAATTATAAAAAGTAAGCAAAACATACAAACAGAATACTTGGGGTGTTTTTTTTGTGAAATTGAGGATTACCAGCTTTTGCACATGAATACATAATATAAAAAAAATTTCTCAAAACAATTTTCGCTTTAAGTTTGAAATATACGATTTGTTATTATTTTAAAAGAAATTCATCTAGCTTTAGTGGTGGAATCCTTAAGATATTAGGCTAGTGATCATAAGGTGCGTGGTTCAAATCAGACCAGACACCAAGAAATAAACTGGAAGTGCTTTTCTAAGTAAAAAGTTGAAACACATGTTTTTAAAGTATGCAATTTAATCGAAGAATAAGTAATTTTTATCGAATAACACCGTTTTAATAGTTTAACTTAAAGTATCAAAGTCACTTCTTGAAATTGAATAAAAAATAAATATCAGAAATCCGATTTACTCAGTACATTACTCGGGCTAAAATACCAAACTTCTGGAATTATTTCTGGGGGGTGGTGGAGGAGGAGAGGTACAGACCCTCTTAAGCATTATTTCATACAAAAGGCACTTCCTCTAATTAATCCGAGAGGAATAAAAAAAAGAATGGTCTGAATAGATTAAAGCATTTAAGCTGCAGGCCAGGCTAAAATTCCCAAGCATCAAGATCATTTCCAGGGGGTGCAGACCTACTTACCTATCAAATCATACAAAAGGCACTTCCTCTAATCAAGCAGAGAAGAAAAAAAGAATGGTGTAAAATCATCAAATAGTTTTGTCTGTAGTCCTGGCTAAAGTTTTGGTCACAACCAGGAGAACAGGAAGAACAAAATTCTGGTGACTTCGGGGATTTTCAAAGGATTTTTTTACCATGCTGCCTTGTTCAATGTTAACAATTATGTTGTTATTTTTCGTTTACTAACCTCCGCATAATATACACTTGTATGTCTGCCGCTTCGACACCGGACTTGGCGGCGGAACACTGCAGCGTTCCTAGATATGGATAAAACTTCCAAGTACAGAACAGATTCTGCAACAAGGCTATTTTTGTCAATAAATTGCAGCAGCCGCCATTTTTTAATAACAAGTGAACTGCCTAGGGTTTCCATAATTTGGCACGGTATTATGCAAACAACTCTTGCCGCAGAATCCGTACCGTACTTGGAAGCACCAACGGCCCCATTTAATGTAGAAGTATCACTAATTTTAAAGGTCAAAAAAGGAATAAACTTTCCAAGCAGGAAACAGCTAAAGGAATAGTATCCCATTTAAATCTATAATTTTACAGATTAAGATTTACTGTGAGGTGTCGGATGAATCGGAGGTGGAAATTTGGCGATTTAATGCCGTACGTGCCCATTGACTTGGTTTTACAGCAATCCTAGTGGCCGTTTGGATTAGGCAACACAGCGCCATCTTGGATTTGGCGACACACAGGGATATGAGTGGCTGAAGACCCAAAAGACCGAAATCATATGCGAGCAAAAAAATTGCACCGTACTTTATATGCGAAACATGTTTTAAGAAGTAAATTATCAAAAAATACATGATAAAAAAAATTGCACAATAACTTAACCTGTTGATTACCGAGATGCAGCATTCAATAAAAAAAAGTATGAGAAGAATTATATTTAGTAACCTTTTGATAAAAATTCGTAGCTAAAAAAGCATACTTCATGGATTTCAAGGCTCATCCCAAAAAAAAAAATTCAAGGACCCATCCCCAATCATCACCCACACTAATCAAGGACATAGCTGCTATCACATCAGCGGAAACAGCATTGCAAATCTCGGCAATAGCTGCTTTAAAACGGCTAAAACCTAGGCGAAAATTACCACTACTCCAACTTAAATATCGGCGATAGAGGCCACCACACTGGCTCAAATCTTGGCAAACAGACCATCATACCAACGCAAACACTCAATACATCGGTGGAAATCTCTGCAATAGAGGCGATTATATCGGCGTAACATTCTACGAAATTTACTACCACAACCACGTAAATTTCGGAGATAGCGACAATTATAGAGACACAAACTTTAGGAATAGTGGTTATTATATATCGGTGTGATACTCGCCGAAAATGAACATCACAACAACGTAAATCTCTGCGATTGCACGCGCTGTAATAGCGCAAATCTCCGCAATAACAGTCCTTAGGTCATCATAATCCTCAGCGAAAATAATCATCATGCATCAATGTAAACGATGCCGATAGAGGTTGGTAATTTGCAGTAAAAGTGGCCATGACATAAGAATTTTGAGGAAGTCGGAAACGTATGTAGGTTCCGCTGTTGTGAGACTTGCAAGCAAATCTAATAAAACTGTAATGAAGATTTACATCAATCTTAAGAATGATCAAAACTTCAATAAGAAAAGAGCAGAAATAAACGTTTCAGATGAACCGTACCATGTCTGACAGGTGCGAATATTTGCGACAGCATTAGTGGCTATTATAGCGGCGTAACACGTGATGAAAATGATCATCAAGCTACAACATAATTCTCTGTGACAGCGTCTCCATAATCGCGAACATTTCATCACTATACTTCAACAAAATGGCTATCACACACCAATGTAAATAATGCCAATAGAGGCAGGCAATCTGCAGGAGGTTTGGGAGTTCTGAATGTACGCAAGTTCCGTGGTTGTCAAACTTTCAAGAAAACCAATAAAAATGTAATGCAGATCTGTATCGATTTTAGGAATTATCAAAATTTTAGTAAAAAAAAAAAAAAGCTAAAATCCGTGTTTCAGTTTAACTGTAACATGTCTGACACGTGTAAATCTTTGTACTAACATCAGCGACTATTACATCGGCATAACATCCGAAGAAAATTATCATCACGCAACAGTGTAATTTTCGGAGATAGTGCCCACAATAGAAAAATATTCCCACTTCTGAAGTGGATTCCAACATTACAGGCGATTTGATGCTTTTTCTGGCGATGATTTGAGAATCCTATGCGTTTACCAACTGGAGGATTAATCAACTGGTTTCCTCGCCAGTAAGAGTTATGCTGCGAGGCCAAGCATATTTTTCGAGAATTTTCTTTCGAAAACGGAAGATTTCTTTTTTTTGGGCAGAATTTTCGGAAAGAAAAGCAAAAATTTGCAGTGGAGGAAAAAAGGAAAAATTGCCGAAAAAAGAAGCGGGAGATCAAGAGAAAAAAAGCGGATTTCCCCCCAAAATACAAAAAAGCGGAAGAATTTCATTCCTGGACACAGCTTTTTGACGTCATTTTTAATTAAGACGACTTTTTTGAAAAGTCGCCATCCGATACCTTACAGCAAATCTGGGCCGTTTTACATTTGAACGCAAAATGTCTTGCCGACTTTTTATGAAGGATCAAACCATTTCTCCACACCAAGTGCTTAATATCCCAGGGAACGCATTATTTCCTTGCCATCTAATCTCTACATGGATGCTCAAATATAGGCAATGAAATCCTGAAGTCAATCATCTCCCATAGACTCTGAAGTATGGTAACAATTTTGAACTTCAGAGACGTTTTATTGAGTGGAAGAAAAAAAACGCTACGTTTTAAGGTTTCACTAATCTTTTTACCCTTCGATGATAAATTTTCAGGAGATAAAAAGATATATCAGGAGTAGAAACACAATTTTCAGGAGTTAAAAGGGTCTTTATTAAAAAAAAAGCAAATTTCAGGAGTTTTTCAAGAGGCGTACGAACCCTGTTAAAATGAACATGCAACAATTTCATAGTGAAGCACAAATATTCCACAAATTATCAATAAATGCAGTGCAGAAGTAAAAATACCTTAATTTGAGCCGAAGAAATTAAATTTACTACTTAGGTGCACTGAAGATTTTTGTTTATTTGATCATTATATGAACACTTCATTGTAGGATAAAGGCACCATCTTGGGAAAATGTAGTTTTCGTTGTTGAACGAAGCAACATTTCGATTTTTTACGCTCTTAGTGTATTCAGTTCTGGAGATAAGTAATTCCTATACATACAGAAAATATTCCCAAACCATACCTGGGAATTGCAAACAGATTTGAATTTTGGATTTCGAAAGTCATTTATACAACTAACAATTCCAAAAAAATTTTACAAGCTTTTAATTAACTGGGAGTAATGAGGTTATTTCTTGGTTTGGTTTTTGGGATTACTGGCGCAAGAGCAACACCTAGGCTATTCTGCGCCATTGAGGTTATTTCCTACAACGAACTTCAATACTTATGATAGAAAGATATGGCCTGGTTAATAACTTCAAACTCAAATAAAAAAGAAAACTCACATAGTTAAGATTCATTGATGAATTAGAAATTGTTAAGAGATTAGCAACAAAAAATAAGAGGAAGTACTGGATGAATAGTAAACATTGTATTTACCTGGCGAATCCTTCTGAAAATTTTCGGTGTCGAAACGCACATACTGAGGACAATCAAGATCATCGATACTTAAATTCATTTTTTCTAAATTTCATAAACAGTAATATATAGAAGAGAAAATTTCACTTAAAAAAATAAGGCATTCCGTTTGACATTCTCAACACAACATTCAATTTTCAAGCAAAATAACTGACGACCAATAAAAAGGATGGATGTTAATTGCAGAAAATATCCACCAATCATTGACTTTTAAGTTCTATCCACTTCAGTTCTTTCTAATTGAAAGTACATGTAGCGTTATGTTAAAAAATAACTGCTTTTATGAATTAGAAAAATTATAATTGGCTTATGAAATTTGAACATTCCAAATTAATTTAAATGTGTGCTGTGATTGGTTTTCTCTGATTGCTCATAAGTTTTGTTTGAAGAGATTATGTCAGAAAAATCCAACATGATTTAAATTCATGCATAAGATAGAAATCGTAATTTGCTTTTAATTTTCAAAGTCTACAAGAAACAACAACTTCTGAAGTGAACTGAACTACTACAATCGCAAATCATTATTTACAAACAATTCCATCACCGGCACCGCACATGTTTCACAATTAAATGTGTATTGAGTTTTAAATTCTGAATGTTTTACTTTAAAGGATGTCGCTAATTACACAGTCCCTATATTCCGAAATTTTCAAAATGAAATTATTACGTTTCTACAAAACTTTTAACAAAAGCATGTTTCAAACAGAAGTAGGTTTCATTTGTTGTACGTCACAATTTGAAAAATTTAATCTTATGTTATTGCAAAATCCGCCGATCACTTTAAAGTAATAAAATTTGTTTTATAAATTAGGAAAAAGAGGAATCCCCTGAAAAAAGATCTGAAATACTATGACAATTGCAATGAAACAGGCTTTTGTTTTACCATATAAATCCAAGGTAGCTCTCCTATGGTACGGATTCCGCATAAAGAGTTGTTTACGTTATACCGTGCCAAATTCTGGCCACCATAAGCAATTCGCTTTCTGGTAAAATTGGCGATTGCTACCATTTGTTGGCAAAAATCGCTTTGACGCATAATCCACATTGTAGTCGAAAATCCGAAAATCTGAAACTCACCTAGGCAAACGAACATCTCCTTAATGAATTACCTGAAAAAGTTCAAGATGTATTTGAAAAAGTTCAAATGAATTTGTAAATATTGAAGTTATGCTTTTCAATCTGACACATTAAAATTGCTTAGAGGATAATTTTTTTTGTGACACGAAGTGTTTTTAAAAAGTGAGACGATAGAACCTGGATTTTTTTTAATTCTGTCTTCCCAAGAGAGTTTTTTTTTTAAAAAAGAGGGTCTATTCCTAGTTGACGTTAAAATATCACCAAGCCGATTTGGCGCTGTTTTGTAGGCGATACAGTTTTAAATTTGGCAACCCCATTTTTTTATTGACGTGCTTTGGCTTCAACCTTTCTATACCACAAATCAAGGAGCTGGTTCGTTTCTCAATTTTTCATATTGGAATTCCGAATTGGCGACATTCTAGCTTTGTCACCAACTTTTCAAAAGTGCGCCAACTCATAAACGTGAACTAGGAATTTACCAAAAAGAGGAAATATTTAGATTTTTTTTATCCTCAAAATTGTACCCACCTGAAAGCTGTTGGGATAGTGGTCTGGCCTTGTATGCTAAAGGTGCAGTGTTGAAATCCTGGATTAGGCATGAATGTTCGTTGTGGTTCGAAATCCATGATAAGCTGTAGGTCCCAGCCTGATTATCCATTATTGTGCACAAAAATAGTCCGTTGAACGTACAAACCAGTCTCAAAATTGCAACAGGTGTTATTTTTGCCTTTGTAGATTTTCCTGCTCTCTGCCTAAATACTAACAAAATTAAATGAAAAATAGTTGATAGTCTTGATAACTGAATTCAAGCTATGGTATTACTACAAAAAATATTTCTAATTTTGTTTGATTGTTGGGCTAAGTGGCTAGAGGATTTACATGGGCCCCATGAGACACCATCGTTAACTGTTCCACGCATATCTTTGCCACTTTGAGAAGTCTGATCCTGTTAATGTACTCTCTCTCATAGTTATGATAATTATTATGTAAAGTGATCTGATTGAGGCTATCTACGAGGTTTTATACTTAAAATTTTTCCTTATTCACATTTTTTCTCTTTTGTTTAGCGATGCTTTTCTTCTAAGCGGTTGTCCTTTGAACTGTTTTCTGATGTTGAAGAACTTTTAGATTCAGGTAGCATGAAACATAGAAAACATCCAGGTGTAAGAAAAATTGCACCTATTAAAATTCCATCAGTTTTAGCAAATTCTGTTGATAGATTATTATCCAGTAAGTTTATTCCTTTCTTAATTTTTTATTACCAATAATTTGTTTTGCTTTTAATTTGGTTTTATATTTATTTCAAGCTATTTTTTGGGATTCATGAAGGTGATTATTTGGTACTCTTCCATTAGCTAGTCACCAGATAAAAACATAAAAATAGCAGACACAACTCATTCAAACTAACTCTCACAAACATTTAAGTTTGGTGATAACTGCCGTAACTGATACCCAACTAACGAAGGTGTACCAATTATTTAAATATAATTTTTTTTTATTAGAAATCGACCATCTTCTGATATAACATTACACATTACCAAGATTTAAATGAATCATTGTATTTAGTATATTAAGAATTTGTTTAAGGTACTTGACCACCTTATAAATTTTAAAAAATCAATTTTTTTTTCATTTTCTCAATCTTTATACCTTTAAAAATCAACCCCCCAATTTTTTTTTTAATTCGAATTCAAACATAGTGAAAGTGTGCGTGTGCTTCCAGCACTCCATACTTGCTGACTCAGCCCAGACATCTATTAGTCATGCGGCATCTATTGTGTACATTTTCTCTCCGAAATACAGGTTTTTATTCCCCAGGTATATGGGCCGGATTTTTCCACACGATTTCCACCGATGGCGAACCACAAAATGGCTATTGTAATCCCGATTGGTGTAAATATCTGAAAGCCCAGGCAGACAATGTTCCATTTTAGCACAAACCAGCTCTGATTGAGGAAGTCGAACAGTATGTCAAATCCGTGTTTGAGAAGTTGACAAATGAAGAGACAATTGAGAAGTTACAACAAAACACTCTGGACGATAGTCCCAAAACATACATTTGTTTGGAAGAAAGTTGTCGAACTGGGCGCACAAGTATCGTTGGTCAATGATGGTCGTATGACTCTCCTGAAGATGATGGAAGTCATGGGATGCACCTTCGGACGTTCTGCATACCAACATGTGCTAGATAAAGACGAAGAGAGAATTTACATTGCTGATAAAGCCAGCATGGCGGCATCAAAAGAGGGTTGTTTGGCTAAGAAAGCAGTCCACAAACGGGAGGAAGATGCTTTTAGTGAAAGTGGATTACAGGACCAGAAAAAAAAATTATTGGAAATGTATTTTTTAGCTTTCCAAGGTGGTCAAGTACCTTAATAAAGTAAATTTTTTATTTGTTGAGCAAAATCTCTTGCTCTTCGGTGTGGTCTTATTTTTTGGAATCCAAATAACCTTTTGAACAATATATTTTAGGCATTTTCTTATTTTAAATATCTGTATGGTAAATACAGATTATGCTCTATTTATCAAAATAATGCACTTTGTAACAACATGTCAGTAACAAAAACAGTGTATACATTTTGAGAGGGCGAGGATTCATTATTTGAATTTTGAAATAATAATACTAACTCCTTTTTTCGTGACATGCAATATGTAAGTCATGATTCATAAAGCCATTACTTGACATACTACTTGTATGTTGCCTTTCCATTGACAATATAAATGTTAGTAAAATCAATTACCTAGTTGCAACTCATGGTTAAATTCATTTCAAAGCTTGCTCTGCTAAGTTTAATTTATTACATAGGATGTTTATGAGCAGGTACAGAAGTAGCATTAATTATATATTTTGTCTTCACAGTCTCTTTTTTATGCTCACTGAGTTAGAGTAATGGGTGAAAAAATGCATTTAGATTCGATTGCAAATGTTCATAAGTATTGATGTTTTATTTTCATTGTGATTTGTGTTAAGTCACTGAAGAAATGTTAAATGCATTTAGATGTGATTGCTATTAAAGTTTTATTTTAATCTGCTCTGATTGTGTTAAGTCATTGACCAAATGTTTTCAACTGCTATATCATTCACCATTTGTATATTTTAGATCAGGTACTTCAAAACTTTTAACAAAAGATCACACATATTGACCAGGGTTCCCAAGGTCATTGAAAGTCATTAAAAGTGTTTAATATTTTTGAACTTGTTTTCAAGGCCTTGAAAGTGCTTGAAAATGCTTTGAGGTGCTTAAAAGTCCTTGAAAATGCTTAGGGGTCCTTAAAAGTCCTTAATTTTTGCAGATGCTGTGTGGCCAACTGCAAAATTTATAAAAATGCAACTCAGACTTGCTATCCCCGCGTGACCGCCACTTATCTGCACCGCATCAGAATTGTCCAACATATTTGTATTACGCACCTACCAACTTGTAACTTGTTTGGCAGAATATACTTTATTAAAAATTTATAAATAGACATGATGCCTGAAAACAAATTTTCAAAGGTCCTTAAAAACATTAATGTGGATGGTCAAATGGTCCTTAAAAGTCATTGATTTTCATTCTGTGATTTGAGTGGGAACCCTGTTGACAAAATAATGTGTCGTAATCCACTTCCTCCAAAATACCCTATCAATTTTAGTGAATTGTTATAATAGCAATACAAAACTAAATAGAAAATGTAATTTTTTTTTAGAATGTTACAAAAATTAGTCTTTTTGTTTGGTGTTAAAAATAAAATAAAATACTAAATGTACTGATTGTGAAAGGCCGTTTTTGAAAAATTTAAAATTGATTTTTAACTTGTCAAACTTTAGAAACTGCAAGTTTCAAAGAAGCAAAATAAAGTTTTAATATTAAAACATTGCTGTTTATTTGCAATGAATTTGGAACTTTTATCAACTTGTTTTGTCAAACTTTATTTTTAAATGTGATTTAAATTTCAGACACATAAAAACACAGATGTTTACAATTAACTGTCACCAGGCTCTAAAACAAATAAAAAAATGAGGCCCATCAAGATTGACCTTTATCAATGGTTTTTTTCAGCATTTAAAAAACACAGTGTTTATTTAATTTTTTTTACGATCATGATTTTGAACACCTAGGGTGCGAAACATTTTTTTTTTTTGTGAGTTCAAAATTCAAGACTTGTAAATAATGCTTTCATTTTGATGACTTTTATGCTTGACTATTTTTTTTTTTCTTCTTCAAGTTTTTGTTTGTGATTATGGCTTTTTAGAATTGCCCATCTTAAGGGTTATCTCAGGAAATTTTAATTATCATGATTTTTATAACTCTGTAGTATTTTTATTTCTGTACAGAAGAGGGTCATAAGAAAGCTCAGAAAGATGCTGCTGACCTTTTAGCTTCTCTTGCAAGCAGAAGACTACCACTTGAAAGGTCTGAAGTAGATATGAAAATTAAAGGCACTTATCTTCAGATTAGTGGTATATTTATTTTGTTAGTGTATCATTATCTTGGAATTTGGTAATATAATTAATTTTTAAAGGATAAATAGTTTTATGTAATTTGAAGTATTGTAACAGTGTATTCCTAACTGATTTGTAAAAATGTGGAGTCAGAAAAAAGAAAACCATATACATATTTGAATTGCAATAAGACATCATAAAAGTTTATCGAAAAATGTGTGCATAGTAATACAATTCATTGAACAGCATGTATAACAGTTATATGTTTTTAGAAAAGCAATACATGGTTTCCAACATTAGGTAATAATATATGGAAACCTAGGAACCTAAAAAGGGAAAGCTAGGGAATTTTCTTAAAGAAATCAATTAAAAAGGAATTTAATATCTTTTTTCATTTGTTTGTTAAAAAAAGGACGAAAAGAAATTCCACGTAAAGAAGAAATTATATTTTCTATCAATAACTTTAATATTTTTATACAATTTAGAATTTTTTTTTGTATGTATGTAATAAATTTTATTCGAATGAATTTTAAATGGCTTAAAGATTTTAACTGCAAATACATGGGTTTTGCTATTTATTTATTTTTATGTTTTTTTATAAATAAAAATGCGGTCAGCATCAATATTTCCTTGAAGGAATTTTAAAAATTAAACAATTTTTAACCTGCTTTCACATTTTGGATTAAGATGTGAGTTTCCTTTAAGTTACTACCGAATCAGTCTTTTGATCAAACTTGAAAGCATTTTCTGTTTAATTTTATATGAACACAATCTTAGGAATATTAAACTGATGTATGGTACATGTCTGCAACATTTGTAGTTTTCAGGATGAAAAAGATACACAATTAGAATGTATGAAAATGTGTTTTATAATGTGTTTATTCAGTTGCTTTGATATTTTTAAACATTGCTTATGTTTGTCTGCTCCAAAACCCTTGAAATAGAGCCATATATTTGTGTGCACACATGAATTGTGTGATGTGCATACAAATATGTTGCATGTTGCTTGCAACCTTCACTGACTTTCAGTAGAATCCCTCTTGACACGCTTAAAGTATGAAATGTAAAAAAATAACATAAACGGAAAAATTTTCAAAGAGAAATACTTTCCCTTCATGCTGTAAGTACACTTTTCAATTCAAAAATTGAACCGACTTGGACTGTTGGTAGGAGAGGTGAGGAAAGACTCTCTAGTAAGAGACTTTCATCGTAGATGTCACCTATATGTTTCAAGATGATAATGATGACACTGTCATGTATGGAGGGATTAAAAGTATTAAACCCTGCTATACATGATATTGTCATCAACGTCATTGCATCCATTGGAAATAGCTCTATAATATGTGAAGCAGCAGACATCGGCTTCTTCCATTGATGTGATGTAACTTTATGGATTTTCAATTCTCTGCTTAACCAGATTTTCATTTAGACAGCTTATCCTCATTGGCTTCTCATTACTCATTAGGTCCTCAGTCCCATCTAGGCTGATAAAAGGAAATTCTACTGTATTTATGAATGACAAGATATTCCTTGATCATTATATTTATTTTGTTGGAGGTAGATTTTATTAGCATGTTTTTATGCTGCAACCATAATAATGTCCAAATGTTCATCTAAAGTAGGTGGCCGTTGTTTAACATGAATTGCATTCATAAAAGCCATTAAGTTGAGATAGGCAAAAATGTAATTTAAAATTCATTACCGGTTTCTGTGTTAAATCCCTTAGTAAAGTTATGTTACTTGAGACACATATAATATTTTGTCAGATTTGCCAATGCATACATAAATTTTGCATTTAGTTGTTACTGAACATGGCTAATTAGTTCTTTACTAAATGGTACTAAAAAAGTCAATGTTCTAGATAGGTATGGAATCATAGAAGTGGATAAATTTTCTTTCATAAAAGTGTATCCAGATGTTTTAGACTTTGAGAATTTATGCTTTATAGCTAGGAACAAAAATTAGGAAGAAGCTTGACAATTTTCTTCAAGTCACTGTGACTTTCCTCCTTGATAACATTTATGAACTATTTACATTCTTATTTTTATGTTAAGGTATTGATATCTACACACATTAAAGTAATGAGACAATATTCAGAACGTAAATAGCAGATTGTTTGTGTAAGAAAATTTTTTATAAATTGAAACCTTGTTGCATTTACCATACTCATAATTTCGTAACTTTAATGAAGTTGTTTTTAGATGGTGAAGAAGTACCAGATGCATTGACTAAAGAGCAATTAAATAAATTGAAAAAAGAAATCCAAAGTGAACTGGGACGTTGGAAACCTATTACGTAAGAAATATATTTCAAACTAGCTGAAAACCACTGTTTTATTAAAGAATTTTGTCATGTATATTTTAACAATTACAATATCAAATGCAGTTTTTTTTTTTTATGAATAGTTTGCCAGTTTTCATCATTTAAGGTTGATTAAGTAATCAAAATACTGATAGTTAACTTAACACAAACCATAAAAGAATACTAGGAGTTTGTGTTTTATGGCCATGTATGAAAAGAAGAAATTAAAGTTCCACAGTGAACATTTAAATATATGCCTGGCAAATATTATCAAAATGATAGGTTTTGAAATATTTCAATTAAAAATTTATTATTTTAGTTTCATTTTATGCATTTTATTTATAAATTTAAAGAGCATTTATTGGTAGACAAAGGATTATGTATGAAATACATTAAAGGACAGTCCATTTACCATATTTGTGTTGATAATTTTTGTATTGTTGACCATCATTATTTTAAATTGATCTCAATGCGTTTCCTTGTTTTTAAAATATTTCTGCATGGGCAATGTTTATAATTTAACATTGTTCAGTGCCCACATGGTCCTAAAAATCCTTTAGAACTACTTATTTTGGGTAGGTCCTTGTATAAGAGCCTTTAAAGTGCTTATTTTTCATCTTGAATCCTTAATTTTCAATTGAAAGTTTTTCTTTATATCTTTTATCTATCCCAAACTTAATTTTCCTATTTCTCCCTTCTACTGGTTTGGACCCATCTTTTATTGACGGAGCAGTTTTATCTTCCAAGTTGCTTGTAATTGCTAATTTCCAGGGACACTTCACTTCTTTTTACTTCAAGTGTGGATGGACTTCCATTAGACATAAAAAAAAAGATGCCCAAGTTGCAAATAAAATTATATTTAAATGTTATTTTAATTGTTTGTCAATTTTGATTCTCACAATGTATTTTTTTTTTAAATGTATGTGTAAGAAAATCATGAGTTTGTGTTTTTACAAATGGTATAAAAGGTTCCCAAAAATTGAAAAGTCCTTAAAAGCTACTTATTTTTTTACTTTTAAAAAGCTGCATAAACTCTGTTGTTATAAAGGGATCATTCTATTAAAATTGTCTGTACTTATTTAAAACACTATTTAAATTTCAGTTATAACTATCAAGAAGGTATAGCTTATTTGGCAGCAAGGCTGGATGCAAATTACGCTTCCATATGGAGAGTATTCAATGAGGTGACTATAAGTGTTTTAATACATCTAAAATAATGTGCTTCAGTAGATAAATATACAGTTTCTTAATAAATTACTTTTTTATAAAATATTTTACCAATTTTTTATTATTGTTCTATCTTCATAATTTTTCTTATTGGTTTAGATTAAATCACAAATTCCTTCATTTAAACCTAAGACGTTTTTTGATTTTGGGTGTGGTGTTGGAACTGCAGTTTGGTAAGTTAAATAAGTTTTCAATTGTGAATTAAATTGATAAATTTAACTTTAGAATTAACAGCATTTCAAAATATTCAGCTTAACAGGGTTCCCACGGTCATTGAAAGTCATTAAAAGTGCTTAATATTTTTGAACTTGTTTTCAATAGGGATGCTTAAAAGTCATTGAAAATGCTTAGAGGTCCTTAAAAGTCCTTAATTTTTGCGAATGTTGTGTGCCCAACTGCAAAAGTTATAAAAATACAACTCGGACTTGCTATCCTTGCGTGACCGCCACTTATCTGCACCTTATCAGAATTCTCTGACATATTTGTATTATGCATCCTCCAACTTGTAACTTTTTAATAGAATTTACTTTATTAAAAATTTATTTACAGACATGATGCCTGAAAACAAATTTTCAGAGGTCCTTAAAAACATTATTTAGGTCCTTCAAAATTATTGATTTTCATTCTGTGATTTGAGTGGGAACCCTGTTAAATTTTCAGCAAAGCGTGCTTAAGATTTGTATTGATGCAAGACAAAAGATACATGAATATTTTACCTTATCTATACAAGATTTTAATGTACTAAAAATCACTTGCTCAGGAGACAAAAAAAAAAAAAAAAATTTGGACAAAAATGTCTTCAAAATTCAAAAAGTTTAAGTAGCAAATGCACAAGATTACTTTGTTCTTTTTTATTGTAATTTGCCATATTCCTGCTTATTGGCCAGCATGACAAAAAAGTTGCTTTTTTTTTAACGCCAGAAACAGTATTTTACTATGGACCTAGATAGTTAAAAAAAAAATTTTAATGTTCTGTACTCCATAACTTATTCAAAGATAATTATATCGATGTGACTTATTGTCAGTTCTAAAAATTGAATAACATGAAAACTAGTTGGATGATTTAAATGAAATTTTGCACATGGTAACTTAATACATATCCAAGCATAGACAAGTAAGAAAATTCAAAAATAAATTAGTATTGTAAATGTGTTTTAAGTTTCGCAAAAACTTTTTTCTTTAATATCATTGTGTTTGGTACTAAATAAAAATAGAGAGGATTTCAAAAACAGATAACATAGTTTGCTTGTTAAAATTAAAAAAAAATATGTATAAAAACAACATTTAAATGAGTGCCTGAAAATACCGGCTCTCTTTTATATGTTGAACATAAATTGAATTTATTGCATAGTACATTTACTTCCTTAACTTTTTTTTTTTATTCATGAGCTAATTGTATATACTTATTTCCATTGTTAAGCAAGTGGTAGACTGACAAAATTTAATCTTTTATCTACTTAGACATTTTTAAATTTGATATAATGTTTGTGCTGTAGAGGCAGGTTATCTAAATCTACTAAAAAAAGAATTTTGTAGTTTTAATTAAACATTATTTATTTTCATTATTTTGTAAAAGTTGAAACATTTACCTCTTTTTTTATTTATCTATTTATCTCTGTAATAAACACTGATTGTTCAGTACTTGACTTCTGAAAAAAAAAAAGTAATAGCACTAGAGGTATATTATATTCCAAATGTTTACTTAAAAAACTATTATTTTCTCATTTGCAAGTATCTCTAATTATGTTAGACTTTAAAAGAATTATGAAAGCAAATAAGGCAGTCTAGTTTGAAAATTTGTTCGATTTTTATTTATGTTTGTAAAACAAATTTGACTGAAATATTGACTCATTTCAGGGCAGCACATGATCAATGGGGGGAGAAACTTGAGGAATATTTTTGTGTCGATTCTTCTCCTGATATGATTCAAATCGCACAGGATCTATTAACAGGTAGAGATTTCATTCATTCAACTGCCTAGTCATGCTTTACTGTATGTATTTAATTAAATTCACTTTCATTGTGTATTTTCAGATGAAGTTACTGAAGAAGCTTTATTTAAAACAATATATTTTAGACAGTTCTTACCTGCATCAGCAAATGTAAGTTTTCTCATTATAGGTGTAGACATTACTTAAAATATTTAATCCTATAAAATTAAATTTAAATACTTTATTTTCCATAAAATTCAATGTTCTTTTAGCAAGTGAGAGGTCTTGAGTTCAAGCTTATGCTTGCCGCTCTTCAGTTTTTATTTTCAAAGTAAGTAGAAAAGCTGATAATTATGATGAATAATCTTAAGCTGATGGTGGGAGTTTTTTTTAGTTTTTTACCTTTTTTTGAGACACAAAATGCAGACACTGGAAGACCTACCAAAAAGCATGACCTCTTTGGTACTTAAATTACTCTCAATAGTTCATATCGTGTTCTAACAACGTTCTAGGTCAATAAAGCCCTTGTTTTTACGACCACCAAAAATCTTTACAATGAACGAGATAGCCTAATTATATACAATATATTAAAATAAAAATTTCAATATTTCCTTTTGACTTGAACAAATTGGATGGAAATGAAATCTGAAGTAATTATAGAGCCCTTGTCTACATGATGAGATTATTTAAATGCAAAATTGCATGTTGGGAGGATGTTTTTTTTTTTTTTTATATTGAATAAATTACTTGTCCCATGAATTACGGTGTGCATTTATTATTAATGTAATTAAATTTGCTTTACCAGTACATACTTTATTTAAACATGTATGTCTTTTTTAAAATACAAAATAATAATAATAAAAAATATCAAAATAAAAGTTTTTTCTGTTGTAATGAAGTATTTTTTTACAACAGTATTTTCTGATTTTGTAAAAAATGATTTTGTGTTTGTTTAGCTTAAATTTGATCTGGTGGTGAGTGCATTTTCTATGTTGGATTTACCATCTTTTGAAGATCGTTTACGAGTTATAGATACATTATGGAGAAAAACTAGTGATATTTTGGTAAGATTTCATTTGCCTAAATGATAATTTTATTTTCTGATTATCAGGGCTGCCACTGACTGTAAGCTTTGAAAATAGTTGATTTAGTAGCCTCAGTTTTTAAAATAGTAGCCAAAATAGTAGTCTCAAACATTGAAAATAGTAGCTTCAGACGTTGAAAATAGTAGCCTCACTTTTCGTAACGATTTTTTTTTTAAGTCGGTAAAGACCTTCCTCTTGTTTTAAAGGTTTTAAGTTATCATCAAGATCGGAATAAAACTGTTGATTTACATAAACACGAAAACCCAGAGGCACTCTTCTTTCAATTCAAAATAGTGTCTAATACATAACATCCCATACGGTAAAAGGCATGTGTCGGGGGGGGGGGGCTATCATATTTCCATAATGCGATGGAAGTTGACAACTCAACCGTACTCCCAGACAGCACCTAAGCAAAAAAAAGCTAAACTTCACGCAAAAGCGACGATAAAAATCGATTGGCAAAACAAGATATATATATTTTTTTAAATTTTCTAAGTAAAACAAATTTTTGGCAGAAAAACAAGTTTTATGTTTAAACAATTATACTATATATTGATAATGACAGGCGAATTTAATTAAGACCAGTTTTTAAATTTTTAACAGGATAGCTACAGAATTTGAGAAACAAAATTCCTCAACATTTCCCTAATTTTCAGAAACTTCCTTGATGTGCATCTCTGTCGACGTTATCATTAAAAAAATGAAGAAAATATGACCAGTTTAAAAATATATAAATTTGACTATTTACAATTACATTTACTTATCAAAGTATAATTGCACCAAAATATAAATTCCTGCTAAATATATATTCCTGCTAATTCCTTGACTCAAAAAAAGCATCTTTAGAGCATTAAAAAAAAATAAAAAATTCACATAAACCAATTTACAGACTACACCCATACTTGCTAACTTCAAGGAAAAGAAACTAGCACAATACTTTTCTTTTAATTTAAAAAACAACACAGATAAAACTTTTTTTTTTTAATATGTCATAGGCTGTATCCTGTTCATAACATAAATTTTAAACAGTGTCCTACATATTTACTAAACTTGGGCATGCATGAGCATGAAACTTACATAATCAGCATTTTGCTATTCAGTCACAAATTTCGCTAGGTATAATATTTCATAAAAAATTATGTCTTTCGGATTTTGAAGTTGAAGAAGAAAGGCTTGAAATTAACAGCTTCTTATAAAATTTAATTACTCATAAATATATGGAAATAAAATTTTGTACAACAAAAATATTATCTTAAACCACTAAAGTACATATTAAATGAGGCAAAAAATCATTTCCATGAAACATGACAAGCATAGCATTCGGCAGGGGAAAAAGATGCATGGACTTTTTTAAAAATTCCATGACCCTTTGCCTGAAAGTATGCAGTAGCGCATTCAGATTTTTTTATTTTTTGGAGGGGGTGGAGGATGTTTTAATTTGTTTGATTTATATTAAACATACAAATCAAAAACACATGTATCAATTTCAGTTAATTATGTTTAGTAAAATGTCAAAATTAAAATACAAAAAAAATAAAAAAAATAATAATAATAATCAAATACAGGATCTAATCCTTTTTGCTTATTAATGCCTATAGATTTGTTGCACATCTATAACAGTGCTATAAAGGGTTAATAAAAACAAAAAAAAATATGATTGAATCAATTTGAAATATTAAGGAATTTAGGGTTCCAATATATTCTATTGACAAAAAACACAAGACAAGAAGAAAAACAATCATGTCTGTAAAGGATGCAGTCAGATTTAAGTTTGAGAATTTTTTTTAACAATAATGCGCCGGCGGTCGCGAAGCTATAAGATAACCAAAAATCTAACTGCAATAATGTGTAAATAATTGTTCCAAGAATAACAGTCATTTCAGAAAGTAAAAAAAAAAAAAAAAAAAAAAAAAAAAAAAAAAAAAAACACGGAACATGAACATGCGATTGTGGGCCGAAGACAGGGGATTGGCCAGTTTGGCTGAGCTGCTGAGAGTAGGAAAAGGTCGAAAACTTCGCACTCCCAAATCGACCAACTAGCCAGATAATGAGAGATTTTTACGAAAAAGCACATGAAAAAACTTGTGTTATTCAACGCACCGACGACACGGCATCCACTTCTTGGGACGCGAACCGGGATAGATGTTCGCACCCGCATGCGAAATGCGAGAAAGGAAACTCAAAAATTTCAAAATTCCTTGACTAAAGAGTAATTTTACGAAATACCTTGACATTTGCCTGAATTCTCGAATCTGTCGCCACCCTGTTTAAGCTACATTCAAAGTAATTAAATTGCCTCAAAATTTAAATTATTTTATTATTTATAAATTTAGCTACAACATTGAAATTCTAATCATTCTGCATCGATCGACCTACACGGCGAAATCGTCACTAATCTCGGACATAACGTCTACATAACATTAATTCTGTCCATACTGATAGCATTTTCTTCCGGGCGCTCACCACAAATTAATTTTTGTTAAGTAGAGTAAATAAAGCGAAATAATTTGATATTTCAGAATATAACAGTGCGTTAACTCTTGCGCCTTGCACTGCAAAAGATAAAACATTGGAACAACAGGCAGGCGAAAATGACAGCGGTTGCCGTCAAAAACAACTATCTCGCATGAGCGGTAACTATCGTCGAACTAGCAAAATGACCACTGTACCCGCGAATATAAACAACTATTTCGGTAGTATTTGCTCTCTCCTACCTTAAAAAAACCCACCGTTTTGAGAAAAATTATAGTACCTTAGTGCCGATTTTTTTTCGTGTTACCATCGGACAGTATCCAATTTCTTAAAAAATAGTCGCCTCAGTCCAAAAATAGTTGAAGATTTTGTTAAAAATAGTCGTTTTAGGCCCTTTTTTCATTGAAATAGTCGCCATAGTCGCCTGGCCACTAAAATAGTCGCTTTAGTAGCCTTTTTAGCCGCCTGTGGCAGCCCTGGATTATATGTCAAAATATGTATGGTCTTCCAGTATTAAAAATGTAATATGGATGTTCCTTTACCATGTTTAAAAAATTTAACAGCAGTGTTTCCACTCAATTAATGAAAATTCCTGTTTTCATAATTCTTTATTTCATATTATAAGGTTGATAAGTAGATCTTTAAAAATACTTTATGTAAAAATTTAAATAATTTTTGTCCATATTTTGCAGGTACTATTTGTAATAAATGTCTTTACTACCAACATTTAAAGTGTTGTGTTTTTTTTTTTTTTTTTTTTTTTTTTTGTCTTGCAAGTTTATTTTAGGTCAAATAACTTTCTTACCCACTCCCCCCCCCCCCCTTTTTTTTTTTTAGTTTTCATGACTAGTATGTAAGATTTGAATGCTTGAAATTAATGGCATTTGTTTTCTTTTAAAACTGGGGTTCAAATGCTTTATACCACTTCATACAAGGCACCAATAGCCTTGCGGTAGAGTATCGAGCTCGTAACCGGAGGGTTGTGGGTTCGGGCCTCTGTCTGCCAAATATCGGTGCGTACCTAATGGGGGCTGGAGCACATTAAATCTGTCGTGGCCTCAATGTCCTCTTGTTGGTGTGGTGGTGTCGGAGAGAGGGGTTTACACTAGAAGATTTCAATCTCGTATTCTTCTAGATGCTCAAAATTACGAGACATATTTTGCTGTGTTAAGCACTTTATAAGTGTCAGAAATGGACAGTTGGTAGTTCCAAAAAACAAAAACAAAACCACTTCATAAAGTTTATATTTTTGTTGAGAATTGCATAGAGTGGTCAATTTTAAAAGATTTGGGAGTGAAATAAGAAGGAAATAGGAAAGAGAACAAAAATGTCCCAATAAATACTCAAAAATGGAAAGTGTTATAAAAAGTGGATGCAAGAATGAGCAAAACAGAATATTAATTATGAGACTCGGATATCAAAAATGCCGACACTGCAAATCTCACACAATTAGTTTAGCATGGGCAGTTAATGTCGTTTCTAAAAAGAGATTACTATTATAAATATATTTCTGAATAAAATGGCATACAAATTTTGTTTCAAACATTAGTAAAACTTGAAGTATGTTAGTGTTTGTTACATGACAACTGTATCTCGGATGTGCTATCTTGAAACTTTGAAACTGTTTTTCTCTGCGATGGCTTTTTGTCCCTTTTCCGACTTTAAATGAATATAATTAAAAAACTATTTGTTATAAATATATGAAACTTTCATAAATTATTTTTCAATTTTATTTCTTTAATTTTTCATCAGAAAATGTGTATTTTGATTTAACTTTAAAAAAAAAAAAAAAAAAAAAAAAAATTGGATTTTAGCATACTAAGGATTTTTTTTTCCACAAAATATATTTTAATTTTTTTTTTATCTTAATATTTTATTGAAAAATCAATAAGATAATTTATGATATGAATTATAAGTAATTTTATGTAAAAATGAAGTGGTTTTTTTTAAAAAAGATTATTAATTATATCAAATTTAGGAAGTGTCAACATTTTGAAGTTTTTTAATTTCTTAAATAAATAGTTTTTACAATTGAAAATTTCAAATATTTTTTTGAGTTTTAAATTATAATACAGTACTGCATAACAAAATGTCAGAAAAATAATTCTAAAAATAAAGATTTTAGAATTTTGAGTTGTGGACCTACTTAACTTTCTTTATCTCTATCTAATTCATCTTAAAGTGATCTCATCTTCATAATTTATTGCTTGTTTTTTTTTCATGCCAAATCTAAGTAAGGCCAAGTCCCTCAAATTTTCAAGTCATTTTTTCTAAAGAAATTTTTTCTATGGTGAATAACTACTCGACACTCTTCAACTTAGCTACTTCTTTATTTTATTTTGTATGTTTTTACTTTACTTTTGTTGTGGAAAGTTATAAAAAGATTTTTTTTTAGTTATTGTCTCTTTTGTTTCTGCATTATAGTAACTTATTATTTGCTTTAGAATTTATAAAATTAAAAAAGATATTAATAAATTTACTTTATGCTTTCATGTTTAGGTCATAATAGAATATGGAAATTTTGCTGGTTTCTTTTCTGTGATGGATGCTAGAGATTATATTCTTCAGGTGCATTTTCTTATTTGAAAATCAGTATTTAATCTATGGTTTTTAATAAGAAAGATAATACTAACATCTCTCTCTTATTCTAGATAGAAAATCAATCATCTGAAGACAGCTCTCCTGGAGCACATGTTGTTTCACCAGTAAATAATTTTATGAATAAGTTTAAAACCTTTTTTGTTTTACTATTTAGGATTCTTTTTTTCTCTCTCTCTCTCTTTTTTTTTTTTTTTTTTTTTTTTTTTTGCTACTACCGGGTAAAACAAAAGTAAAAAATATATATATAATTCATGAACATTTACACAATAAGCACCAGTGAGGGGCAAGGTGGTTGGGTTTTGAACCTCGAAACCTTGGATTTTAAAGAAATAGAGATAAGAAAAAGTGTGCAACCACAGTAAAAGTATAATTTTGTTTTCAAATTATTCACTAAAACACAACAATGAATAACTCCTATTCATTATTGTAATAACTTATTCTTGCATAACTCATAGAATTTCATTAGCATACGCAAATGAATATTTTGAAAAATTATCAAGGATTAAGCAGACACTTGAACTCCCTGTTTGGGCATTGTAGTAGTATTATAAGGGTAGGGGAATATTCACATATTCCCCTACCCTTTCTCATATAAAAATCTTTTCATCATTGTATATTTTAAAGATTGGTTTTTATTTAATAGTTCTGTAGGTACCTGATAGTGCTAATTGGGTTTATGTACACTATCTGGCCAAAAGTATCCGGAAACCCAGTGGTATGGACTTGGAGCATCCTGAGGCACATATTAATATGATGTTGGTCCCCCTTTTGCATCGATGACAGCCTGCACACGTTTGGGAAGACTTTCCACCAATTTTTGATAGGTGACCATAGGAATTGCCTTCCAGGCATTCATCACAACTGAAGTGAGTGCTTGCAGTGAAGATGGTCGATTTTGCTGACTACGTAATCTGCGCTCTAATTCATCCCAAAAGTGTTCTATGGGATTTAGATCGGGGCTCTGAGAAGGCCAGTCCAGTTTTTGAACACCCATTTCGTCAAACCACGTCTGTGCAAGCCTCGATTTGTGAATGGAGCAGTTATCCTGCTGGAAGAGAAATGGGCCTTCCCCGAAATATTGCCATAGAGTTGGGAGTGCAGCATTGTCCAGAATGTCCGCATACATCTCAGAGTTCATGTTTCCAACCACAGGAACTAACTGACCCAGGCCAAACCACGGGAAACACCCCCACACCATTATGCTTCCACCACCAAACTTAACAGTCGGCACAATGCAGTCACCATAGAAACGTTCGCCGGGCATCCGCCAAACCCAGACGCGTCCATCCGACTGCCAGACTGTAAAGCGAGATTCATCACTCCAAAGAATAGTTTTCCACAGTCCAATGACGGTGAGCTCTACACCATTGCAATCGATGCTTCGCATTCTGTGGAGGGGTGAGCGGCTGCACGACCATAGAATCCCAAGCCTTTTAACTCTCGACGGACAGTCCTGCTGCTAACACTAACGCCTGATGAACTTTGGAACTCCTGAGAAATTTCCACCAACGAGGACTTGCGATTTTGTTTCACTGCCCTTTTCAGAGTTCTGCAGCTGCGTTCACCAAGTGTTTTCGGCCTACCGGTTCGTTTTTCTGCCGTTTCACTGCCTTGACGTTTCCACTTCACAATTACATCACTCACAGTGGATTTAGGCTTCTGTAGAATGTCCGCAATCTTACGAACTGATTTCCCACAAAGGTGGCATCCCAATATTCTGCCACGATCAAACTCACTAAGCTCCTTTGACTTACTCATTACCTCACAAACTCATAAATACAATCTGACAAACCACTACCAACACTTTTATAGCTTTCAATTACGTATCAAATTGCGTCACTCGCCAGAACCACTTTTTTAAGGGATGTCCGGATACTTTTGGCCAGATAGTGTATAGGATACACATGTACTTATTAATAGAAAAAAATCCAAAACTGTTGACGCACAAA
Source organism: Linyphia triangularis (assembly GCA_963978545.1). Classification (NCBI taxonomy): domain Eukaryota; kingdom Metazoa; phylum Arthropoda; class Arachnida; order Araneae; family Linyphiidae; genus Linyphia; species Linyphia triangularis. The sequence goes on along the minus strand of OZ021723.1, from coordinate 60,308,680 downwards.
TTATTTATTTTTTGTTGTTAAAGTACCTCAAGTGTTTCATGAGGATTTTTGTAAAGCAGCATTGTCCTACTGTCAAATGTTTATGAATTATCAATTTTTAAAATTTCTCTTGCTTTTCTATCCCCTGGTATATGTTGCGTGTAATGTATGAAATGCTGACATTCTATAGAATACCTAGGCATTTTATAGAATAATGAATGCTATATAGGCAAAGTATAAAAAAAAGGTATTGATACTATTATTTTAAAGACATACATTCCACAAAAACACAAATAGTATTTTGGAAAAAATAATGAGAGGTTCATAAAAAAACTGTTATGCCAAATATGTAAAGAAGATTTAAAGTTGTTCAAGCAAAATTTATGCTGGCCTTACTAAAGAAAACTCAATTTTCAAATGAAAAATAAATTAATATTGACCTACTTGTTGCAACTTCATAACTTTGTTGTAAACTTGCCACACGATATTCTAAATGAACCAATGTATTTCATATTTTATCGGTTTGTCAATTGGTCTTCCATACTTTGCCTAAAAATGCCTAGCATTCTATATAATGTGTAGGTATTTTATAGAATGCCAGCTTTCATGCATAGTCGGTACCATATATATTTTTAGATATGAGAACATCATAACGTGGATGAATGTGTAAGAATAATGCAATATATTTATCAACTCCAAACATTTTAAAGGCACTGGGGGGAGGGGGGGGGGGGAGCAATTTAATAACTTCAAGATTAATTTTTTTTTTTTTTTTTTACATTTTTATTATTGAAAAGTTTAGAAATTGAATCTTAATGATATTTACTGCCAGATTCAGATGTTTTCCCTATAGTAAGCCATTCAAAGGTCAACTTGACTGAAATGGTTATTGATAAAACATTCAAACCGCAAATTCAACTTTATTGGGGCTACTAATGACTAATATAGTGGCAGTGAATCTGGTGTTATTTCTATTATATAAATAGTAAGTATTTACTATGAAAACTAATAAGTTATACTCATTTTAATAATAAATTATTGCTGTTTTAATATAATAATTATTGTATACAAATGGTATTTTTAATGACAAATCATAAATCTATTAAATTACTTTCAGTGTCCCCATGAGTTTTCATGCCCTATGTTAGAATCTGGAACTAAGAGAGCATGTGGTATTCATGTTACTTATGAAACATCATTTCCAAAACAGGTATGCAGTTTTAATAATAACTGATTTTCTTTTCACGTATTCTTTATGACAATATTTTGTGTCACAAAAGTCTGATTTTCAGTGTAGGAAAATTTTTGACAGTCTAGCACCAACAATTTTAATCAAGGATCTTTTTCAGTGATGTGCCTCAGTGATTAATAAAAAATACTATTTAGAATGTTTCTTCTAATAATATAAAATAAAAAGTACAATTTTTTTTATGGGTATACCATACCCAGTAGCGAGAGGTCCGGTCATCGTTGGATTCGGCGATGAGTGCTTAAATCTCATGTAAAAAATTAACAATTCAGCAAAAAAAATAAAAAAATTGGAGGGTTTTTTCAATTTAATAACAATATTTTTAATTATTCTGGGCAGTATTTCTTTTAAAAAAAACATTTTTATAACTGTTTCCTAATAAGTTACACAAGAAAGTGATAAAAAATCCATTAAAGGAAATTTCGTTCGTGCTGCCCTCTATATGAGATTCGATCATTTTTCCGAATCAATCCTCTCTATAGTTTCAGTATACAGTCTATTTGTGAAGGCATCAATCAGCGAATCTGATTCGTCGACAGGGCTCTCAGGTCATCGGAGATTATACCGAATACGTTTAGGGTTTCGATAGATCTTGTATGCATTCCTGACATTTGGCGTGATATCTCCAAATCGGCGATAAAAGATTATAAAGTGTTTTATTTTTTTATTTTTAATACTATGTATTACTTCCATTGTAATTTATTTCTTCATTATACAATTTAGATGACTACTAAGTGACATATGATTGGGTATACGGATGAAAGTATTTTAATAATTAAAAATATTAGAAATCTGAAACTGTTATTTAGATTAACCGGGACATCGTTTTGGCGCATTTTTTAGGACGTTTATTATGTCTCCTGCCAGTGAACCTTTCAAATTAGTTTAAATTTACTTTGATTCATCAAATTTGATTTTGAATTTGACGGGGAGAATATAATTCATACTTTTTTCTTTTTTTTTTAATTTTATAAATTCTTCTCATGGGCACCTTTGTTTGAATGTTTGCATTTAAGTTTTTATGTACTTGTGTGACTCTTAATTTCATTGATAATATAGGCTTGCGATACGATTTCAATCTACATTCCATACTCTCAAACCGAATGAATTGGGTCTGGATTAAAATTTGTCGTTACGTTTTAAACTTTTATTTTGAGAAGCTGAAAAGGAAGGGTTACATATCCCCTCGTGAACGGCAACTAAATTTGGGTATATTTGTTTATCATGATTGTATGTAAATGCATTTAGTATGTATTGATCAATAACGGAGATGGGGGAGGGGGTAAGGACTTGTAATAAATTACAATAAAAACATTATTATTGTTCAAATTTTCATTATTTATTGTAATTATGTTTTATTATTCATTATAATTATCTTTCATTATGTATCAGAATTTAATTTATTAAAATGTGTTACTATTTTATAGATTTTAACAAGCAGTGATTATTTTTCTTTATAAATAATTATTTAATACATAAGAAAACTAGTCAATTACTATTAGTTCCTTTATGTTCGTGGTTCGTCATCGTAATTTTCGCCTATTCCCAATGGGACAGAATCACGAAAAACTCGCTCTACTCAAAATCAAGATCGTTTGAGCAACCTTTCTCTCTTGTCGATTGAAAAAGATATGTTGGTGACACTTCGAAAAAGTGACAATTTTTATAACCAAGTTATAGAAAAGTTTGCAAAAAAGACCCGAAACTTGAGTATATTTATAAATAAGTGTTTAATTTCAAACTTTACAATAGGGAAATATAGTAGTCGGATTGGCGGATTGCTCGTACAATTTTTATAAATTATAATATTTAATTTACAATGTTTTACTATGGGTATTTTATTATTATAAGTTTTAGTTTGATAAATAAATTTTTTTATGCCATTAATCTTTTGTATCATTATTTTCATTTAAATGTCTTTATTTTTATTCATATCATCCTACTGAAAATTACTTACACTTAGCTACAGAAATAAGCACTAATTTCAGTCATTTGTGGCGAAATTATACAACCAAGTTGGCTAGTTATCAGTAAATGGAAGAATACTAGTAAAAAGCGCGAAATGCAATATATTGAAGTGAATGATATTTAAAATGTCAACCGGGCTTATTTCGAAAAATGTGTTTTAGCTTAACAAGAAGTTTTGTGCCACATCTTTAATACATGTAAAATTTGAGAACATTTGTCAATTACTATTGTATGCAAATGCATGTAGTAACGATTGAGAACAGGGCAATGGGTGGGGAAGGGGGGGGGGGGGAGATTTACCGATGACCACTTCGAAAAGTCACGCCTCGCCACTGACCATACCCATAACATAAATGGCTTTTTTTTAATCTTTTTTTTGGCATATACTAGGGTCGCAGACATCCTATACGTTCTATAAATCCTATATATTTTTAAAAAAATCGGCAAAAACGTCCTATATTGTCCTATATTTTACAATTGTCCTATATATCCTATATTTCTATATTGATTCGATCTATATTTTCTTCGAATTCGTAATAACGGCGCCGTTTGTTGCCATTTTTTATATTTTGGATTCTTTGCCGTGATCGTAGGTGAAAAACACCTGACAAAATCGATGTTTGTAACGGCGGCGTTTTGTCTCTTGTGACGTCACGTGCTGCATAACCTGCAACTCAACTCCACTGGAACGGCGAGAGTTGTAAAATGTAAACTTTTCCATAGTACGCGATCTTGAATTTCTGATTTGTTTTCTCCTCCAACGTAGTAAATTAATTGGTCATAATACAGAGAGAGATATGCAGCAACATAACTCTGCCTCGAGAAAAACGGATAAAAACGACTTGTGATTATTTAAGGGCTACTAAAGAACATTTTGAGTGCTCAATCAATAATTGATGAAGGAAACAAAAGGGTTAAGATTTACTGTATGATGTCGGATGACGATTTTTTTATTCCAAATCCGATTCGGATTCTGCACCACGTATTGTTTACATCAAACGGCGCCTATTTAGGGCAACCATAGGTAGTTCTCTTGCTCTTAAAAAAGTGACCGGCTGCCATTTTTTGACGAAAATCACCTTGGCGCAGAATCCGTACCGGATTCAGAATATTAGCCACGATTATTTCATAAAAGTCGCCAAAATTGAAAATTACTTCAATACGTTGTGATGTCAAATCCAAACGGTCTTTAGGGTTTCCGGAAAACCAAGTCCCTGTTTACCACATTCGGCGCTAAATCTCCCACTTTTCGCCGCCAATCCAACCGACACTGAGCAGTAAATCTGAACCAACAAAAGACTGCAAACAGGGATAAAAAAAAAATACTTAAAGAAGTTGAAGCAGTTATAGATACTGGAAGCAAAAGAATCAAGATTGCAAATAACGTAATTAATAAAACTTGATTTAGGGATGGAATATTGAGGCAATAACGGATGACATATTCAGGATCAGGCGATTTTTTTTTTTTTTTAAAGGTGTGTTTTCTATTCTCTTAAATACAATATAACGAGTTTATAAATATATAACTAGTTAGTTTTAAAGTTCAGTAGTAACTGTGTGCAGTTATTTGATATTTTAAATTGTCCTATATTTTTTTTAAAAAAATCCTATATATTCTTATTTTGTCACTTTGACCCCTGCATATATATCATTAATTTATTTGGATGAATGTAATAACTTCAAATACAGGGTGTTCACAAATTAGTTGAGCAAAGAGAATTGTTTATTCTGCATAATTTTTTACAGGACAGTGAATAAGATTATAACATAGTGAAATACACAAAGTTTTACTTTTTTCATAAATGTTCAATAAAACTGCTTTTTGTTACTCTGGAAAAGTCTCATCAGTAAATTTGTTCTTACCAGATATTAGTAAGCATGTTCACGTTGATTAAATAAAGTGCAGTGGTGATTCATGATTTTAATTCTAGAATGGATTTCGGAAATGGCGGATGATAAACGGTCTTTCACAAAACCCTATACATTGAAATTTTGATCTAATGGTCTTACTGGCCATGAAATAATACCTCTGCCACCAATCAAAACTTTTATTTCAACATTGAGGAAAGAAGTCACCCCATTGTGGAAGTGACACAGTGCACCATGGTTCATCTTTCAACAAGACGGCACACCTTCTTATTTATCTGCATTTGAACCGGTAACTCACAATTAATATTTCACATATTATTCGCTTACAAAATTCCCCCAACTAGTTTTTAAACACCCTGTATATAATATATTTTTGGAGGATTTAAAGTTATAACTTCAAATATATAATGTATATTTTTTTAGGCTTGTAAAATTTTGTTGACTCAATCAGCAGAATAGATATATAAATCAAATATATTGATTTTTTATTATTATTTAAGCGCCATGTCTTTAAAAAGGACTGGATATCATATGTTGTTTTGAGAAAAGGACCAAAAACTCCAGGTAAAGAATCATATACTTAAAATTATAAAATGAGGGCCTGAGAAGCAAAGGGCTCCAAGGGACTTTTCTTAACTTTTGAGGAAATACACTTTAAAGTTTCTTATTTATATTAAATGTGTATACCAAATTTCCCCTGTTTATATTGACTGTTCAAATACTAGTGATATCTTCATCCCTGAGGTAAGCTGGGATGAAGATATTACTAGTTTTCATAGACAGGGTGTCCACAGATCGGGAAAATCCTGAATATCGGAAAAAATCGGGAAATTCGACATTTAGGGAAAAATCAGGGATTTTGTCAAAAAGTTTAAAGAAATTAGGGAATTTTCCGAAATTAAACTGAAACATTTAATTTTGACAATTGAAGATACACAGCTAGCAAAAATACCAAAAACAATTTACAAAAAAAATTAGAAAAAGTTTTTAAAAAAATCAGCAAAAATTTGAACCGCAAGACCGACTGCAATTTCTCGCATTAAAATTTCCTGACTGTCACTGAACCTTAATACGTTCAGAATTCCCCAAATCACCGATGGAATGACTACCTGTCCCCCTCATTTTCTCTAATGTTATAGCCTCTATCGGCATTTTATGTGTGATGGTAATTTTTCTGAGCGTTATGGCGATGAAATGGCCGTTATTTTTGTGATTATGGAGGGCGTGATCGCAGTGAATTACTTTCTTGCGTGATGCTCATTTTCATGAGGTGTGGTAGTACAGGAAAAATAGCCCAAAAATGCACATTCCCCAAAATTTAAAGGGGTGGAACACTGTTTTTGAGGGGGAGGGGGGGTGGGGTAAAATCCAACCAAAATCAAACTTTTCAATATTGGTTGAGTAAGGTATCATTTTTTAAACATTTTTTTTTTCTGAATCGAATGAAATAACTTTCAGATAAATTGGAGCTCTTCTTTTTAAGATGAAATAGGTTTTGTGGGTCAAATATTTGAAAATCATTAAATTGATTAAGCAAAATGCATTGAAATTTTTTTTATTGAGTAAAAACTAAAGCAAGTTTCTCGATTGGTAGCTTTTTAAAGGAAACTTTTCTGATCAATTATGACATACAATGAATGACACCTGCTCATTCAATTTTGGATTCTAAAATGCTTGAATTACTACACAAACAGTATCAACAATGTCTGAAAATAAGGGAATTGTTCTCGTCAAACAAATTGCCTTTTAAATGCTGTCTGATATCCATGAGTTCTCATGTATCATCTTAAATAAGTTTTTCCTAATCAAAGTAAATTATTACACTCCTTCCCCTGATACACAATCACAAATGGTGGAAATATTAAAATATTCCTGGTTGGCAGTGGTTTTCTGAAACAATTATAGGAAATCAATACAGTGATAAATCTAGCATTATCACTTTACCTTTTATTACAGCACCTCCTTCAAATCTTGAAACTGTATATACAGCTTTAGTGATGGCATTTGATGCTGAACAACTTCCTGGTTTGAAAATTATTTTTGTAACTTTTGACTGGCCTTTATATATGAAGGTATTGGATAACCCTATTAATTGGCATTAAATCTATCAGTCTCACCGGAATCACTACTGCAGAAAGTTGTGGCGAGAATAGGAGGATTTCATTTACTAATGATGATTCCATGATTCAATCGAATACATATTGGTGGATACTGAACTGCAAGAGTTGTTGTCTGTTGTGTATTCTGAAAATACTGCGAAACATATACTTTCAAGGAGCGCTTGTTCTCATGCTGTCAGAGCACACATTTTGTTGGCTGTAGCTCAGTATAATTTATATCTGAAGGACATATACAAATGGACGAAGAGTGGATTTCAGCTTTTGTTTGGCTGAAATTTCGATCATTCGTGAGATCGATACAAATCTGCATTACAATTTTATTAGGTTTATTTACAAGTCTTACAACCACGGAACCTGCGTACGTTCAGACTTCCCCAAACTTCCAATCATAAGTGAAAGTTTTCAGTATTTCTGCGGATTTCCGTATTTTTTTTTTATTTTCAATTATGGACAATTACGGTAGTGTTTTAGTGGGAAAAGTTCCACTTGATTTCATGTTTTACAACAGCTAACAAAGAATTTAAAACGGAACCTGCATACGTTCAGACCTCCCCCAAAACCTCTAATAGGATGAGTATTTTTCTTTAATGTCGTAACCTTTATCGACATTATTGATGTTGGTATGTGATGACCATTTTGCTGAGCGTTACGGGGATGAAATGGCCGCTACACCCATGATTATGGAGGGCGAAATCGCTTTGTTACGTAATGATCATGCCGAAATAATAGTCACTGACGCAGTTGCCGAGTTTTGCATCTGTCAGACATGGTACAGTTTAGCTAAAACGCTGATTTTGCTCTTTTTTACTGAAATTTCGATCATTCCTAAGATTGATACAAATCTGCATTACAGCTTTATTGGGCTTGCTTGCAAGTTTCGCAACAGCCATTTTCCCACTCCCCCAAACCTCCGATGTTATGCCCACTTTTCCTGCAAATTGCCAACCTCTATCGCCATTATTTACGTTGGTGTGTGGTGATTATTTTCACTGAGCATTACGATGACGTAAGGACTGCTGTTGCCGAAATTTGTGCTACTAATACGGCTTATGCTATCGCCGAGATTTACGTTATTGTGATGCTCATTTTAGGCAAGTGTCACGCCGATATAATAGCCACTATTATTCCAAAGGTTTGCTCCTCTATAGTTGTCGCTATTGCTAAGATTTAAGGTTGTGATAGTCAATTTCGTAGATTGTTACGTCAGTATAATCGCCTGTATTTCAGAGATTTCCGCCGATATATTGGATGCTCAAGTTGATATTTATGTTCGTGTGATGGTTATTTTTGTCGATTGTTGGTTTAATGAAATTGCAGAGATTTGCACCGTTATGATCGCCGATATTTATGCTGGATAAGTGGTAATTTTAACTTAGGTATAAGTTGTATTATTAGCAGCTTTTTCCAAGATTTGCGACGCCGTTTTGGTGTTATCGCTTCCACTGATGTGATAGCCGCTTTGTCCGAGAATAGTTTGTATGTGAGGATCAGTTTCACCGTTTTGTTTGAATAGGTGCAGAATGATTAGAACTTTAATTTTGCTCAAGAAATGTTTCCCAATTGTCCAATTTTACGGTATATCCTTATTTAAAATTGTAATTTTACCTGCTATAAAGCTTGCTTCGATTGAAAAAAAGTTTTACATTTTAACTATTCATATAAGCAATAGTTTAAAAGTTAAAGCAATTTTTTTTAATTATTTAAAATTGTCATTTGTTCATTTTGTAAAAATTTTGTGTGGATACTGTATCTAAACAATGGTGACAGCTAAACTTAAACAAATAAAAAAAAGAAAATTGCAAATGATGAAATAGAACAATTTGGACAATGAAATTATGCAAACTGAAAAGAAAATGATAATGGTATAACTCTCGCAATCCAACCACATTCGAAGACAGTTTTTAAAATACACAAATGAAAATTTAATTTTTTACCAATTTTATTTTATGCATAAAATATTAGAATAAAAAATTACATTACAAAAAGTTTTTTAAAGTAATAATTAAATTTTTAAAACTTTTATTAAAATTTCAAGAATTAGAAAACAAAAATTGATTAGTGATCTTTATTTTTAAAGTTTTGCTTAGAAACTAGTTTAATAAATCTGAAATTTAATACTAAAAACCTCTTTTCTTGAGATTAGACTGTAAGCAATGGAAAAAGTGCGACTTTAAAGTATAATTACGCATACACACACAGTACAGGTACACTACACTAAATGGAGTTAGTTAGTGTTTGTGTCATGAAGGTGTAAAGATAAACAGTACATGCATCATAATTTTTTTATGATGGTAAGTCTGAATGTGTCTATACTTGAAAGTTTATTATATATATATTTTTGTTGATAGCTTATAATCAGGGGAAAAATTGGGTGTTACAGGGAATTTCAAAATAACTTTTCTATGGGCACCCTGCATAGAATTTAATATAAATAAGAACTTTTAAAGTGTATTTTCTCAAAAGTTAAGAAAAGCCATTTAGACCCCTTTACTTCTCAGTCCCTCAAATAAGTATGTTTTATTAATAACTTTAGTACTAAAGTTATTTTACTGTGAAATAATTTAGCTATATATTTTATTGGCAGGCAAAACGACAAATCTTTGTATATGTATACTGATAGCCATTAGTAGTTAGCTCAGCAAAGAAAATCGAAAAATTAAAATGTTAGCATTTTATTTACATTTATTAATTGAGAAGTCATACTTCAAAACCAGCTGTATGCTTTTCAAATAATTTTTCAGTGAACACAACAAATATTGTTACTCTATTTGTTTCTAATATTTATGACTTTTAAAGCTTCATATCTTAAGAAATATTTTGTTATCATTCAAAGGAATATGTTAACAATAAATTGGGGATCTTGATACAGTTTGATATATTTTGTGCACACGGCTGATTTTGCAAATTAACAATTTAACTGTCAAATCAGTTTGCCACATTAGTCAAATAATTTTTAATAGTTGTAATGATTATTGTAAAGCATATATGATATAAAACTATATAGTTATTGACTAAAAATATTTTATTAAAGGCCTGATAGCTAACTGAAGAATATGTAAGAAATGCTTAGTTTCATTCAAGTGAATCCTATAATCAAGATTTAAAAGTATATTCTTGCAATACATTAGAATTTTTGAAAATATTCGATCAATTCATACATTTACTGTAGTAAGTGTCTATCAGTGTTTGCAATAAGAAATTAGGAAGGATTTCCTTTTTAAATCTGAGTTTCTACTCATTTGGAGGGTTAAATTCTCAATGACACTGCTATAGCCAGGACGAAAAACATTTTCCAATTATGAATATTAAGTTGGTGATAATTGCTCTGAAATATATTGCTGGTGGTATATCAAGATATTGTCTACTAATTATAAGTAAAAAAATATAAACTATTGTATTATACTTTTAAACATGAGGTAGCTAATATTATTTCAGAATAGGACATCTTCTTAGTACATGTTGGTATAGAATATTCTTAAATTTAACAATTTAAAAATTAATGTAATTTAAAGCTATTGTATATTTTATTAGGAAAAGTGACAGAATAAAGTTTCTGCAAGTGAACCAATAAATTTAAACAAGAAATGTGGTAGTCATATATTTACTGTATTGTAAGGTTATGGAATTCATTCAGTGGGTCTTTTTAATACAGCCATAATTTGTAATAGTTAATTCTTTATGCCTTTGCATTATTATTAGAGTGCACTATAATATGTTCTTTATATCTTCCTGAGACCCCGCATACATTTAAATGCACATTGGATTTTGGGCGCATAATTTTTCTTTGCATGAAATTGCCAAATTCAGTCCTACAGCTGATGATAGTTCCACCAATTGTGACGAAGTAGAACATGTAAAGAAACCGCAAAAAATAATTCCTTTGCCAGTAGGTGCATTATGAAAAGTTGGTGCAAAGCACATGCCAGTAATGGACACTAAGACATTTTCCTCACATTGTCGGATGTTCAGCTTGAAATTTTTTTTTTTACTAACTGTAAAGTATTTTTATGCATCACATCCTCACGAAATTGTTTTGCAGCCTTTCATGATCAAATTTCAGAATTTTTGCAAGCTTAAGGAGATGGTCATTATTTTCCCCATCTTTATAGTTGAAACCCAATAACTTTTAAAAGTACGTTATATAGACCCAAAAGAATAATATACATAAAAATTAGGTTTAAATCATGTTTCAAACAGTTGTGGGTCTCAGGAGGATATTGCACTATAATATATTCAGATCATCTGGTGATCTATAAATGTGTAAACTTATATGTGAGAGCTTGAAATGTCATACCTAGTCACTATTTTGCTTTTAAGTTAGTGATCTGCAACAGCATAACAGAATAGTTTTTGATTTTAAAATATGTTCTTAAAGTAAAAAAAATTATTTATATATATTTTGATTTTCATTCAAAGGCTTTTTTTCCCCAAGTTGTTTAGAGTAACGTTTTAACTTATGTTAATGACTTATCTTTTAGAGTAATTTCTTATATAAATCTCCAAAATAAGTAATATGTTATTACTTTTTTAAGAAATCCTTAGTTGGCCAAGAATTGTTAAACCTGTGCTTAAAAAATCTGGACATGCCTATTGTCGTGCATGCTGTAGTGATGGAAAAATAAATGAAGTTATTGTTACAAAGTCAAAGCATGGAAGGTATTTAAATGCATGGATTTAATTTTTATTTATTGGAATTTTTTATATATATATATATATATTTGCATGAAAAATTACAATGCCCAACTGTTGATCATAACCCATTTAAAATAGTGAATTGCAATAAAAAAAATTACATGTTTCATCTAAATAAGTTATAATTGTAAATTAAATCATATAATATTTATATAAAATGTATAATTTTTAAAATATCATTATTTATAAGGAAAACATAAATCCCCTTTTCAATTCTTAATTAGGGTGGATCTTAGAATAGCCCACCTCTTGGCATCTTTTGGAATTATCGCCAAACGAATGGCGATAACGTCGCCAATGTGGCAACCTAGACGGATTATGGAGGAGAACAGTCTAGAATCTTACTGAGCGCCCTGTTTGAGCGTCCGATCACAACGGCGTTTCGGAACCAAAACTATTCGAAATGCGCAACGAAATTCTGAAACCTGATTGGTTAATTATTATGTATTCATTTTTTTCCCATCGTTTATGCATCTGGTCTCAAGGGAGAAGGTTTTTATGATTTTACAAGATTCTTTATTCGGCAAATCATTAACACGTACCCTCTGCCGTCAAAGGATTCAAACACATTTATAGTAAGTCTTAATTTTTTTTTATATAATATTATTATTTCTGGCCTTTAAGTATCGTTTTTTAATTGAAAAATAATAATAACAAATATTCAATTAGTAGTCAACTTGGCAAGATTTGAAATAAGTCGCCAAGAGGTGGGCCCATCTAAGATTTTACCCTTAATTATTGCATAAACATCAAATTTCTGATTTGGACATTAAATTTTTTTTAAATTTTGACTATCATTTTTATTGATTCTTAGAATACGAAGGAAATTTCTGAATGCATTTCTTGAGTACAAATTCTTTTATTCATAATTCTAATAAAACACAGTTCCTAATCCTCTGTTTAAAAACCATGATGATGATATGAGATGAAACCACAATGAGTATGATATGAGCGGATGTCTTGTACTTTGTTTCATTTTATAATTATGTAGCTAGTAAAGATTCATGCTGTCATTCTAAAAAACATGTATTACTCAACAGTAAAGGAACAAACTTAAAAGAGAAGGGGTACAAACTAGACATGAAAGAAGAGTCTACATTCATAGCATTACATTACGTTCTCACAATTGGGTTGCTGTTACTTTAAATGCTTATCACTCAAAAGTGTGCAGTCACCAGCTCTATCATTCCAGCATACTAGTTGGGTTTTTTTAAGGGGAAGGGGTGGTAACTCCTTCTTTCTTCTCTGACTCAGTTTTGCAGGGATTTGATAGAGTTAATTAAAATTGATGATCTACTTTTAACTAGCATACATATGTTAAGTTCAAACTGCTACCATTACTTTTACTGAATATATTGTAGGCCAACTGCAAAGTTTTATTTCAAAATCCATACCTTTTTATGTGTATTGACCCAAAAGGCACTGGATCATAACTAACGTGACCAGATTTTTTTGATTAAAAATCAGAACATATCTCTTACAATAGGAAAGGGGTAGTTTTTTTGTTATTTTTTTGCGCATTACATTTATGGAGCACATTCTATGTAACGGAAAAGCGGGATATCAAGGTGAAAAATGGGACGTCTATAGTCACATTAATCATACCAACCCTTAAAAAATTCAGTTTGATTAAAAAGTGTGAGAGAGTTAATTTTTTAATGTATTTTTTTTTTTTAATTTTTAACAACAAATTTAAAAAGAAATTTAATTAAATATTTCATGAGACAATCACAAACATGTATTTATGTTTTCTCCATCAGACATTGGAAAGGGTACACCTCATTTCATAATGATATACACTTGTTTTTTTCAAAAAAAATCGTCAAAATTGTAAAAACAAATCAAGTTTAAAGTCTGTTTTTAAGAATATTGTCATGAATATTTTGCAGTAAAAAAAAAAGGATATTCATTTAAAATTTAAACGACAATTTTTCTGACTTTTTATGGTGTTGCATAATGATATATGAACACTTTCCAAAGTTACCTCTAGTTCCAATTATACGGTAGAAAATATTTCCACTTAAAAAAATGCAAATCAGTTTTGTGCAAAAACAGCAGTTGGCAGTGATTTTAAGCTCCATTTTGAGTAAGAAATTATAGTTTTTGAGTATCGGGTGAAAAAGTCCCTGAAGTGAATATGAAAGAGGAAACATTGAAGATTTAACCAGTTAACGACTTTTAGCCAGATATTTTGCAAAGAAATTAAAATGATCACCCAGAGCCGTTTTAAATTTAGTCCATCAACGAGATCAATATGATAGAAAGAAATATCCAGGATGGCCTCGAAAATTATCTTTCAGACAAAAATGAATCACTGCATGGAAATTAAGCAACAAAAATTTTCTAGATGCACTCATCTATCATATGATGCCCAAGTGAAGTAAAGCCCATGGGCATTAGATCATATGGTTTCGTACAATGGAAGTGCATTCAAACCACAAATAACTACAGAATTGTGCTTGATAGATGTTGTATGATGAAGGGGTAAAAGTGAAAGAGGCCAATTAAATGGACAGCAGGTTTATTCGTGCAAAAGATAGAAATAGGTTCTTAAACCTAAACTAGGAGAGGCTACTTCCACGTCCGTTCACCTCCACTCCTTCAATCATACTCTCTCTCTGGCGACGAAGTCGCCGCTAGGGGATTACATTAGCAGCGCCCTCTACATCACTGGGGATAACACTCCGCCATCCTGATTGAGGAGGACCACCGACTCATTGATATATACTAAACCTGTAAATAAAGATATTGAAAAATACAGCACAATAATAAAATTTAAACAACATTAATGTCTTGAAGATCACAACGTGTAGTTCTTAAAAACTTAAAGTCTGTGGAAAAATTTCTTGCACCATGAAAAGTTTGTAGAAAGGGGAAAAAAAAAAAAAGAGTCTCCTCTTCAAAAGTTCATAAAAAGAAAAAAAAGTCTCTTCATTCAAAAGTTCATAAAAAGAAAAAAAAAGGTCTCTTCTGTAAAAAGTTCTTGTAGAAGAAAATTGAAGAAACTTAAGTATCTTCCCAGCACTTCATCATAAAGATTAATATTTTAGCTACTAAAAGTTCACGAAAAACAATCTGCATAAATCTTTGAATAGCAGACGGTGAGTTGCATAAGTCATAAGTACTTTCGGAAATTATTCCATCGATGTATTTTGGCTTGAAGATTGGAGTTTCAACTGGTAGGAAAAGCTTCATTTGAAAATTTGTACTTTCCATTTTCTTTGGTTTGTAAATCTTGACCTTATTCATAACAGTATTCCGTAAATTATCTTCGTTAATGTGCAAGAAATCCGCTTTGCTTAAACTCACGCTATCCCCAATTGTAAACAGAAAAAAATTCTCTTCTGTTTGTTTCCATGCTCCACGTGTTTCAATTTGTTTACATTCTGGACCATGTGCTTCTGCTGGTTGGCTTTTTTCTAAGTCTTCTGTTACAACACACACTTCATCGGGATCTTCCAATGATCGTTCATCTTTTCTCATGGGGACATTAAGCCCCGCCTCCATCAACGAAGAACTTATTTTTTCCGTTGAGTTATCCTTTGTATGACCTTGACACGTGTCATTTTGCGTTTCAGGAATCGGAAGGATTTGCGAAGTATTTAAAATGTTATTTCTTTCAGCAGGAAAAGTGATATATTCCTCCTTTTTTAAAGCAACATAGCATTTTTTTTCCGTGTGGATTTCGAATTGGTTTTCAATCGGAAATGGGTCTTGTGTTTTTATGCTTTCGTTTACATTAGGTGGTGTTATTGAGTTTGCACAAATAATATCAGAGGGTTCTGCAGTTACTGGAATTTGGATTTTGTTCTTTAAATGAGCTAGTTTTATTTTAGCTTCTAACTGTGCAAGTTTAATTTTTTCGATTTCTTTTTGCTTTTCATTAGCCTCTTGGGTTTTTCTATCCTCCTCTACAACTGTTGTTATTAAATCTTTAACAAAATCTGGATCTTTAACGAAAATTTCACTTTTTTCGATTAAGTCTTTTAATTTTAGAATTGTGGTACCATCCGGTACAACGATATCTAACTCAGCGGCGACAAATACGAGATCTTGCTTTCTGATGTTTCTAAACATAATTTATAATAAGATGGATCCTACCTGCGTTTCTTGATTTTACTTCGCTTTTGGAGCTGTATCCGTTTTATGTTGTTGCTCTTTCGAAGAGTACTCGTTGCTTCTGGTTTCTGGTCCGTAGTAGTTGGTCGATGTGGAATAACTTTGCTGACTTTGTTGAACTTCTGCTTGACGGCTGAAGTGGGACTGAACGCATCCATTTATTCCTACAACATAATTCATTATAAAATAAACAAGCTAGTTAAGTATACAATTAAAATGTTAACTATATTCCTCAAAATCAAACACAATACCAGTTGATACCATCCTAATAAAATCCAAATATCTGGCCTAGGGTAGGTAAGGAAAGTGTAAAGACTCACAGTTTGCTGTCGGGGCAAAGGGTACCTCTGACAGTGGTGTGGGTCCTCGGGTTCGTCGTTGGAACGAGCAGAGTCATCATCTCCGATTCTTTCTCATTTCCCATCCGTCTTTTTGGTTCGTCTCTGTCAGTCCACCTTAGCATCCAGCAACTGTCCAAGCCTCTTTCTATCTCTCCTCTCTCTCAGTCCTGTGACCCGGGCTTTGCACCCCCCCACCCTCGCTCCCCCCGACTAAGACCATCATTTGCTGCGAGTCTTACATTGGCGAAATTCCCTAACGAATTGACATTGGTTAAAGTGAAGCGTGAGAAAAATCCGCCTCCTTGGTTTAGAAAAGTGTATGAAACACAAATAATTGAAGGGAATGTATAAGTTTTGCCTAATGCAAAACCCTTTAGAACTTATAAAATAAATATATCATAATACATTATGACATCACTCCCCTCCTTTCAATTTTTAAAATTTCTAGGAGCAGGTTGAACAAAATCAACTTTCGAAAAAAATTTAATGCTTCACCAATAATACCCTCGGCCTGTAAATAAAAGATAGTTAAATAAATCAATGCAGTTCAAATCATAGAAGAATTCAATAACATGATGTCATAATTCCCGAAAAATAAAAAGTTCATATTTACAATGACAATTGAGTGAACTGTCCGTGTTATAGTCTCTGATAATAAACTCAATTATGCAGATAACCAAGTAAAGCTTTTCAGTCTATGAGAATAAAAGTTTTGTAACGTAATAACGTTTGTAATTTTCTCTTGCGTTAACACTCAATTGAAAGTTTTTGTTCTTAATTTCAAAGTTCTTAACTTTTAAAATCTTAATAAACACTCAAGAAGTTAAATATAGATTTTCGATACGATAGATGGGACCAGCATTCTTCGAAAATCAGTGTTCTGTTTGAAATCACATCAGTTAACCAACAGCTGTGAATGTCATGTGTGTTTGTTGACAGTCAAACGCAACATCACTTTCAATGCTTGGTCATTGTGAAGCTAGGGTCCTTCCATCTCCTCAGCATATGAATGTCACAGTGTTCAGTTCTTGTTTGGCATTGGCACTGCATTCCACATGCAGAAGAACAACTTTCCTCATCTTGCTTCCGAAAACAGGCTCCTCCTTTTCACCCCGGCGTAGTGCAATACTGGCATGTTGGTTTGGCTCTACAAGAATAGACTCCTCCTTTACCTAAACTTTCTATACAGTTGAATTGGGTTACCATGGAAAAAAGTTGCTTTTCGGCTTTCCTCCTTCCCAGCAGACACCAAGAAACTAGCATGATGAAATATCGTTATGAGCGGGACTACGTGTTGATATATCAGTCGGATCCATATTGCTGATAACTTGCTTTTTACAGTCTTTGGAACCATCTTCTGTTGAAACATCTCTCCTTGAAATCTTCCTTCGTTGCTCTAAGGGCCCGTCTTGCAATTGCATTTTCTTTCTGGATTTCTGCCAAGACTCCTGCTCGTCCCTCACTTGTAAAACTCCAAGTTGCGGCTTGATTTCGTCCAGCAGACCTTAGTCATCATCTGAAGCTTTGTTTTGGAATCCAAAAAATTTCGCATTTTTCTTTCATCCATCGATGTTGTGGCGAACTGGAGTCGGGTTTTTTGCCATCTGCAGGAAATTCACACAATCCCAAGTCAAACCCCAAATCAACCAGATATAAAAGATTAATAGAATTTAACTTAACCAATTTAAGGTATACATATACGTTGGACAATTTTTTTTTTATTTCTTATGCTAGCGTGTCAAATTTTGGTGAGAATTACAAGAGTAAAAAATTTAATGTATTTGCAGTAGCAAAAAGTAAAAAAACAAAATATTTATTTATTTAATTGAATTTTAATTCACTAATTAAAGCCTAGTTGCAACGATGATAAAATAATAACTAATTAATTTTGAAACAAATTTCTTACTGGAAATTAAAGACAAGGTATTGATACACGGGTCCAAGCCAAATATAATGCATAACTTAAATATTTTTTTAAATTTTAACATTTAACATAAAAATACTAGAAAAAATAAAAAATTTCCAAAAATAAAATATTCTAAAATACATAAAAAAAATCTATTTTTTACCCAAATTTTTGTAAACAGGTAGAGACCGTGCTCTGAAATGTTATCTAAATTATACAGTTTAAATTTTAAAAATCAGTTTATTAACTCTTAAGATATCACCGTTGGAGTACATTCACTCAACAATGAAAAGCAGTTCTCCAGAAATTGAGTTCAAAGTTTTCAACATTTTCTTTTTTCCAATGTGTTTTAAACGTCGACCTTTACGAAATTGCATGTAATTAAAAAAGTATTTTAACTATAAGAAAGTTATTGGTATCATTTTAAAGATAATGAATTGGAGAACATTTTAGAATGAAAAAACAAAAATGCCTGTTTGGGTCAATTTTTGCGATTCCCAACGTATATGTATACCTTAACTCAACTTAAAATGTCAACTAACAAAATGAAAAATTTAATTTTAATGCAAAAATTCACATGTTTAGTTTTCTCAAATTCTTATGCCTTATAAAATTTGGGTAAAAGCATAAACCGTCCCTATCAAATACAGTTTCCAATTTGCAAGTTCCTTAATTTCCAAAAAAATAATTCAAAACCCTTTAAATAAAATTAATCTTTAATCCATGCCAAACTTCCAATCCAAGAACTATTCATAACCCAATAGCAACAAATTACAGTAAAATCTCCTATCAACTTTACCTTTGTAAACAAACCAGTTAGTTCGCTACCAAGGCCGAAAATGGATTAAATTTCAATTGCCCCTTTAATTCAAATATCACCACCAACTAATTGTATACTCAATACATCAATCCCTCAATACATGAATGTCAAAATCATTCCACAGGCCCCAAACAAAACTCTGCCTTGCATTAACCGAAAAATAAGTTCCAGTACTCTATTTTTGTTCCCAAAACCAACCAAACAAAAAAGAAGCCAAAACACCTGCAACCTTTCTCTTCAATTTAGCAAGCAGCCGACCTTGAAATCACGTGACCAAGCAACCCATACAACACTAGTTTTGAAAGGGGAGATAAGAGTGGGGCTTTCTTTCATTGTGAACGACCCTTTTCTTAAACTGGTTAGAAAAAGTTTCTCTCAAATAGGAATTGTTTACACCCTACATCTCTCATACACCCCAAAATATACAACTCGCAAATTGGACTCCTGTGAGCTTATCTTGACCGTGTCATTGTCAACCAAAAGAGAATTCCTCAGTTCGACTTTTATGTTCCTTTTCTATCAAAACCCCATCGCTTCTACGACCTTGACCTATTGTTTCTATTGTATCGTGTCTGTTTTTAGTCATATCGTGGCAAATTCATACGGTCCATTTCCAAAAACATTTTCAATCTGTCATCAGCGAGTTTAAGTAAACTTATGTGCATTCTTTTGACAATGGTGGGATCTTCAATTAATTGAATAACCATTAGATTGTTAGATAATTTGTCTTTTATTCGGAATGGTCCTTCAAAACCCTTAGCAAAAATACCTTGCTTCTTGGCATAAACAGTGTGACCAATATCTAAATTTCTTTGGACAGATTTTTTTAAAGCCAAATTGGACTGCCTGATCTGTGCTTTCCTCATATTTTAAGTTCCCTGAGATTTGATTTTTCTCATTCTCTGCAAAGATTTGTGAACAAAATTACCGTAAAATAATTTATATATGGGATCCGTATCATTTTCACAAATCGGAGCCATTTTTCTACCAAAAAACAACAAACTTGGCGTATAAGAAGTGGATGAATGAATACTATTGCTATAAAAACTCTTATGAACGTTGAGTGCAAATTGTAAATCCCTGCTAACATCTGAAAGCGTATAAATAGATTTTTTCCCCCTCTTTTTCTCTGCTTCACTGGTTTTTTTACTCGCTTGCTGCAGCAGAATCCTGCATGCCTGCTTCATGTATTGACACCACTTGTATTGATAATTCTCTTCCCTCTATATATTAGCCAAAAAATTTTAAATTTGACCCCTTAAAATATTCCTACTCAAGAAAAGAAAATAGATGGATCTGTCATTAATCATATACATCCTGTATTCAAAGATCGAAATCCTGTCGTGTAACCAAACATGCCGTAAAGCCTATGGGCCAATTAGATTGTATGGTGTCGTACGATGGAAGTGCATTCAAACCATAAATAACCACAGAGATGTGCTTGATAGATATCGCATCCATTTATTCATAAAACGTAATTCATTATAAAATAAACAAGCTAGTTAAGTATACAATTAAAGTGTTAACTATATTCCTCAAAACCAAGCACAATGCCGGTTGATATCTTAATAAAATCCAAATATCTGGCCGAGGGTAGGTAGGGAAAATGTAAAGACTCACAGTTTGCTGTCGGGGTAAAGGGTACCTCTGACAGTGGCGTGGGTCCTCGGGTTTGTCAGTGGAACGCACAGAGTCATCATCTCCGATTCTTTCTCAGGTCCTGTCCGTCTTTTTGGTTTGTCTCTGTCAGTCCACCTTAGCGTTCAGCAACTGTCCAAGCCTCCTTCTATCGCTCCTCTCTCTCTCAGCCCAGTGACCAGCGCTTTGCACCCCCCACCCACCAAGGTCATTATTTGTTGCGAGTCCAACGACATGCGAGTCTTACATTGGCGAATTTCCCTAACGAATTGACATTGGTTAAAGTGAAGCACGAGAAAAACCCACCTCCTTGGTTTGGAAAAGTGTGTGAAACACACAAATAATTGAAGGGGATGTATAAGTT
The DNA here is from genome assembly GCA_963978545.1 of Linyphia triangularis. NCBI lineage: Eukaryota > Metazoa > Arthropoda > Arachnida > Araneae > Linyphiidae > Linyphia > Linyphia triangularis. Next base: position 60,287,615 of record OZ021723.1, on the reverse strand, counting down.
TTGCCTAATGCAAAACCCCATAGAACTTATAAAATATGTCATAATACATTATGACATCAAGTGGCTGCATCCAAAGGCCTAGGTTCACCAGAAGCACTGAAATATTAAATTACTAATGAAGAAAAACCCAGCCTCTAATGACTTAAGAGCACATAATACGAAGAAATATTAAATTAATATAATAAGAAGAAAATATTAAATTGGGGTGAATATCAAATCTTGGAAATCCAAATTTGAAAGAAAATAAACAATGGTGGAAAAAGAATTAAATTTGGATGGCCTAGAGATGGCAAATCGTATTTTTGGCACAACATTTGAAAAGAACCACAATTATTTTCCATATGATAACATGGTGCAAGGCCGCTAAGAGTGTGGGCAACATTTGAAGATGGTGATCGAATAATTCCATTATTTCCTCTGAAGGAAAATCTATTGTTATTCGTTGAAATTTTGGGTGTTTCTTTTATCTTTCAACAGGGCAAAGCATCTATTCACAATGGTAACAGCACATGGGAGTGTTTTTTGACGAGTAGAGTTCACGTAATGGATTGACCAGCAGTTTCTCCAGTTTTAAATCCTATGGAAAGTACTTGATATGGGAAGCGCATGATTTCTAAATCGTATGGTAAATGTGGAAATTATCAATGAACACCACGATCATTTGGTAGTGTATCATTGATTTTAATATATATATATAATCGTTATATTCCTGCATTACATTACTACTTGGACCGTTTTTTCTACAACCTTCCTTGTTCTTTTCCCCCATCAAATCTCTTTTAGGAGGGCCTATGGCGACAGCCCCACTACACTTGGAGTTTGTTTTCTCAGAGCTGTTTATAAAGATGGAAAACAATACAATAGTACTGCGTACTTAAGATCTGTAAATATCTAGGAATGGGAAGAAATCAATCAGGAACTATATATAAAAAATTAGTAAGATCTTAAAGTCTATTTGTCTGGGTTGTGCCATAACATGATGCCACCCTTAACAATAGACCATATTAACCATTTGCAATTTTAATCCCTGGCTTTGCAGAATAAGGAATTTGTTGGAAAAAGAAAGAGAGATATAGCATATTTATTCTGCCTTTCTCAGAATTTTTATTTTTACTTGATGTGAAAAACAATATGTCATTGTAATCTTACATCATCAAAATTTAAAGATATGTTGTAAAAAAAAGTGAAATTCCTAAGAAAACTGATCATATTTTTTAATGGCTAACTTTTGTAGTTAAAAAGGAACTATACATTTGTCCCTTAAAAAAGGAAATTTCCATATAGAAGAACAAAAATAAACTGATTGTTAAAATATATTTATTTCTATGATACTCTTTGTCCTAAACAAATACAGTATTTTAAAAATACCTTCAACTTTATTGATATATTTAATAGAAAGTAAATTATTTTATTGTTATAGGAATGCCTATCGTTGTACAAGGTCTAGTAACTTAGGAGACATGTTACCTGTGAATATTCAACCATCTACAGAATGTACAAGCAGCAGCGAAAAACAAAGCAAAGATCAAAATTAATTGTAAAAATAATAAATGTAAATAGTACTGTTTTATTGTTTGTCTTTGAATTGTTCAAATTATTTTTTAAAAAATGCCATGTTTAGTATTAGACTTTAATTTACTTCAGGCCTGTTTCCGATATGTTTAAATATCGTAGGAGCTGCCCGTCGCATTTCACTAGACTTCATTTTTCTAAAGCAAATAGTTTTTTATAATTTTTAATCAATTGGTCTCATTTTTTAATTTACATTTCTAATAAAGAATAATTATTAGTGTTTTTGACATACTAGTTTCGCATTTCTCAACCTTTTTTTTTAATTGTGTACCCCTTGACTTATCTTGGTGCCACGTACTCCTGCCTCACCCTCATTATGTATAATTACTGACATTTATACACAGTAAAAACGCTAATATAATACAGAACATTATAGTGTGTAGCAGTGTAGGCTGGAGTGCAGCAAATAAAATATATACCTAAATTAAATTTAAACAATTTCTTTTTCAGTTTCATTGCATTATTTTGATTATATAATTTGGATTGGAAATGTCAGTTGTTATTAAAATTTTTTATCATTTCTCTTATGCTCAATCTATCTTAGCAATGTCCACCATTATAAATTTTTTTCCAAGTACCCCCTGAAGCCATTTCCTATACCCCTGGTGGTACATTTACCACAGGTTGAGGAATGCCGATACTAATTTGGTGCTATTGCAGACATAATTTTTAGTAATATTTTCACAATTTTGTAATCTTGTCAAGTAAACGTTTATTAGCACATATAAGCTATTGTTTTGTAAAGTTCTCTCTTGGTGGAGTATAATAGCTGCTTCACTTTAACGCACATGCATCATGTGCAATCAACATACTTTTCAGTCTAGCTTTTAAATTTCCATTGTGATATGCTAATAAATATTTTACATTTGAACTAAATGTTTATGATCCATCTCAATTAAATAAATTGAATTAGGTTGCAAGTTATTTTTCGGAAAATGATGAATAGGAATAATATTTTATATCTGCACCTACCACATATTTTTAGATATTGCTAGACTTTTAATAGGGAGGAATATCAGTATTTAGTGACTAAATTATTAAATCTAAGACTGCATTTTCTGAACTACTGCAGTCTTAAGAAAGCAAGCAGAAACATAATTTTTGTTCATTTAAAGGGTTTAAGAGCTAAAATGAACCAAGTTTTGCCTTATGTTTTAAAATTCATTTGGTTATGAGGAAACATATTGTTAAAAAATCAAGTTGATAGTTCATTTTAGCTTCTACAGTAATGTAGAAAATACTACAACCAGATATTTGCGATACATCAAATGAAAGGCCTCGTCAAGACAATAGTAAAATTTAATGAGTCCCTATCCTAAAATTCACCAGGAAATACCTAAAATGATGATTGAAACTAATTTGAGATTTCTTAATCCTAAACTATAAATACTGCAGATATGTGTGTATATGTTTGAAAATCTTGATAAAATTTGTAGGATTAAGCAAAAGTAAAACTTTTAGAAAGGCTGTCTGTTAAGTTTGAGGTCAATATTCATAGAAAAAATTACAAATACTAGACACATACATGTCTTATCTCCATTGATGTAGAGGGCGCTGCTTATGTAATCCCCTAGCGGCGACTTCGTCGCCAGAGAGAGAGTATGATTGAAGGAGTGAAGGTGAACGGACGTGGAAGTAGCGTCTCCTAGTTTAGGTTTAAGAACCTATTTCTATCTAATGCACGAATAAACCTGCTGTCCATTTAATTGGCCTCTTTCACTTTTACCCCTTCATCATACAACTTGGGGGCTCGCCGTGCTTTTTACCCGCGAGAATGCGATGAAAAAAATATTTAAAAAACTGCACTTCACGCATCCAGAGGTCAAACCAAAATCCTCTTCACGAAAAAAAAAATTTTACTTCTACGCATCCAGAGGTCAAACCAAAATCCTCTTCACGAATTACCGCAGCAGTCAGCGACCACCAGTGGAATCTACAAATAAAAGGAAAACTCATCAACCAGCGTCGTCATTATACAACTGCATAACACTCGCTTCGCCGAACAAGTCCCACTTCAGCCGTCAAGCAGAAGTTCAATGAAGCTAGCATCGTTATTCCACATAGCCAGCAAGAATACAGAATCCTGAGCCAATTCGAACCTGCAACCACAACACTGTCGCTTCGCCGAACAAGTCCCACTTCAGCCGTCAAGCAGAAGTTCAACGAAGTCAGCAAAGTTATTCCACATCGACCAACTACTACGAACCAGAAACCAGAAGCAACGAGTACTCTTCGAAAGAGCAACAACATAAAACGGATACAGCTCCAAAAGCGAAGTAAAATCAAGAAACGCAGGTAGGATCCATCTTATTATAATTATGTTTAAAAATATCAAAAAGCAAGATCTCGTATTTGTCGCCGCTGAGTTAGATATCGTTGTACCGGATGGTACCACAATTCTAAAATTAAAAGACTTAATCCAAAAAAGTGAAGCTTTCGTTAAAGATCCAGATTTCGTTCAAGATTTAATAACAACAGTTGTAGCTGATAGAAAAACCCAAGAGGAGGATAGAAAAGCCCAAGAGGCTGATAGAAAAACCCAAGAGGCTAATGAAAAACTAAAGCAAATCGAAGATGATAAGAATGAAAAACGAAAAGAAATCGAAAAAATTAAGAATGAAAATCAAAAAGAAATCGAAAAAATTAAGTTTGAAAATCAAAAAGAAATCGAAAAAATTAAACTTGCACAGTTAGATGCTAAAATAAAACTAGCTCATTTAAAGAACAAAATCCAAATTCCAGTAACTGCAGAACCCTCTGATATTATTTGTGCTAACTCAATAACACCAACTAATGTAAACGAAAGCATAAAAACACTTGATCCACTTCCGGTTGAAAACCAATTCGAAATCCACACGGAAAAAAAATGCTATGTTGCTTTAAAAAAGGAGGAATATATCACTTTTCCTGCAGGAAGAAATAACGAAATTTCAAATACTTCGCAAATCCTTCCGATTCCGGAAACTCAAAAAGAAGGCACGTGTCAAGGTCATACAAAGGATAACTCAACGGAAAAAATAAGTTCTTCGTTGATGGGGGCGGGGCTTAATGTCCCCATGAGAAAAGATGAACGATCATTGGAAGATCTCGATGAAGTGTGTGTTGTAACAGAAGACTTAGAAAAAAGCCAACCAGCAGAAGCACATGGTCCAGAATGTAAACAAATTGAAACACGTGGAGCATGGAAACAAACAGAAGAGAATTTTTTTCTGTTTACGATTGGGGATAGCGTGAGTTTAAGCGAAGCGGATTTCTTGCACATTAACGAAGATAATTTACGGAATACTGTTATGAATAAGGTCAAGATTTACAAACCAAAGAAAATGGAAAGTATAAATTTTCAAATGAAGCTTTTCCTACCAGTTGAAACTCCAATCTTCAAGCCAAAATACATCGATGGAATAATTTCCGAAAGTACTTATGACTTATGCAACTCACCGTCTGCTATTCAAAGATTTATGCAGATTGTTTTTCTTGAACTTTTAGTAGCTAAAATATTAATCTTTATGATGAAGTGCTGGGAAGATACTTAAGTTTCTTCAATTTTCTTCTACAAGAACTTTTTACAGAAGAGACTTTTTTTTTCTTTTTATGAACTTTTGAATGAAGAGACTTTTTTTTCTTTTTATGAACTTTTGAAAGGAGAGACTTTTTTTTCCATCATACAAACATACAAACTTTTTAAAGAAGATACTTTTTTTTTCTTTTTATGGACTTTTGAAAGAAGATTTTTTTTTCTTTCACAAAAACTTTTTGAAGAGAGACCTTTTTTTTTCCCTTTCTACAAACTTTTCATGGTGCAAGAACTTTTTCCACAGACCTTAAATTTTTAAGAACCACACGTTGTGATCTTCAAGACATTAATGTTGTTTAAATTTTATTATTGTGCTGTATTTTTCAATATCTTTATTTACTGGTTTAGTATATATCAATGAGTCGGTGGTCCTCCTCAATCAGGATGGCGGAGTGTCTTATCTCCATTGATGTAGAGGGCGCTGCTTATGTAATCCCCTAGTGGCGACTTCGTCGCCAGAGAGAGTATGATTGAAGGAGTGAAGGTGAACGGACGTGGAAGTAGCGTCTCCTAGTTTAGGTTTAAGAACCTATTTCTATCTAATGCACGAATAAACCTGCTGTCCATTTAATTGGCCTCTTTCACTTTTACCCCTTCATCATACAACATACAATATCAAAAGAAAGGTCTTTTTAAAACATGTTCCTATACTAAAATTTTACTGTAAAAACTGGAATTGGCAACCAGCAGCTATCAATTTGCAATTCATTACACTTAAGCTATAAACGCTGCAGATGCATTATACCTGAATAACTCAAGATTAGTAGAATCGCATAAAATTCAACCGGATGCACTTTAAATTTGATCGAAAGAGTTCTACGAAAAGTTCACAGCTTATCTACAAATAGAAAAATTGAATTCAAACTTGAATATTAAATGAAAAAAATTGCCACGTTGGTCGTCAATTCACCAGTTTGGTGAAATTTTTGTTTACAAAAATACCTCTCCAAATTGGCAGGGTTTTTATGTTTCAACCTTAACAGAGAAAAATTTCAGAAAAAAGAAATCTTTGTAGAAGCAGCCATTTAGTGACAGTCACAAATCAACTTGTTTATCTACAAGAAAGGCCACTTAAATTTAGTTTTTTCAAAACCATAAAAACTAAGTGAAGAATGGATATCCAGCTGATGCTCAACTAACTGAAATGCTGTCTGATATCCAAACTAAAGTACTGGATAGCCAACAATTTAATTTCAATTGGGAGGAAATTGAAAAGGTTCATTGCAATGTAAACCACCATTAATAGGACACAAACCCTCATCCATCATAAAAATATTTCAGTGAAAAATCCTTCCAAGAAACATTATAGATAACTACCCACCTGTAAAGCTATATAAGGTATGATGTCTAGTTAACTTATAACTCCTAAAAATACTTGTATAGTTTAGATTTATACTACATTTAAAAAGAAAATTAAGTCAATACTAAATAAAACTTCATCTTCATAAAAGCAATACAAAATTTTTTATTAAGTTAAATAATACAGTATTATGGAAAAAAAATTTAAATCATTAAAATAAAAGAAAGTATCATCATTTAGATTTTAAATTCACTCATTTTTCCCAATGTAATCAAATTGATGTGCTCCTTATCTAACATTGAAACGAATTACGATTCAAAATAAAATATTTTATATAAAAATGAATCTAGGTTTTAAAATTACTATACACAGCATAAAATAGTTAAAAAGGAATGTAACAATATTTGTATGGTATGCCAAAGTTTATGGCATATTATAGTATATCAAATAAACTTAACTTTTCCAAACTGCTGATAATAAAAAAAAAATTACCATTAAATCATGGGATTTTTTTTTATATATATAATTTAGATAAGAATAGCAAAAAATACTCAAACAAAATTCTCACATTTGTAAGAGGCATAACAAAAATTGTAGTAAGCTACATCTTGTTGTTCATTAATGTGTTTAAGCTAATATAAAATTAAGTTTAAAATAGCATTTTTAATTTCTAAATATCAATGCAATAAAGTATTTAAAATGAAACCATCTTTTGCACAAGAATAAATGAAAATATTGTCTTTTTTAAAAACTAGAGTTAAATATACAGAAACAAGCAAAGTTGTTAACTTTATTTTAAAGGATTTACTTTTTAAAAGTTTATAAACTTGGGAGCTATGTGTTCACAATAATTCACAGGATTCAATTCCTGTAAAGGATTTCAACGAGTCTAAATTACTTTTAGTCATACTTTTTGAAAAAAAAATTCATTTACCGTAAAAATATATAATTTGCATTAAACATTTTTTTACAATTGAATAATATAATTTGCAAATATTTAAGAATATCACTGAAACAACAAAAAAAAAACCTTTCACATATTGAGTAATCTCTGAAAATTTTTGTTCCACAAAAATGATACTTAGACAACAGTATTGACATAGGAGACCTAAAGCAAGATATTGGTTAGTAGAAATATTCAGCAAAATAAAATTCATTGTTTTAAATTCTCCATCGTTTTGGAAAAATACACTTCACTTCAAGGTTATACCAAGTGTGAACTCTAAACTGATGTTATGAAAAATATATAAGATATGGAAGTCATACATTTGATTGTTTAAGCTCTGTTAACAAATGACTAGTTCATTACATGAACTTTTTGTTAAGAGAAATATAAAAATAAGTTTTGGTCATATAACTCTTAAAATAGAATAAAGTTGAAACTCATTCTGAATCATCACTATCTCCATAATCATCAGTAGCAACCAAAGGTGCTGAAATAAAAAGAACACGATATAACATTCATGTTTAGGTTTGACGTTTAAAAAATATGTTAAGCACATTTGCTAACACATTTAAGTCAGTTTGGAAAGAAGTTATTAAAAAAAATTTTAATTTAAAAATATTATTGAGATCTGAATTAAAATTTATTTGAATCATTTTAGGCTGTACTGTCATATTTAAGATTTTTTTTTCTTAATTTAGTACAACTTAAATACAAGAAAACTTAATCTCCATATGAAGTAATAACCAATTACAAAAGTGTTCCATGAGGTTAAATCACATTAACACAAACAATTTAACACTATCTTTAGAATTTACCAAAATAGAAAACATTTTTAAATGCTTTTGAGAATTTGAAGCTAGTTTGGATATAAGGGTCGGAGGGATTTCTATAGATTGTATGGATTTGCATGTATTTCAGAAGAAATTTATTCGATTCTCAGTGAAGATATTTTGAAGGTTAACAACAACAGAGTTGTAGTGTGGGTAGGCACTAACAATGAGGAGCATGCCGCAAATAAGGAATTCAAAAGGGACATTTACCCTGCTAAGGACACAAAGACATACGCTTTGGACTTGAGCTTGCTTCCAAGGTGAGGTGTAAGTGGAGAATGGAATAACAAGATTTGGTTCATAAATCATATTTTTGAACTCTGAGTAAAAAGAGGTAGGTTTTACAAATGTTTGGAAGATGAGTTTAAGAGACTTGGCAGTGGTGGACTGTGGTCGAAAATGTCAGTGCAGCCGGAAACATGTAACTTTCCAACAACCCTTCAACCACACACACACTTTCCCCAATCATGTACAATCACACTTGATTTTTTTTTTTTAATTATCATTTAAAAACCAGATTTGTTTGCACTTAAAAGTACATAATTAGTAATGATGTTTAAATGTAAAAAAAATCAATTTTATTCAAAAATTAACTAATTAACATTTAACTAGATATAATTAGCAGATTTTTTAACAGTGATTACTCAAATTTTATGGGGCCAAGAAAAGACATTATGGTTGGAAATTATTCGTAATATCATTCTTAATGTTATGAACCTCCATCTAATTTCTAGAATATATAGATTTTTTCATAGAATTTTTTTAATATTGAAAGTAGAAAAAATCACAATTTTTCTAAAAACTTTTGCATTTAAAAATTTAACAAAATTCATTTACACTTCCAATTAATTTGACTGAGGTTCAAAACGTCTAATAGTTAATGCACATTTGAATCTTAAATAATTTTTTAAAGAAATTAAATCAAACTTCAGTTATCACTGTTTAATTGAAGTTTCACATGCCAAAAACACGATTTTTTAGGTAATGAGTTTAAATTATTCAAATTTATTTTCAGAACAAAATAGTACTTCAAATTAATAAAATAACTCTCTAGCCTTCAGAATACCATTATTTTGCGAAAATTCCATTTAGAGATTAGTATTTTAAAGCAGAAATTCTCAAGGGCATTCGAAGTTGGAAATTTGATGCTTCGCTACATATTATGTGGAGGGAAGGCTCTACTGGATTCCATTGCTTACCATTGCAACGTTGCAGCCGAAACGTGTTTCAAGAACACATGGCTCCCTTTCGGAGGAAGATCACTTTGATTTTAAACGTTTTTTTTCCTCTCGTGAATTGAGTGTTTAGTATTGAGGCAAGAAGCTTGCTGTTTATTGAATTTTTTTACACTTACTGTAGAGATTGGAAAATATATAATTTTAGTTTTGAACCAATAAATTTAGATGCAGCCCGGCTACACTGACTGTACTGCACGAACAGCCACTGAGACTTGGTGAGCAGTGATGGTTGGTTTATATCTCAGTAGAATGGGAAACGAAAATTTAAGTAAAATTCACAGCTTGGCACTGATAATTAACACAAATAAAAAATTTGAAATTTGTTTTATGGCACTAGAACCAAGCCTAAGTTCGGAATTTTTTTCTTATGAATATTAGAATAGTCGGTCTAATATGAAATACTGATTACATATTTCCCAAAGACCAGTAGGTGTTAAAAGAATACTAAGTAAAATCATATTTTCTCATTAATTACAATTGCTGCAGCAGTTTTACTGTTAAAGGCAAAAGTGATCTTTAAATATTTTTCTGTCAAAGGTTAAAGACTTCTTTCCACAATTTGGTCTTTCATATGCTATTTTTGTTAAGGACTTTTTATGATGTTATGTCTCTTGCTGTTCTACCATTTAATATCATAAATAATTTTGAAACTGCAGTTATGTTTACACCTACAAGATAATCCCTAAAAATCTTATTTTTGAAACTCTGCCACATTGCTCATTTTGTTTTTACATTAAATGTATTTTTACTAATCACTACTTTGAAATGTATCCAAATGCAACTTTGAACATATAAGAGAAAAATAAAACTTTTATACTATGCTCTGTAATCAACAGAAACACACAATACTCTTTCAAGCATACGAGTTTCCACATTTTTGTCAAGCTCCTGTATATTAGGATGTGTTGAACAATAAAAGCGCATTAGAGCATGTAATAGTAAAACAGCTGATAATGATATAATGATAGTTTTTTTTACTTTAATTTTTGATCATGTAGAAACCAAGACCCTAAAATATGACCTCCCTTTTTTAATATAAAGCTAAGTGCGAAAACGATTTGACATTATAATATGCAAAATATATATTACCGTTTTATGCATGCCTTAAGGTAAATGAATGCAAAATAAAGTAAAAGCTCTTACCATTCATGACATATGGTTTCAATAAAGCACCACAGGCTGAGTCATTTGTTATGTCAAATGCATTTTTATTTTCGTTATTCTTAAGGGTTGCATCAGCACCTGTAAGAAGTAAATTGTTAGCTGCTTAAGCAATTGTTTATTTAAAAAAAAAAAAAATTAAGATGTCTTAAAATAGTGAATACATGTATTACACAAGTACAATCTTTTTCAGATATTTAAGCTTGAAACATGAGAGCTTTTGCAAACTAAAATCAGTAGAATTTAATCCAATGTTTCACTGTTGGTTTTAAAAACTGGAGTCAATATTTTTTGTAAATATCCAAATAAGTTAAATAATGTTTCTAAAATTTGGCCAAAATTTATAAATAATAATAATTTCAATTAACATTATTATTAACTGAAATTATTATTAATTATAAAAATAATCTAAATTTACCCAGACTTGAAAATTCACAAATAAAAAAATTTACTTAAAAGAAACAAGTATTTTTACAACTACTATTTACCCATATACTAAATGTATAGTTTAAATTATAAATATTTAGTCAAAATTTTTACTAATTAAAATTTAATAATTTTACTAATGTGATAAATCACTTTCAATACTAATCAGAAGTAAAACTTCAGCCTCATATTAGTATTCATCTTCAAAAAGTCATATGTACTTTTCATTAAATAGCCTTACCCCAAATGCAGTTTAAATTCTTTTTTTTTAAATACCATAACTAATTAGAACTCAATGGCCTGCATTGCTAATACACTCAATATATTCTAATGAATGTTAAACTGTGCTAATTAATGTTAAACTGTGTGTAACACTAAAAGTTTTAACTTAAAGTTGTTGTTTTTTAAATTATATTAACTTGTGTATTATCCCATTAACATTCTTCTCTTAACAATAAGTTCACCAATAGTTGAATTTCTTTCCTGTTGCCAAAATAAAAGTTATCATTTATTGAGTATTTGACCATACAATATCTATTCCACTCAAAAAGGCTGCAATGTCATGGGGCAAACTTTTAGTTGTCGGCAACAACATTTTGTCAAAACAACAAAAAGTTTGCCAACAGTTGATAGTATAATACATGTTTTCCAAGGAACAGAATATATTTTTCTTAATTACCTTTATCTAATAGCATTTTTGCAACTTCACTATATCCTTTCCATGAACAGGAATGCAGAGGGGTATCGCCAAGTTTGTTCTACAAAATAAATTTAATGGTGTAAAAAAAAGGGTGGAAGAAATATAAAAACAGCTTTAAATCAAGTCTAAAATTTAAATGCCAATTTCTTTTGTTTTTACTATATTTTTTTCTATTTATTTTTATTACACATAATTTACTTCAAAGTAATATGCATAATTATTGCCTATATAATATAGCATAATAAAATATTTAAGCATTAAATAATAATAAAAATAACCAAATCATATGAGCAGCTAATTATAAAAATACGCCAGTCACTTTGTGCCTATAATCATAGTGCACAACATGACAATAAGTGCAGTAGACGAGACAAACTTTGTATTTCTTTAAGACTTTTTTTGACAAACTGGTACATCACACAGTTAACCACTAAATCCTTATCAGCATCTTTCGATGTCAAACGTATTCCACCCAGAAACCTGACAATGTTGTAATAATGCAAGTACTTTTTTGCAAGCAGATATAGACATGCTTTGAATTGCAATTTAAGAAATATTCTCACACGAAACATATTTGTTAACTCTTATACATCAGTTGATATCAATCTGCAATGTTTTGCTTTAATAAAAAAATATATTGTATTGCTGATTCACTTTATACATACTGCAAGTCTTGCACCTTATTATTGAAAAATACTTAATATATGATAAACATGTAAAATAAACAAAATATATACTGACTTGAACATTTATTTCTATATTGGGAACTTTTAGCAACTCTTTCACACATTCTTCATTCCCAGCATGAGCAGCCCAATGTAAAGCTGTACATCCAGCTTTATCTAGCCCATTCACTGATACCTATAATTAAAAAAAAAAAGTCTAATTTTTACAAACTAAAACTAACACAAAACAAGTGAAAACAGATTCAAGTTAAATTTACAGAAGAAGTGTGTCTTCTTATCCTCTGTACAATTCTACACAGAGCCACTGCTCATAACCTTCGAACTAGATTGGCCAAATGAGGTTTATTTAATGATAAACCACATTTGGTCCATTCCAGCATGAGTAATTTTGAAAAAAAAAAAGGGGAAAAAACAGCAAAAATGAAATTTTGGGATTTCCTTTCTGGCACTGAATGCCTCATTTAATTGCAGAGAATTTTTTATTTTATTTCAAACCAGGGTTGGTATGGTTTTTTATTGCAAAAACAAATACAGCGAATCTTGAGAGAATTTTTTCTTTTTGAAGTTGTAGAATTGTTTCGTAACAGACTGAGTTTAGAAAAAGCTGCAAAACTTTTTTTTTATTTATTCAAAATCTTAAATCCTAACTGTTAAATCTTAAATTTGCTTCTAAAAGGGAATAAAGAAATAAGAATCTAGTTTTCTTTCTATTATTTTTAAGAAAATAATTCACTAAATGAAATATATATTTTTGGTATAACATGACTGAGTGATGATTTTGTAAATGAAAAATTATATGAATACTATATATATAATAAGTTATAATCTATTTTAAAATAAATCTTGTAATTAAAGACTATTGAACAGTAAGTTTTTATATTATTCTACTATATATATTATTGTTTTATGATTAATTAAACTTAAATTAAAGTCTGGATTTTAAATTTGTTTCTAAAATAAAGGTTTTGTGCTTTAACAACATATTTCTAAACCTTAAAAATATCATTTCGAACTATATATCACCATTACTGATGAATCTACGAGCAATATTCCATGCATTATGCAGTAAACAATTACCATTGTATCATACTGTATATATAGAATTTAAAGAATAGTATCTCTAAATAAATATTAAAATTTAATATGATTTGAATGTCCACATAAGTAGCAACAATTGTTTATTTAGTAATTGCAACAATTGTTAATTGAGTAGTTGCAACAATTGTTAATTGAGTAATTGCAACAATTGTTTATTGAGTAATAATGTTTAAATTATTTTCAGAAAGAATATTAATTGTTATTTTAACATTAATTATTCTCATAATTGTTTGGGACTTTTTCCATGCAGACGTATTGCATCAAAATTATTCTATACTAAAATATTGTTACAAGATCTTACTTAAAACTTCGAGTTCCAAGAGGTTTTTTAATAACAACTGCTGTGCATTTATGTCTTAAGTGTAATAAAACATTAAAAGCTCTCACAAGACAAACTAACAATTAAGGGGAGACAATACAAGGTGTTCAGAAACGACCACACTTCCTTAGTAGACACATATTCTAGAACAAAAATAAAGCATATATCCAATTTATTGTCGGCGTCGCAAATAAAAATTTATGGGTCTAACAATTTTTTTTAAGTTGAAACTCTTTTCAGACAGCACAGGGATAAAAACCGAATTACTAACTGCAAACGTACCAATGATAGTGAATAAAATACAAGTTGTCCACGTCTTTCCACTGAAAGGACTTAAACAAGACAACATCAATTTGGCGATTGATTTGACAACAAATTGAAATATTGCATATTTAATTTTATTCACAATATTTTTTTTAATTCATATTTTTGATTTCCATTGTTTTAAATATTGCTTGCTGTTTCAGTTTATTTTCTTCTTACTTTCAAAATTAGTCAAGCGTGTTGAATAATGATATGTTGAGAATATCTGGAATTCTATTTTTTAACACTCTTTGATTCCATTTACGAATGTTCTGAAATGCACCTCATTCTTAATAAATTCGATTAAAAGAGTGTTTCAAAAGTGATATCCCATCTTTAAAAATTAATATCTTGAAAACCGTTACTAAAAGTTGATTGAAACAACTTGTATGTTTATTGAATATTCAATAAAATTTATGAAAATTAAATACAAAATTAATTTAAACTATTACGGTAGGTGACCCAGCAGTCAATTTTCATAATATTGAATTGTATAAGTTACACTTCATTATTTTTAGCTATAGACTTTGAGACATTGTTACAATTGAATTATTCAAAACTACAAGAATAATAGAAGACAGGGTTCACACTCATTTCCAGAAAAAAAATTCCCAGAGTTTTCTATCGTGGAGTTAATTATTTTTAGAAAGACTTCATTATTTTAATTATTTTAGTAAACCAGATAAATTTCCAAATATAAATTATTTTTTATGAAAAGTTAGGATTTCCAAATATACATATGCTCACTTCAAATTCAAGCATTAAAAATTGTAAATATTTTTAAATCAACTGTTAGTCAAAAAGCGATGATAAAAAGAAAAAAAAGTAAACTTCAAACTTTAAATTTTTCTTGCTATTTGGTCTACCACGGCCACTTAATTATTTTTTTCCAATCAGCGAAGGATTAAAATTCTGGCAACCTCCATAGTAAAACAGACAAATCCACAGAGTTTCCAGAAATGGATTGTAAAATTTTAATTGTTTAAAAGATTAACTTTTATTGTGAATATTGTTGCACAAATTGTCTGTATATATTGTAAATAGTGACGTATTATTTTAAAATTCTATTGTAATTTATTTTATTTATTAACAGCGATTATACAGGTTAGAAAAAGGTGGCAACACCTAAAGCAATCCAGAAATTTAGAGATGTTTCTTTTTCGACGAATTGGCTGGATATTTCAAGAATGTTCTCTCGCGCCAAGTATAAATAAGACTGGAGATCGAGAAAGTTTTCAGATTGACTTCGATGAAAGCTGATCGCTTTGTTTACTGGAGAGAGCTTGTATAATCGCTGTATTCAAAGTTGTTCTTACTGAAACTTGTGTTGAAGCTTGAGATTGATTATACTGTTGTCTTTGGAATAAATTTTGTGCTTGTGAATAGTGAATAAATAGTAGTTTTCATCTTAAAAACTGTGCCATCATTGCCTCAGTGAAAAAATTCATAACAATATCTTGATAAATATTGATTTGCAGACCCTAGTTCGAATTACAAATATTATTCATTTTTGCTCACAATTATGAAAATATATATGAAGTGCAGTGTTTTTTGAACACTCAGTATATCATAATTAATCATAAAGTCATGTACTATATAATTTTTTTAATCAGATATTGTAGAATACTGGTGTACAGTGTAGTTATAAATTGTAAACAAAATAGCACATAACAGCAATAAAATTCTCATTATGGTATCAACTTAGGTTGTCGTAGGAAGAAAATGTTTCCAATATATCTGATAATTCCTGACTACCAATATTTTTATAATCATCCAAATGTAAATGGTTATGATTAGGGCAATCCTCTAGATCAGCGGTTCCCAACCTTTTTATTTGTACGAACCACCTATTTAGTAAAAAAAAACTTTGAGGCTCACTAGTTAATACAATGTTATAAGTGCATGCTTCAGTAATTTGTAAAACATACCATACAAGTTATATTAAAAAATATTTTTAAAAAAAAAGGAACTTTATTGTTTTCTCTTTGCTGTTACATCTATAAGAAAACTAATAAACAAGCTGTCAAAGTTAAAATAAAAAAGTCAATGGGATTTTGAACATTGTTTGTTTCTCATGAGAGAGTTAGTATCTGGATTATAACTGTATAGTTTTAGTCATGCTCTTCACTTATTATTCACTCATTACACCTTCGAAGAATACAATTCGATTGTTTCTAACAATTAATTGACTCGATTGTTCCCATCTCTACCCCTGAAGTTCTTGCTTAAATTCTGGACCAGCGTCCACGGCCTAATACTACGCTACTCGCAGCCCCAGGTTTTGGGAACCACTGCATTAGATGATGCAAGGGACATTTTGTAAATGGCAATTAAAACATCATAAGAATGAAACAGAACAAGTTTATTTCTCTCAATTTTTAAAGACAAAGCATTAGGGTGTCCAAGGAGAAGCCCCCCCCCCCCCAAAAAAAACCCTTTTTTTTTAAATGCCAGGTCTCACCCTCTAAAAATATTCTATCTGTTGTAATATATTTAAAAAAAAAAAAAAAATCAGGTCATTTAAAAAAGTTTTAGAGGTCCCTCAAGTTAATGAAAAATAAGGAATTTGTGTAAAATATGGATTTTTAATTAATATACAGAGTAGATCTATACCAGGCTTCTCTTATCAATATTTTTATTCTAAACTTTGATTAAGAACATTTTATCATGAACTCATATGATGGTATATTTTAAATTTTTTTTTAACTAAAATTTATAATCATACAATAACCTCGTCTCGTAAAATTTCTAATTAAACATAATGACTCGTCTGTAAAGTCAGTAGTGCTTTCAAAAAGTACTTTTCATCGCGAATGCCAAAGACTTCCCTGTGAAACTAGTGAACAATTAAAAACACAGTTTGAAGCATCAAAGTCAGTAATTCATTGGGATGATAAATTGTTACTCAATTTGTCATCAAAAAACACAAGAAGGATCAATCATTTAGCGGTACTAGTTTCTTCTTTGCAAAATGGAAATACAAAATTTCTTGGCATTGCTAAGTTATTGTCTGGAACTGGCAAAGCAGCAGCTGATACCATTTTCAAGCTCTTATGTGTATCCAAAGTTACTAGTATGTGTTTCGATACAACTGCAACAAATAGTGGAACATTCAATAGAGCATGCACTCTTTTTGAGAAAAAAATAGACAGAAATCTTTTGTGGATAGCATGTCAGCAATCCATGTTTGAGGTTCTACTTTCCTATGCATTTAGGGTGAGTTTTGGACAATCTACTGGACCTAAAATCCTTTTATTTAAAAGATTTCAAGAAAATTGCTCTATCAACCACATTGGTCTAACAGTACTTAGCTTGTTTTCAAATCTTGTTTCTGATTAGCAAAAATCAAAACAAGAAAAAGAAAAAAAAGGAGTTTGTATTCACATCTATTGGAAATACTTCCCCTTAAATACGATGATTTGTGTATTTCTTATAGTTAATTTGAAATAGCTAAAACTGAAAATAGTCTCAGCTTACCAATTAAAGATTGGTTCAAAACGTATTCCGATAAAAAAATTGCAATTTTTGCTAAAAACTTGCCTTGCATAATTGGTGTTGATGAACAAGCTGTAAGCTGTAGCCTTGATCCAAGACTTTAATTATGCAACAAAAAATGAAGGACAAAAACGTTTTTTGTTACAAGTCATACAGATGCACAGAAAGAACTTTACACAGTGCAATTGCCAAAATCTCTTTGAAATGTAGTTGCTAAAAAATGTGTGAATGTTTAAAAATGTGCAAATATGTGATCATTGGAAAAAAATTCCTCCTCTTTGGTTTTATTTACTAATTTTAAAATAATTGTTTATTTAAGTGACAAGTACTTAATGTAGTCTTAAGTAATAATTACTGTAGTTTTAAGCAATAGTTACTTTAGTCTTCAGCAATAATTACATTAGTCTTAAGTAATAATTACTTTGTGTGCACTTCATTTTAACATTAATAGTATTTAATGTAACTAATTAAAAAATTTCCTTTTTGCATTATTTTGTCCATTTTTATGTAAATTTAGTGATCTTGAGGGATCTCTAAATAATTTTTTAAAATTCTGAAAAAATTCAAGGTGTGTTATATCCGCAGAAAGAACATTTTTGAATGGTGAGAGTTCAATTTTTAAAAGTTGATTTTTAAAATTTTTTTTTTTTTGGACACCCTACTAGGCATGTTCTAAATATTTAAAAGCAATCACACATATTTCTCCCTGCTGCCACACAACTTAAACTAATTGAGTAAAATTTTTGCACTTTTTTTTACTAACAAACAGATTAGAATAATAAAATTTCGATGAATCTAGTAGTCATGCTTTTATTTTATATAATATTAGTTGATGGCAAAGTTGTATAGAAAAATATTTATTCCAACTAGGTCAAAGAGGTATTTGTAGTGCCTGATAAAGGGGCATGTCCTGTGCACTGGTGGCTTATAAATGACCTAGTTAAAATAATGTTTTTTTTTATATAACTTATACAGAGTACCAACAACTAATACAGAGTTGGAAAAAATGTTAAGGCCAACTGAAAAATTCCTTTATTCGTACAAATGCATTTAAATTTTATGTAAATTTAAACTCAATATAAAAAATGACAGTTCTAATTACATTGTGCAAGAACATTACAAAAATTTTAATTATTTTTCATTTTAATGTTATTTTTTTTCTTTTATACATACAGAAAGCTGGAAAAAATATTAAGGCCACACGCAAAATTATGTATAAAACTGCTAATAATCGAAAAACTTTCCCTTATTTTCAAATAATTTAATCAGTCTTGTTGCCAAAGAATACGAAACTCTTTTCAAAGTGTCTTTTGGGAGGCTTTTCCAGCTATTTTCAGTTCATATTTGGTGTTGTAAGTTTTACCATTTCCATTAATATCATACCCCATAAATTTTCTGTTGGGTTCAGGTCAGTGCTCTTTGATAGCCACTCAAGCATTTGAACATGATTAGATTCGAGCCAGGATTTTTGTGGAGCTTGAATTGTGAATAGAGGCTGAAAAGTTCTCTGATTTGCCTATTTTTCTCTATATAATAAACTTTCTACATAAAAATATGTATTGTATGCTTACCTTATTACTTATACATTCTTTTAAAAAAGTTAAATTTCCTCTTTTAGCAGCTTCATGTAAGGGATGAAGAACTTCTTCAGTACTCTCCTCAACTAAACATTAAAAACTAAGTAAATTAAAAATTGAACACATAAATGAAAAATATAAAAAAAAAGCTTGATGAAAAGTCAGATGAATACAATAGGAAATTATTACAAACAGAGACAAAATTCACTGTGCTTATGCACCCACTCTCTTTCAAGTCTAACACATAATGAATACTAATATGAATGAAAAATTTATTTTCTCATAAATAATCATTTATAAGAATGATACAATGAAGTAGAAACCAAAAGCATAATAAAACTATGTTCATGAAAAAAGTGTTACAAATTAAATTCATAGTATTATAAGAATGAGTAAATTATAAAAATGTATATACCATAATTGCTGGGAATCAGACCAACTTTACCCTGACAAGAGGCTTTCCACCAATTTGCACTACTTTTGATGTCCAATATGTACAGATTATCACCCTCTTCAAATGATAACTCATCAGCCTAAAAAAGTTAATTTTAATATAAGCGTCTTTACTGACGTATAAATAAAATTTCATAAAAGATAAAAAATAACATAGTAGTATTTTATAATCCATCCTCTAGTGTAAGGGCTACGTAGTAATTTCTGATTAGCAACTTAATATTCCATTGCCTCAAAATATTTAAAAAGAAAGTTGAGTTTAGTTCAAATTTTAAAATCAGAAAATAACAACATAAAAATACATTGTTTCATAGGAAATGTGAATTTTAAAAAGTAATGCTCAAACAATAAACAACACTTTGAGACAGTGTGTAATAGAGAGAAATGGTACGTTAAGAAGAAAAAATATTTTGAGAAATATAGATAAGCCTTTATTTATTCCCAAATTACACATCATTAAGTAATAAAAATAAGTCATATAAATACTTTGGTAAAATATTACTCGACTTTTAATTTAAGTATTATTGAAAGTAATTTAAGTGCGTTGTTTATGCTTTACCTGTTGAGCAACATAACGGTAGAGAGCTCTTACAACTTTAACATGACCTGAAAATATTCAACAAAATATAAGTAAACTAAATCAACTTTTCCATCTAAATTTTAGCATAATATAAGAAACTTGCAATCAAGAAATACAATATTAATAGTCTTCATAGAGTTTATTAAGAAAAGGATGTCACAAGCACTGTTGGAGAATGATGTATTAATGCCAACTCTACGAGTCTTGAATAATTTATTATAATTATTATATTCAGTTATAATTAGTCCCAGAAAAATCCATCAATGTTAATAACTAAATCTTTATCGGTTTTAATTTTTATAGCAACTACTGATGTAATATAAAACCTGTTTATAATCAAAACTTTTATTTGGTGCACTTGCATTTAAAACTTGAGAGAAAAACTTCATGCCAATTTATGTACTCCTTTCTGAAAACAGAAATTCGTATAGTATCATAACTATTTTTCATAAAACACTTCTTATATAGGAAAAAATTAAAATAAAAAATTAAAAAAATTCACAACTAGCGAGATATATTTTGTTACAATCACTGTTGTGTCTACTTGTTTCTGGATAGTAGAAATCACATTGGTCTGATGGTGCAATAGAGGATGAGTCATTTGTGCAAGATTCCCACAGGGACAATGTAGTGTAGAAAAGATTAACTTGAAACAAAAATGTTAGAGATAGCCCAGTATTCCTTTTACCAAAACAATATTTCACAATAGATTTACATAATAATAGGACATACTAGTTTTATTACACACTATATGAAAAATACAACCTTCATTACTGTGGATTTCGAAACACAACGAACAACTCAGCCTGTCAAGGATTCGAACCTAGCACCTTTAGAATATGACAAGCAACCTTTGGAATTGCATTAAACAAAATTCTACACTTCTTTTCTTACTTAATTAATACAAATTTGAAGACCACCAACAAGAAGCTTAAGATCCAGGAGGGTTGGTCTAGACAACAATAAAATACTAAATTTGTTAAATACACAATATAAAAACTCGAATATGCAGAATGCATAATAGAAAATACTGAATTTGCGGAAATCGGTATTTTTTATTATGTATTCCTATTATGCATGATGTGCCATCCAGCTACAGTACTTTAACATAGAAAAGTTTTTACATGTGCTTGATTGGTTGGTTGGTTGTTTTCAGATTATGTGGCGCCGTCAGCAACACGAGGGCTATAATGCGCCGAAACATCGTCATTAGACAAGCCAACATACATTTACAAACACCCATGCCAACACGGGACTCGAACCCGCAACCTCGCGGTCTAGAAGCTAGCACGCTAACCACTATACCGTTTGGTCGGCAACATGTGCTTGAATTTCATTATACAACAGTAACGATATAAACGATAAACAATAACCTGGTTTGGGGACAGGCTTCGGTGGTGCTGGCCTTGAAATTCCAGACATTGGAATTTAGGGTACAATATTAAACAAAAACAAAAAAACTACTGTTGCAACAAATTACTTGGGAGTTGAGTATTTAAAAAGTTAATACAATACAGACCATTGACATACTGAAGTCAAAAATAACAACAGTAGTCAAACTTTTGTTATACAGTTTTAGATTTCACTTCGGATTAATGGTTTTCTACACGGTGTTAAATCAATTAATTTTTTTCTTTTTCCAAAAACCATGATGGACCAAACAAACCCTTTTGAAAGTAAATTAAAATTTTTAGTAACTTAAAATCATACAATCATGTTAATGATTCACATTTCAAGAACTGTAGTATGCGACTTCACCATGCACAAAAACTATAAAAGCAGTAACTATAACAATAATTTAACTGTAGCCTTTCACTAATGTTTGTTTTGGTTTTCACTCGAAAGCGTTTAGCGTTTGCTCGCTGTAGAAATTTTAAGATCTATGCGGCCTTTTACTTTATACAAGTGTTCACAAAAATATTTCAAAAATCTTTTTGGTTCATTAACGTCTCAACATAGTGCTTTAAATATTAACAGATACGACTGTACAATGTCTAAAATACTGAAAATATTAAGGTACGTATTTAGTTGTTCAAATTATTGGATTGTTTGTACATTCAAAGGTAGTATTGTTTTAAAACGCAAATACACACACTGTACGTTGTAATTAAATAATTTCTTCTCTTTTAAGGGGGGAAAAAGTATAGGTGCAGTGGTAAAAACAAATACAAACACAAATAGTACAAACAAAATAGAGTAAGATTAAAATTGGAATAACATAGATCATTCTTTCATTTCTGGAAAAAGTTTTTGTGAGTGGAGAAATGGTGGGGGGGAGGGGTAACATTTGTAACCATGTTGAAAAAGCTATTGGAAAACACATTCCAATCGTACTTTGTTGGGCAGAGTGCAAATGCTGCCAAAGCAGCATTGCTTTAGTGTAAGCCACTTTTTTTTTTGTTTTGTTATTCTCCTTTTGTTTGTTTTCTTTGACTTTTATTTCCTTACAGGGTTCATACGCCTCAGGGAAATTAAATCAGCCTTAAAATCTCAGTAAAAAAAGAAAAATCTTCTTTAAATCCTGGTAAAAGTCATTGTTTCTCTGGAAAAAATCCTTTTCGGTGCTCTTTGTTTAACCCTAACTCGAGGAATTGAAGTTACCGAATTATTTAATTACCCAGACTTGCAGAAAGTTATTCTTAAAGAAAAAATACTTTTTTCAAGTTATCTTATGAATTTGTCTAATCAAGGTTTGACTATATTTATGTGGTTAAAAATAATTTTTTCCATGATGGAGAGCAGGACTTTTGCAATCTTCAGGGAACTTTTTTTCTTAAATTAAGTATGAACCCTGCCTTATTATTCTCCATTTGTTTTGATTTCCTTGTATTCCAAATTATTGGAAAAAATTGAAACCTTTAGATGAGTAATCTCTTTCTCCCAATTTGCCTTTTTCAATGATTAAAGTCAAATTTTTTTGTAGGTTAGATACATTTGTCTTGTTTGAAATTGTCTGCTGGAATTTGTTTTGCATTATACCACAACAAACAATGAAATTTTTTCAGTTAAAATTATGCCAATGTTCTTGTTAAAAATTAATGCAAACCATTTTGGTTGAGATTTACTGTAAGGTTCCCCTTGGTGACCTTTAAAAAAAATCACTAAATTGAAAATGATTTTAAAAGGCTGTGTTGCCTAATCCAAACGGTCACTAGGGCTATCGGAAAACCTTGGCTGTGGTTGCCACATTCGGCGTTAAATTGCCAACTTTCAAAAAATCGCCAAGGGAGACCATACAGTAAATCTGAACCAAAGTGGTTTGTATGCAGTCATTTAAATGTTAAAAATTATGTTCAATTGGACCCAATCATAAAATTTTTACAAATTGCATGTCATTTGCCTGCTACACCACATCCCGTGAAGCTTGTCTTGTTTTACTATTCAAGCCTTGGTTAAAATCTCCTCTGATACAAAAATGCAAAAATAAATAACTTTGTATTATGACAGTTTTTATATCAACAAACACTTTTATAAATATTGGATTTTTAGAAGGAGACAATAATAATTTAATACATTTGTTATCTTAATGAAAATTAAAGTAACTCTAATTAATAAATTATATTCAGTTTTCATTTCATAAACATATTTCTCTGTGCTTAAAGTTATTATAGTTTTGTTAGCAATTCAGAGATGTTAACTTTCCAACTGATTTTGTGTACTTTTTACAAATTTGCCATGGCTTTTACAAATTTTCTGATGCTCTGTGAAACCTACAGAAAAGACTTTTGCAAAAAAATCTTTTCTCAATCTTTTGCCAATACTTTTGATACTTACCAATGCTTTCGATATTGCCGAGATTTACGTTGTTTTCACTGAGTGTAAAGCTGATGTAATAGTCGCCATTGTATCTTGTATTCATTCATCACAATCAAAGAGAATTGGCCATCGTAAACTGTAAGAACCACAGAGAATTCCTAGAAAAGTTGGCATTTTTGGCAATTGCTTATAGACAATTTTTTCATTACCACTAAATCAACTGAGTTCACTTGTGATTAAGTTAAACCTTTTCAGCTGGTTTCAGAAATTTGATCTTCAATATTGAATAATCAAGAGTAAGAGAAAATACACTCTGTTTTGTGCCCATTCAATAAAAAAAAAATTAAAAAGAAAAATAATAATAATAATAGGAATATGATTGTTTTTCATCATATTTCGATAATTGTGTTTTCTAAAATGAATGCAGAAAAAACACAAGGTGATAACCTACTCAGACAATGAGAATGTGATTTCCTACACCTGCTTCATTTTGTGTTTTTTTAGTGTTGTTATCATGGGTTTTAATAACAATGTCAATATTAACTCTTGTATTTTTTTTACACTATTTAATGTGTCTGCTAAATACATTTATGAAAGCTTGAATACATTTAAATTGATTTTTTTAATTTAAAAACTAATTTTTGCATAAACCAAAGCTCTTGCTATATTGCTAGCCCTGGGCGATGTTAACATTTCTGCATCGCTATAAATCGGGAAGCAAATGTCACGATACATCGCGATGTTAACTGTATTTTTTTTACAAAATTCTATTAAACAAAGTTTTCATAACACCGTAAATAGCCGAAAGTTATGCTTACTTAGCTTTGTAACATTTTATTAAATTCATGTATGGAAGTTTATTTTAAATAACATGAGCAGCGACCGAATTATTTTCAGGGGGATACACAAACCACCCAAGGTAGTATAAGCCGGTTTCTTTTTGTTTTTTTGGTTTAATTTGGATTTTTCAATTTCTCTATCTTAAGGAAATTTTACTTTGTTATTATCCAGGGAAGGAGGGGGGAGAACAAGCGCACTTCCTGGCGGTGCACATGTTATTTAGTTACTAGATATTCTTAATTATTAAATTAAAAACATACTTTATAATGAATATTTTATTACTAACTATATACAATATAACTATTAAACAATAAAAATAAAATTAATGCATAACATTTAAAACTAAAATGATCTTTATTTTGTGCCAAAAAAATCTGCATTTCCGCATTTTTAAGAAACAATGTTGGTTTAAGTAATTAATCTTATGGATCAAATTATTCAATTGCACAAACTGAAAAAAAATTATAAAACATTTACTTACTTACGAGTCATAAGAGAAAATCCTTCAACGTAAATTGGAAAAAAATCATTTATAAGTATTTAAGCAATCAAACAAGAGAAACAACTGTGATCAGTCCATGCTCTAGTTCATAATAACTTTGGCAGATATAACAAACCATCATAGTAATAAATAACCTGATTATCTTAACTGGGTAAAAACTAGACAGAAATTACTGCACTAGAATACCGCAATCCCCTTGTAAAGAATCAATCGAGTTGTAAAAGAATCTGCGAAGATTTATATCCGAATAAATTTCTTCAAGCTTTAATCTGCTTTGGCTTCAAGTCTTTCGAACCCATTCATGCAACAATATTATTTCTTTTTTTTTTTTTTTTTTTTTTTTTTCCTTTTTTTTTTTTTTTAATTATTTAATGTGTCTGCTAAATACATTTATGAAAGCTTGAATACATTTAAATTGATTTTTTTTTTTAATTTAAAACTGATCTGTATATAAATCAAAGCTCCTGCTATATTACTACATTTTTTACAAAAGCCTAAGAGGAATCTCCAGAGTGTGAAATCAAATTACGAGACTATTGTGAAAATAATAGCCAAAGCAAATGAGGCTGTGGAAAGTTAGCATGATTAGGAAATGTGATCAATGTAACCAATAGCTCTTACAACATTCATTGTGGTGTTCACTTCTGCAGTTATAGCACTTTTTTCCAGTGACTCTACCTTCTTGAATCAGAGCATACACATTACCCATGACAGAGTATAACAATTTAATGTAACAACAATTTATCTCATTTAATCTTGATTGTGGTACTATATTGTGTATATGAATGAATTCTTATTTCAAATTGAAGGACTATGGTGCTATACCATTTAATTTAACAGTATCTGATTTGTTAATTTTTTATAATTACATGGATTCGACCAAAACATAGCATTTTTTTTAGCATTTTGCTAAAAAAAAATTGATTTTAGCATTTTTACTCAAATTTTTTTTACTCAACTTAAACCCTGATAAGTACTTATCATTATCAGCAGCACCAACAAAAGCATTATTACTTCTAAGTTATTGTATGTTATGACTTTTAAGTTATCCTGAGTTAAAAGCTCATTAATCAGATTTCTTTCTAAGAAAAAACAATTAATTTTATTGCACAAAAAAATAAAAATTATTTTTCTTTTAATCTGTTCTTAAAATCAAATCATCGATATAAAATAAAGATGTCAAATTTATTTTATAAAATTTTTGTTAAAATAAAAATAATTCCACATTTTAACAACAGAGACCAAAAACATTGGTAGGGTCATTCTCCTGAAACAGGAAAAATGCTTGTCACAACATTTTACCACTTTAAAAACAAGTATAAAAATAATGAATTGCCTTTTAATAACTTTTCCATGTTCCAGGCTAACTTTCTCATCAATAACATATCGAATATTTCTTATTTAAATGTATTTAAAAATATATCAAATGTCCAAAAGTCATTATCCTGGCTTGTCATTAGAGCCATCTATGTTCCTATAAATCTATAATAATAAAACAAGCTGTGTGTCTGTCTGTAGAAACCTACTTAAAATTGGAGAAGTACTCTGAAATTTTTAACATAAGAAGTTTTGGCTTTCTAATTTTATGTATGTCAAACAGAATGTTAAAATTTTAATTAGTTCTTTTATAATTAATTTTTTTAGTTAATTTATTTTTTACAAAGTGACTTCAAATAGAGATGCAGCTCTGAAATTTTCAACATAAGTAGTTTTAGCCTTCTAATTGAACTTTTGAAAAACAGAATGCTAAATTTCAATTAGTTATTTTTTAATTAATTTTCTTAATTAATTAACACATTTTTTTACAAAACGACTTCTAATAGGGCTACAGTTCTGAAATTTTCAACATAAGTCGTTTTGGCCTTCTAATTTGTTTTTTGAATAACAGAATTTAAAATTTTTATTTAGTTCTTTTTTAATTAATTTTTTTAATTAATTAATAAATATTATACAAAACGATTTCTAATAGGGCTACAACTCCGAAAATTTCAACAAAAATAGTTTTAGCCTTTTAATTGGAGTTTTGATAAACAGAATTTTAAATTTTTATTTAGTTCTTTTTTAATTAATTTTTTTAATTAATAAATATTATACAAAACGATTTCTAATAGGGCTACAGCTCTGAAATTTTCAACATAAGTAGTTATAGCCTTCTAATAGAACTTTTGAAAAACAGAATTTTAAATTTTTATTTAGATCTTTTTTAATTAATAAATATTTTACAAAATGATATAAGGCTACAGCTCTAAAATTTCCAACATAAGTAAGTTTTAGCCTTCAAATTGAACTTTTGAAAAACAGAATTTTGAAATTTTATTTGTTTTTTAGTTAACAAATATTTTACAAAAACGATTTCTAACTGAGCTACATTTTTGAAATTTTCAACACAAATAGTTTTGGCCTTCTAATTGGACTTTTGACAAAAAGAACATTAAAATTTTAATTTGTTTTTTAATGAATTTTTAATTAATATTTTCACAAAAAGTGACTTCTAATAGGCCTAGAGCTCTGAAAGTTTCAACACAAGTAGTTTTGGCCTTCTAATTTTGCTTTCCACAAACACGTGTTAAAATACTCTTAAAGGGTGTTGTATTATAGTTATTAACGGGGAATTTTTTTTTATTGTTTCTCGACAAGAGAGGGGCTTCTAATATTAAGGCTTTATGCAGCAATTAGTTTTTAGTGTGTGAAGCGACCTTACGCAGCAATGAACCTTTCATCGAGCAAAGCGAGCTCATGTTTGCATAGCAATGAACCTTTCAACGAGTTAAATAAGCATGTGCTTATGTGTCAGTAACTTTTTCAGCGAGCGAAGCGAGCTCGATTTTGCGTTGCGATGTACCTTCCTGCGATCGAAACGCCAAAAATTGGGGCCTATACACCTGTGACGCTATTTCCGCAACGCGGGGCTTCACAGCTGGCTAAAATATTTCACATAGTAAAATTTCGTGGCGAAGCACGGGTATTCAGCTATTGTTAAATAAATTAATAATAAAACTAATTTTCCAACGACAATGAATTTAATGCATTTATAATAAAGTGCTTTATACAATGGAAAATAATTTTAAATAATTTCATTATTTTTCTTATTTAAAAAATTTCAAAAATGCATGTCACTGAACAAAGCATCATTGTCCTGGCATATTGTATTACACTCAATATTTTAACTACAGAAGGCAGCTGCATTCTATTTTTTGTGCCTATTCCAAAAACTTTTATTTCTTTTGTAAGCTGTGCAAAAAAATATTCACAGTTAGCATCATTTTTTTTTTATGGAATTTTTAATTCGTTCCATTTTCTTGGCATCTTCAAAAAATACTAAATATGTAGAATTATATTGCTATATAAAATACATAATAAAGTCATCTTTCAGAATATATATAGATTTACTTAAAAATTTTTAGATAAAAAGTTTCAGCTTCTGATTACATCAATTTTATCATTGTCCTGGTCGTCATTGTCCTAGCATATCAAGAACACAATAACAGCAAACCAGGATAATTTATTCAAAAAATCTAATTCATATTGATATAATTTTATATGCTAATTTTTTTATTTTAATTACCATTTTGTTTTAAAATCATCTCATTTAAAAATTGTCATATTATGAGCACCATTGTCTTAGCATAAGGATTTTTTTTTTTTAAATATTTTTTCCTACTCACAATTAAAAAATTTTTACGCTGCTGGTATTTTTTTCTTACTGTATAATGCCTAAATAATAAGAAAAATGTATTACCATTTTTTTTTTAAATCATCTCATTTAAAAAAATTTATATTATAAGCACCATTGTCTTAGAATAAGGATTTTTTTTTTTTTTTTAAATATTTTTTCCTACTCACAATTAAAAAATTTTTACGCTGCTGGTATTTTTTTCTTACTGTATAATGCCTAAATAATAAGAAAAATGTATTACCATTTTTTTTTTAAATCATCTCATTTAAAAAAATTTATATTATAAGCACCATTGTCTTAGAATAAGGATTTTTTTTTTTTTTTTAAATATTTTTTCCTACTCACAATTAAAAAAATTTTACGCTGCTGGTATTTTTTTCTTACTGTATAATGCCTAAATAATAAGAAAAATGTATTACCATTTTTTTTTTAAATCATCTCATTTAAAAAAATTTATATTATAAGCACCATTGTCTTAGAATAAGGATTTTTTGTTTTTTTTTAAATATTTTTTCCTACTCACAATTAAAAAAATTTTACGCTGCTGGTATTTTTTTCTTACTGTATAATGCCTAAATAATAAGAAAAATGTATTACCATTTTTTTTTTAAATCATCTCATTTAAAAAAATTTATATTATAAGCACCATTGTCTTAGAATAAGGATTTTTTTTTTTTTTAAATATTTTTTCCTACTCACAATTAAAAAATTTTTACGCTGCTGGTATTTTTTTCTTACTGTATAATGCCTAAATAATAAGAAAAATGTATTACCATTTTTTTTTTAAATCATCTCATTTAAAAAAATTTATATTATAAGCACCATTGTCTTAGAATAAGGATTTTTTTTTTTTTTTAAATATTTTTTCCTACTCACAATTAAAAAAATTTTACGCTGCTGGTATTTTTTTCTTACTGTATAATGCCTAAATAATAAGAAAAATGTATTACCATTTTTTTTTTTAATCATCTCATTTAAAAAAATTTATATTATAAGCACCATTGTCTTAGAATAAGGATTTTTTTTTTTTTTTTTTAATATTTTTTCCTACTCACAATTAAAATTTTTTTACGCTGCTGGTATTTTTTTCTTACTGTCTAATGCCTAAATAATAAAAAAAAATATATAACATACATTTACGCATCCTTTTTTAAAAAAAAAAAATGTTTTAATATTAAATAGTTGCCTGTTTTGGAAGAATAACCAGGTAGTTATTTTTTCTGTACACAAGAAAACAAGTGTGTGAACATTCACTGACCTTGGTTTTTGGACATAACCATTTGATTGGCAGATTTGTAGTAGTTCTTGAACAAATTATTGTCAGTGCTATGCAGAAGTGTCATAATTTATACCTGCTCTATTTGACTGATAATCCAGTATTGTACCAACTAATGTATGGCCATGAACATGAAGTTAAAATTACAGCTTATTTTTTGGATAGTCATTTACGATTCGCTCGAATATCAAACATATTTAAAAATTATATCTTTAAATCTATGATATTTTGACAGTGACAACCCATAAATTTTATTAACTTATTAAAAGGTAGCGAAATTCTGAAACTCCATTCCACCGCATTTCCCTCACCACTACGCAGCGTGGCCCTAGTGAAGCACTTGCGCCATGAAACATCAACCGGCTCGTGGGGTACAGTCGGGCTGCATCTAAATTTATTAGCTCAAAATTAAAATTATATAACTTTACTAATTTTCTTAAATGTTGATGGAATTTCTACGGTAAGTGTAAAAAAAATCCTATTAATAGTAAACCTGTTTCCTCAATACTCAATTCATGAGAGGAAAAAAACAACCTTCTAATCAACCCAAACTGGCGATCTTCCACCGAACTGCAACCAGTTCGAGAAATCAAGTTTCGTCTGCAACGTTGCCATGGTAACCGATGGAACCTAATAGAACTTTTCCTGCACGCAATGTATACGGTATGTGGGGAGATTCAGCCCGTTCAGACTTTTTCAACTTCAGCTGTATGTGCGAATTCGATTAACTGATTGGCTCTTTTGAATTAGCATGAGTGAGTGTGGGTGGTAGGGGAAAGGGAGCAACTTCGCAGCATGGTCGTAAGTTTCAGTGTTGGTATGAGCTTTTCCCGTGGTTATGTGGTGGTTTTTATTTGCGAAAATTGTTTCAATGGTCATATTTAATCGTCGTAATTAATAAAGGAGTTTGGAATAGGGCTGGTTATGATGGATTAACCACAATTACACGTTATCACATTGACCGTTTCGCAAGTTTAAAAGAGAAGAGGATTGATTTGGTTTTCAAAAAATAAATGTTTTCTTTCTTCCTCTTATTAATTTTATAAAAATTGAAAGACAAATTTGAGTTTGAATATTAAATCTTAAAGACCTTGTGTTCATGAATGATTGTGGAAAATGTGTGTGGGTGGGGGGCATGTTTCCGACTGCACTAGCACTTTTGATCACGGACCGCCACTGCAGTTCAGAATTCGCGTGATCATTAAAGTGGATCGAAAAAAAAAAAATTCAGAATTTCAAATCCGACCTATGGGGAAAAGATGTTCTATGGTATATAGATACATGGAAAAATAATTAAAAAAATTAAACTTTAAGTTCAGTACTGCCACAAGGAGGATGAAGTTTAGGTATTTGAGCTTTTTTATAGCAAAAAGTCAAAGTCAAATGAATTTTTTTTTAAAAGAATTTTAAAACCTACCTGTACGGAAAAGATGTTCTGAGGTACATCGAGTCCCGTGTTTGTAAATGTATGTTGGCTTGTCAAATGACGAATGTTTCGGCGCATTATAGCCCTCGTGTTGCTGACGGCACCATATAATCTGAAAGCAACCAAGTCGACGTATGAACAAAACTTACGATGTGCTTTCCCTGAGATAGCTTTCAGTTAATTTTCCATACCTGCCAACTTGTACGAATCATCCGTACAATGTACGGATTTTTACTATTTTGTACGGGTGTACGAACAGCTAAAAAAATCGTACGGATTTCACTGTAATTTTCGTTTTTCCCTAAAACCGTTTTTTTTTTTTTTTTATTTTTTTTTATAAATATTTTTTCAAGACAACAACGAAACCGAAACGATTTTCCAAAGCTGCCGCGTCAATCAAAACATTTATTCACACTCCAAGATTGCGCATATGTTCAGCACTAAAGCGCGTTGGCGAGGATGCATTGTTTTCTTTTCTGTTGCCGACTAGATTTGGCAAACCAAACCACTACTTCGATTTTTCGGGCTTTACAAGTTAATAAAGAAGCAGAAAACCGAAAGTGCTTTAGTTTTTTAATTCTACTTTCTTTTGGACTGGACTCCAAAACGTAATAACAGTACTGGACTTGCGCGTAAATAATAGCACTAAACCACGGCCCCGGGGATACACTGTTTTCATTTGTGTTGCCAACGGGACCTGGCGAACCAAACAACTATTGCTTTCCCTCAGACTTAAGAGATTAACAAAGAATCTGAAAACCAAAAATGCTTTAGATTTTGGTTCTTCCTTCTGTTTGGACCGTACAATAATGTTGCGCGTGTATAATAAAAGCACTTAAGCGCGGCGCCGGAAATTCATTGTTTTCATCTGTGTTGCCGACGGGATTTGGCGAAACAAGCAACTGTTTCGTTGTCTCGAACTTTAGAGATTAATAAAGTAGAAAACTGAAAGTGCTTTAGTTTTTTTTTTATTCTTTCTTCTTTTGGACCGTACTCCAACGCTGCGCACTAAATCGCGACGCCGCCGTTTTCAATTGTTTTGGCGGCACTCGCCGAACGACTGTTTCGTTTTCTCGGACTTTAGACATTAAAGCACTTTCGGTTTTCAGCTTCTTTGTTAGTCTTAATTATTTATTTTAAAATATCCAAGTTAAACAATCCTGGTGTAAGATTCCAGAAAATATCAAGTTTTTTTGGAGTTTACTTCAAACCAAGCGGTTTACTTCTAATCATCAGAAATTCAAACAAAGAAACAAATTTTGCATTCTGCTCTATCTATGCATCTGATATTAAGATTTCTCATGGAGGATTTACTGATGTCGAAGTTTATATCAATTCTAAAAGCACAGTGACAACATCAAATGTAATAATAAGAATTCGAAAGCCTGCATAATTGATATTTGTGCGTGTGATTAAACACTTTGAATACCACCAACTCATTGTATGTTTCACTAGAGTTTTTGTGTCATAAAGCATGTTTTATTTAGGTGTAATGTAGACTAAATCTTAAACCTCATCAGAGATTTCATAGTAAAGTTTAAATTTGATTTATTTTTAAATCCAAGTTAGTTTTTTATTTTATAATTTCCATTTTGTGCTAAAATGTAACAATTTGTTATATTTGAGAGCAATTTAATATTCAGCAATTTTTTATTTTTATTTTTTATTTATTTTTGTGCATTTGTTATAGAATTACTATTATTTCTATATTACATTCATAAATATTGTCGCTATTTGACTTTCATAGGAATGCAAATATTTGTTCCGTAAAAATTGTACTAATTTGAAAATGCCAATGTTGGCAGGTATGATTTTCTAGCTTTGAAAGCGCGATATTTGTCGTAGTATGAACTTATTTTTCTCAAAATGCTGTAGTGGTCATTTATTGGTATTAAAACTCGTTTCCAGGTCTCTCCTGACTTTCTTGCAACTTATTGACAAGCGGAGAAAAGTTTATTTAAATACACTGTACTTTGCTTCTCTTTTTGAATGCCAATATACGCACTTTATTACGTTTTTCGTACGTAGGAAGCATAATCATGGGCATATTACAGCCTGACCAAATATAGGACAAATCATGTCTTTTCTTATCAAAGCCACATTACAGTATTAGTCCAAGTACACAAACAAACAAATGTTACATAATAAAATTGTAGTTTAATTTACAAGAACAGCGCTCACCGATTAGGTGTCAAATTCCGTAAGCCGCTGACAAATGCACTATAGGGTTGTTGGGCTAATTCAACGGTGATATGGGGGGGGGGGGGGGGAGTTGGGTCAAAAAAGGTTGAAATGTACATTATACTACTAATTAATCAATAATCATCACTTTTTTAGGATTTATATTGTAAAAAACAATTATTTTTAGTGTAAAATCATTTAACGAAAATTAGGACTTTTTGCATTTTTTTCGAAAATTCAACCCCTTTGTGGCAGTGCAAAATTTTTAAATTAATTTTTTTTATTATTTTTTCCCTAATCTCTATATCATAGAACATCTTTTCCCCATAGGTAGGTTTTGATTAATAATATTTTTTTTTCTCCATAGAAAAACGATCCACCCTAGTGATCATACAATTCCTACTCTAAAATCGTTATGGCCACGGCCTGTCCATTTTAGAGTAGTAGGTCCTGCTCAGGTAGGTTAAAAGTTTATGAAGCGGAAGTAAAAATGTTTGAAAAAAATAGCTAACGAACAATATCCCCCCCCCCCCTTTTTTTTTTTCTAACCATCTACAGGATAGAAAGCAAATAAATTGATGTACAAGTTTGTTGAATATTTTTTTTGTTACTTAGTTTTTCTTATATTTTTTTAACATATAATTCATTTTATTGAACTCCCCTTGACAACCTCACGTATCACTTTAAAACACTACAAGTTGTGTATAAATTAAATTGATCATGATTTTACAAGTCCTTGAATCGTAAAAAAATAATAAATAAAACGTCCAAATATTGAAATGGGTATAAAATTAGTTGAAACATATTCCTTTTCATTTAAGGACTTGCATGGATATTTTAATTGAACCCCTTTCACTACTTTTTGAT
This sequence comes from Linyphia triangularis, assembly GCA_963978545.1. NCBI lineage: Eukaryota > Metazoa > Arthropoda > Arachnida > Araneae > Linyphiidae > Linyphia > Linyphia triangularis. The sequence continues at coordinate 60,252,833 of OZ021723.1, read as the reverse complement.
GCTTTATTGTCCTTGACACGGACTCCCTATCTGCGTCAGTCGATTCGGTATCCACCCTGCCCCGTAAAAAATCGTTCAGAGATACACTATTTTGCCTCTCAAATCGGTACACTAATACGCAGTCGCGTGCGCCTCTTTTGTTTGATTTCTGCTTTTTATAAGTCGCTAAGCAACGTGCTCTTGTCCGCGACATCCTAGGCAAAAGGCGCAAACCCTGCACATTTGACGTGCAGAGGGGACAAGCAGAAGATAGATAGCCGAAGATGTCATCAACGCCTTCGCCCAAGAAATGTTCCCGGTTTTCTTTTCGACGCAAACGAGAGGATGGTGCGAATAAGAATTCGGCACCTGTAGAATCGTGCAAGTTTGTAAGGTATATTCCCCCCTTGTGGGCTTTTGAAACTTTTAAAAGATTTTGTCATAGGTGTGTCCTCTTGTACAAAAAGAGTTCGGATATCATGCACCGATAGCAGTTTACCTTAAACCTCTCATACTTATGGACATGGATACACTATTTGAAATTTACTTGAAGTTTATTTTTAATAGAAAAAAAAAAGGTATTTAAGTCACGTTTCCTTTTTAATTGTACCTCCATCCATCATTAGTGTCGTATCTGATGTTGAGAAACAAGATGCCAACGCGAAGAAGTAATTAGCTAAACATGTCTCCAGGGACTAGTTTTGAACTACTTGTTTGAATAACTAGTTTTGAAAATACATAATTTTTGCAACGCTTAATCCTAGTGCACTAGAATTATTAATAGACCTTAAAAACGTAACCAGTCCAGTGACATTGGAAAAATAGTTAAGTATTGTGCTTTAACAAATGCCTCGTAAGTCCCAAGCTAGAGTCGATCCCGGAATATCTACCATACTAGGTCGAAACTCCAATCATGAGTCAAAACGGCCTCTCGTGCCTGAGAGCAGTTTGGTATTTTCAGATGTCCGTCGTAATGTAAACGCAGACAACACCGTACCACAAAGCTATCATCTGATAAATATTTTATTATTTATTGATTAATCAATATTGTTAGTTATTAATTTACTATAATGTGTATCATGCGGCTCTTTGTTGAAGGTGGAGGGGCAGGTGGGAGTAAACTCGGTTTAGCCTCTTTGTACTGAGAAACGCCAGGCCGCGCAGCTAGCATTTTTTTTTTTTTTTTTTTTTTTTTTTTTTTTTAAGCTTATGAAATGCTGCTTGAGATGTTTACAAAAAGGTTTGCAGGTTTAACCTTTATTAAAAAACGTCTCGATGCTTCTTGTTAGAAGAAATAATAGATGAATTAAAACATTTTATAACAGGTGTGATCACATTCTTTTTCTCTCATGCCTATTATGATATTAAACTGTATTATAAATTTATCAGAACGATTGGTTAATGTTTTATCAATGCTTTAGAAATGTTAATATGAATATCTGATTAAGCGACTATTCGATTGCTTTTTATTATTCGTTTTTAAAGCATTTAATTGTTAATGGTGATAGTTTTTTTAGTCTTTCATTCATCAGTCTATTCTTTGACGCTAGTTTATCATTGATGTATTCATTTAAAATATGTTCCAAGTTTGATCAGTATGGTAAGTGCTGGGTTAGCTTTCAGGGTGTCTAGCAACAAGGAAAATATGGAAACACAAGTATTAGGGAATTTGACAATTGAGGACTAAAAATGGAAAACGACACAAGTACAAAAAAAAAAAAAAAAAAAAAAAATCGAAAATCTTTTTTCTTTTTTTTTTACGAGAAAGTGTCCTTAATACCAAGCTAAACAAAGTGGAGAACGCCCAAAGTGCGAACTCGAGTAGCAATAGTTCAAATTCAATCTGAAGTACATACTTAATCATTATTACCTTAAGTACCAGATGCGATCATTTTTTGGCTCTCCAGAAAATTTTTCTTTTTTATACTTAGGTCGTTTTTCATTTCTAGTCCTCAATTGTGGAAATATTGAGGAATTTATTTTAAATTTGTAATTTATTCTGGGATTCTAATTTTTTTTTTTTTTTTTTTTTTTTTTTTTTTTTTTTACATACGTAAATTAAAATAAATGATTAAAAGAAAATCCACTAGAAGAATAAATCTTATTTTTCAACAATACATTAAATGTTTTTAGAAAATTTATAAACAAATTAGTTTTTTGTGGAGTGAATATCCTTAAATTTAATTTAAGGGTTTACATTTGCGTTGTAGCGTGAATCTGCATATTTAGTTATCAAAAAATAATAAGTTTAAATTAATGCGTACATTAGTATTAGTACACATGAAAATATTTCATTGGAATATGGATTGATGTATTAAACTGTAAACTAAGTATATTAAATTCGAAATATAACTGGATTTCATAACGCATGGGTCAACTCCATTTATTCGCCGTTATGTTCACAAAACATAAAAAACTTATCCAAGCGATTAACACTTGAAATATATGGAACGATATATTTATAAAAATTTTCAACAATAGAGGATGAAATGACAAATTAAGTCAAAATTCAGTACTTTTACTCTCTTGTACAGTGATGGTAGACATGGATTCATGTACAATGGTGTTTTTTTTTTGCAAGAAATTATATTTCTTGCACAACAACTGACTCAAATTTTATACAATATACCTGCTATGTATAATAGATGATTTGTACATAAAAATATAATATATCTTAAATAACAAAAAAGTACATCATTTTCATTTCCTTTATTGGAAATTGATTAAGGAAACCTAGCATTCAATTAAAACTAATTAATAGTAAAACCTTCTTCCTTCATCAAAACTTTCATTGATAGAATAAGTTTCTGAACATATTTTTGATCAATTAATTTCCAGTTTTCATTAATAGAAGCTTTCAATTTTGCAACCGAATTGTACTGCTTTCATCTCCATAAATTAATCAGACAAGTTATCATCACAAATTTTTAGAAGGATTCAAATTCAAACTGTTACCAAGATTATTTAACATAACAATCTTCTGTTATTCTAACCTATATTTCCTTTGTGTTATGAATACTTGCTTTGTCCTGCATAAATATGAAATTCAATCCATAATTTTACCTAGTAAATGGAAACAGGAAATTTTCTTGAAGTAACGTGTGTTCTAATAAGTTCTATCGATCTTGTAAAAACACAATTTCACTTTTTTCAAATATAAAATATCGCTGCTTGAACCATAAAATTCCCGCAAAGTTTCTGCTGTATCCATCTAATAGTAATGCAAATAATCTGGACCCTTCACAAGCTTTTTTTTTTCCCCCTTTTTTTTTTTATCAGAAAATATAACTTTATTTTTCTTATCACTACCAATCTTTTTTGGGGCACGCCCTTTTGTTGACACAAGTTGGAGGATAACCTCGCTTGGTTAAACGTAGATTGTCTTATTTTATTATTTTTTTCATAAATTTACCGCCTTTCAGATTTGCGTTGGTTTTAGTTCTTTTGACCTCAGAAAAACCACGTTTGCCTATTGTAAAATTGTCTTATTGAGAATACTTTCTGCGTATAGATTTTTTTAGACTACACCGCTTAATATTACCATATGTTGTTTAATTAGGTAATTATTGTCTAATATACCCGTGGGATAAGTCAAATGAAAGATCTCGTCAAGATCTGTGTCGATCTGAAACGCTTCTGGAAATTTCTAAATTAAGTTCCGGAAATCCGTTTACAACCCATTGTAACTACAAATACTATAAATCGTAAATCATTTTAAAATCTAGAAGAATTAGATGTTTGGCATACTTCATATAAAATTTCTTTTAAATTTAGCCGGAATTGCTTTAGTAGTAAATCTATGGGAAGCTCGCATCTTATCTCTGAATTATGATGTCTGAAGTTTGAAAGACTTTTGTTGCCCAATGACATCTATTTTTATTAGGAGATATTTTTGCCATTCAATTTGACAAAATTTTATACGCTTGGTATCTCTCTTCCATGCTCCCCCCCCCCCCCCTCCCTTTCTCTCCACTTCCAAAAAAAAAAAAACTACCATCATACAAATCTAACACAACTTCTTAGTATTTGTAAAATTCTCATCCTTGGTGTAGTATTCCTGGGTGAAGTCATTGAGAAATTATGACCTTATCTACCTGAATAGGAACGTGTGTCGAAGCGATATTTCTGTGCGAGTGACCGTCGCAATCCAATTTGTTTTTATGTGTAACAAGAAAACAGTGAAGAACAGAAAAAATACCACTCTCGCTCTCAGTTGGCTTCACTACTGCATGCTTCTATTAGCAGAAAAGGCACATTTACAGAGAACACATAAAAGAAACGTAGACGAAAATAAGAGAATATTACTATTACTAAAATAATGCGAATTGTAAATAGTATATATGAGTATCAACACTTAATTTTCTTTTTAATGTAACAGTAGAAATGTGTGAACAAAAGCTTGAAACGAGTTTCATACAGAAGGGTAACTAATTTAAAATTTGCCAAAATGAATGAAAAATAAAATGATGTGTTTCTTGTGTTGCTCCCAATTAAAATAAAACACTAATATTTTGAAATTACTTTTCATTAACTTTTAAATTGTGCACTAAAGTATACGGAGAAGCTTAGAATATTTTAGAATATTTATACTGTTTGATACCAATCATCTTGAGCCTTCCTAGAGAGACATTTCGATTTTGTGACTAGATTTAACGCAATTGAAACTAGTGTTGACTATAGAAGCTGTCTTTTAGTGACAGTGTTTGTCTAAAACCAGCTTGCTTTATACTCTACTCCTCTATACAAAGCTTTCGCTAACCCTTGATTTAATCACTTTGCTTTAATAACTTTTTAAAATCCCGTGATTGTTGTATTTAAAAGTTGACGTAGTTGTACCTCATTTAAAATTTGTCAGAGCCAAATTTCCCCAAGACAGGATTTTTTTAGACATTTTCTAAATTAAAAGAAATAAAAACTGTGTTTGCAAAAAATCCTATTCTACTTTAAATTATTATAATAGAAACTTTTCCTCGAATTGATCACACAAACATTTTGCATATTTAAATATTTTTCCTACTGAACAACTTATATAAGTAGTTTACATAGGAGGCGTGCAGCATCAAATCCAGCTCCAACAACATTTTCCTTAAAAATGATTTTTTGCATATATATATATATATAAAAATTCTTGATTCCCTTCATCACATTGACAAGTGACGTAAGTTAAAAACCAACTCCTTCAATGTGAAAATTACTTTTAAAGTAATGGGTTCGTTTCAAAACCAATTCCATCCCCATCCATGTTTCCTTGCTTTATTTTATATGTATACATAGGGTAATAAAAGTATAGGATTCGTTCCACAAAATTTTTTTTTTTTTTAAATCCTCCCCCCCCCCCCCCCCTTCCCTTCATTTCACCATGTTTTGGAACATCCTTTTCTCCACGTTTTGGAACATCATGATTTCAAAAAAGTGATCGAGAAAAAATACCTGTCTGTGTGTGTATGTCTGTTATCAGCATAACTCCCGAACAAATTGACCTACGATGTTCAAATTTAGTGTGAGGATTGGAGGTGGCCATGGAACCTATCATTAAGGTTTTCGTCAAAATCGCGCTTGCGCATGTGGTAGCTGCCATTGAAAAATCATGTTTGTCAATGATTGCTAAAAATCGGCTCTTACGATTTTGATCACAATCGCTGTGGTAATGCCTCTTAAGGTGTTCTAAACATTCCCACTTCCAAAACTTCCGTAAAAATGCTTTAACGACTTAAAAAGTTGAAAAACGGATACCTTCGACAGAGGGTTCTCTTTGCTTGAACATAGCACACCAACGATCGTTTTTTCTTCTCTCCTCAGTTTCACTTATAAGAAAGGATAATATAAGAGTTATCGAAAAGTGTATCGCTAAAATACCATTTTGACAAAGTATTTTTTTCTTTCTTTCTTTCTTTCTTTTTTTTTCTTTCTTTCTTCTTCTTAAAAAGACACATTTCAGAATTATCGCAAAAAATATCGCCAAACTGGCCATTTTTTCGAAGCGAATAATAAAAATATTAATACGATAAATGGCACAAATCCACATCAGTAATATAGTGTAATTGAAAGTTGTGCAATGTTTCACATCCCTAATTTAACATGCTTTGCATTTGTATTATTATAAAAATTCTTCTGTGTCTGAATTTTTTTCGTTGAATAAAATACATATTTTCTGATTCATTTCATTTAATATTATTCATAAATTTTTTTACAACTTTATATTTTTTTCTTGTTTTCAAAATATTATTTGTCTATAACTATAATTCGTGTTTTACGAAGGTTTCGTACAGTAGATAGTTTTACAATAGTTACTTACTGCATTTCCAAAGGTTGTTGATCACCCGTTTTGTTTCAAAACTAACTCCTTCCAAAATTTAAATTCAAATTTTCAAAAACTTAAAATTGCAAAAGTTGTCAAATTAAACTTGAAACAATCAAGGACGTTGGTTCTTTATATACAGAATTAAAAAATGTTGGGAAAAAAAGATGTAGCTGGTTTTAGAGCTACACATCTGAAATGCTTTGCTTAAAAGAAAGGACAGTACAATCTATTTGTGATACATTTCAAAGTCAAATAATCATAGTCTAAACACTTTAAATTTACCATCTTTTATTTTTATCTCTGTTTAGCCAAGAAGAAGCCGTCAACATCGATCAGGAATTATTTAATGAATACAAATTCAGCGTAGATCAATTGATGGAATTGGCCGGTTTAAGTGTGGCTACTGCCATTGCCAAATCTTATCCTTTGCAAGAAATGGGAAGGAAGGGCACCCTTCTTGTATGCTGTGGACCTGGAAACAACGGTGGAGATGGTTTAGTATGTGCCAGGCACTTGAAATTGTTTGTAAGTATTTTTCTTGTAAAACAAAGTGTGCTTATGTTTGCTTTTGTGTGTGAGTGAATGAGCAAGTAAAGCACCCATTATTCCCACATTTCCAAGTTTTGGCACCACGAAGTTTATACACTAAATTATGTTTTAAATTCTTAATTCAGAATTCTTGTTTTCTGAAGCTTCTTTCGTCCATAGTTATGAATTTACTAACACTCAATTAATAATTTTAGTTATATTATTATTGTCAAGTAGAACATAATATTATTATTATTGTGAAGTAGCTTTTCCTTTAGAGTTGTGTATTGATTATTTTGTCTAAGTTTCTTTCGTTACTTCTTATAAAATTAAACACAAAGGTTTAATTTAAAGTTAAAGAATTGCATAATTTTTAAGATGCGTGAAAACTTTGTTCGCGCATTATCTACTAAGAATTAAATATTGATTTATCATGGGAAATAGTGACTATTTCTTGTTCCCTAGCACTCTAGTCTTCCTCCGTTGAACTAGGAGTAATGGATTCTTAAAATAACTCAAAATCTTGTTATTTTTGCTGGAAATTCGAATTACAATCTAGTGTTTTACTTGTATATTTTACATCCAAATCAACATCTTTTTATACTCGGAAAATGCTTTAAAAATAATGATTTTTACTACTCTTTGTTCTGTTCTGAACGAAATAATGTCTAGAAGAAAATACTAATAACAATGATTTATTTCGAACTGCTGTCGTTGTTCAGGGCATTAAATTAATACTTTTATAATTTTGATCACTCTGTCAAAGTACTATTCTTTGTTCAATTAGAATGTTTTCAAGCCATCGTTCTACATTTCTAAGTTGAAGTCCGTTATTTAATAATGTCTTTATTTTTAGGGCTATGAACCAACCATCTTCTATCCAAAGCGCACTAATAAGACTTTGTATGAAAATTTAACCACCCAGTGCCAAGAAATGGACATACCTTTTCTGTCTTTTTTACCAGATGCCAAATTAATTGATGATTCCTACAATTTGGTTGTGGATGCTCTTTTCGGCTTTAGTTTCAAACCTCCCGTTCGTCCAGATTTCGAGGACTGCATGAACAAGCTTAAGAACTTAAATATCCCTATCTGTAGTGTGGATGTGCCCTCAGGTATCTGCACTTCATCTGTTCTTCCTTTATTCACTCTTGGATGCTTGTAAATTAGCATAATGTACTTTTTTAGGCACAGGGTGGTCCATAAAGTACGTAAAGTCTACTTCTGGGTTAGAACGTGTAAAGATGAACATTTTGATGTACTACAAAGTAAAATATCATAGTATAATTATGGCATGCTAAACCAATAAGGCACGATGGAACCAACAGTATAATACATTTACGTCAATGCTCCCTCGTTGTGACATGCTCTACAAGAATCTATGAAAAATAAATACTGCGTGCCTTGTGGACCACCTTGTATATTCAGACAAAATAATAGCTGCTACATATTACAATACCCAAATGTGCAAAGTTGTTTGAAACGACCCGCTCCTGGATATCTCTAGCACTACTATGAGTATTCTAAATCGTCAGAACTTTATTTAATTATTAATTGTAACTTTAATTTATAAATAGGCCATTTCACCGTCACGCGCAGGACAATCAGACTACTTTTTAAACTATATTTACTTGTAGATCTTTTTCGTATGAACGAAGTGTTAGAATTTGTAATGGCCTGATACACGAATTTTGTCATAAACTTTTTCAATTCCAAGGTTTTTCATTAAACCTAACTGTCACGTGCAGGATGTCACGTCACGATCCTATTTCAGTGGAATGGCCAACATACTCTTAAAACTAATGTATTCGATGTATATAAGAACATATATTATTCAAATTAATGCGCATACATTAAGAATTTCAGTTTGTAAAGTTTTACATGATTATTTAAAAAATTTGCATAGTGACCAACAAGAGTCATTAATGCGGTTAAGAGAGTTTTAAAATGGGTTTTTATCTCGAACTTTTTGATCTTTTCATTTCTTGATGACTTCTCAGTTATTTGCTGTGGACCTTAAGCAAAGCGTTATTTTGAGGAGGCTTTCATCAATTGACAACATTCTTGGCATGTTTGTGACCAATCAACAATATACATCTATAAAAACAAATTTTAATTTTCACATTCCATTAGTCAATCTCAATGCCGCATTTCTTTTTCCAAAATCATAATAATTTATTATGATTTTGTCTTGAATTAACTCCATTTATTTGAAACTACGAATTTTTTATTAAAAGTAAGCGATATTTTAAAAGAATAGACTTTATGCGCAGCATTGTTAGAAGTGGGGTTGCATCAAACGAGCAAAATAATATGCTGTGGCGTTTTCATCCCTAACCGCCAAGCAATATTATTATGATAAATGTGTTCCCTGATGAAAATTACAATAAAGATGCTTTTTTTAAAAAATAAGATAGATCTGCTTGCAGAAGATTGTTGTTTATCAGATTTTGTAATGCATACATTTTATACAGGGTGTCCCAAAAAGATTAAAACGCGCTTTATTTTTTATCCGTTCGAGAGAAGTGGGCAATGCAAACTGATTTTTTTTTTCAAAATCAAGTAAAAATGAAGACTACGTTAGTAAAAAAAACATCTAGTTAATTTTTTTAAATTTTTATATTTCTCCTCCCACCTCCCCATGCAAATTTGATTGATCGTTTAGAAAGTTATTATTTTCTTTGCAACAAGACCATTAAGAAAAACAGCATAACTGTATCTTCAAAACCAACTGAATTACGATACAAAAAAGTTACTTATGTAATTTTCCTGCATCACTTAAAAGGCGACTGTTTCTTCAGGCTTAAAAGAAATCATATACCAATCAACAATGGAAATTATTAGATAAAAAATACATGTTTAAAAAAAAATCCCAAATGCTACCATAATATGTTTCAAGTATCTCAAATGCACTTAAACACAGCCTTAATAGACAGAAAAACAGTGGTACTATCTATGCGAGCTCCCGAGACGCATGCGATTCTTAATTTAATTTTATGCGGTCTCGCATTTGAGGCACACAATTAAAAAAATTACGTATTCAAATACATATTACAATACATAGAACTAGCGATTACTTTTGAAATCTATTACAGTTAAAAATTTAAACTGTCAGTTATACAAAGTATACATTGAGAAATTAAAATATATTTCAAATTTAAATTTGCATAAAAACTTTTTAGTTCAACAATGTTTTCGGAAGTAGATTTAAAATAATAAGTCCCAATATATATTTTAAACAAAACACCTTAAGCATACGTTACTATGTTTCAAAATTATATCCTAAACACGCATACATTGTTTTTTAATGTAAATATTATCAAACATTTCATCATTTTATGTCAATTTTTTTTTTTTTTTTTTTTTTTTTTTTTTTTTTTTTCAATAATGTTGTTGTTTTAAAAATAAATAGTTTCTAATTGAATAAAAGAGTCGTATAAAAATTAACCGTAACTTTTTGAAAATGAATGGTAATTTATTTTTATAAACTTGACTTATCTCGTACCTAATTTTGAACACTTTCTCAAATTACGCGGCCAACTTACAAGCTAAAGAATTAAACTGCGTTTTAATCTTTTTGAGACAAAGTATAATAATAAAAATATAATTATACATCCCTATATATTACTTTTTTTCGATGTTTAGGTTGGGATGTAGAGAAAGGTGGAGACGATGGTATACAACCTGAATTTCTAATATCCTTGACTGCACCGAAGTTGTGTAGTAAATTTTTCAAAGGAAAGTATCATTGGCTCGGAGGACGTTTTGTGCCACCCAGTTTAGCATCCAAGTATGAACTCAATCTACCAACTTACCCTGGCACCGAGTGCTGTGTGCGTTTGCCAATTTTGTCTGAATAAAAAAATATATGTATAACATATAAGGAATTTGATAAAAAAAAAGTATATAAGTAAACGCGTGGGAAAAGTATTGTACTTGTCCTTCAAATTTCTTGATTTGAAAAGTGTTCTTGTAAAAACTATTTAAGCTGTATACAAATATTTTATATGTTAACTTCTTACGAAACAAATTTTTGTTCTTGTACATTCCTCTATAATAATAAAACAAGCTGTGTGTCTGTTGTCTGTCTGTGGATCTATAGAAACCTAATTAAAATTGGAGTAGAGCTCTGAAATTTTGAGCATAAGTAGTTTTGACCTTTTAATTTTATACTAACAAACATAACGTTAAAATTTTAATTAGTTCTTTTTTAATTAATTATTTTTTACAAAGTGACTTCAAACAGAGATACTGCTCTAAAATTTTCAACATAAGTAGTTTTAGCCTTCTAATTGGACTTTTGAATAAAATAATGTTAAATTTTTATTTAGTTCTTTTTTAAATAATTAATAAATATTTTATAAAACGATTTCTAATAGGGCTACAACTCTAAAATTTTCCGCATAAGTAGTTTTGGCCTTCTAATTGGACTTTTGAAAAACAGAATTTTACATTTTTATTTAGTTCTTTTTTAATTAATTTATTTATTTAATTAATTAATATATATATTTTACCAAACGATTTCTTTTTGGTCTACAGCTCTGAAATTTTCAACGTAAGTAATTGTGGCCTTCTAATTGGACTTTTAAAAACAGAATTTTAAAATGTTGTTTGTTTTTGTAATTAGTTTTTTTTTTTTTTTTTTTTTTTTTTTAATTATTAACATATATTTTACAAAACGATTTCTAATTGGGCTACTCTTCTGAAATTTTCACCGCAAGTAGTTTTGGTCTTTTAATTGGACTTTTGACAAAAAAAAAATTTAAATTTTAATTTGTTTTTTAATTAATGTTTTCACAAAAAGCGACCTTTAATAGGCCTAGAGCTGTGAAAGTTTCAACAAAAGTAGTTTTGGTCTTCTAATTTTACTTTCCACAAACACGTGTTAAACTAATCTTAAAGGGGTGTTGTTTTAAAGGGGATTTTTTTATGTGTCGACAAGGGAGAGGCTTCTAATAATAAAGCTTTACGTAGCTATTAGATTTTAGTGAGTGAAGCGAGCTTATGCTTACGCAACAAATGAACCTTTCAACAAGTGAAGTAAGCCTGTACTTATGTGTTAGTGAACTTTTCAGCAAACGAAGCGATCTCAATTTTGCGTAGCAATGAACCTTCCAGTGAGTAAAGCGCCAAAAACTGAGACCTATACACCAATGACGGATTTCCGCAACGTGAGGCCTCACAGCTCGCTAAAATATTGCTCATGTTAAAATTTCGTAGTGAAGCACGTGTATTCAGCTAGTTAAAAATAAAAGCATATCTGTATAAAACTTTTTTTAATGTCTCTTAAAAAAATCTTTTGCCTTTCTTATTTTTTGCTTCAGTTTTGTTTTTATTGCAACAATGAATTTGCAAGATTCATTTGTGCTATAGTAAAAGGACTGGTATTACTTAACTTGATGATTTCGAGGTAAATTATATTTTTTTATACAAATTCCACTCGTGAATCAATTTGCGAATGAACCTTGCACAAGACATTATTTTGAGTAGGGTTTTTTTCTTTTGGAAACACTTGTGTCATGCTTGTACCTAATCACAATGCACCTTAGTAAACAAATTCAAATTTACACATTCTATTAGCCAATGACAATCCATATAGCATTTTGCTGCGAACATGGCAAATTCAAGATGACTTCTTGAATATTTGTTGAGTTCGAATGTATAAACTGTGGTTTTAACTGGAGGTACTATAGTTTTTGAAAATGAATGATACCTACTGTTAAATAGAACTAAATTCCATTTATATTTCTTATGATTTTGGTGCTTAATTGTAGTTAAAAAATAAGATGACTGATAAGTATAAGTAATTATTTTTCTTATGCCTTCATCTATAATGGTCACGGAATCAGTATGGCATCTACTATACTAACTTTTTCCTAAATTACATATTTTAAGTTTTTTTAGAAAGAGTACTATGTTTAGTGTAAATAAATATATAATTGAAAGTATAAATTTTTACTTTCAATATTCATTCGATGAAAAGTATATAATTGTTTATTATCATTATTTATTTAATTTATTATTATTACATTTTACATTTCTACTCGTTTTGATTGGTTGGTTGTATTCAGATTATCTGGCGCCGTCAGCAACTCGAGGACTATAATGCGCCGAAACATTCGTCATTAGACAAGCCAACATACATTTACAAACACCCATGCCAACACGGGACTCGAACCCGCAACCTCGCGGTCTAGAAGCTAGCACGCTAACCACTATACCGTTTGGTCGGCTCTACTCGTTTTGAAATGTTCCGAGTTCAAAAGTGTTCTATAAAAATGTCTTCGTGTGGGTTGGTGATCAGCATATCTCCCGAATGAAAGGACTTACGATATTCAACTTTTGTATACGGTTGGTCATAGGGCCTGTCAATAGGATTAGGATTTTCGACAAAATAGCACATGCGTATACAGGGTTCATACGCCTCAGGGAAAATAAATCGGCCTTAAAATCCCGAGGAAAAGAAAAAAATCCCCCCCCCCCCCTCCCTAAAAACATGGAAAAAGTCGTTGTTACTCTGAAAAAAAAATCCTACTCATTTGCTTAAACCTAACTCGAGGAATTGAAGTTATAGAATTTTTTTGATAACATAGACTTGCAAAAAGTTATTCTTAAAGAAAAATTACTTTTTTCATGCCATCGAAAAATTTGTGTAATTAAAGTTTTACTATATTCTTGCGTGGATGGGTTCGAAAGATTTGAAGCCAAAGCAGATCAAAACTTGCAGAAATTTATTCCCATATAACTCATCGCAGATTCTCTTACAACTACAGAACTTCTCGTTCTAGTAGACTCAATACAGCTCTTTTCACAACAATAGAGCACAAAACAGCAGTTAAAAAACTTCACAACTGCTACAAATCGCCGCAAAAGACAATGGAATACAGTTTGCTTTAGAACTACTCTGAATGCTCACTGAGACTCAGTATCTCAACTCAGTAATTCCAGTCAACTAACTCAACTCAGTCAGTAACTCAACTCTTGGTCGGTCTTATATAGGAAAGTTAAACCTTCGTGAATCTTCTAGAGATAAACATTTGGAGAACTTTCCAGATCGTAGTCGAAAAGTCCTATTCAGGTACTTGGGGACCGAAAATGTCCCCAAATGGTCACCAAGTTTGGCGATTTCTCGCCAAATTTGGCGACAAAAATTAGTCGCCAAAACCGTCGCCAATTTGACGAGATTGCTATTAACCATAATGTTAAATGGCCTGCTCCTTGTAAAACTCGCTTCCCAGCGTTATCTCTGTAAAACTCGTTTTCAAGCATTATGAGACACATTGCAGGAAAGCGAACTAAAGAACTCTTGCACTGCCTTATGCGAAATGTATATAAATTTTCTTTTTTACATAATTAATACTTAGAAATATTTACAAATATACAGAAATTCGTAACTATTTATGTGGCGCTAAGAATAATTAACTCCGCGATGGAAAACACGCCTCTGGAAAACTCAGGAAAATATCAGGGAATTTTTTTTTCTGGAAATGAGTATGAACCCTGGTATAAGATAGCTGCTATTGAAAAACTTATGTTTTACATCAATTGCTAGCCTTTGATAATGCCTTTTAAAGTATTCTAAACATCCTCGCCTCCGAAATTCTCGTAATATTCGATAAAAGCGTGAAAAATTGAAAATGAATGTCTTTAACAAAGAGTTATCTTTTCTTAAATATCGCCCATCAACAGCTGTTTCTCTTAAAAGATATGACGCACTTAATATTTATTACCTAGCGTTTCTTTAAATTACCAGTTTTTTTTTGCCAATGTAATAACAATAATAGTCAAAAAGTATCGCCAAACTGTGCTTTTTTTTTAATTAATGAAATTAACAGACGTCAGTTACACCAATCTAAGTCAAATTTAAAGGCAGTGACCAATATTATAATGTAATTTAAAGTTGTATGATTTTCCACGATCCTAGTTAAATTTGTAGCCTTGACGCGTTTAATTGTTCCTATGATTTAATGGCATCTAATTTCATCTTAATACATGAATTTTTAGACTAACTGCATATTTCCTTGTTTGAATAAGCATATTTTTCTTACTTGTATTGATTCATTCAGACATGACAGTCTCACTGGTGTTAGGCAGAATACATGCAATAGCTTTCGGAATCGAGCCCTGTTGTGATAGTATTGCTAAGTATCACGCGCACCACTTAGGTTAGTATATGAAGTTGTTTATTAAATTTCACTCCAAATTTTTTTTGTGGAAAAATATTGGAACTGTATTTATAATCCATACACAGCTTTGATCTTTTGCTTATAAATATCAAATTCGTTTTATAAACAGTCAAGACTCTTAGCTGAAGCATCAAACGTGTAATCACCCTCGCCCCATTTTTCTCCGTAATCACCGCCCCAGTCATGAAAGAATAGATTTGACTTATTGAAGGTTTGAACGACAAACTTAAAATTTTGAAACTTTCAGTGTAAAAACTTACGATTAAAAATAAGAGTAAGGGCTTTCTTTGCCGTACCTCTAAAAAATAAGTTGCGGTGTATATCTCCTACGTGTCTCCCATTCCCAACTTCAAAACATGGCACTGCATATTTGACCGCTTGCGTGCGTGGTTTTTTTTATGAAGTGGTGCCTTGATGATAGCGAATTCATTAATATAATGAATAATACAAGCACGCCATCTATTATATTGCGTTTTAACTCATTTTTTTTTTATTTTTTTTTAAGAAATAATGTGGCTCACTTACCTAAGTATACGTATAATAAAAACACAATTGTTAAAATAGTTTGGTAAAATTGAAAAAATTAGTAACACTCGTTTATGTCTATTCTTTGGTCTAAAGTTCAAATTTACTAGCGTTCTTCTCAGTGTCACCGTGCAAAAATAGTTTTGTAGACCAATATATCCCAACAAGGTTCAGAAAATTTTCTTCATTGCTACAAATATTTCTAAGTCTGTAATACGACAAATATCTCTAAGCCTGTATCAATCAAGTTGACTATTTTACCGATTTCTTAAAAGCATAACTGGTGTAGCATGTAATTAAAATCATGCTGTTATGTCCACTATTTCAAAATAAAATGTGTAATGGCTATGACTATTGTTGCTTAATTTTACAAATTTTATATTACAAGGCTGTGGAAAATATGTTGACTTACCCTAAAAAGTAAGATCATAAGCCATTTGTTTTGTACGTTTGTCAAGCATGGCTCCTCCTTTTCTTATATTCGCTTATTTATATGTTTTACATAATATAATTCGTATTTTGAAGTGGTAGAATCGATAGTTTTCATTTAATTACAGCCTGCACAAGTACGTAACTCAAGACCATAATGCATATCTAGTAGAGGATTATGTTGACAAGTTTCTTGATATCCTGCACAATTTGAGTTAAAATTTGTAAACGCTAATAGAGAAATATAACTTATAAATTAACATGAAATTTATAACCTTAAAAATTATCCTTTTAAAAAATAAAAAAAAAATAATAATAATAATATTTTCCTAAGATTTCTCTTTTCAGTTTTGCTTGGGATAAAGTTTTCCATTGTCTCTTAGAGATATTTAGAAAAAAATCTTCCATAAAAACTTATGCAGAAACGTAATAAAGCGCTATCTTTTGTCTAACGTACTGATTTGTCTTCTGATATTAGTTGAACGTACTAAGTCTCCTGCTATAGTACAATTGAGCAACATATTACAAAACGAACGCATTTCACACGAATTACTGCAACAGAGACTCGTGCAATGTTGTGGCAAGCGTAAGCATATTCGGAACTCGATGTTGTCTCGCATTCTGTTTCGTTAATGATCGATCTTAACGTGGCGTATTATCAACAATTCTTATTAAATCCTTTTATTTATAATAACTTAGATTTTGCGTGTGTGGTTGACGGGCAAATCTGTGGAAGTCAAATTAACTCGCTTGTCATCGTCCAATCGGCCTGAAACTGTGAAGATAGATTCGATGTCCACGGTCTCGTTGACAATGCATTCTATCAAGCTTTGGGGGCTGTCATTGTAACTAAGTGGCCACTTTTATCCACGCTTCTATTATCGCTTTAGAATACTAATAAACCAACTTGCCGTCATCCAATCACGCTGAAATTTGACAGCTAAATTTGTTGTTTAAAAGAATGCATTACATCAAATTTTGGGATTGTCTTTAAAATGGTCTTTTTGCTCATATTTCTGTTATCTTATTTCAGACCTATCATATTTTACTTACGTTTTATTATCCAGATACCAGGCTAGGCTTACCAAATATGTACGATTTGGCAATATTTAATGACTGAAACACTCTCTTATTAAGGTTGACGAGGCAAAATCTTCGGAAAGTAGGCCCACTTGTTGTCATCCAATCGAGTTGAAACTAGGCAGTTTGACTCGTAGTTGATGGAGATGTATTTAATCAATGTCGGGGGGGGGGGGGGGGGAGGGGGAGGTTAGTAAATATTTCGGAATGGATATTTTCTTTGTGGTGATCTAACACTATGAAAACTAACTCTGAGTTTAATAAGTTGCAATTGCACATGAAAATTGGCATGTAAAGGATTTATATTCAAAACTTTGTATGGATTATATTATTTCTCATTACCTGTCTCAAACACATTTCCTGCTTACTCATTCTGTTAAGTAGTCTCATACCAGCATTGCGAAAGTCTCTTGCCGTTTTTCTAAATTTGTAACACGAGGCTTTACATTGTGCGTGTTCGACTGGAAGGAGAAGTTAATTTTGCATCAACTAAATAATTTGGTAGCTTTTTGTTACGATGCATGGCAATGCGCATGCGTGCGTTTTTATCTCATACTGTCTTTTGGATTTCGACCCATTCATCGAACTTTTAAGATGCCCTTTGTATTTGCATTGGAAATTACAACAACGAATTGATTTTTTAATTACTGAATTGCTAAATAAACGATTTGTCTAAGGGTCGCTATAGAGGCGCAATTATAATGTCGATCGAATGTATGTTTTTAAACGCCTAAAATTAAACCATTATTGTTGTGACTAGGCCTGGGCGATGTTAACATTTCTGCATCGCGATGTATCGGGAAGCAAACGTCACGATACATCACGATGTTAATTTTTTTTTTTTGGTAAAATACTTCGAAACAACGTTTTCATAACACGCTATGTGCCAAAAGTTATGCTTACTTGCTTTTTAACATTTTATTGAATTCATGTATGCTAGTTTATTTTAAATAACATGGGTAGCGACAGAATTATTTTCAGGGGAATATACATGTCATCCAAGGGGCTTAAAGCAATTTTTTTTTTTTTTTTGCTTTAATCTGGATTTTTCAATAGACTATCTTAATGAAATTTTAATTTGTAATTATCTAGGAGAGGTGTGGGGGGCAAGTGCTCTTCCTGATATGGGCGCTGGCAGGATTTTTTTAACCCATCACAAACTAAATAATTCATATATATATATATATATATATATATATATATATATATATATATATATATATATATATATATATATATATATATATATATATATATATATATATATATATATATATATATATATATATATATATATATATATATATATATATATATATATATATATATATATATATATATTATTTTTAGTTTTAATCGAAGGAAGATTTGTTTAAAATCTAAAACGTTTTAATTTAATTTGTAATTAAAAATCTTAAAACTAATATTCATGGAATAAATTAATTGCTATTGCTTCAAATATTGAATCAAAATTATTGCATCTAAAGAGTATTATGGACATCATTGTAGAACAAAATTTTTTAGTTCTGCAAATCACAAACATTATAAATGTAGAAGATATTTGCATGGATAAGCATTGAAAATGGGAAGATACTTCCTATTTTGGAAATGTCAAAATCGAAGCTTACCTGTGTTTCTTCGTCTTTTAAAATTTCATGCAAATATATTTGTGACGGTAAAATTGAAATAAATAAGTCTGGGGTGTGTTGAAGTCCAGAAAACATTCAAGATTAGATTGGTTTTTACTGTAATTAGGTTTCCTAGCTCAAAGCAAGTCTGAAATGCTGAAGTATGGGTTTCAAATTCATTTTACTCACAATTATGACACATTTTATTTCCGATTAAAAAGTGTAAACATCATTCCTATACATAAGCCAGGACCCTCATCTTATCCGAATTTCATCAACCATGTATGGGATGCTTTGAAGACATACCTTGTGCCAAGATCCACAAGACATCAGAGACTCCTAAAGAATTTCATGTGAAATACAGTCCAAGTTAAACACTTAGTTGAGATCATTTCTATTATTAAATACCAACTGTTTTTGTTGTTTGGCTTTTTGTACAAGGATGAATTTGTAGAACTATTCAATAGTTTAAATATAGTATCCTCAGTGCACATTTAGTATTTGATTTTGTGACTGTGTTGCTACATTTATCGTTTTGACATATAAAGTTACCTTTTGATATGAATTTCATGTGTTTAATTTTACATTTAAGGTATTCGACAAAAACTTAAAGTTACTTAAGTTTAATCAACCATTGTAGGTCTATATTCCTGAAACGACTTTAATGTAAAGTCAGAAAGGAATCAAATTCGGATGAAAGAAAACACATTGCAATAGGTAAGCAATAAAAATTAGTAAAATTTAAATTTCTAAGACATCCCTTAAAGTGGTGTTCATTAACCCCAACGGAAGTACCTTGCTTTCAAATTAGGATATATCTGAAATTAATAATACGAGGATTATTATTATTTTTTTTTCTCAATATTTTCAATCTTTAATTGAGTTGGTTGTTTTCAGATTATCTGGTGTGGTCAGCAACACGAGGGCTATAATGTGCCGAAACATTCGTCATTAGACAAGCCAACATACATTTACAAACACTCATGCCTAACACGGGACTCGAACCCGCAACCTCGCAGTCTAGAAGCTAGCACGCTAACCACTATACCGTTTGGTCGGCAATCTTTAATTGAGAGTTTTATGTATAGTTAACAGTATTATAAATTCTCCGATGTTTTACCAACTTTAAAATTTTCTACTTATAATTTTCTTTTATTACATAAAAAGATTATGTGACTCCCCTCTACACTCTCCAAATTCTCCTAATACTCGTTTACTGAGAGAATTAGGTGTTATTACTAAATTACTTGTAATGTAATTGATGTGAATGGTTTTACAAATTTGATTTTGAAACTCTTTCTAAAGCTTGAGAACATCAATATGTTTATCTAATCAACTTCGAATAATATCACCTGTAGATTATCATTTCGTAATCCCGAAAAGATTATTAAGTGTTCAATAAATGTGTTCTTTCTCTTCATCGTGGATACGGATGAAAGATGTTTTCACAATCGCTCATTGTGCTTTCCTTGTTATTATTTCCCTTTTCACGTAAGCATATATTTCGATTAAAGAATTCTCAATTTTTGAAATACGTACCACCTTTAAACTGTAGCAAAATCTGTTTGCGGCATGCCCCCAATCTAGAAATTTAAGTGTATCTGTTTGAAATTCCTTGCAAAATAGATTAAAATTTTCCAGTTAAAAATTCAATAACAATTTGGGAAAACACTTCAGAAAGTTGTGTAACGTTTATTATTAACTGTAGAAAATGTTTTACTACAGCGAGTAACAACTTTTTTTTTTTATCTTACAGGAACTATATTAGAAACACAAAAAAAAGTGTTGCATTTAGAACTCACAATCTGCTTAATAGTATAATCCTACGAACATTTATTTAAAAACTACGTGGAATTAATTTTTATAATTTTTTTTTAATAAATTTAAACCTATTCTAAACATAGTTATAGAATAGGTTTTGTTGCTACATGAGGTTAACACTTTTGTACATCTCTCATTTACCACACATTTTTACCACACCAAGAAGTGATTTTGGACCAAAAGCTTAGTTGACACCTTTTTACTCTAAGAAGATAATATATTAAATATTACAGAACCTAAGCAACAATCACCACGTTGACCAAGGAATCTATGGTGCTTCGAGTTTAGACACTTTTATAAATAATAGGTTTTATGTTTAATAGCTACATGATATTTATTAAAGTATCTTAGCACTTATTAAATAGTATTACTTCTTATTTTGTCTGAAGTCCTTTGGTCTTTATAACGCTAACCACATATACTGCGAATGGAAAAGGGACTCAACTGATCCATCTCATACACAGCATGATTAGGATACCGCGCACACAGCAAGTCGTGTATACCCGTTGTGGAATGGTTTCTTGAAATTTCTAATGCTATAAAAAATCTGTTTGATGATTTGAAATGGGGTTTGCTAGCCAGCCTATATTCGCGGCTTATATCCGTGACAACTAAAAATCTCCACTTCCATTGCCAAAGAATGGAAGGTATTTACAGCTAAAATTTTTCGATTATTAGTGGACAGTATTCCTCATAGATTGGCAGCAGTTATTAAAACAAAAGGTGAGTACATTCCACGCTGAAGCAAAAAGCACGAGCACATTTAATAACTTCAGCCAGAAGTTATAATAACAGCAAAACACAGTTATTTCAAAGTTATAACTTTTTCTTTCTTTTTCAATTTTTATTTCAAAAAAAAATTTACTATCTAATGAACGAAATAAAGTTTACTTTTATTTCTTGTAGATTGCTTCAAAACATATGAGTACTGCAATGGGACGTCATGGATAAAGTTTGACGGAAACTGTTACCTGTTTCAGTCAACTTCACAAGCACGTATCTCTTACTACGATGCAGAGGATTTCTGTCGTTCTCAAGGTGCCCACTTGGCATCCATTCATTCAGATGCAGAGCATGAATTCATAATGAACACAGTAATGTTGAAGAACATTATTATTATTATTATTATTATTATTATTATTATTTTGATCCAATTGATTTCAAAATGCTAAGCAAAGAGCTTTTCATTGTATGTGTTGAATTTGTAAAATTTACACAAATTAATTTGAATATTATTTTTTTAATTAATTAATTGATTTTTTACTTTCAATTACTTATATGTAATACATAGGGTAATGAAAGTATAGGATTCGGTCAAAAAAAATTTCGATTTTTTTCGGGAGTTATGTTGACCACGTACACACAGACACAAAGACAGAATTTTTTCTAGATCACTTTTTTTTTGCATTTTTAAACGTTTTGGAACATCCTGATCTCAAAAAAGTGATCTAGAAAAAATTCTGCCTTTGTGTCTGTGTGTACGTGGTCAACATAACTCCCGAACAAATTGACCTACGATGTTCAAATTTGGTGAGCAGGTTGGTGATGACCCAAAGACCTACCATTAAGGTTTTTGTCAAAATCGCGCATGCGCATAAGGTAGCTGCCATTGAAAAAATCATGTTTTCAGTGATTTCTAAAAAACGGCTCTAACGATTTTGATTAAAAAAAAAAAAAAAACGCTGTGCTAATGCCTCTTAAGGTGTTCTAAACATCCACACCAACTAAATTCCCGTAAAAATGCTTTGATGGCGTAAAAAGTTGAAAAACGAATGCCTTTAACATAGAGTTCTCTTTGCTTGAACATAGCTTATTAACGATAGTTTTTCTCCTTTTCTCAGTTTCACTTATAAGAAAGGATTATATAAGAATAATTGAAAAGTGTATCACCAAAATTTCTATTTTGGCGATTTTTTTTTTTTTTTTTTTTTTTGTAAAGTCTCATATTACAATTATTGCAAGAAATATCGCCAAACTTTTTTCTAAACGAATGATGGAAATTTAAAAATGGTAAATGACACAAATCCACATCAGTAGTAAAGTGTAATTGAAAGTTGGGCGATGTTCCCCATCCCTAGTTTTAATATCGTGAATATATGGCATAAAGCCTCCTAATCTTCTAATTTTAATTACCTCATCTATTTGTCTTAAATTCGTTTTCTGTGAAAGAATTTCACTGTAATTGTGTTTGGCCAGAATATTTTCATATTTATTCTAAGACATTTGTTTTGAAAGACATTTAGTCTCTTTATCTGTGTTGGTGTAAATTTATTCGTCTCAAATCTGTATACGAGAACTGATCTTATTATTGATTTGTATAGATGTAGTTTAACTTTCAAAGCTAGGTTCGTAATGAACATAGTGAAATTGAAGAGCACCATTTTTCTATTAATTTGATTTCAAAATACTATGCAAATTGCTTTTCATTGTAAATGTTGAATTTGTGAAATTTGCACACATTAATTTGAATTAATCACTTTTTTTTAACCACCTTGATAGCATACTCCTAATCAAGATGTAGATATCATTTATTTTAGTCAACCAGAGTGATATTTATGGAGTTCACTGAATTTCGAGAAATCCATTTCGAATAGCAATTACTATTTCATTTGAATTTCGAGAAGCAATTATTAAGTCAGAACGACTCAATAATTGTTTGATTAAAGTTTAAATGGAATTCTCGAAATTCAGTGAAAATGTTTAACGAAGTGTACTTTATTTCTTTAGGCAATTTTAAGCATCCAGATAAAATGTTCTTATAAATTTTACGAGTTTGAATTTCATCCGATTTTTTTAGGTCTCTAACAAAATAATCTATGCTGTTCTTCTTAATCTATGCTCTTCTAATATTTCCATGAAATGTATCTTTTAAAATAATACCTCATTCTAAACAAGCTACGAATGCATACAGACATGAAAAAAAGATAATTTTTTTTTATATTTAAAAAAAGGTAATTAAAAAAACTCTCAGCGAGTTTTATAATATTCAGGCTATATTTATGCATGACATGAACCTACATGATATAATTTAATCGAAAATATATTGTTGCGTGGATGGGTTCGAAAGATTTGAAGCCAAAGCAGATTAAAACTTGAAAAAATTTATTCCAATATAACTCTTCGCAGATTCTTTTACAACTCCAGAACTTCTCGTTCTAGTAGACTCAATATAGCTCTTTACACAACAATGGAGCACAAATAGCAGTTAAAATCTAGATACACAATTGCTAAAATCAACGCAAAAGACAATGCAATACAGTTCACTTTCGGAACTACTCTGAATGCTCGCTGAGCGTGACCTCCGATATTATAGAAGGCCAACCAACTATCATTATGATGTCACAGGCCATGGATATAATTCGATGATTTTATTTCTTCGACAATCAAAAAATAAGATTATCCCTACATCTTAAAACAATAATTTTGCATATATCTCGAGGATCTAAACTTCATCCATTCCCTTATAAGTACGATCAAGTATAATTTCTGTTTATTTATATGATTTTTTTTCCTCCTCCGAGAGTAATTTAAAAGTATTTCTAAACGTTTGAAATGTGAAAGGAAACAAGAAAAGTATTAATTCAAAACCTTGATAAATACAACTGATAAAACACAACAAATATATACAATAAACAAAACATAAATAATATAATAGCTTAAATACCACAACTAAATTCAAGGCTCATATTTTGAGAGAAAACCTACATTTGGAGGAAATATATGTAATATATACTTTTTTTTTTCTTTCCAATTCACAATGTTTGTCAGGACAAGTATGTACTGTCACCTTAGAAAAACTAATCTTATCTATTCTTCTTATCAAGTGCTTCTTTTGAATATACAAAATCATTTGGATGAAAAGGTAGCTCGCATACCTTAATAAGAGCAAAAAAATTTGTTAACATCTCTATCAAATTTTTAACAAAACAAACATTTAAAAAAAAAAGTTTCCAAGTTTAATTTTTTTTTATGTTGGTTATGTTGAAAGGCTAGTAAAGATTGGGTAAAACTTATAAGTACTGTACGGATTATGCGCCAAGAATTGTTTATATAAAACCGCGTCAAATTTTATCAACCATACGTAGTTTACTTTTTATTAAAAAAATGGTTGTGGCGAAAATCACCTTGGCGCAGAATTCTTACCGTACTTGGAATTTTTACCAACGATTTTTTTCTAAACTTTCATTTGAAAAACAATAATAACAAAAAAGTTGAAGCCGAAGAAAAGTTATCACTATCGTAAACAGTTAGCAATTCTTTTCTGCACTTAAATAACTTCTAAAAAAATTATACACTTATATTAAAAAGAATATTAAAGCTTTTATTAAAAAGTTACACTCGCCTTGCTGTATTTTGTAGGGACAAAATTGTTTTGATGTATCGCACTGCACCCTTTTTTTCTAATACTGTCATCGGAAGGGAATTTGAGCACATAAACCTTAGGACCAGTTCTGGAGTTCCCGTTGCACTTTAGAATGGAACAAGAACTCGGCATTTTGTAAAATTTTCACTTAATATTAAACGTATAAATCGTTCATAATAACCATCGAACGACTAGTAAAAGCAGAATTTGAAGATCAGTGTATCCACTTTCATACAATATTTACCTCGCGATCCCATAATTTGTATCCACCATTGATGACGTAGAAGGTAAAACATGGCGGAGTTGGATAGCCTTCTATAATATCGATGGTCACGCGCTGAGAGACAACCAACTCAATCACTCCATCACCCACTCTCTTAGCGTTATATAGGAAGGCTAATTCTTCACGAATCTTCTAGAGATAGAAATTTGGAGAATTTTCCACATCGCAGTCGAAAAGTCCTATACAGGTACATTTGGCGATTTTTGATGATTTCTCGCCAAATTTGGTCCTTTTGGCTCGATCTCACCAAGGGACCGAGATTTCCATTGACCATAATGCTAAATGGCCATCTCCTTGTAAAATTCGTTTTCCAGCATTAAGAGACCCATTGCAGGAAAGCGAAGTAAAAACAAACTCTTGCACTGCCTTATGCTAAACGCACTTACATTTTTATTTTACATAATTAATACTACGAAATATTTACTATTATATATATATATATATTCACAATGTTTGTCATTACAGATGGAAGAACGTCGTTTGGGTGACCGGTTGTGGATTGGTTTAAACATACTAGTCGGAAAAGAAGATTTTCGCTGGTCTGATGGCTCACCAGTGGATTTTTTGAAAACAGTTGACAAAGAATTCTACGTAAACGAAAAATGTTTCATAATGATGCGGAGTCAAAGTAAGCAGAAATAATAGTGTAAAACACTAAAAAACACGCTTTAATATAAAAGTGAACTTAAAAGTAGAAAATAATTTTAAATAAGTTTGAAATAAAAATGGAGTGATTAACAAGAAATATTTATTTATCGTAAAAAAGCGTGGGGTGCTTTTTAAGATATTTTCATAATGGCTCTACTTTTACCAATATCTGTCATTAAATATTTACAACAATTGACATCAAGCACCCCACGCTTTTTTACGATAAAATAAATATTTCTTGTTTATCACTCTATTCTTATTTCAAACTTATTTAAAATTATTTTCTACTTTTTAGTTCACTTTTCTATTAAACAGCGTTTTTTAGTTTTTTAAACTATTAATTATTTTCTACTTTTTAGTTTGGTTTTCTATCAAAGCGTGTTTTTTAGTTTTTTAAACTATTAATTATTTTTTCTGTAAACTATAATTTTTTTTTAGTTCATTTTTTTAGTTAAGTGTACAAAACTCTCTAGTTGTTCCTGCCAATAGTCACATGCTTGTCTCAAATTTAAGTCATGTGTACGCCTTTGTACACGCCGTATTACTTAGCACAAAACACTACCGTGTCTCTGAATATGAAAATCACTAATCCTGAAGATCCTGGTAAGGATAATGCTACTAAAAAAACACGCTTTGTATAACCGTCGTTCCCACGACAAATCTTTCAAATGTCTGCCTTATCTATTGTTGATGATAGGTTCTGTGATTACTGGGATTGTAACGGGTAAAGGCATACCAGGGTTCGATTCCAGAGAAGGTTGATTGGTTGGAATTTAACGGCTCAAAGGCAACACGAGCTAATCCTTGTGATAAAGCGACAAACTTATTGAGTTATTGTATTGTCATCGGTCTTTGACAAGTGTGCAAAGTTTGAATCAAATCTGATCGCTCAAAGTAGGGCAAAATCGAACCCAAAAGAGTCGGTTTCAAGCAAACATACAGGTGAAACTAATAAAAGCGTGTTAAAAATGGATAATCCTCAACGTTCTTGTCGTTATTTGAAATCCGATATTTATAAACATTCAACGTAATTTAACACCGGAAATGTTATTTTATACAAATACCAGATGAGCGACGTTTATCTGAGTCTCAAGAAAATGTTTAAAATATTTTTTTGGAGTGTACACTTCTATGAAGAGTTACGTTTAACTGTTCTACAAATAATTATATAATAATAAAACAAGGTGTGTGTGTGTGTGTGTGTGTGTGTGTGTGTGTGTGTGTGTGTGTGTGTGTGTGTGTGTGTGTGTGTGTGTGTGTGTGTGTGTGTGTGTGTGTCTGTCTGTCTGTCTGTGGCTTTGTGGATCTATAGAAACCTATTTAAAATTGGAGTAGAGCTCTGAAATGTTCAGCATACGTAGTTTTGGCCATCTAATTGTATACGTAACAAACCGAATGTTAAATTTTAATTAGTTCTTTTTTAATTATTTTTTTAATTAATTAATAAGTATGTTACAAAACGATATCTAATAGGGCAACAACTTTGAAATTTTCAACATAAGTAGTTTTGGCCTTTTAATCGAACTTTTAAAAAACTGAATTTTAAATTTTTATTTTGTTCTTTTTTAATTAATTTTTTTAATTAATTAATAAACATTTTACAAAACGACTACTAATAGGGCTACTGCTCTGAAATTTTCAACATAAGTAGTTTTGGCCTTCTAATTGTATACTTCACAAACATAATGTTAAAATTTTAATTAGTTCTTTTTTAATTAATTTTTTTAATTAATTAATTAATGTGTTACAAAACGATATCTAATAGGGCTACAGCTCCGAAATTTTCAACATAATAGTTTTGGCCTTTTAATTGGACTTTTAAAAAACAGAATTTTAAAATTTTATTTTGTTCTATTTTAGTTAATTAATAAACATTTTACAAAACGACTACTAATAGGGCTACAGCGCTGAAATTTTTTACATAAGTAGTTTTGGCCTTCTAATTGGACTTTAGAAAAACAGAATTTAAAATTTTTGTTTAGTTCGTTATTAATTAATTTTTTTAATTAATTTATATATTACAAAATGATTTTAAATAGGGCTACAGTTTTGAAATTTTCAACATATATAGTTGTGACCTTCTAATTGGATTTTTGAAAAACAGAATTATAACTTTTTTTTTTTTAATTTTTTTTTTTAATTAATTAACAAATATTTTACGAAACGAATTGTAATTGGGCTACATTTCTGAAATTTTCAACACAAGTAGCCTTTAAATGTTTTAGCCTTCTAATTGGACTGACAAAAAGAATGTTGAAATTTTAATTTGTTTTTCAATTAATTTTTTCACAAAAAGCTACTTCGAATTATCCTAGATATCTGAAAGTTTCAACATAAGTAGTTTTAGCCTCTAATTTTGCTTTCCACTAACACGTGGTAAAATAATCTTAAAGGATTGTTGTATTATTGTATTAATGGGATTTTTTTTTTCCTTGACAAGGGAGAGACTTCCAATATTAAATCTTTACGTAGCAATTAGATTTTATTGAGTGAAGCGAGCTTATGCTTACGCGGCAATGAACCTTTCAGCGAGCGAAGCGAGCCTATTCTTGCATATCAATGAAGCTTTTAACGAGTGAAATAAGCCTGTGTTTATGTGTCCATGAACTTTTCAGCGAACGAAGCGAGCTTGATTTTGCTTGGTCCTATACACGAATGACAGATTTCCGCAACGCGAGGCCTCACAGCTAGCTAAAATATTGCACATGTGAAAATTTCGTAGTGAAGCACGGGTATTTAGCTAGTTTATGAAATAAAATATTTGAGAAAAATGACCATAAATAGTTAGAAAAAGACGATCTGAAAAATCAGAAATATCATAAACTTAATTTGAAACATTTTGTAGCTTATCTGCTATTTGCATAAATCCATCTGTATGTAAATTTGCATTACGGTATCTTCAACCAAAAGAAACGTAATCTTGTCAACATGTTGGATTATAATTCAGTTTCTTCGGTTAACTATACTTAAATTAAAAATTATTTAAAAGCAGCCATCTTAATATATTACTGAATTTTAAGTCGACTATGTTAAATTATAATATAAATGCCGTATATAATTTCATAAAGGAAAGCTTATTTTTTACTCATTCTCACCCGCACTCAGAGTCGTTTCACTAGATAATTGTACAATTTATTTCAGAGGGATGGAGACCAGAGCATTGCGCCCTTCATTATGCTCCAGTGTGTAAGAAATCCGAGGATGCGAACCCGACATCTGTTCCTCCAATTATTGTACCAGGTTATTGCCCTGACAACTGGATACAGTGGGGTGAGCATCGATCCTGTGTTTGCTTTTTCTGTTTTAGGGCTCCACGCATGTATACGATGAAATAAAAAATTAAATAAAACTTATTATTAAGAAAACATAATTTCTAAGTATGTCTAGTACTAAGTGTATATCAAAGTTAAGTCTTCCTGTGTCCATCGAAAACTTTAAAAAAGACGAATAATAAATCAACTGGTTGTATGTGATTTAAATAAAAGTAACACAAGATGTCAATAAATACCCCAATCGAAGTGTGGGGTAGTTTCTTGAGCGATCTCCCGGAAGTCACCCTCAATAATGAAATCTGATATATCTGATAGGTGATGATTCACTTGAGATTGACTCTTAAAAAAGCGAACCGCACTGTTTATAAGTTTGGAAGCCTCATCTAGTGGCAATTTGGAGCCAAAAATCCCCAAAAGAGGGAGGTGGATGCAGAACTGCAATAAATATTGGGGATATTGTCCTCTCTAACCAACACTGCTGATCTAGATTGAAGAAGCAATGCAAGAAATGCAGTATGGGATTAATATTTATTTCCTACGGTGATTCAAAGCCTTGTTCATGGAAATGGAAAAAGAAATGTAAACAATAAGGTTTCGTCACTCTATAAAACATTTCTGCAACAAGGCGAACTAAAATGAAAATTTTTAGTTTGAAGTGACATCCGATTCCGATAAAGGATTCATATTGTGTAGGCGTTATCACTATGAATCAATGCAGCACTTTAGTTCTTGGAGGGAAGAAAATGAATTTTATTGAATAGAAAATTCGTTTTCTCTTTTATCTTTTAGATTCTAATATATATATATATATATATATATATATATATATATATATATATATATATATATATATATATATATATATATATATATATATATATATATATATATATATATATATATATATATATATTATGAAATTTATTTTACGGGGAATAACGTAATGTTATTTTCTTCTTAAAACAACTAACTCTCGT
The DNA here is from genome assembly GCA_963978545.1 of Linyphia triangularis. Lineage (NCBI taxonomy): Eukaryota > Metazoa > Arthropoda > Arachnida > Araneae > Linyphiidae > Linyphia > Linyphia triangularis. The sequence continues at coordinate 60,222,813 of OZ021723.1, read as the reverse complement.
CAACTCCAGTGGATGGCTTTTCAAGTCGTCTGCTCAGCAACCCTCGCATGCGGATTTGTGTGAAAATGAGGAATATACTTGCTACGTCACAGGCAACTCCTGGGAAATTATGACCAAACAAAGCACACCTTTAAAAACTTCTTGGAACTTTGTGCTTAATCACAAGTCCTCATGAGTTTCTAGTAACGTAACCATGTATAATCTTCATACCACCGTAATATTCAAAATAGTACTTATGGAAACACTTCATTTTGTCTTTTAAATATTGAAGAAGAACAATGAAGAATAAAAAATATTGTCTTAATTAAATTGAATTAGTCACATCTGCGCCGCTATTTTAACAAACTGAGATCTGATTTTTTCTAATCGAATTCTGGTAATCTACTCTATGTCATAATATAATTTATTAAAAGAAATTAATATTTTCTTTCGATACTATTAAATATTTATAAAAAAAAATATCAATCGGGCAATCTTTCAATTTATTCCAAATTTAGATACATAGTAACTTAAACTACATCGAAATTTTAAAAAAGCGCAGCAAAAGTACCTTATTAAGATATTACCTATGTGCCTGTTAAAATTTGCATTTCCACAGTGGTTAGTTTTATCTGAAGAGGACAATGTAGATTAAAAATAAATAAAAAATAGGGGTGTGGAAGATCTCACAACTTTCAATAACACTATATTACTGGTCATTGCATTTAAATTTCATGTAGAAAGGTGTTATTTACCGTTTTCAAATTTTCATTCATTCAAATAAAAATGGTCAGTTGGTGATATTTTTAGCAAAAGTTTTTATATGGGTAAAAAAAACACAATTAAAAACTAAAAAAAGCACTGCTAAAATGGCGAATTTAGCGATATACTTTTCAATAATTCTTACATTATCCTCTCTTGTAAATGAAAAAGAAGAGATTTATTGGACATTGATGGGCTATGCTTAAGGAGATAGAAAAAGAGAATAAATACATTCGTTTCTCAACTTTTTACACCTTTATCGCATTTCTGGGGGGGGGGGGGGGGTCTCAATTTTTAGATTTTTTCTTTGTACACATGTTAAACCTTGCAAGCATACTAAATTTCATATAGTTCTAGCTCTACTAGAATTATCTTAGAATAATGATGATCATCAGTGAGTCAATGAGTCTCGAAATATGTCGTTTTCAGCCTTTTTCGAATTTAATGATGTTAAAGTTCTCCAATGTGACTGGAGACTTGAAAATTGGGAGTCGTACTAGAGTGGCTAACAACCCATAAAAAAAAAGTTCAGCTCTCAGGTATTCTGTAATGCTCAGATACGAGGGGGTCAAAATGCTGCTGTGTTGCTTCCAGTAAAAGGTGTATGGTAGTGAACTTGACGGATGCATTGCGTGACGGGTGCTTTACGTGGTTGTGGAAAAGTTGTTTTAGCGTCTAAACAGGGTCAAATTAAAAGCCAGCATCAATCAAAGTAAACAATTAAAGAGATTGCTGAAATTATAGTGGTATTGGGTTAAGAAGTATTTTGTAGCGCATTACTAAAACATGGGAGGATAGTGTCGAACCGTCAACATCTGGGAATAGATGTGGGCGAAAACGGCTCTTAAATTCTTGGGACTGAAAATCGCTCTAGCGACTAGTGAAGGAGAATCGTCAAAACTAAAATTTTGAATTCACATGCCTAGTGACCACACTGTGCATTCAATAGTGGCAGTATTATGACGTGGGGTTGCTGCAGTTAGGGTTGCTGCAGTTAGAGTTGCTGTGTCAAGTGAAGCTGGATACAGGAACACTAGCTCTAATGGGACTGATCTAGGGTCATTAAGTAACAATAAAATAAAATCGCTTTATTACTTAAACGGGTTTAATGACCAGGTCTTCTCATCAATGGATTTTTTTCCCATCCTGATTGCACCTAGCATATTCCAGGATGTCAATGTCAAGATCCACTGAGAACGAATTAATGAGAATTGGTTCTGTGAATATGATGACTCCTTTTCACCCATGCATGAATCGGTCACCACAAAATCAGGAACTTAATGCTACCAAAATTCTTTGAAATATACTGGAACAGCGGTTACGATGTGGTTCGTTTATTCCTTCGTCAGTTCAGTGTCTCGGTGAAAATCTGCTGCAAATCTTGACTACAATAAACGCTGGAACTATACAACTTTTTTATTCAAGCAAAGCCGCGTTGAATGCGTATACTGAAATTCGAGCCAAAGGTGTACCAACAAAATATTAAGGCAAACGACTTTTTTTTTCTTTCTTTCTGCCACATAGTGTGCAATAACTAAAAAACTAAAGTTCGTATCTTTTCAATCAAAATTTTTTCTTATTAGCAAATTTCCCAATCATTTCTCTATAAATGTGTAAAAATTCATATTTTTAAATTCAATAGTTTTGGCGCTGTGAGACAGAGAAGTGCATGCTGAGGAAAAATTATGAAACAGCGGCAATTCTTTATAATCCTTACTTTTTTTTTAGTACAGAGAAAAAGTCTGTATTACATCTCGTACTTATGAACAATCCGCAAGCTTTAACACAAACAAATGCTTAAATTGTTACAATATTAAAAGAAAAATATTTGCACAATTCTACTTTCTATCTAATTTTTGTACTACAATTGTTTGACAATATATTTGGATTTTAACTAATCCTCTATTAAAAAAACGTTTTTAGGGGAAAAGTGTTATAAATACTTTGGAGCTGTTGAAGAAGAAAGGCTGCAATACAAACAAGCAAGGGACGCTTGTTGGGCACTTGGAGATAATCACGATTTAGTGTCTATTCACAGTATGCAAGAACAAGGTGAGATGCTTATTATGTAGTGGTTTGATTTCTAATAAAACTAAATATTTCACTAGTTATCAAATTTGAATATTTTATACAGAGGTGGAAGTAGTATAGAGGTGTGATTTACTTATCAAAAATATCTTGCAAAATCCAAATTTCCTTACTGTATTTTGTAAATTAAGAAATATTTCTTTCAATTTCATATAGTTTCTAAATTATTGCAAAAGCAGCAAATATATCGCTGCAACTTATTCACCCAATTTAAAAGTCAGAGAAACCTTTGAAACATTAAAGATTGTAGGCTTTTCATTTCTATGCATAATAATCTTTTCTTTTACCCCATAATAACCAAAGGGGTGCCAGTCGATTCACTGCAAAAAAAAAATTATTCCTATATTAATGTCACACACACATCAGAAAAGTGACACAAATAAAATAATTGAAAAAACAAAAACAAAAAAACACAGACTTAATTGACCTAAAACTAAAAGAACGGCACTACTCAGTTTGAAGTAAGATTCAACTTAGCTGAATACTACACTTTAACCTAAATACATAGGATTTTGACTTTGTAATTTTTCTTTCGTGTGTATATTATTAGTTTATCGGCTATTTAAACTCGCATATTTCTGCTAGCTTTTCTAACGCAACACCTGTATAGTCTCGGCACTTCGGCATGGATAGGAATGCGACAGGTTACATCCGATGAAATAGGACATGATCTTGTTTTTGGATGGATTGATAACAGCAGAACAGACTTCACTTATTGGGAAAAAGGAAATCCACCGCCAGGAACATGGGTAAGTCCAGAAGGAATACCTTGAGCACTTTTTCAAAACAATTCTTCAGTGCTTATAGAAAAATGTTTTTATATATATATATATATATATATATATATATATATATATATATATATATATATATATATATATATATATATATATATATATATATATATATATATATATATATATATATATATATATATATATATATATTACTTTTAGCATGGAATTTATGCACTGTTTCATGATTTTTTCCTTAAATGTGGTTTAAATTTTACATGTTATTTTGCATTTGAAAGAAAGATTCTTTTTTTTTTTTAAACTTCATTTCTTTTACCTCAGTTTCCATAGACACTAGAAATCCATTCGCTTATTTCTGGAATGGGTTTTAATCCATGGATGAACTACAAAATATAATTGATTTGGTTGCAAAATGAAGTCTTTAAATATCTTCCCTCTTTGTCTGTCAACGTGAACTTCAAAACTTCTACCTTATATAAAGATTCTGGGTGAAGTAAGCTAACAAAGTTTAGAATTATTACTTAATTCTATTCCAGAAATATTGTGCTCGTTTGAGTTTTGAAGGTGTATTGAAAGGAAAGTGGATAGCCGATTACTGTGAAATTAACAAACAAGGTTACATATGCCAACGACCATCAGGTAAGTACATTGACATTAATTCAAATTTTAATATTTAACTATTTAAATTTGATATTTAAACGCAAAATAACACTTTTAAGACTTAAATTAATTGAAAAAAAAAATCTTAGATACCTGTTTTATTCTAAATGGCAAAACAAGAAGATGTAACAGCTTCGCTTCTACAAATTAGATCGAAATTAAAATAATTGTAAAAGAAATTATTTCATCTTATATTTCAGATCCAAAACTACCGCCTCCGGTTATCAAACCTACCAAATGCGGATCTGATCCACTTGTTGCAGAGTACCGGAATGCTTGTTACCAGATCATAACAAATCCCCAAAATCAACAAAAGGCGGAGGAAACATGTAAAGGAATCAACGGTCATCTTGTATCCATCATTGATAGTTTCGAAGAGGCATTTTTAGTTAATTTTATCGGCATGAGGACCTCAGAATTTTGGTCTGGACTGAAAGCGATCGAGGTTGATATAAAATTTTCTTAATTTATTTGATATGCAGTTTAATTAGGATTTCAAAAATTTTCTCTATAGAAGAATCACTCATAAATTCTATATACAGGCATTGTAATAGCATGCTTTTTTAGGGAGTGGGGATAAACTATAGTGCTATTATATAATATCTTTCAACAGTATAAGAGAAATTAAATTAAATTAAATTAAATTAAATTCATATTTTACCGTAATTATACCAAAACGGCCAACCTAATGTTTTTTTTTTTCTTTTTCTTTAACTGAGCAGTAGTTTTAAACTTGGTAAACATCTCGTTTAACTGTCGCTAAATACCCTATAGTGCCAACTTTTCTTAATCTTTTATCATAAGGAAGCCTTTCTATAACATATGGGTACTGCCAACCAGCGAAATTTATTGGGAAGTTTTTGTTACAGACAGGGATAGCTTTGTTGTGAGCTATGGCCTTATTTGGCGCATATCTACACTATTTCAATAACATAGTATCCCCCGGGGATATTAACTTGCTATTATGATTAAAATATAAATATACTTTTAGAGCTGGAGATCGTAAGGAAGTTTTTTTCGCCAGAACAACGCAGAAAGAAGATTTCATAATAAAGTTATACAGACCGTATCATAACTTGGGATGTTGAGGTTGATCGTATAAGAAAAGATGCGTTCAATATGCTCTTTCCATTCCATTAAGTTAAAAAGTTACACGATTAGTTCTGATTTGAAAGAACTGAAATAATGTTATTATGCATACTATTTGACTGATGAGCTTTTGAGAAATGTTATTAGTACTTATTTACGTGTCTCTCATTATGAGAGATTCATATAAAGTTATAATTAAGTACTAATAACATTTCCCAAAAGTCGGACATTTAGATAATCTAATTACAGAAACAAGTTAGCATTGAAAGTGTATATTTTCTAAATTCATAGAAGTATGTTTAAAAATATCAACATGATAAATCTAAGTCGTTAGATTGTATTATTATTTTTAAAAATTCTATATAAAAGTTGTTTAGTTAAGATTAATGAAAATTATATTTTTATTAAATAGATTTCGAACCTGGTTGATTTATATTTAAATAAACGATATCTTTTTTTCAAAATTGAAATATATTTTCCAGAATACTAGTTATTTAAAGTGGACAGACAACCAACCTGTCTATTATTCTAACTTTGTTGAAGTTGAAGGAAAACTACAACTGCCTTCAAAAGAAAAATCGTGTATTAGCTTTGATGTTACAAAGTATCTAAAATGGAGAGCAACAGACTGCTCTTTGGAATTACCCTTCATCTGCAAAATCACTAACGGTAATTATTCATAAGTTATTGGTGCTTATTATTTATTCATAAGCAATCTATAATAATAAAACAAGCTTTGTGTCTGTCTATCTGTCTGTGGATCTATAGAAACCTACTTAAAATTGGAGTAGAGCTCTGAAATTTTCAGCATAAGTAGTTTTGGCCATCTAATTGTATACATCCCTAACAGAATGTTAAAATTTTAATTGGTTATTTTTTACTTAATTTTTTTTTACAAAGTTACTTCAAACAGAGATACAACTCTGAAATTTCCCACATAAGTAGTTTTAGCCTTCTAATTGTAGTTTTGAAAAACAGAATTTTAAAATTTTGATTAGTTTTTTTCAATTAATTTTCTTATTTAATTAAAAAAAATTTTTACAAGATGACTTCTAATAGGGCTACAGCTCTGAAATTTGCAGCATAAGTAGTTGTGGCCTCCTAATTGGACTTTTGAAAAACAGAATTTAAATTTTTATTTAGTTCTTTTTTAATTAATTAATTAATTAATTAATTAACATTTTACAGAACGATTTCTAATAAGGCTACAGCTCTGAAATTTTCAACATAATTAGTTTTGGCCTTTTAATTGGACTTTTGAAAAACAGAATTTAAATTTTTTATTTAGTTCTTTTTTTAATTAATATTTTTAATTAATTGACAAATATTTTACAAAACGATTTCTACTTGGGCTACAATTTTGAAATTTTCAACACAAATAGTTTTGGTATTCTAATTGGACTATTGACAAAAAGAATGTTAAAATTTTAATTTTTTCACAAAACGTGACTTCTAATACGCCTAGAGCTCTGAAAATTTCAACATAAGTAGTTTCGGCCTTCTAATTTTGCTTTCCACAAACACGTGTTAAAATGATCTTAAGCGGGTGTTGTATTATTGTATTAACAGAGATTTTTTTTTTATCGACAAGGGAGAGGCTTCCAGTATTAAGGCTTTACCTAGCAATTAGATTTTAGTGAGTGAAGCGAGCTTATGCTTACGCATCAATGAACCTTTCAGAGAGCGAAGCGAGAATATGCTTGCATAGCAATGAACCTTTCAACAAGTGAAGTAAGCCTGTGTTTATGTGTCAATGAACTTTTTAGTGAACGAAGTGAGCTCGATTTTGCGTAGCGAAGCGCCAAAAACTGGGGCCTATACACCAATGACAGATTTACGCAACGCGAGACCTCACAGCTAGCTAAAATATTGCACATGTTAAAATTTAGTAGCGAAGCACGGGTATTCAGCTAGTCTTACATAAAAACGCGAATGCTGTTTCTGTAGTAGTCAGTATATATAACCTGATTAGTTTGGTAACCAAAACAACAAGGGCAAATAATACATTCATACAGCTAAGCTTTAAATTTAGGGCAAATAAATTAATTACGTATTTATTTGAAATATCTTTATACTTTCAGAAATTCCACCTACTTTCCCTGAAGTACTTGGCTTGTGTCCGAGCGACGGAAATTTATTTGTTGATATTGGGGATGATTTTTGCTATCACATTGCAGAAAACAAATTTCATATTCAAAGTTGGGATGCTACCTCAAGATATTGCCTCGCAAAAGGTTTGTTTTCTAGTGTCTTTACATATGAGCGCTAAACACAAAATTCTCATATCGGTTATTTAATACACTTATTGCCAAAAATTAAAAAACAAACAAACCTATTTCCATTAAAAGGAAGTCCTAGTAAGGATCATTTCCTATACTCGCTATGTTACAATCTTCGAAGCCGGTGCATTTAGAAACTACTTTCTATAAAACCTTGAAATTTGATGAGTAAGTACGAAAATGATCACTTAATGAAATAGCATAAATTAAAAACTCACAAATAGCGACTAATATATTTTATTTTACACTTGAAATTTTTTCATCAATGCATAAGCAGTGGTTCTACCTCAATTTCTTTTCGCTGTATTAATTTTCATTTATAATAGATGAACATTAAACGAAAACAATTTATGCCATTTCATTCAGTGGTCATTTTCGTACCTACTCACCAAATTTCAAGGTTTTTATAGAAAGTAGTTTCTAAATGCACTGGGCTAGAAGATTATAACATAACGAGTATAGGGAATGATCCTTACTAGGACTTCCTCTTAATCATGAGAAAAAGTGTATCTAAGAAGTATGAATTTAAACATACTCAGACTCTAATTTGAACAGTAGGTATACTTTTTGCCTAAAAATTATAACATTACTTTTCTACTATTGTTGCAATCTTTTGTTCCAAGAATACTCAATTTCAAGTATTTAGAGGAATATTAGATTCCAATTTTCAAATCGTTAATATCTCAAAAGAATATTTAATTTTTAATTAAAAAAAAATGCATTTTTTAATTTATTCAAAATTGTACAACCAAAATTCAAAATAATAGAATAACATATTTTCTGAACAAAACTTAGCAATGCGTCGTGTGAAATAAACATATGCAAATTAAAAGAGTGCCGCATGTAATTCAAGAATTGGCAAAACCATTTTCAATAACTATTCAGATATTATTTTAACAATTTAAGGAACGTTAACACATTTAAAAACTATGTTGAATTTTTATATGGGTCGAAAAATTAGAATAATCAATTCATTCAATATGAATTTGAAAAGCAGACGAAATATTTGCATACCTGTTAAACGATAGGTTCCGACTAGTATAAGGTTTGGCGCTCGGAAAATCTTATGTTAGTCTTTTGGCTGAAATTGTGTGGTCATTGAGATATTTCTGAAACAACGAAATCGTGTATTTTATCATGGTTTAAAGCCGGAAAGAAGCAACAATTTATCTAGGATCAAATTAATGTTTCACAATCTACGGTTTCGAAGATTTTAAAGGAATAGAGAACAGCCGGCCAATTAAAAAGTAACCGAAGTAAATTTGATAGAAAGCTTGTATCAACTGCCAGAGTTGTCGTCCAAAATATTTGCTTTAAAACTTTTTTTTACATCAATAAGTGTTGGAAAGAATCTAGAGTTGTCGCGCTAAAGTCAACTGCACTTAGGCGATTACATAAATTTGAGATTCAATGCCGGGGGCATTTAAGCATAGTTCACATTATTTCAAACCATTAAAAAGAATAAGGGCACCGCCATTGGCTGATCCGTTGTTTTCATCAAAGCCGCCAACACGTGACAATGTTTACAGTGCTAACACAGAGAATTAAAGCCGTTTAAATTTATACTCGTTTCTATGTATTAAATCTTAACTTTAGGAACTGATTTTAAAACTGAGAGCGTTTTATAAATGATATGTTTTTTTCCGATTAATGTTTTATTCCAATTCAATCTAGTTAACCGCTTTTAACAACAAAGTACAAATTTTGAATATTTATCAAGGAACATTTTGTAGCTGGAATAAATTTTTGAAACAACAACAACTTCAAGTTTGATATTTTTTTCTTTCTTTTTTGTAAACGTTTAGACCTAAAAAAAAAAAAAATCGCGTGAATCAGGAACTCGAATACTATTTCTGAATATATCAATTCTTATTAATTTATTAATAATCATTTGTTTGTTGCCATTAAAAAGATGAAACTAAAATATTTCTGAATGGAGGGTCGCATCAATGCTCCTATGTGACAATGGTTACTGTATTGATACGAAGAATATTATTGTTTTCATTTATTCTATAAGTAAAGAGTTCGGAAGATGTTTTTGGATGATACTCATTCCTATATTTTAAATCGTGAATTTAGGAACTGAATTTCTAATATAAAACTAATTTATTATCCAGATTTTTTGATAAAAAAGCATCTATAGCTATAATTAAAGCCTAGCTATAATTTAAATGTAAGCAACAAAATAAAATATAAGCATAATATATTTTGTTTTTCTTTTTGTCCATCCACAAAGTAAAAAGAAACATAATATTTTTTGACTTAAAGCTTTTTCCATAAATATTAATTCTTACGAAACCGAAAGAATTCATAACTTTTCTAATTCCGTTTGTGTCCAGCGTAAAGTTTATTTTCATTAAAACAAATAAATTTAAATTCTTTGATATTTCTTTCTTGTTAAGATTATTTGGCACTGTTTCAAAGAACTATGTTGACACACAACTTCTTCCTGAAATTAAATTCTTATATAATAAATCTCTATAAAATGAATAGTCACAATAAAATGTACATGTATAAATAAGGTGTGTGTGTGGGGGGGGGGGATGCTTGATTTTCCATCGAATAATGGAAAATTTCATTTTAATGAGCATAAAAAAAGGTTTCCTTAATAAAATAAACACCAATTTTTTAAAAAATTGGGCTTTGTTAAATTCTTACAGATGGCGCCACTATTCAAATTTTTAATTCATTATTATTAGTATTTATTGATACGCATAATACAGTTTTGAATTGAGTGCGACTATACAATTATCACACATCATTAAAAAATTATAATAATCAGGAACAATTTACGTGCAAACACAATTTTCTCCTATAGACAAAAATTGAATTTCATTCGGTCGATTGCCAAAATCGTCCACCGAAATTTTTTTCATACGATTTGACATTGCTTATAATGATAACAATAACTTCATTTTTTTTTATATTTACATTTTTAAAAACAAAATTCAAGTTTTCTAGTCAACCCACACTCAGCATATTCTTGATTTTGATTGCAATTTTTTTGTGGGCGTGGCTTCCAATTTTGTCAACGCCCTATTCTCCGTCTGACAGGAAAATTGATAAATGGCGCGCCTTATTCTCTGTAATGGTTTGAAATAAAAAGAACTATGCTTAAATGCATCCCGGGGACCAAAGATGAACATGAAGCAGAGACCTGTACGACTCTCCTGGTACAGTACCCCCCCCCCCCCCAAATAAAACAGAACGATGACTATATCTTTTGTTCTAATTGTTGAAATAACAAACAAAAGGTACCGTTGTAAATCGTGAAAGGTTTTTAATAATTGTATGTAGTTTTTTTTATCATGAGGGGTCATCTACATATTAAAACAGAACCAAACTTTAAAAAGTTCAATAGCAACCTCATAATATTATTCCACATTTGGATTCAGCATTAAAAAAGAATGCGAAATACAAAAATTCGTAATTTTTAAGAATGGTTTGTAATTTAAATGATAAAAAGAAAATGATAAATTAATGTTAAATAAAAAAGTTGGTTTTTTGGCCATAAATATTTAAATAATTAATATATTTCAGTAATATTTTTTTTTCAAAAGGTAGTTTGTAAATGGCCAAACATAAATAGCAATCAGCTTTTGAATCAATTTCTTTTTTAATAATTAATTATTAATTAATAAATCAATTAATTTTTTTTTTTTTTTTGAATAGAAACATATATATTTTTTGCTTTCATTAGATTCACCATGGTCTGAAACCCCACAACATTATTTTTCAATTCATTTTGACTTTTAGTTCTCGATTTTTTAGCGAAAATGTAAAAAACGCTCACTTTAAGGGACCGTATAGTAGACGACTTTTGAAAACTATCAAAGATTAATTCAAGGTAAACTAGAGGTGTGGAAAATCGCATAACGTTCAATTATCGTATAACCGATAGTTTAAAAACTAAGAAACACGCTTTAATAGGAAAGTGAACTAAAAAGTAGAAGATAATTTTAAATAAGTTTGAAATAAGAATAGTGATTAACAAGAAATATTTATTTTATCGTAAAAAATCGTGGGGTGCTTGATGTCAATTTTTGTTAATATTTAATGACAGATATTGGTAACAGTAGATCCATTATGAAAATATCTTAAAAAGCACCCCACGCTTTTTTACGATAAAATAAATATTTCTTGTTAATCACTCTATTCTTATTTCAAACTTATTTAAAATTATTTTCTACTTTTTAGTTCACTTTTCTATTAAAGCGTGTTTCTTAGTTTTTTTTTTTTATCTATTGATTATTTTCTACTTTTTAGTTTGATTTTCCATTAAAGCGTGTTTTTTAGTTTTTTAAATTATTAATTATTTTTTCTGTAAACTATAATTTTTTTTTTATTTGCTTTCTTAAATTCCATTTATTTAAAACAACATTTTTTAAGAAATTTCAATAAGTTATCCTTTAAAAATTTTACTGAATCATGTGACTTTTTCATTTTATAAATAATTTCAACGATCTAGTTACATTTGTGTTTATAGTGAAATATTTCTGTAAACTATTCATGCTTTGCTAAATACTGTTTACTAATGCCTACATTTAATATTTATTAATTTTCTAATTATCAGTAGTATTCGTTATATTTCTGCTATTACAGTTTTCGATATTTTATTTATTTCGTGTGAAGAATGCACATCTTTAATGTTGTAAATAAATTATGTTACTTTTGCGTTTACTTGCTATTTTTGTATTAATCTTAAACATGACACTATAAATCCAAGTAGTTTCTATGCAATTTTAGACTAATACTTGTATTTTTTAATCTTCGTGAAACGTGCCACATTGACCGTTCGATTTCTCCCGCTGTGAAGAAGAACCTTAAAAATACCTTTCGTTTTATGGAAATTCTCCCTGAAGATCGGTCAAAAAATGGTCGAAATATTTTCCCTCATAAGTGACGTGTTTTTCAACTTAATGCATTGAAATTTGGTACATAGGGTAAATGATGTATTCTGAATCGAATGAAATGATAAAAAATAAGGGTTCGTATTGAAATTTTCGAAGATAGCGTTACTTTTACTTAGTAAACGGTCCCTCAAGAAAAAAAATGTGCATCAGATATATAGAAAATCGTAAGCAAAACATTTTGGTGCAAACCGTAAGATTCTACGATAATTAGAACCGAAGATATAGCCATCGTTCTGGTTTTTTTTGGAGGGTACTGTACAAGGTGAAGCTCATCTGGGGAAAAGACTTGGAAAATGTTTTATTAAGAGATTAATCTTTATTTCAAATATCTGTTGCCGAAGGAAGTGTTCCGGTTTGTCGTTTCAAACGTGATGGCTTTGATAAATCTAGTTTAAAACTCCAGGTGTGCTTTTCTTTGCACCAGAAGAGTCGTATTTATCTCTGCTTCAAATTCACCTTTGGTTCTACTTTGAGGATCCACGATGGAAACTCAAATTTATGCAATCGCCTAAGTATAGTTGACTTTGACACAACAACTCCAGATTCTTTCCAACACTACTTGATGTGAAAAACAGTTTTAAAGCAATTATTTTAGACGATTCGTTTTTGCGTTCACCTCTGGCAGTTGTTATACGCTTTCTACCACATTTACTTCGGTTACTTTTTAGTTGGCTTGTTGTTCTATTTTCAAAACCGTAGATTGGGAAACATTCATTTGATCCGAGATAAATTATTGTTTCTTTTCAACTTCAAACACTGTTAAAAATTGAGTTCCATTTGGCACCAAAAATTGGTTCCCATTTAGCTGCAACCAACATTTGTCCTTAATTTCACTATTTAATGGGGGTACCACGGACCATAAGCACCATTAAATCATGAAACTCAGTACAAAATGTTGGTTGCAGCTAAATTGGAAGCAATTTTTGTTGCAAGGTGAAACAAACAAAATTTTTAACAGTGAACAATTATAAAATATACGATTTCGTTATTTCAGAAATATCACGTTGAGGATCCATTTTCAGCAAAAGACTAATGCAAGGTTGATACTTGTTGCAACCTATCGGTTAACAGGTATGCAAATATTTTGTCTGCTTTTCGAATTCATATTGAATGAATTGATTATTCTAATTTTTTGACCCATATAAAAAATCAACATAATTTTTAAATGTGTTAACGACCCTTAAATTGTCAAAATAATATATATAGTAATTGAAAATTGTTTTGCCAATTCCTGAATAAGATACGTCACTCTTTTAATTTACATATGTTTATTTTACACGACGCATTGCCAAGTTTTATTTCGAAAGTTCTGTTATTCTATTATTTGGAATTTGGGTTGTAGTCGATAAGAATTTTAATTATATTGAACAATGAGCACGAACCTAGAGACGCCAAACAATTTCATCAGTTGGGGAATGTGAATAAAATCAAATTACAAACGATTTTACAAATATGCGTAGCATAAAGGACATTACTTGTAACATCACACCTCTAAAAACATGTGCTTTTTTTATATCTTGTTTTTAAAACATGGTGAATAAGGCAATGATCCAATTTTGAAGTTAGTCTTTTTTTAAATAGTTCTTGAATTGAATATTGTCTTAAACATTTAATTGTAAGTCTCATATTTGAAATATTTTATATATTTATACTTGTTTAGAATGTGAAATTTTTTAACATAATATTACAAGGACGTCAGATAGCAATTGACTTGTGACATCACATACATAATTCTCATTCACATGAGTATTTTTATTACACTTAATTATGTTATTACTTCAATAATTTGCAATGTTAATATAGTTAACTAGAAAAATCAATATATAACAATATAAATTATAATTAAAAATATTACAAAAATTTCTTTTCAAAAGGAATGAAAATTACTGCAGCATATTCTGATCATCAAATGCATTCCCTGGCTGCATATTTGCACCAAGAGACTTATAGTGTCCATATAGGTCTCATTAGATCACCTGACACAGGTAAGTATAGAAACAACAATGTTTTCATAAATTGTTGATATATTCATCGATTAACGCATTCTACACATGGCAATAATTCATCGTGTGGTGCCTTTTGATATATTTAATCGAATATCCATGTTTTATAACAGTACAGATAAAATAGGATATTATAAAACAAAATTCGTTCATTCATGAAACTGTGGTTATAACTTATTCATGCAGTAAATTTCAAGATCTGAAGTTTCCTCAAAATTTATATGGGTGAAACGCAAACCCCTAAAAAAATTCAAATTTTAAGAAATGGTTGAATGAGATTTGTTTTCAAGCATTTTTTGTGCTGAATTGAATGAAATAACCTTCAGATAGATTGAAACACTAATTTGTAAGACATGTTTTGAGTAAAATATTCAAAATTCGTTAAAAAACACACACACAAAATATAATAATAATTACACAGAAAGGTTCTAATTTACACAGAGTTATCAATTGTCATCTTCTTATTGATCATAAAAACTACAGTTTTAAATGCATTTCGTTAAGGATACGAAATTATCTAAGATCATTATTGTCCGTGTCGTCAATTTCAGTGTTGAGGCAGTTCTCTCCTTCACAGTTTCTAAATTTTTACAGAGAGCACACCACTTTTGATACAACCACATAATTTTTCTTTTATGTGAGGACTCTAGTCTGGCCACCTTCTTTAGTAGTAAATTTTTTAAGCAGCGATAGCCAAAGTTGGCAAAAAAAAAAATTCCATCAATTTTTGGCTCCATATAAGAAGGAAAACAAAAACTTTTCAGTACTTCTGATTTCTTCCCGGGTGGCATTTGATTTGCAAAATGTGCTGATTCAGTCTTTTACCGTGATGCAGTTTATAGCAATCCAAAAAGCTGTTTTTTCCCCCTTTTACGGGAATTGCATTCGTGGTATAGCATCACGAATGCATGGGTAATAACATAACTCATAAATAAGTTTTTAAAATAAATTCTGTATGCATTGCCAATATTTATGTGTAATTGCAACATCTCGAGCTCAGATCGAATTTTCATAGTGTGTGACTTCTAAGAACAAAATATCCATTCCGAACTATTTACTAGCTTCTTATTTTCCTCAAAAACTTGATAGAAAACATTGTCATCGACAACGAGTGTGAAACCAAGTTTCTAGGTTTCAGTTCGATTGGATGACGGCAAGTTAATTTATTAGCATTCTGAAACGATAGCAGAAGGGCGTATAAAAGCGGCCTTTTAGTGACAGTGACAACCCCCGAAATTTGATGTAATGCAACCTTATTGACAACAAATCTATATGTCAAATTTCAGCGTGATTGGATGACGGCAAGTTGGTTTATTAGTATTCCGAAGATACAAGCTTGTACAAAAGCGACCTTTTAGTGACAGTCTCCAAAATTTGATAGAATGCACTGCCATCGTCATAGAATCCATCTGCCAAAATTCAGTCTGTTCGGATGATGGCAAGTTGATTAATTAAACCTCCGACTATTTGCCCAGCGCAATCATACACACAAAATCGAAGTTATTATAAAGGATTTAAAAATAATATGATTTTTCATTATAAGGGTATTGTTGATGTAATTTTTCTAAGTATTTTCAACTTATCGTTTATTTGGGATTTGAAGCAATCTAGGTCTTTTTGTTGAGGCAACTGCAATCTTGCAATTGAAGGCATCGACGTGTCTAGGGTGACAATAGTTTTATTCCATTTGAATTTGTGCAATTAAACTACCATCGATTATAAAGTAATTCATTTAATTCACTGCATCTTCATCAACAGTAGTAAATTTCTCTTACAGATGGGATTTTAATATTTGTCTTATCCCCGAATTAATGAAAAACTATAGAGAGCATGGAAAAATCTCGTATTTTTAATAATCTAATAATCATCTGAATTGATTCTTCGAATTATCATTATTTGATAAGTGTCATTGGATCAATGTTGAATACTTTTTCATTTACCTTGATCAAGAAATTCACTCTAAAAAGAGATCGAATATTATCTCTTCTCTTATAAAAGTCTCTAATTAAGTTATTCCATTCGATTCAGCACAAAAAAGACATAAAAATAAACATTTCAGTCGACCAATACCATGATATTTAATTGTTTGGGGAGAGGGGACTCCCTCCTTATTAAATATTACGATATTTAATTGGGACGGGAAGGGAGTACAAAAAGGTGTCTACCACCTTATTAAATTTTAAGGGCTCTTCAGATCTTCAATTCCAGTGCTAAAAGGATATTATGAGCACAATTCCATGAATGAATGAATTTTGTTTTTCGACTACCCATTTTTGGTCACTATATGTTACCTGTTCTATAACTGTACTGAATTAAAATTGATTAAATTGGGTGTTTTATAAATATCCTGCCAAATTTTGCAAGTTATTTCAAAAACCGAAAGTGCTAATAATATAGGCAAGCAAAAGCTCTCGCGTTTAAGCAAGCACATGCTCGCTTCAATAGCTAAAATGTTCATTGTAACGCAAGCATAGGATCACTTCGTTCTGTAAATAATTATACATTTTTTTAACCTATTCCCCGTTAATACAATCATACCGTTCAACCCTCCCATCCCTCCTCCGAGAAGAAATAATTAATCTTATTCCTGTTAATACAATCGCTCACATATACTTCCCGTCGAGGGGGGGGGGGAATCCTTACCGGCACGAACCGGCTCCACTACACCCCTGATTGGCAGTTACTTTCTATAGAACCACAGATAGACTTTGGTTTTATTATTATATGATTACAACAATATATTCCCATGCATGTTAAAAAATGTCACATTTAAGCGCTGGCATATAAAACATAATCTAAAAATAAAATTAAAAACAGATAAAAATGAAATACAAGAAACCACTGCCATGGATCATTTATAAGAATACACGATGTTGAAAAAATTGTTAACCATTAATACATATTGGACGGGGCCTATTTATAAAGATTCCAGCCATCCCAACATGAACAATTTCTTACCACGGTAAATTACTTGACCAACAGGAAACACCTTAATCTGAACGTCATTTTCAGAAATATGTGTTGAAATTTTATTACATAATTATTTATATTTGAGATTTTTATACGGATCAAGATATTTCTTAAATTTCATAAGAACAGAGGTGTTTTTTTAATAATGAATCTGATGTTTGCTTAATAGCGCTTTTTTGTTTTCTCCGCTATGACAGATTCGTTTATTTGGACGAATGGAAACACTGTTAACTACACCAACTGGGACGTGAGAGAACCAAGTTCGTATCCAGGAACAAAAGACTGTGTTGCCTTTCATCAGTCTACTGGAAAATGGAGGACTATCAGCTGCAGTGATGGAGGAGTAGCTACATGTCAAATGTTAAAAATTAAGCATAATTAATAATAAAATTAAATGTTAGTAACGTTTCTGTTGTTATTAGTTCCAATTTTCAAATGTTTAAATTAAAGCTTTAGAATAAGCAATTTTATGACGTCAATTTCAATAATAATGGTGGTAATTACATGGAATGGAACAAAAAATAATAATGAAAACTATAATATGACACGGTTTCAGAGAGGGCGATGTTCTTCGCTCCCCCACCCCTCCCAATAGCTTAATAGATTGTAAGTTATAAGCAAAAACAAATATTGTAAAATAAAAATGGAAAAGAGAATAAATAAATGAGTTATTTATGCATAAAATCTCCCATAAAATTTCATTCTTAAGACGGGAAATAATGGAATTCGATACGATCATTGAAAACTATTTGTTATTTTGATTATATGGTTAAACACCTATAGAATAATAAAATGCCAACACCTCGAAAGTTTAAATTACTTTACTTAAAATTTATATCCATACGAATTAAATAAAAGTGAAAAAAGCGTTATACATAAATAAAATGTCAGTTTATGATTTATAATAAATTTAAAAATATCAAAACTTATTGAATCTAATGCGGTTTTCGTATTGTTTAGTCTAATATCGGCACATTATTACTTTCAATTACACATATTTTAACATGGGTAGTGAAAGTATTGGCTTAGGCAATAAGAAGAAAAAAAGAAGAAAAAAAAAAGAAAAAAACCTCTAATACGTGTAGGCACAATCGATTTTTTGATTTTTGATTTTCTACACGTTTTGGAACATGCTGAGTTTAAAAAAGTGGTCGGTCTAGAAAAAATGTTTGTTCATCCGTTCTGTTGCCAATCTGCGTGAAATCTGCGTGACACGCATTGAAAATCTATTTCACCCCATAAGAATTAACCTCATACGTGAAATCACGCATTGGCACATCATGGTTAAATTTTTTAAATAATCCTCCATTTTATAAAATCAGTGATCATCCTAGCCGTTTTTCAAAAAGTGACGCTACCTCCCTGCCCATTTTCGTTGAAAATACCGTGAAATGGGGTGAAAAGAAATAGGAACAGCGGGGTGAATCGGAACGAAACTTCAGGAAATTACAAAGAAATTATTATTTTACACAAATAAAGCAGTTTTATTAATTATATATATATTTTTTATTTGATTAACATTTTTGGAATCTTGGAACATGTTTTGTGGTGTTTTCAACACTGTCCTTTTTTTCATAAAAAAATTTAAAAAATTCTGAAACAGCGACATACAATCCAATGAGTTTTAACCTCGCCAAAACTTATCCGGTAATTAATAACATGTACCAGTTATAGACTTAACTAATAAACTTGAGTATAAACATCCACAACAGCATATCCCATACTTAATTTAACTTGATTTTAAAAACTTTTTATTTTACGAATTTTTATGTTTTGCCTCGTCTTGATTTTGAGATTTGCGGGGTGAATCGGAACACTTGAAAAATGATATTAAAAAGCTGTTTTTGGCAAGATTATGTTCCACACAAGATTCAACGACTGAAGAAGAGTCTAATTACTCACTTCGAGACAGTTATCAAGATTGCAGGCTGGAATAAATGTCAGAAGAGAAGCCTAGTTTCCGTATGGCAGAAAACCCGATTGTTCCAGTGTTTTTTTTAGTTTTGTTTTTTCTCTAAATAACTTCGTTATCTTTAAATTTTTTGGAAAAATGTATGAAGACTATGTGAGCAAAGTTTTACACCCACAAGATTATTGTTATATAAGTGTGTTTTACTAAAAGCGCCCATGAACGAAGAGATTTTCTGAAACAAATAAAGAGGGTTTTCTCCTTTCTGAAGATATTTTAAGGAATTTGCAGTCATACGCCACGCAAACATAAAGTAGATTTAAAAATATTATTAACTAGCTGAATACCCGTGCTTCGCCACGAAATTTTACCATGTGAAATATTTTAGCCTGCTGTGAAACCCCGCTTTGCCGAAATCCGTCATTGGTGTATAGGCCTCAATTTTCGGGGCTTCGCTCGCAGGAAGATTCATCGCAACGCAAAATCGAGCTCGCTTTGCTCGATGAAAGGTTCATTGCTGCGTGAGCATAAGGTCGCTTCACACACTAAAAGCTAATTGCTACGTAAAGTCTTAATATTAGAAGCCCCTCCCTTGTCGAGAAACAATAAAAAAAATTCCCCGTTAATAACTATAATACAACACCCCTTTAAGAATATTTTAACACTTGATGTTTGTAAAAAGCAAAATTAGAAGGTCAAAACTATTTATGTTGAAATTTTCAGAGCTCTAGGCCTAATAGAAGTCGCTTTTTGGGAAAATATTAATTAAAAATTTATTAAAAAATAAATTAAAATTTTAATGCTTTTTTTGTCAAAAGTTAAATTAGAAGGCCAAAACTATTTGTGTTGAAAATTTCAGAAATGTAGCCCACTTAGAAATCGCTTTGTAAAATAATTGTTAATTAATTAATTAAAAAACAAATAAAATTTCAAAATTCCAATTAGAAGCCCAACTGTACATATGTTGAAAATTTCAGAGCTGTAGCCCTATTAGAAATCCCTTTGTAAAATATTTATTAATTAAATTAAAAAAATTAATTAAAAAATAACTAAATAAAAATTTAAAATTTTGTTTTTTAAAAGACCAATTAGAAGGCCAAAACTACTTTGTTGAAAATTTCAGAACTGTAACCCTATTAGAAGTCGTTTTGCAATTTTTTTTTTAATTAATTAAGAAAATTAATTAAAATTTTAACATTCTGTTTTTCAAAAGTCCGGTTAGAAGGCTAAAACTACCTATGTTAAAAATTTCAGAGGTGCATCTCTATTTCAAATCACTTAAATAAATTAATTAAAAAATTAATTAAAAAAGATCCAATTAAAATTTTAACATTCTATTTGACATACATAAAATTAGAAAGAAAAACTTCTTATGTTGAAAATTTCAGGACTCTACTCCAATTTTAAGTAGGTTCTATAGATCCTCAGAGAATGAGTTATAGGAGAAGAGTTGATACACTTTCAAACATATGATTTGTTTTGACAGTAATTGACAAACACAAATTTTGTCCGTCATATTAAATGATTTTTGTATGATAATTTTGTGTTCCTATTCACCTTAATGCATTATTACTTGTTTTTCGTCACCCTGTAAACATTTAAATAAGATCAGACATAAATTGTAACGAGTGTTCCGATTCACCCCTTTCTGCGGGGTGAATCGGAACAGCATGAAAAAATTCAAAATAAATTAAAGTCCTAGTTTTTTCAACATTTTTTGTGTTGATCCTCAAAGAAGAAGGTAAGAGCCAAGTTTCAGTGTCAAAATTAAGTTCCTTAACGATCTTATTATAACCGATTTTTACTTTGAAAGTTGAAAAGTGTTCCGATTCACCCCATTTTACGGTAGCGTCCTTTGAAAAAAATGCAAACATTTTCGTTTATTTTCTAACGAAATCCAATATACGGATCACCCCCCTTCGAAATCGCCAGTTACGCATGCACATTCATGTTGAAACTTGCCTCGCACAGACCAGTGACTGAGTGGATCGAAGTCATTGAATGGCTGCTGATACCATCAGGTGCGTCATTAGTAGGTACATTGTAGGGGGGCATCTTACAATTCCTAGATGTAATTTTGGACATTTCTTAATCAAGTGTAGTTCCCCGACCTTTTACTATGTCTTTTGCACAAAATAGAGAAAAAAGGTAACCTAGTGCGTGAAATCATGTAAAACGTAGATTAACACTATGTCCTCTGCATGTCTAATCGGGATTTTTTTTTTGTGTGTGCCGTTTGTACTGGTTCAGAAGTTCAGATCATTCCGTCTATGTCTATCGCTTTTTTCTTCTTCGGGAAATCGGAAATCATCCAGTTTTACTTCTCCGTCATTGGGGCGATAGTTAGTTTAAGGTTTATAAACATCAAGTGATTTAGTAAGCATTTAAAAAGCATATTTCAGCTCAGATACGCGAAATCGTGATCGTACATCACTGTTATTGTTGCAGTTATAAGTTTTGTTAAAAAACTTATTTTGCTTTAATTTGAAATGGTTTTAATTTAAAAAAATACCTTTCAGATTTTAAAAATACCCCTTAAAATTTATAGAGGGGTTGAAAATACCCTTTGGAAGTAGTTGACTGGCGAACACTGTCCTCAACTGATTGATGCATGATGTTAAAATTTTGAGTACTAGTAAGTGGTGACCATTATGTCACCGCTTTTCGTCAAAATGCGCATGGGCATAAGGTATCTGCTATAGAAAAATGTATGTTAAAAAACTCGACTCTAACGATTTTGATCAAAATTGATGTGGTAATGTCATTTAAAGTGGTCTATACATCCTCATCCCCGAAATTTCAGTAGAAATGTGATAAAGGCGTAAAATGGTGAAAACTAATGCCTTTGAGACAGAGTTTTCTCTTGAACATCGCTCATTAACGATTGTTTGTTGTATTTACAAGAAAGAATAATGTAATATTTATCGTAAAACATATCGGCAATTTCACCGTTTTGGCTATGTTTTTTTTTTGCCAATGTAAAAATATAGCAAACTAGCCATTTTTTAAAATAATGAAAATATGAAAACAAAAAGGATGAATTACACCAATCCAAGGCAAATTTAAAAGAAGGTACCGATATTAACTCTAATTGAAAGTTGTGCGATGTTCCGCACCCCTAGTTTTTTTCTCTCTCTAAAGTGGTAAGTGGTTGAAAGAATTTTCATTACAACTGTACAGTTTATAAAATGCATATCTGAATATCGATTGGGCAATTCGTTATCGGTAACTGTTAAATATTATCAGATTATAACTATTATTACAATCGCCACTCTCTACGAATAAGAGCAAAACTACTAAAATTTCAATCAAGTCTTTGACGTCAGTGCCAGCTGACTTTTTCACACATCCTTGACAATCTAATAATTTACTGTAGATAGCTTAGCGGTGAAGGTAAGATGGGAAGTGGAGAGTTAAATAAAGAATTCGGAAGGAGTTTCTAAACTTATCTTTTTATAATATTTTTGGCTTCTACATAAAAGTTAGGTGATTCTTTTTTTTTTTTTAAAAAAAAAGAAAAAAAAAAAGCTCTTTAACGGGAGCTAAAAGGAAGTTGTTTACTCAAAAATTAATAATGATTCTTTGTTGAGTATAAAAAAAAAAGAAGCGAAACTCAAATCGCGCACCGAGTTAATTGAAAAATGCCACGTAGAATAACAAAGAGGAAGAATCCTCAAAATGGAATATCCTAAATGTAGTGTTATAAAGTTAACTGCAAAGAAATGTTATAATCTAACTCAGTGGCTATCCGATACAATTATTGTGGTGGGAGGGGGGGGGGGGGGTACCGCTGAAAATACCGATTATAAATGAAAGTTTGCCGACTTATTTTACTTCCTATAACGTTATGGGAAAATATTACTAACAGCCTGCGAGTCTGTCTGCGGGTATAAAAAAACGTCTTCCAATAACCTACAGTCCTAAAAAAAGGGTAAAAGACAAATGAAGGAGAAAGAGAGCTGCTGATCTTACTTCTGAAAATCAGAAGTGATACAAAACGCGAGTCAAAGCGAATTTGAGAATTATTACTTTACTGCATTAAAAGTAACAGTTCAGTTGCAGTTAACTTTCCTACACTACATTTAGGATATTTCACTGAGTAGATAAAACCTATACGTAGTCAATTTAATAGCGAATTGGCTACAGATATCTACAAAACTTCTTTCAGTCTTTTGTGGTTAGGGTTTCACTTCAGTTTTGTCTTACTCAGTGGTAGAAGTGGGGAGAAAAAAGGGGAGGGGGATGCCCAAAAGTTGGTGACAACTTCACCCCCCCCCCCCCTCCTCCCGTCAATGATAAATTTTATAATTTCCAAACTTATAATAAACTATTAATTAATTAGGAAATAATTTATCTTCCTAACACTAACTTTGAACAAGGGTCCTGTATATATTGTTATTTTAATGAATATTCTGCGACTTGTTTTTTTTTACTTGGAAGTAAGATATTAAATGACGTAATAATTCAACATTATATACATAACTGTTTATTTAGATTTAAATTTTCTTCTAAATGTACATACTTTCATAAAATTAAATTAATAGAGAACTTAAAAAAGATTTTATATTTTTCCTCCAAAGTTAAGAGTTGACCAAGCGTAAAAGTATCTATAATAATAAAACAAGCTGTGTGTCTGTCCGTGACCTCCGATATTATCGTGGATACAATTCGATGATTTTATATCTTTGACAATGTAAAAAATAAGATTATCCTTCCATCTTACAACACTAATTTTGTAGATAACTTGAGGATCTAAACTTCATCCATTCCCTTATAAGTACGATCAAGTATAATTTCTGTTCGTTTATATAATTTTTTTTTTAAAGTAATTTTAAAATATTTCTAAACGTTTGAAATGTGAAAGGAAACAAAAAAATATTAATTCGAAACATTGATATATACAATTGATAACACACAACAAATATACACAATAAACAAAACACAAATAATATAACAGCTTAAATACCACACAACTAAATTCAAGGCTCATATTTTCTGAGAAAATCTACATTTGGAGGATATATATAGTAAATACTGTTTTTTCCCTTTTTCTTTCTTCCAATTCCCAATGTTTGCCAGGGCAAGCATGTACTGTCACCTTAGAAAAACTAATGTTATCAATTCTTCTTATCAAGTGCTTCTTTTGACAACATCATTTGTAACATTTTATAAACATCTTCATCAAATTTTCAACGAAACAATACTGTTGCGTGGATGGGTTCGAAAGATTTGAAACCAAAGCAGATCAAAACTTGCAGACATTTATTCCGATATAACTCTTCGCAGATTCTCTTACAACTCCAGAACTTCTCGTTCTAGTAGACTCAATACAGCTCTTTTCACAACAATAGAGCACAAAACAGCAGTTAAAAACTTGACAACACAACTGCTAAAATCGCTGCAAAAGACAATGAAATACAATTCACTTTCGGAACTCTCTGAATGCTCGCTGAGAGACAGCTAACTCAGTAACTCCACTTAGTCAGTAACTTAACTCACTAACTAACGGCCTGTCTTATATAGGAAGTCAATACTTCGTGAATCTTCTAGAGATCGAAATTTGGAGGACTTTCCAGATCGTAGTCGAAAAGTCCTATACATGTACATGGGGATCGAAAATGTCGCCAAATGGTCACCAAGTTTGGCGATTTCTCGCCAAATTTGGCGACAAAAATTAGTCGCCAAAACTATCGCCAACTTAGCTCTATCTCGCCAATTTGGCGAGATTGCCATTACCATAATGTTAAATGGCCTTCTCTTTGTAAAACTCGCTTCCCAGCATTATCTCTGTAAAACAAGTTTTCAAGCATTAAAACACACATTGCAGGAAAGCGAACTCTTGCACTGCCTTATGCGAAATGTACATAAATTTTCCTATTTACATAATCAATACTACGGAATATTTCCACGAAGAAAAAGTTTCCACATTTAATTTTTATTTTATGTTGGTTATTTTGAACGGCAAGTAAAGATTGAGTAAAACTTCAAAGTACGGTACGGATTCTGCGCCAAGAATTGTTCACATAAAACAGGGTCAAATTTTGTCATCCATATGTAGTTTACTTTTTATTAAAAAAATGGTTGTGGCGAAAATCACTTTTTGGCGCAGAATTCTTAGCGTACTTGGAATTTTTACCAAAGATTGTTTTCTAAACTTTTATTTGAACAATAATAATAGCAAAAAAGTTGTAGCCGAAGAAAAGTTATCACTATCGTAAATAGTAAGCATTTCTTTTCAGCACTTAAATAACTTCTCAAAAAATTATACACTTATATTTAAAAAATATTAAAAATTTTATTTAAAAGTTACACTCGCCTTGCTGCATTTTGTAGGGACAAAATTGTTTTGATGTATTGCACAACAACCTTTTTTTCTAACACTGTCATCGGAAGGGAATTTGATCACATAAACCTTAGGAACAGTTCTGGAGTTCCCGTTGCACTTTAAAATGGAACAAGAACTCGGCATTTTGTAAAATTTTCACCAAATATTACACGTATAAATCGTCCATAATAACCATCGAACGACTGATAAAAGCAGAATTTGAAGATCAGTGTATCCACTTGCCATACAATGTTTACCTCGCGATCCCATAATTTGTATCTACAACTGATGAGGTAAAACACGGCGGATTTGGATGGCCTTCTACAATATCGATGGTCACGGTCTGTCTGTGGCTCTGTGGATCTATAGAAACCTACTTAAAATTGGAGTAGAGCTCTTAAATTTTCATCATAAGTAGTTTTGGCCCTCTAATTGTATACATCACAAACAGAATGTTAAAATTTTAATTAGTTCTTTTTTTAATTAATTTCTTTAATTAATTAATTAATAAATATGTTACAAAACGATATCTAATAGGTCTACAGCTCTGAAATTTTCTACATAGGTACATAGGTTTGGCCTTTTAATCGGACTTTTAAAAAAACAGAATTTTAAATTTTTATTTTGTTCTTTTTTAATTAATTTTTTTAATTAATTAATAAACATTTTACAAAACGATTACTAATAGAGCTACCAGTTCTGAAATTTTCAACATAAGTAATTTATGCCTTTTAATTGGACGTTTAAAAAACAGAATTATAAATTTTTATTTTTTTCCTTTTTAATTAATTTTTTTAATTAATTAATAAACATTTCACAAATTACTACTAATACTGCTACAGCTCTGAAATTTTCAACATAAGTAGTTTTGGCCTTCTAATTGCATACATCCCAAACAGAATGTTAAAGTTTTAATTAGCTCTTTTTTAATTAATTTTTTTAATCTTTCAAAGCCCTCACTCACTCACTCATCGCTAATTCTCCCACTTCCCATATAGCCACAACTCTGAAAATCGGCACAAATATCAACAATGGTAAATATAGAAAAAGTAAGCTATTCCGATCTCGATTAACCCACTTTAACTGGTCAAAAAGGGGTTAAACCTTCCAAACGAGGAATATTCGAATGTCCCACTTCCGACATGGTCACAATTTTTAAAATTGGTACAAATACCAACAATGGTAAACATAGAAAAAGCATGCTATTTCGATCTCGGTTAACCTATTTTAAGGGGTGGGAAAGGGGTTAAACATTCCAAACGAGGTATATTCGAATGTACCTCTTTCCATATAATCACAACCCAAAAAAATGGTACAAATATCAACAAAGACAAACATAGAAAAATTAAGCTATTCCGACATTGATATACCCACTTTAAGGGGTGGAAAAGGGGTTAAACGTTCCAAACTCGAATATCCCACTCACCCTATAGTCACAATTCTGAAAATTGGTGCAAATGTCAACAAAGATAAACATAGAATAAGTAAGCCATTCCGATCTCGATTAACCCACTTAAGGGTTGGAAAAGGTGTTAAACCTTCCAAACAAGGGAAATTCTAATGTCACACTTCCCATTTGGCCACAACTTTGAAAATTGGTACAAATGTCAAAAAAGATAAACATAGAAAAAGTAAGCTATTCCGTTCTCGATTAACCAACTTTAAGGAGTCGAAAAGGGGTTAAATGTTCCGAACGAGGGATATCCGAATGTTCCTCTTCCAATGTTGTCATAATTCTTATATTTTGCACAAATGTTAAAAGGGCAAATGTAAAAAAAAAAATAAGTTATTCCAATATCGATTAATGAATTTTTAAGGGATGAAAAGTCGACGCAACATTGAAACTATACGAGGATTATTTTAATATCTCAATTCCAATACAGCTACTACTTCGAAATTTAGAACTAAGAGCAAACATAAACACAATAAACTATTGCAATCTCGATTACGTAATTAAAAATTGTCCGAAGGGAATTATACGTTCTAAACGAGAGATATTCAAATGTCTCTTTCCAATATACTATTCACAATTATAAATTTTGTTAAAATTGTGTACAAAGGAAAGTTCTTATTTTGATAAATCAATTTGACGGGATCGAAATGGGTGCAAACGTCTGAAATGCAGAATACGTGAATGTCTTTTGATCGCTAAAATGCTAATGGTAAAATTTCGTAGCGCAGCACTGGTATTCAGCTAGTTAATTAATAAATATGTTACAAAACGATATCTAATAGGGCTACAGCTCTGAAATTTTCAATATAAGTAGTTTTGGCTTTTCAATTGGACTTTTAAAAAGCAGAATTTTAAATTTTTATTTTGTTCTTTTTTAATTAATTAATTAACAGTTTGCAAAACGACTACTAATAGGGCTACAGCTCGGAAATTTTCAACATAAGTAGTTTTGGCCTTCTAATTGGACTTTTGAAAGACCGAATTTTAAATTTTTATTTTGTTTCTTTTTAATTAATTTTTTTAATTAATTAACTAATATTTTACAAAACGATTTCTAATAGGGCTACAGCTCTAAAATTTTCAACATAAGTAGTTTTGGCCTTCTAATTGGACTTTAGAAAAACAGAATTTAAAAATTTTGTTTATTTCGTTATTAATTAATTTTTTTAATTAATTATTTTAACTAATTAATATATATTTTACAAAACGATTTCAAATAGCTACAGCTTTGAAATTTTCAACATAAAAAGTTGTGGCCTGCTAATTGGATTTTTGAAAAACAGATTTTTAATTTTTTTTTTCTTCAAATTAATTAACAAATATTTTACAAAACGATTTGTAGTTGGGCTACATTTCTGAAATTTTCCACACAAGTAGTTTTGGCCTTCTAATTGGACTAACAAAAAAAAAACAAAAAAATGTTAAAATTTTAATTTGTTTTTCAATTAATTTTTTCGCAAAAATAAGCGACTTCGAATAGATAGTTTTAGCCTCTAATTTTGCTTTCCACAAACACGTGTTAAAATAATCTTAAAGGTGTGCTTTATTATTGTATTAACAAAGAATTTTTTTTTTCTTGACATGGGAGAGGCTTCCAATGTTAAGTCTTTACTTAGCATTTATATTTTTGTGAGTGAAGCGAGCCTATGCTTGCATAGCAATGAACCTTTTAACGAGTGAAATAAGCCTGTGTTTATGTGTCCATGAACTTTTCAGCGAACTGAGCTAGCTCGATTTTGCGTAGTGATGAACCTTCCTGTGAGTGAAGCGCTAAAAACTGGGCCCTATACACGAATGACAGATTTCCGCAACGCAAGGCCGCAACAACTAGCTAAAATATTGCACAAATGTTCACGGGTATTTAGCTAGTTTGTTAATGGAATTACTTATAATTATACAAAATTAATATAATGCATTTTTATATAAGTATCATATATTCCATATATATATATATATATATATATATATATATATATATATATATATATATATATATATATATATATATATATATATATATATATATATATATATATATATATATATATATATATATATATATATATATATATATATATATATATATATATATATTTACATTTTAAATCTCTTTTTCACTGTGTCACTACATTTAAAGGTTAATCTTATTATTCATTTGTTGTTTTTAGGCGGATTAAGTTGATTTAAAAGAGGGGGGTGGGGGGTGGATCTCAGTGGTGTTAGAGGTGGGGAGACGCTTGGTTATTTTCTTGAAAAGTGAGGGGACGTGTTACCCCGGTCTACCCACACTTCTAGCATTGGTCATACACAACAAATGACGTAAAACTTAATATTTTAAATTGAGTTATCAGGCTTAACTTTTTTTTTTTGGTTGAACCGTTAATTCATGGTGCACAACAAAGAATTGCAAAATCTCATTTGGATTTTAAGGATCACAGGATTATGTGGAAATTTTATATTTCATAAAACACATTTTTTTTTCTATAAAATTAAAAAAAAAAAAAAAAAAAAAAAACCTTCAACCATGAGTGGATAATATCATTACATTTATATTTTCAATAAGTAAAACTTCTCGCAATAATTTTAATGTTTTATTTCTTTTGCATAAGACAAATTTAGTTTTGTATAGATTCTCATTATGGACATTGAGATTTATAAAAAGAAATGAACTATAACATTTTTGCTAATTTTAAATATAAGGATGTGAAATTCGATTAATTTTATTCTTCATGACATATATTCACAGCCATTTTATGTTTAACATCTTTAGATTCAGTAATTTGCATGCTTTAAATTTAAATTTAAGAAAACATTTTTTTTCCCAAAAAATTGACTAAAGGGAAATTTTATTAACAAATTAATTTTATTTTTCAGAAAGGTAATACATGTTCTTGCAATAATTTTCATGTATAAAAAAAGGGTTTCTGAATTACTCACATTCATTCTTTTTTTACTACTAAAAACACGTTTTTCTTAAGAAAAAAATCGAGTATGAACACTTTGATAATTTTTTTATTAATGTGAAGCAACAAAATATTTTTTTTCTTCATTTTGAATAGTTTTTTTGAATTGCAAAGAAAAAAACCATAAAGATATAATCAGAAGTTATTGAGAAAAAAATTATTTCTCTGACACGTGCCTCTTTTTTTTTAAAATTTCAGGAATCCCAAATTTTGAATACAATATGACAAAATCGTGAATTTTAAAGTGCTGTAAAATTTCAACTAAATAGGAATATCAAAAAAATATTCGATAGTTTTCTTAATCAAGGCTAAACTCGATTCAAGGGGGAATAAGGCTTTGACAATGGCTCATTTCGCGACGACCAACCTACGAGATAAATTTTCTACTTGGACAGCGCCAATCCGGGGTAGTGGCGAAAATCGTAACCATTAACCAAAACAAACAAATCATAAAACGAAACATAGCATATTTACATAACTTTATACAAATAGAAAAAATGATTTAATTCATTAGTTTGTTAATACTAGGGTGAACCTACCAGTAATTGACCATTTAGTGCAAGTTTCTACACATTTAATTTTTTTTCTTGAAAAATTATTAACGGAATACTATGAAAACTTCCCAAAATATCAATTGATTAATAAATAAATAAATAAATTAACATGATGTTTCAGTCCTTTTTACAATTTCATATATCATCAGAATTTCTTACCAAAAGCAATTTGCCATTAATTGACCAAGTAGTAATTAACCATTTCTTTTCCAGAATAAAACCCAAAGTTAATTGTTAAATTTTTTTATAAAATGCTCTAATATTCATAAATTAACTATTAAATGAATTAAAAAAGGAAGTAAAAATAAATATAATCAATTTTAATTAATGAAAATATTGGAACATCATAAAATATAGTGTGATGATATAGATATCTTACTCAAAAAATTAAAACAAGAAAATCGAAATAATATAAAAAAGACTATCTAATCCTATATTTTCAATTCTGAATAAATTTAGATGACAAGAATTGATTTTAAAGGATATTATTTCTTGAACAGTACCAAAAAGCATCAGTTTATCTAAAGGAACACGTTTTAGTTCTAATAAATCAGCTGGGAATTCGTGAAAATATATTTTATCGACCGTGCTATTTGACTTAGATAAAGGTACACAGCAATAGACCGTCATTTTATAATGTTTTGGGAATTAAAAGAGTAAATAATTACAAAAATCACTTACCAAACGATAGCAACATCCTATTGAAGCATGGTATTCAAAGCGAAATTATTCAAAACTATCCTACTAGACCAGTGCCATCTAGTGGTAAACGGTCAAACTAAGGTGGTATTTGAAATCCTTTGATCTTTACCGCACTGTCATAGCCGCGATGAATCAAGTTTAGCCGTGTCTTAATACGTCTGCGGAGTGATGACGTCACAAAATGGCCGCTGGGTTTTTAAGAAATGGACGTCAATCTGAATTAACACTGTGCTGTTTTTATTTCATGAATTACCAATTAATTAATTGTTATTTTTAATTTCTAACTTTCAAAAGTTGTAGCCTAAACTTTCCGATAAGTGGTCCAATAGGTGAGTAAGCATTTTATGCACTAGTTTATGTTTTCTGTGTAATTAAAGAAAGTGTGTTTTTGATTTGTCGGTCTGGATTGTGGTTTTTATTTCATGAATTGTAGATAAATAAATTATTATTTTAAAATTTTAACTAGCGAATGTTGTAGCGTAGATCTTCCGATAAGTGGTCCGATTGTTAGATAAACTTTAAAAGCAGTAGTTTATTTTTTTTTCTTTAATCATACGACGTTTGTTTTTGGCTTGTCAGTCCCCAGTCAGGATTAGCACTGTGTTCTTTTATTTCATGAATTATAGATAAAAATTAAAAATAATAGTCTATTTAACTAGTGAAAGTTGTTGCCCTAACATTCTTATAATTAGTCCCATAGGTGAGTAAACACTATTTTCAGTAATATATTGTTTATGTTTTAAGAAAAAGTTTGTTTACATTTCATTGTTGATATCCATAGCATTAGGCTTTGACACCAACAACTGAGATTGTTAATTGAACATTCAATATTGCTTGTAAGAGTTAAAAGAACTAGTTAGCAACAAAAAGGAGTTACACATGCACAATTAAACCCCTTGGCATATTTTGTTAGTAATCTATTTAATTCGCCTCTTCAAACTTGGATTTTATTAATAAGTATTAATGGAAACACTTATTTCTTTGAAGTTATGACCATTGTTTTTATTATTTTCGATTATTATGTGTTAAAAAGAGATGTTTATTAAACCGTTGATTGGTAAATCTTTCTTGGTACATGCTAAATGGTGTTTGGTTTTTGGGAGCCATGTTATTTTACAACATGCTCTCATTACTAAATATCTTTTGGTTCTAGCCTCGAAAGTAATGCAACACGGAAACCTTATTGGACATATTTTTTTCTAAAAATATGTTTCGATAGTTATTTACTATTAATATTGTTAATTCTTGCTGTTCATATTTCTTAGGAAAACTTACTAAAATTTCAACAAATGGGCTGCCCTCTATCCTTAATTATCATTAATGTGGATATATGAAGAACACACCTCGAATATCAAGGTTCGCATTTCATTACAGGATGGAATTTTTGTTATGGTGGTAGGGGAATACTGTGGTAGGTTTTTCAATATCAAAATGTGAAAATTTTGATAAGAATTATAAATAAACTATAATTTTATGTAGTTTTGGTTATTTGATTTCCTAATTCAAGTACTACCAGAGGGCCACTGCACTGAAACAACTACACAACATCTACAATTATGCCTCATGACCATACCACAACTACAAATTTAATAGTAGTATATAATTCATAAAAAGAATAGCCAGATGCTAAAATGGTTAAAAAAATATGCCATAAAATGTAAAATAATACATAATAAGAAACTTTTTAGAGTAAAATTAATACAAACTTTTGTGTTTCCTAAAAAAAAAAAAGCTATTTTATAATAAACATTTAACTAGACTAGTACTTTTCTACATTCAACTTGTTCGCTTCTTTAGGTCAATGACTGTCCACTATGTTCAGTCACCATTACAGGGTACGTTGTAAAAAAATCCCACTCAAATATCAGGATTCGTATTTCATTACAGGATGAATATTTTGTAGTGCTGGTTGGTTCTGTTTGTTTCAAAATTTTAAATATTATAATATCTTGGACAGAGAACAAGTAATATTTGACCAGAATAATATGTGAACAAGTATAATGTACATTATATTGGTTTGGCTATTTGGAGTTTTTCTGATGCAAATATTACACAAAGGCCATAGTGCACAAAAACATTTTAATAATAATACACCTCGTGTTTTTAGATTTAGCCAGATGACCAACATTCATAGGTGTTACAGGAAGAGTCAAAGTGGTGCCTTTACATTTGAAAATTAGAAAATAAGTAGAGAAAAGTGGTAAATTTGCAAGAAATGAAAATATGTACACTTTTTTAAAA
This sequence comes from Linyphia triangularis, assembly GCA_963978545.1. Lineage (NCBI taxonomy): Eukaryota > Metazoa > Arthropoda > Arachnida > Araneae > Linyphiidae > Linyphia > Linyphia triangularis. The sequence goes on along the minus strand of OZ021723.1, from coordinate 60,189,168 downwards.
GAAAACTAATGCTCAACTATTAACATTTGGGTAGGAAATTCATTTGTTTTTCAATCTTGCATTCCGCTGAATGGAATTTGCTGCTCTATCCAGCAAATAAACCTGCTGAGAACTGAGCTAGCATTTCAATCTCTCCAAATTCATGCCTGACCAAACTGACGTTGAGGCCTCGGATGATTTTATGTGTAGCATTATCATACAATTTTGTTAAGGCAAGGTACTGGTTTGTTCTCAGGGTCTCTAAGCTAGCTGAGACAATGGGGCTATGTACACAATAGAAAACTATTGCAATTACTTAAATATCATTCTTTAACATTAAAGAAAATATAATTTTTAATGAATAAGAATCAAACATCTTGAGGACAGTAATCAAAACATGCAACTTACTGTAATTTAATAAGTATAGTTAACTTTGTTCCTACCATTAATTTTAGTAAAATGAAATGAACCTAGTAAAAAATAAATATGGTACTTTTAGAAGGGTTAAAAGGCCTCCATTCTTGCAGAAATTGAAAAAAATTTACATAATTTATGTTAACTCTTAATTCAGCAACAATGTTTGAGTGCTTTTTTAGCAAAACAATAAAAAAAATCTTTCAAGGTTACTAAAATTAAAAGATAAAATGAGATTGAACAATTTTTGCTAAAGCATGCAGGTATACAATTGGCAAAAGAACCATTTTTGATAGTCATTGACTCAAATAAGCAATCACATTCTCTCAATATGACAAATTACATACTTCTCATGTTCATTGTTTACTATAAAATGTGTATCTTTTTTTGGGGGTTTGTAATAATTTTACTACTTAAAGTCTTAAATGATTTTGATTTCATTGTGCAACTTGTAACCATTTTAGTATCTTGCCAAAAAGAAAATTTGAATTATATTTACTTGTTAAAGGTATTTTGTACTCCACTGCCATAATTTTCTTTTTATGATTTATATACAATTAAACATATAGTTGCAAAATGGAGCATATTTGATCAGCAATAAGGAATTAAAGATTAATTTATTATGATATCAACTCAATGGACAAGTGAAAATTATTCTTAAGCATGCATAATAAATCTTCTAATGTTTTTTCAATCATAAACAACATTTTCTATTCCTTAATACTAAGCAATATTTTAAAATAAATTACAGGATCATTATTTGCTAACTCAGTAATGGTGCCTGATCATCTAGCCGAGTCCAAAATAATGAAGCCTAGTTGTAGATGTTGCGTAATTGTTTCAGTGCAGTTGTCCTCGGGTTGGTTTGTACACTCAACGACCTATTTTTATGCACAATCACGGCTATCAAGCAGGGACCTACAGCTTAAAATGGATGTCGAACCACAACAAACATCCAAGTCTAACCCAGCACCTTTGTCATGCGAAATCAGAGCTCTAACCACACAGCCATCAGGTTGGCCAGTTCACCTTTAGTACTTGAATTTGACAACCAAATCTACACAGTATAAATTATAATAGTTTATTTATCATTCTCCTCAAAAGACACACCTTGTTTACTGTTCTCAGGCTTTTAAATATTATGATAAGGTATAGTAAAATTCATATTTTGCAATAGAAAAACCTACCACAGTATTCCCCTACCACCATAACAAAAATTCCATCCTGTAATGAAATGCGAACCTTGATATTCGAGGTGTGTTCTTCATATATCCACATTAATGATAATTAAGGATAGAGGGCAGCCCATTTGTTGAAATTTTAGTAAGTTTTCCTAAGAAATATAAACAGCAAGAATTAACAATATTAATAGTAAATAACTACCGAAACATATTTTTAGAAAAAAATATGTCCAATAAGGTTTCCGTGTTGCATTACTTTCGAGGCTAGAACCAAAAGATATTTAGTAATGAGAGCATGTTGTAAAATAACATGGCTCCCAAAAACCAAACACCATTTAGCATGTACCAAGAAAGATTTACCAATCAACGGTTTAATAAACATCTCTTTTTAACACATAATAATCGAAAATAATAAAAACAATGGTCATAACTTCAAAGAAATAAGTGTTTCCATTAATACTTATTAATAAAATCCAAGTTTGAAGAGGCGAATTAAATAGATTACTAACAAAATATGCCAAGGGGTTTAATTGTGCATGTGTAACTCCTTTTTGTTGCTAACTAGTTCTTTTAACTCTTACAAGCAATATTGAATGTTCAATTAACAATCTCAGTTGTTGGTGTCAAAGCCTAATGCTATGGATATCAACAATGAAATGTAAACAAACTTTTTCTTAAAACATAAACAATATATTACTGAAAATAGTGTTTACTCACCTATGGGACTAATTATAAGAATGTTAGGGCAACAACTTTCACTAGTTAAATAGACTATTATTTTTAATTTTTATCTATAATTCATGAAATAAAAGAACACAGTGCTAATCCTGACTGGGGACTGACAAGCCAAAAACAAACGTCGTTTGATTAAAGAAAAAAAAATAAACTACTGCTTTTAAAGTTTATCTAACAATCGGACCACTTATCGGAAGATCTACGCTACAACATTCGCTAGTTAAAATTTTAAAATAATAATTTATTTATCTACAATTCATGAAATAAAAACCACAATCCAGACCGACAAATCAAAAACACACTTTCTTTAATTACACAGAAAACATAAACTAGTGCATAAAATGCTTACTCACCTATTGGACCACTTATCGGAAAGTTTAGGCTACAACTTTTGAAAGTTAGAAATTAAAAATAACAATTAATTAATTGGTAATTCATGAAATAAAAACAGCACAGTGTTAATTCAGATTGACGTCCATTTCTTAAAAACCCAGCGGCCATTTTGTGACGTCACACTCCGCAGACGTATAACCGTAAAGCATATCACACCGAGCAAACCCAAGGAGGTTAGAAGAGAAGGAGGTGTGAGCAAACTGGAAAACCATTCGAAACCGGTTGTACCTATGAAGCAGGTTTATCGCCGTTTTCGCCAAGCAACTAAGCCCTTTTCGACGCCAAACTCCCAACTGCGCCAAGCTTAGTTGATTTTCTCTACCAGCGGTTCCTACCCCCACGGACCGCGAGTAGTGCGGTACTGGGCCGTGGACTCTGGTAGAGAATCGCCGAGATAAATATTATCGGAGCTTCAGGGTTTAAGATGGAAACAATCTAGCCACTCGATTGTATTTTTCGATGTTGTAACGAGTGAATAACATCGATAGTGAATAATGCGTGAATTAAACAGCATGGCTAAGTTTTAATCTAGATATTGACTCTCTCATTGACGGGGGATAAACAATGTAAAAAATTCCGATGATTTTTTTTTTAAACTTTGGTCACTTGTTTTTTAGTTTTCTAATTGTCGTAACAGCCAAGTGCAATCAAGTTCCTCACTTTATAAAAAAATATAATTTAATTTTTCGTGTACATTATATTTTTTTCATAATATAGATAGTTGATCCGAACAACTAAAAAGGTTAGAAACCGCTGTTTTATACAATATCATTTTTCTCTTTGTCAAAGAGAACTTCTTCTGTCCCCCCCCCCCCCCCTCCCTTCTCCCAATTTGTTTGGGAAGTTGTTTGGGGGGAGAATCTGTGTTGAGTTAGTATTATTTTTGTAGCTTTTATTATTCTAAAGCAATTATAAAATGGACTTGTTTACTGTTTAACATTGCTTTATAAGCAGTGGCGTTATTGACTTGACCCCAATGCGGAAAGGGGGGTGATGTCTGCTCAGGGGACCATAAAGGATGATACTTTTGTATCGATAAACAAAATTCTTCTAAAAATCATTAAATTTTTTTTTCTGAGAATAGCGATTTGACCATACAAGTATAATATACGAGAAGGTTGAAAAACAAATAATAAGATGTAATATGCAGGTGCAAATTTGGAAATTATGGTAAGTCACAATATGTTTCAACTTATATCAAATGATTGTATTTCATTCGTTCTGACAGTTACTTACAAATTATTACCTTTTTTAAAAAATTGTTTATATAAATTTCGATTTTGTGTGTGTGTGACCTACAAATCTGCGAATGGCTAATTAACCCTCTTACCGTCATCCAATCAGGCTGACCAACCTGATGGCGGTGTGGTTAGCGCTCTGGCCACGCATGCCAAAGGCCGGGTTTGAATCCGGGTTTTGCCATGGATGTTCGTTGTGGTTCAGAATCCACGTTAAGCTGTAAATCCTGGCCTGATTAGCCGTTATTGTGCATAAAAATAGGTCTTTGAGCGAACCAACCAACCAATCGGGTGAAATTGGTCACATAGATTCGATATCGATGACAATGCATTTTATTAAGTTTTGGGGGCTGTCACTTAAAGACCGCTATTGCAGACACTACATTGTCACTTCTAATGATTTTTTTTATTAACATCTGTCATCCAGTCGAAATGAAACTTTGCAGATTGATTTGATATAGATTCCAATACATTGTATCAAGTTTTGGGGGCTGCCACAGACACTCAAAAAGATCGCTTTAACACAGGCTTCTATTATCGTTTCTGAATGCTAATAAATCCACTTACCGTCATCCAATCGCGCTGAAATTTGATAGACAGATTCATTGTCACTAAGAATGTATTATATCAAGTTTTGGGGACTGACACTATTATAAAAGAATGCTTTTACACAAGCTACTATCGTCGCCCTCTGATGACATCACACTTCATCCAATTGGACTGAAACTTGCCAGATAGACTCGCTGTGGATGAAAATGTATTCAAGCAAGTTTTGAAACTAGTAAATATTTCGGAATAGATGTTGTTTTTTCCCCTTAGTGATCAAACATTATCAAAACTTGATCTGAGTTCAGTGACTTAACACATAAAACATATATATAAAGGATTTATATTAGAAACTTTGTTTTTATGAGTTATAATAGTAAAAAGACTTCTTGAATTTAAGATGTTAATGAGATAAATAATTAAATCATCGAACAGTTTTCTTTCGGTACTTCAGATATTTACCCTTTAATAAGTTTACATTATTAAATAACTCAAGGTGGTTCCTCTAATCTGGCGCCGTAATTTCTCTGTAGTTTGTAAAAGTTTAGATAAATCTGTTAATTTTTAATTCTGAGTTTTATTATGTAGGTTTATATAATAATGTCAATATAAACTGATGATAATAATTATTGTTAACCGTTTCAGTGCTTTTTAAAAGCTTTTTTTTTTTTTATTTGCGTTGCAGTATTGAAATTATTCTTAATTAATTACTGAATTCAAACAAAATTCTCACAAAAGTATTTCAATCACGCAAAATATTCCAAAAACACATAAGAGCTTCATAAGTAATAATATAAATTAAACCAAAGCAACGTAGATATCTGATGACCCATGATATTACAATAATAATGTTTTGTAAAACTATTATAACAAAATTCGAATCGAAAAAGAGCATCCAAAGTTTTCAATAGAAAGCCAAGTTTTTTCCATTATTCCTTTTCTTTTCAAACATAAAGTTCGAAATCCAAATACCTTAAGAACTAAGAAAAGAAGCCGCCTTGTTCATCGACAAGTCGTAAAACTTCTGCTTAGAAATCCCAATAGCAGGGGGCTTTTCTCTGTTCCTATTCTTCCCTCAGGCCACGGAGTGATAATGGACTTGTTTTCGGACCCTTGTACCCATCGTCCGTTACAAATTAACAAAGAGGGGCGGTTGTCACCCGCCACCAGGGGGGGGGGGGGAAACCGGCTCTCGCATCTCGTTTCAGGCCCACCCACAGTGGACCCTCAATTGCCCTTTACAAATTAGCACCGAGAAGTCTTCAAAAGTAAGCCATTGTAAAAGCTACGATTTAGATTTCAGCGGACATTAGGAATTTGACGCACGGAAAACGAAATAATCAATCGAAGTAAACAACCAAAAACTTTAATTAATATTTTTTTAATTAATTTTTTAAGCTTTTTTTATAAAGTGATTTTAAATAAGCGTAGAGCTCTGAAATTTTCGACATTAGTAGATCTTGCCTTCTAATTTTGATTTTCTTAAACAAAATGTTAACATTTAAATTTTTTTTATTTAAATTTTTTTAAAGTTTTTCTTTATAAAGTGACTTCAAATAAGCGTAGGGTACGAGTTTCAGTGAGCGAAGTGAACATATGCTTGCGCAATAAAATTAACCTTCCAGCGAGCAAAGCAAGCCTGTGAGGGCGTAGCAAAGAATTTTTCAGCGAGCGAAGAGAGTTGTGTTTGCGTAGCAACTAACCTTTGAACGAGTGAAGCGAGCCAGTGCTTATGTGTCAATAAACTTTTTAGCCAGTGAAGCGAGCTGCTTTTATGTTACAATTAAACTTCCAGCAGGCGAAGCGAGCTTGGATTTGCGTGGCAATGAACCTTTTTTCGAGTAAAGCCCCAAAAGCTGAGACGAGACCTATACACCAATGATGGATATCCGCAACGAGGAACCATGCAGCTAGTGTAAAATATTTCCAATAGATTACGAAACGATTACATTACATAGTGTGCAAAGGTAAAGAAAATATTGGTATCCATTTTTTTAAAATATTGGTTGGTTGGTTGTATTCAGATTATCTGGCGCCGTCAGCAACACGAGGGCTATAAAATGCGCCGAAACATTCGTCATTAGACAAGCCAACATACATTTACAAACACCCATGCCAACACGGGACTCGAACCCGCAACCTCGTGGTCTAGAAGCTAGCACGCTAACCACTATACCGTTTGGTCGGCTTTAAAATATTGAATCCATTTTTTAAATTTTCATCCACAACGAGTCCATCTGCCAAGTCTCAGTTCAATTAGATGACGGCAAGTGGGTTAATTAGCCCTTTGAATATTTTTCCTCGGTAACTTTAATAGTAGAAGATTTCAGTCATTAAATATTGCTAAAATTTAACATGTTTGAATTAAGGTTTGTATCTGGATAATAGTACATGAGTAAAGGCTACTGATAATTCTAACGTAAGGCAATAGAAACGCATGTAAAAACTGCCGTTGTGTGACAGTCCCAAAACTTAATAGAAAGCATTCTCATAGACAACGAGTGCGTCCGCTAAGTTTAAATGTTTAATCTCATGATAGGAAAAGGGTTTATAAGTAAACCAAAGCGTCAATAAAAAGCATACGTAAAAGTGGCCTTTTAGTGGTAGTGACTCGCCTAAAAATTTGATTGAATGCATTGTCATCCAAATCGAATCCATCTGCCAAGTTTCAGCTTGATGGGTGGATGGCAAGTGGGCTAATTAGTCCAATAGTAGCGTGTGTAAAAGCAGTCTTTTAGTGATAGTAATAGCCCCCAAAACTTAACTGAGTGCATTGTCATCAACATCGAATCAATCTGATAAGTTTTTTCTCGATTGGATGACGGCAAATGTGTAATTAGCCCTCCATCGATTTGCACTTAATCATACAAAATCGAAGTTAGTGAGAGGGATTTAAAAACCTCTGAATATTGCTTAATTATTAGCTGTGAAGAGTAATACGCATACCATTTGATAGTTCAGGTCTTGAACTATAGCCTACAACCACAGAAATTGCTTTTTTAGAAACTATATTAAAAATTTGGCAGAATTTCAAACCCTACCCACGTTTTTTCCCGTAGAAGAGCGTACTAAAAAGTCGGTTTGTATAGGCTTAGTTCAAATGAGAGTAGGGTTGCCAAAGTCTGCTTCTTCGCGCCAAGCTTGCTCGGACCTCCTCTCTCTTCTAACCTCCTTGGAGCAAACCCGTCACTGATTCAAGTAGCCATTTCTGTTGTCAACCATTTTCTGTTGTCAACCATTTTCTGTTGTTCACGTTTATTTATCGTTGTTTGGAGTGTTTATACTTTTCTACAAATATATGTATATGAAGTTAATTTACTGTTTTTCTAACTTGTATTTTATCGTTTTTAAAATATGTATTTTATTTTATTGTTTTTCGAGTGCTTAATTATTGTTATTGGGGTATGATATCGCTTTTACGTTAAATTTATCACTTTATATCCCACAACTTCGGGCAATTAACTACCTCTGAGCTGTTGCCAAGGGGTAGTTGCCTGTATGACGTCACTGATTACAAGCTAAATGTGTTCTTTGAGTAATGTCATTTTGCTTACATAAAAGAGTGTTTGGGCGCATCACATATTAAATTTCGAAATAGGCACTTAAAAAACATTTCTTACATAGTTTGTACTTAGAAAATCATTAGCATAGATAAACTTTTAAAGGAAGTCTTGATCCCTCTTAGTTTTAGTGTTCTAATTGGCAACATACACAATTTTCCTCATTTTTCGTTTATGCCCTGTCGTGGCAACGTAAAGTATAAGTTTCAACTTCAGTATTCTCGTAGATGATATGGCCGCCAATAGTAAGTTTATTCTTATTTTAATTATATTTGAAAAATCGTAAAAACTTGTTTCACATTACCAAGCTCTTTCCTTACAACTTTTTCTTTCATGATTATCAGTTAGATTGTATGATCTTTACCTGTCTTACATTTGCGAAAACATCGTATTGCGTTAGTGCAGCATGTGGTTGTAAATTATCCTAAGTTGTGTGTCATATATTACTAACTGTGGGATCTGATTGAACAATTAAGCTAATCGTGCTTGGTTAATTTTATATTCTTCAAGTTGTTTGTTTTCTTGCTTAAAGAAAGATCACATGTAGCGACCTTTATTTTGTACGCAGTTCAAATACCATTTCGCATATCTGATTTACTTTTACTAGGTAGTTTCCTTCTTTAAGATTTAAAACGAGGGATTTACTTTTCCTCCTCATGCATTTTTATTAGTACAAAACTTTTCATTCGATTTATATATTCACTAAAAGTTATCAATAAATCGCGTCGTACTTATATTAAAAATTGAAAATATTGTGTACTAAATATGGAACATCTGTTTGTTTTGAACTGAACCAGTTCTACAACGAAACAAAATTTTATTTAATGACGTTGAATAAAGTTAATGCTTTATTCAACTTGTGCTGAAACTCCTAGTGTGATGCTCTATTTAATCTTTGACTCTACTTGTATCTGTTTTGATTATAAATTAATGTTATATCTTCGCACACTTAGGATATTTAATAACACTTTTCTTTGTCCCTAAATATAAATTTTATAATGGTATTAAATTTCGAAGATGACCTTATTTTCATACAGGTATACAAAGCATTTTTCCAGTGCCCACTTTTATTTAAAAGCTTAACACTTCTTAAATATTTCTTATGTTACAATAATTTAAATTAAGATGCAATTAATTAATGCAAGATGACTTAATACCACTATTTGCACCCAGTAAATAGGAATAAGATAAGCTTTTTCAATTGCCTAATCTTGTGAGTCTTTCTAGTCTTTGAGTAATAATAATTGTAATAACCGATGTGAATCTTTGGAGTTAAATTAAAACAGATGGACTTTATTATACTAAACTTCAACTTAACTAGACATCAGTTAGACGATAGATCGTCACAGTGCTCATAGGTATTTAATCCATTTTGGCGGCGTGAAAGCATAATGTTCGCCAAACCACAACCCTGTACAGAACAAAATGCTGTAAGGTTTGGCGAGAATTATGTCTTCACTCCGCCAAAATGGATTAAATATCTATGAGCACGGTGACGATCTATCGTCTAACTGATGTCTAGTTAAGTTGAAGTTTAGTATAGTGCTATAAAATTGCTTAGAGGGAGATTATAAGGATTACAATTTTAAATAAAGTCTAGAAAAGTTATATACAAAAAATTGTTGTTATTATTGCGTATACATACTTGAAACTTAAAAGAGAGGCATAATTTTTTTGGGTTCCAGTTTTAACCCCCCCCCCCCCCCATTGTTTCATTTAATAATGATCAGGTGTATTTGAAAAATTCAATTAAAGATAGATAGTTGTAATGAACAGAGTGGCCGCAGAACTGGGAAAACCTGTAAATCAGGGAAATGTCAGGGAGCTTTCTGATTCTGGAAAATGTCAGGGAACTTTTTTAAATTTCATGAAAATCAGGGAAATTTTGTATTGTTTAAGGCACGTTCATCCATATTTTGACGCTATTTACTTGGAGATTTGTAGTGGTAAGCCATTAGAAGTTTAATGTCACAGAATAATTTAAACTTTTCATTACCAGTAAAACTAATTTTTAAAAAATTGCATATTATCTCTTTAACATGCATGCTCTATTTGATCGTGGTGTCTAGACATTTGGAAAACCTAAGAAAATTGGGGAAATTTGAAAAAAAGTTTGCCCTATAATCAGGGAATTTTTTAGAAATCTGTCGGTGGAATATTCAGGGAACTTTTTTTCCTGAATTTTGTGGCCACCTTGAATGAATGATTAAGGAATTATTTTTTTTTCTTTAGGTGATATACCAAGACTGGTGTTAAATTTTTTTTGTCCAAGTGCAAAGTTTGCACTATTAAGATGTGTGGTAAACTTTTATAACTGAACTTTTTTTTAAAAGCAAGTACATTAAAAACAAAAACAAAAAAATTAATTATTGACTGTATATAAGATGTATTTTACTAAATAAAACACTGAAAATTCATTTCTTTACACATTTTTGAAATTAAAAACAGAACTGTGTGCAAACTGTGCACTCCAAGGCTCAGTTTGGTTATTTAAACTACATGAAATATTACCTTTTATTTATGTAAAATTAAATAAATATACCTTGAAAAATAGTTTTACGTATTGAAGTTGCAACAAATGTTGTAAATTTATAAAGTTTTGGTTATCATAAGTTTGCAACCAGGTTTTAGCATCATCTCCATGGACAGAGATATTTTTCTAAAATTCTTTACATATGGCAATACAAGTCATTTTTGTCTAGTGTTATTGAAGAGACAGAGTTCATCATAGAAATGAAAAAGGGCAGGGTGCTATTTTCCAAAAAAAGAGCACTTCCTGTTTACAAGAGCACTTTTATGGCAAATTGCAGAAATACGCGTTTTCTGCCACAATTTCAATATTGTTATACTTTTCTACCACGATAAATAATTTTCAATATTCTGAAAAAAAATAAATTATAATGCAAAAATCCGTGAATCAAAAACTCGCTCAGAAACTTAAAAGATATCAAAATACTGATAAAATGCTTCAGTCCTAATTCTGTTGGAATGAGACTGAGAAAATTATTAAAATTAAAGTGCAATATACACAGTAAAATTTTCATCAAATAGTAATTTTTATAAAATTATCAATTTATAATACAGTAAAATTAAGATTAGAATGTTTTAGTATAATGAAAATGTGTGAAAGATAAGAACTTTTCACTCTTTCAAAATTTTCTAAAGTTTGAATGAATCAACCTTAAACTTCATCTCTTAGTTTTGCTATTGTCAGATAGAGAATAGAGTTTCTCCAAATTTAACATTATTCATTGTGGGCTATCACAAGGAGTATTCCGACTAAAGAATTTGGACTATGTCCTGAAATTTTTGCATTTTTTTATTTTCAAAATCGGATTAAATTTAGCGGCAAAACGGCGATTTTTTTGCTGTGCATGTCGCTATTATGTAAGCTATAATAGAAGTTTTATTTTTTAAAAAATCGGAAATAATCTGGGATTTTGGTTGCATTCCTGTTATGTTTAATTTTAAATATGAAACGGATGTTTAGAAATTTATTGGTAACAGGCAAATTACCAAAAACACCCCCTAAATTTAACAGGAGGACATCGCGATTACGCGTGTCCAAACGGAAATATTCTTTTTAAATTCTTAGTGTAAACATTTGATAGTTATAAACCTTTAGTTAAGTTATTCAAGTCTTTCGAATTCCTTTCTTCAGTATTTTGAAGGAGGCATGGTAAAAATCCAGCGAAATACACTTAATCAAAACACGTACGAAATGGCCATTGGAGTTTAGTAATGTGCACTTGGGAAATTGTAAGACGGCGCCCTACAATCCACCTACTAATGAAGCACGTTATATAGACATCTACTCAATGGTTTCAGTCCCTGATATATACGTTGCGCGTTTGAACATGAATGCGCATGCTCGACAGCCGATTTCAGTAGGGGTGATCCACATATTGCGTACTGTTGGGAGGGGAAAAAACGAAAGTTTTTCGAATTCTTTCAGGATGAAATTTTTTCTGAAAAAAGGCAGGAAGGGCGCTATTTTTATAGAAAAAGGGCAAGAAGGGCGCTATTTTTATAGAAAAAAGGCAGGCAGGGCGCGCTGCCCCTCGAAAAATACCTAGGATGAACTCTGGAAGAGAGACATTTTGTATGTATTTACATTGTGCACAGATCTGAATAAAGTTTGTTTGTACACAGAAAAAGAAGACATTCTCAATTCTAGGTGAGTATATTTATTGGTTGTCTACTCCATGGCCTATATAAAACCTATAAAATGTAAACTGTTGCCTGTTTTTTTATATCATATTAGAAGTACATGATAAAAAGACATCAAATACCTGAACACCTTTTTATAATATTAAAACTGTGCTTCAACTTGCACTCAAAATGTGATTAAAATGAAACATCAAATATTGAAGTTAAGAAATTGACAAAAGGTTTGAAGGTATCTTCTCTTACAAAAAGATTAGTTTTTGGTGAAGCATTAATTTGCAAACTGACTGATAATTTTCAGAAAACATGCAGTAGGATAGAATCTAGGAAATCTTTTTTCTGTTTCGTAGATGGAAAAATTATGAGTTCCTCAATGAAGTTAAAAAATATTCAAAAATCTCAGAAGAAAAGATGTTAAAGAAAAACCACGATTCAAACCCATTTGGGACAGATTAAACAATTTATTCAGAATTTTTTTGGAAGACGATTCTTGAGCACTTTATGTCTTTGAAAGATAGATATAATAACCAGAAAAGGAGTAAAGAAATATAAAAGGTACTTGAACAACAGTTTGCAATACCTTCACAAGGCCTTCTCAGCTAGTGTATGCAATATTCCATACTTTACTCTACATTTTGTAAACTTTGACCATTTTGGTGTTTTTAGAAGAAAATAGGCATACGAAACTCATACCTGTCGGCTTCATGAAACTTATGTAGATAAAATTAAAACAGATAAAGATTATTTCAGAGAATACCCCAGCTGAGATGTACGAAAGTTTGTTGTGTGATAAAGACAATATTAAAGAGTGTTTAGAGAGGAATTGTAAGGAATGCAAAAACAGAAAAATATATTCATTGGATTATTCAAAAGATGACAGTGTCGTATGAGAAATGGATTTTTAAAAAAAGTAGACATTATAGTCAAAGGTACTCTGAAAAAGGTTAATAAATAGTCTAAAGATCAGATTAAAACCGTTGCTTGTGGAATATATTTTAAAACGCATTTGCGTTGCCCGAACTGAGTTCGGGTGTCACAAGCAAGAGGTTAAGTGTTCTGCTGCTGAACTGGTTCATGCCTTACAATCAAAAATGCTAAATATGATGCTCATGATTCATATTAGTAACATTTTACACCAACATAGAGAATTGTTGAATATAAAAGACCGATTGAAACCCAAGGAAGTGTTAATCATATGCATTTCTCTAAATATTACAAGTGTAAATACTTAAGTAAAATTCAAGCATTTCATTTCGATGGCTCACAATAGTAATAAAGGAAGAGATGCAGAAACAAAGCTCTACATCGGAAAGAACGCAGGAAAACAACTTATTATAAACTTTAAGTGAATTTTTGAGATTTTTTAAATTTTTTCTTATTTATAAACCTTAAAAATAACATTTTGCGCAACTTATCACCATTGTTGATGAATCTTAAGAGCAATATTCCATGTATTAGTTAGTAAACAATTACTGTTGGGCAATACTCTGGATGACACAAGGGATATTTTTGCTCTTTTTCTGTAAAAGGATTAGAATTGCATAATTATAATCTGTTTACGAGTAGAAGAAAGCCACAATATCCCATTCCATTCATACTGCAGAGAATTGCCTTATTGTATTATATTGTATGCATTGAATTTAAAAAATAGTATCTCTAAATAAAATATTAAAATTTAATATGATTTGAATGTCCACACAAGTAGCTACAATTGTTTATTTAGTTTAAATTATTTTCAAAAGGAATAATGATTGTTATTTGAACATTAATTATGCTAGTTAATGTCAAATTTTATTTATAAATATGTATACATTTAATTAGAAAAGGGTTTAAAAAACAAACAATTTGAACACAAATTTTTTTTTAGAAAAAAAACCCTGTTTTTTTCCCCCCCAATCCTGTTTAATAGGGTTTTATCAAACTAAACTTACTTAAAACTCCCATAGGAATTTTTTTTGACTGCACCAATTTTTGTATACACATTAGTGTACAAGTATTACATTTTGATTGATTTCACCCCTGATTAACTAAAACTATTTATATTGTAAATCAAAGAACTAAATTCATGCAGGCTACAGTTATATTTAGTTGTCAAAGTAGAGAAAAACGTTAGTTCGATTATTTTAAACTTTCTTGTTACTTTGCCTTATGTAACGATTTTTTTTTTTTTGCAGCAAAAGGCAAGCGTAAAGTTAAGGGTAAGACCCTTGATTTAAACACATTTTTGGGAGAAGATGCAGATGCTCCTTCTGGATATGCAGTTGTCCAACCACGCCGACTTGATTGGGCAGATACTATGGACAATGAAGATCTTGATGGTGACAATTTTTATTTATAAATTTTGTGTTCTGGGTCTGTCTATTCATCTCAAGTGGTCAAAAAAAAAAAAATGTTGCTTGACCATTTTTAATTTTTTTAATATTTTAATCATGATGATCCCTATATATTGGGAGTTCAAAACCATAATTATTTTATTTTTATGTCAACTCACTAATATACAGGGGGAGCTTTTGTGCTGGGCGGCGGGGACTTTTTAAGGATTTTGAGCATCTACAGAAATACCTTTCTCTCAGTTATGGTTTATCTTAGATCCTTGGAATTAAAAACATTAAATTTGTCACATTCCTGGCTACAAAATGATGTATACCTTCTACAGTTATCTTTATTTTTAGTATTTAAATTTTTATGGCAAATATTACAATTATAACCATGAAATTTTTAAATTTCAAAGTTATATTTTTAAATGAATTATTTAAGTATCAAATATTTTCTTTTTTTCACAAGTACCTATGTTGGGATATTTAATATAAAAATAAAAATTGGTGAAATTACTTCATTAATTTTTGTTTGGGCCCCTTCGAAAAAGAGCATTTTTGTTATTTTTGAGCTTTGATATCTCTGGTGGGGCATATTTTAAAAATCTAAATTTTTCACAACTTAGAGTACTCTATCATACTAAACTCCAAAAAAAATTTGAGTTTGATATTCCACCTGAAGCAGAGATATGGTCAAGCAAAGAACGCTTAAGAATGCTGCGTTTAACCAAAATAATAGATATAGCATGCAAAACTTTCCTTCAATATAACACTGACTAAGCAAGGGAAAACTCTTAACAAAAACAAGAGGAGGGAAAAAAAAACATTTAAAAATAGGTTGTGACCAAATAAGTACTGGTACCATGTGTCTGAACACTTCTTTTTGTATTGAGGCCTGTTTGGACATGTCTGAAACCGTACTAATCCAATCTTAGACACGTTCAATGATTGTGTAACTGTTTCATTCATTCATTCTGCTAGCTGTTGCTTTAGAGAAATGTAGTTCCTGTGTGGTGTGTTTAGTTGCATTGTTATTTAGCTATTTTAAATATGATTAACTCTCAGTGTTCTGTTGGTATCATCATTAATGAAGAATGTCACAAAAGCATTTATGGTGATGTGCCTAAGGTATTAATGAACATTGATGAATATAGTGAGGAAGATAAAAATTTGTTATTTTTAAGACTATGCTTTGAGATTTCAACTGTCTGCAAATATCATGAAGTTAAATACTTAAATAAGTATAACTTTAATTTTGGAAAGTTTTGCTGTAACCCGTTTAAAAAGCATAAAAAGTCAATATCAAAAGGCTTGAGAGAAATAAAATTTGAACATGTCTTAAAAATGAAGCAGCAAGATGTGAACTTAATACCAGGTAAAATCTTTATGTTCGAACTGTTATTCCACTATTTTTGTGCTAGAAAAAATGATGCTACAACAGACTTTCTAGTTAGCGACACTCTTTTTACTCCACGAGTTGAAAACATAACTAATATGGACAAAGCTTGCTCCATGCATAATTTGTCACCAGCATCAAAGATAAGAAAATTGAGTAGTGACAGAAGAATAAATGCAGTCAAAGCAAAAGTAAATGCAGTATCTGAAACTCTAAAAAGAAATTTAGAATCGTGTTTCGACGTTAGCATTGAAGATGACGAAGAGGACTCGAAAAATTTGTCAGAAGAATATAAGGATTTAATTAATAAGCTAAAACAGAAATGTGAAGTGTCCCACAAAGAAGATAAAATAAAAATTCCAAGTCTTCTTCCCAATTCATGGACTCGTAATAAGATTGCAACAGAATTCAATGTTTCTGAACGTCTAGTGAAACAAACAAGGCAACTTGTCAAAGAACGAGGGATACTCCCAGAAATAAATAAAAAGAAAGGACATGGAATCTCTTAAGGATATTTTGAAGAAAGTAGCAACTTTTTACGAAGATGATGAGTACAGTAGAATATGTCCTGGAAAAAAGGACTATGTATCAGTGAGAATAAATAATGTCAAGGTTCAAATGCAGAAGAGGCTCATTTTAACTAATTTAAATGAGTTATTTGCAGCTTTCAAAATGAAACACCCAGAATGCAAAATTGGCCGATCTAAATTTTGTGATTTAAAACCTAAGTGGTGTATTTTGGCAGGTGCAGCTGGTACCCACACTGTTTGTGTCTGCATTCATCATCAAAATCTTAAGCTGATGATAGCAGGTATAAAGTTAAAGTTTACTTATAAAGAACTGATCAGTATATGTGTTAGTGATTCCGCAAATTACAACTGTATGATGGATAAATGTCAACAGTGTCCAGGAAAAAATTCATTGCTGATTGCAATCGAGGATTCAGATGAATTTGAATCACTTCCAGATAATGTAACATAAACAGTGGGTGTCAACAGACAGAGCTGCATTGATTTCAGTACTGCAACCCAAAGAGGAGATGGCCATGTCCTTAGTCGAAAAAATATTAAAACTTAAGGTTCACCACTATATTTCAAAAGTTCAAAGCCAGTTTTTTAAAGAAAAAAAAGAGAGTATCAGCCTCTCTGAATGTATTGTTTTAGTAGACTTTGCCAAAATTTTTTCTTTTATAGTACAAGATGTAATTCAGAGCTATCACTGGGTTAATAAACAAGCAACAGTTCATCCTTTTGCTACTTACTACATTAAAAGGAGAAACCCGGATTACTGTTCCGTTTGGAGCTTTTGGCTATCGAGGCGGGACTGAATGCAATTGAAGACTTTTCGCATTTAGACCCCATCCGGATCCTTACGGATAGTAGAAGTTCTATCCAATATTTGAGTGCATGGTCCAGAGTGGGTGATAGGGCTGGTACAGCAATCTTGAAACATGTGTAAACTTTCCGAAAAGCGAGATATTTACCTGCAGTGGATCCTGTCCCATGTAGGTCTTTATGGCAATGAGATCGCTGACTCGCTGGCAAAACTTGGCACACATGAACCCCTGCCAGATAACTTGGTACTTACTTCCTCGGAAATTCACTCCATTAGAAAGAAACGTGTACAGCTGGACTGGATTGTTCCCCCGGTGCACACCTGGTACTCTGGGGAAAAGCCGGGACGCGCTTTGACCTTCAGAAGAGATAGAGGTGATCAGACTGCGTACACAAGATTTATCTGTGGTCACCTAAGATGTATGCGATATGAACATAAAAGAAAGGTCTATCCAACTTGCAATAAGTGTTTCACCGGTGCAGCTAGCCCGGCTCACCTCCTTAGCTGCATGCATTTTGAAAAAGATTTCCTGCGCGACCCAGTCTTGTTCTTCGACTTCCTGAGGGTGGGTGGACTCGTGGACCTGGTCTAGCTCCGCTAGACCAGTTGGGATAAGAAACAACAACAACAGGAGGGCAATCAAATAAAAAGCTTCTGTCTTTGTATTTTAAGTGATCACCTTGAACATACAACAGCCGTTTTTCATAATTCTCAAGCCTATCTTGTAAAACACATAAAGGAAAATTTACTGCAAGTAGAAAAAATTATATACTTTTCAGATGAGGCGGCAAGAAATTTTTTATAAATATTTCACAAACAAGACTTTGATCTAGAAGCAGAATGGAATTTTTTTGCATCTTATCATGGCAAAAATGCATGTGATGGAGTAGGAGGCACAACGAAAAGAGAAGTAAGCAAAGCAAGTCTACACAGGACAGTCGAAAACCAAATACTTACCATTGATGACATGTTCGAGTTTTGTAAAAATATCATAAAAGGAATAACGTGTGTGTTAAAAAAGAAGAAATTATTTGCCATGAAAATGAATTGGAAAGTAGATTTGAAAGTTGTCTGTCAATTGAAGGTACTCGAAGTTTTCATAAATATGTTCCAGTATCTGAAAGTATCATGCGATGTTTTTTAACTTCCAAGTCTGCGGAATTTCAAGATTATCACGTGAGCAAGATCATTTCGATGACTTTGAAAAGAAATGATACAGTTGCATGCATCTATGATGGAAAGTGGTGGTTAGGAGAAATTGAAGATGTGTGCTTGACAAACAATGATGTACTTGTTAATTTTTTTCATCCAGCTGGGCCTCGATCATCCTTTAAGAAACATGGAGATGATAAAGTATGGGTGAAATTCGAAAACATTTTAAGAAAACTAACACCAATGGAATTACAAACACCTACTGGACGGTTCCACAACATTTCACAAAAGCTTAATGAGGAAATTTCACGCCTTTTTAACAAGTCTTAAGAATTGGAAAGCACTAAGAGTGATTTGTTACAATTATTTAAAAACGTTTTGCATATTTTTGCTATAAATATTTTATCCTATTAGGTAGTAATAATAGATTATTATATGCATAAGTGTTGATTACATATTTTTTTTGTTTATTAAGCAATTATTTTGGTTAAACGCAGCATTCTTAAGCTTTCTTTGCTTGACCATATCTCTTCTTCAGGTGGAATATCAAACTCAAACTTTTTTTTGGAGTTTAGTATGATAGAGTACTTTAAATTGTGAAAAATTTAGATTTTTAAAATATGCCCCACCAGAGATATAGAAGCTCAAAAATAGCATAAAATGCTCTTTTTCGAAGGGGCCCCAAACAAAAATTAATAAAGTAATATCACAAATTTTTATTTTTATATTAACTATCCCAACATAGATACTTGTGAAAAAAAAGAAAACATTTGATACTTAAATAATTCATTTAAAAATATAACTTTGAAATTTAAAAATTTCATGGTTATAATTGTAATATTTGCCATAAAAATTTAAATACTAAAAATAAAGATAACTGTACAAGGTTATACATCATTTTGTAGCCTGGAATATGACAAATTTAATGTATTTTATTCAAAGGATCTAAGATAAACCATAACTTAAAGGTATTTCCGTAGCTGTCCAAAATCCTTAAAAAGTTCAAGTCGCCCAGCACAAAAGCTCCCCCTCTATTTTAGTGAGTTGACATAAAAATAAAATAATTATCATTTTGAACTCTAAACATTTAGGGGTTATCAGGATCAAAATATAAAAAAGATAAAAAATGGTCAAGCAACATGCTCTGGACCACTTGATTTGGATTGACCCTTCTGTTATACTATTGTATGAAGTTTTTTGTGTATATAGTCCATAGCATTTTTTTTTACTATGTTAAAAATATTAATGCGTTATTGTAAAAATAGTAATTGTAAAAATTATAAATGCGTTCCATTCAGAAACGTGTAGGTAGCTGAGTTATTCCAAGCCAGATCATCCAGGCTCGTCACCCCACCTTCTCAGATTTGGCTGAAACTTGGTACATGGTAACTTTAGACAAATATAAGAACCCATATTTTTCATTTTTGAAATATTGACTTTATTTTGGAAATTAAAGAATTTCGAAAATTTTACGTATTTGAAGTAGTATTGCCTTTTGGTTACACTGCATACACAATGACACGCGTTTGCATTAATCTTGCTACTTACCACAATTATCGAAATAAAAACATAAAAGTTTTCATACTTGCTCAGAATTTAATGCAGATTCCAAATGTGGTTTGCAAAATATAATTGAGTTCTTCTAAAGGGGTGGAAATTGAGCTAAAAGTCGAAAAAGTACATGTTCAGAAATCATAAAACATGCTTGATTTATACTCTTATAACTTTTGTCTGCCATTTTTAATTTTTTTTTGCTTTATGTCATTTTAAAGAGCATAAAATTTCCTATAAGATTGTGATATTTTTAAAGTGGGTTATTTTGTTTTTAACCCCCCCCCCCCTATCAATTTCATTTTTTACTTCTATGCTTCATTTGGGTGCAGAAAATTGTTGACTAGTACTACCACAGTAAAATTATTTAAAAAAAAAAAATGTAATGAATTTTTTAAAACTGATACTTGCAAAAGAAAGAGATACCATTTTAAAACTAATTAGAAGTATATTTAATGCATTTTAGGGAGGGTTATTTAATCACACTTTTCACAGAAATGATTTTCAGTGAGAAAAATTGTGTGGTAGGTACAATAAAATAAATTATATTTTAAAAGTAAAAAAGTAACTTCCACATAAATAGAAATTTGTTAAAGAACAGTTAATTAGAATGATATATTTATATCAAGAAAAATATAAATTAAAGTACTTTGTTTATTATTTGATAGTTATATTAAGAAATCAAAAGTACCTCATTTGTTAAGCCACTTATTCCGTTTAGACATAATTTTCTTTTCACTCTTAGATGTTAGTTTATATTGTATTCTTCCAATCTGAGTATTAAGTTCTAGAACATCGACAGTACAAAGAATGTTTCTGAATGGAACTCAACAAGCATTGTTTTTGCTCATCATCACTGGAACCATTCTCAGCATTTTCTAAGTCATCACCACAATAACCTATTAGTAGTTTTTCTACAATTGGAGCACAGTTTTTGTCCAGGAACTAATAGAATACCAGATAATACTTTTACATATATATAGCCATTTGCAAGGAAATAGTTTGTAGGCAAGTTTTAATAGGCCTTTTATGTATGTTTCTTTGGGATATCTGAAATTATTTCAATGTGATACTTTAATAGAAGTGTTACCTTTATTAATTTTTATAAATAATTTCAGATGTGCTCTATTTATGGAATTTAATAATAATACAATTTTGTGCTTTAATAACCAACTTATGTTTGTTTTCTCTTGTTCCAAGTTGTCCTTCTTATGTCATCACTATAGTTAGCCTTTGTAATGTTATCCATTTCCTACAAAGGCATGGCAATGTAACGTAATTCACAAACAGCATATTTTCCCCTTACCACAGTAGGGGGGAAATATAAAGTGAGGATTTGTCTCCTTATCTCTGACCACCCCATCCCTGAAAGAGAAATAAACCCATAACTCCCCCCCTCCCCATCTTCTTCAAAGAACAACCTTTAACATTTTTGGTGGGATATTACTTAAAGCAGGCTTTGTTTGCTCATTGGAATCAGGATTCTATTTTTTGGGGAGAGTGCAAAGGGTGTTACAATGTGTGAAAAAAAAGTTATGGTACCACCTGATTGAAAGGCTACAGTTGTTTTTCATGATTTGATTTTTTTTTTGCTATGTTTATTTTTTGCTGTCTGGAGATTTTGGTAGAATCTCCTTCATTTTCTGTAGGAATGTCATACTGGAAAGACATGTCTTCAAACGTTTATGAAAAGTGCAGTGTGGGTCTTTTTAAAATTTTTAAATGTCATACAAAAAGATATTTCATAAAATTGTTGAACTTTCTAATGAAGAACATGAGATACTATGTTTGAGGGCAGAAGGACTTACTCTGCATTCAAATACGAGCATTTGTTCACACCACTATTCACAGGGCTGCCACAGGCGACTAAAAAGGCTACTAAAGCGACTATTTTAGTGGCCAGGCGACTATTTCAATGAAAAAAGGGCCCAAAACGACTATTTTTTAACAAAACCTTCAACTATTTGTGGGCTGAGGCGACTATTTTTTAAGACATTGGATACTGTCCGATAGTAGAACGAAAAATAATCGGCACTAAGGTACAATTTTCTCAAAACGGTGATTTTTTTAAGATGGGGGGGGGGGGGGGAAGAGAGCAAATACTACCGAAATAGCTGTTCATATTCGCGGGTACAGTAGTCATTTTGTTAGTCCGACGCTGGTAACCGCTCACGCGAGATTGTTGTCTTTGACGGCTACCGCGGTCATTTTCGTCTGCATGTTAGGTTCCGCCGTGCAAGGCGTTAGAGCATACACTGTTATATTCCGAAATATCAAATTATTTCGCTATATTTACTCTACTTAACAAAAATGAATTTGTGGTGAACGCCGGAAGAAAATGCTATCAGTATGGACAGTATTTATGTCATATAGACGTTATGTTCGAGATTTGTACCGATGTGGTGAACGATTTCGTCGTGTAGGTCAATCGATGCAGAATGATTAGAATTTCTTTGTTGTTGCTAAATTTATAAATAATAAAATAATTTAAATTTTGAGGCAATTTAATTACTTTGAATGTAGCTTAAACAAGGTGGCGACAGAACCGGGAATTCAGGTAAATGTGTTTATAAAAAAGCAGAAAACTGAAAGTGCTTTAGTTTTTTTATTCTTCCTTCTTTTGGACCGGACTCCAACATTGCGCGTAAATAATAGCACTAAATCACGGTGCCGGGATGCATTGTTTTCATTTGTGTTGGCAGCACCGAACGACTATTTCGTTATCTCGGACTGTTGTGATTAAAGCACTTTCGATTTTCAGCTTCTTTTTTAGTCTTAATTATTTATTTTAAAATATCCATGTTAAACAATCTTGGTATAAGACTCACAAAAAATATCAAGTTTTTTTTGGAGTCTTATACCAAGCAGTTTACTTCAAATCATCATAAATTCAAGCAAAGGGACAAATTTTACATTCTGCTCTATCTATGCATCTGATATTAAGATTTCTCATGGAGGATTTACTGATCTCAAAGTTCATATCATTTCTAAAAAATACAGTGACAACATCAAATGTAATAATAAGAATTCGAAAGCATGCATAATTGATATTTGTGCGAGTGATTAAACACTTTGAATACCACCAACTCCTTGTATGTTTCACTGTAGTTTTTGTGTCATAAAGCATGTTATTTGGGTGTAATGTAGATTAAATCATAAACCTCATCAGAGATTTCACCGTAAAGTTTAAATTTGATTTACTTTTAAATCCAGGTTAGTATTTTATTTTATAATTTCCCTTCTGTGCTAAAATGTAACAATTTGTTATATTTGGGAGCAATTTAATATTATGCATTTTTTCCCCTTTGCATTTGCAAGTGAATTACTATTATTTCTATATTACATTCTTAAATATTGTCCCTATTTGACTTTCCATGAATCATAGGAATGCAAATATTTGTTCCGTAAAAATTGTACTAATTTGAAAATTACAATGTTGGCAGATATGATGTTATGTATTAGACACTATTTTGAATTGGAAGAAGAGTGTCTCGGGGTTTTCGTGTTTATGTAAATCGACAGTTTTATTCCGATCTTGATGATAACTTAAAACCTTTAAAACAAGAGGAAGGTCTTTACCGACTTGAAAAAACAATCGTTATGAAAAGTGAGGCTACTATTTTTAACGTCTGAGACTACTATTTTCAATGCTTCAATGCTTGAGACTACTATGTTGGCTACTATTTTTAACATCTGAGGCTACTAAAGCAACTATTTTCAAAGCTTACAGTCAGTGGTAGCCCTGTATTCAACACTGATCAAGTATTATGGCAATAATCAGTTTAGAATATGTTCTGATCCAAGAAAGATACATAAAAGGCTTATTAAAACTTGCCTACAAACTATTTCCTTGCAAATGGTTAGATATGTAAAAGTTTTACCTGGTATTCGATTAGTTCCTGGACAAAAACTGTGCTCCAATTGTAGGAAGAAACTACTCGTAGGTTATTGTGGTGATGACTTGGGAAATGCTGAGAATAGTTCCAGTGATGAAGAGCAAAAACAATGCTTGTTGGGTTCCATTCAGAAACGTTCTTTGTACTGTCGATGTTCTGGAACTTAATACTCAGATTGGAAGAATACAATATAAACTAACATCTAAGAGTGAAAAGAAAATTATGTCTAAACGGATCAAGTGGCTTAACAAATGAGGTACTTTTGACTTCTTATATATCATTCTAATTAACTGTTCTTTAACAATTTTCTATTTATGTGGAAGTTACTTTTTTACTTTTAAAATATAATTTATTTTATTGTACCTACCACACAATTTTTCCCACTGAAAATCATTTCTGTGAAAAGTGTGATCAAATAACCCTCCCTAAAATGCATTAAATATACTTCTAATTAGTTTTAAAATGGTATATATATTTCTTTTGCAAGTATCTGTTTAAAAAAAAAATCATAATATTTAAAAAAAAATAATTTTACTGCTTTAGTAGTCAACAATTTTCTGCCCCCAAATGAAGCATAGAAGTAAAAAATGAAATTGGGAGGGGGGATGGGGGTTAAAAACAAAATAACACACTTAAAAAAATTCACCGAAATTCTTTAATTTCCAAATTAAAGTCAATATTTCAAAAATGAAAAATACCGGTTCTTATATTTGTCTAAAGTTACCATGTATCAAGTTTCTGCCAAATCTGAGAAGGTGGGGTGACGAGCCTGGATGATCTGGCTTGGAATAACTCAGCTATGACTGTAAATATAGTACTTAATGTAAGATCTATTCTTCATGTTGATAATTAGCTAAAGTTGGAGTTGATATATATTTCTATTAAAATGTTCTTTCAAACAGTTGAAACACTATGTAGTGAAATCATGGCATAGTTAGTAATTTATATTACATTATGCCAACCCTTTGAAATACTAACACAAATCAAAGATAAGAGTTTTAAATAGACTATGGATTTTAATATTTTCTAAAAAATCTATTTTGAAAAGATTTATTATAATTCGAAAATTGCTTGTTACTCAAAGCTTTAGAAGGATCTTAAATTTGATTGAATTGCAATCATATCCAAATTATTTAGAGTTTTTTATCAAGCTTTTTTTAGCTAAGCTAATTTTTTTTCAATTATATTAGTGTTTTTGTTTTCATCATTGGGCTTGTATCAAGTGTTTAATTTGGAATATGCCGTGCACCTAATTATTCAAAGCAATACTAACTTTATTTGGATTATTTTCCCTAATTTTACTTTTTTGTTTATTATTAACAAATATTAAATTATTATGAAAAGTTGTATTTCTTTGTCTTACGTGCTTAATTATTATTGCTTCTCTTTATCTAGTTTTAATGTTGAAGCCTACTTTTTATTTTGTTAACTTGTTCACCTAACTGGTATTTAGTGCACCCAAGTCTTGAGTTTGAGTACATTTGTGTATCTGATTTAAAAAGTTTATTTCAACCCCTGGTTTGCCTTAACTTTAAATTATATTGTCTGTTATTTACTCAACATTTTCTCTAATCCCATAATTAAGTTTAGTTATTCTTTAAATCTAATATTGAACACGCCAGGGAAATTAATTTAATTTAACATTTTGTTTGCATATTACAGATCGATTCACCCTGGATTACAAGAAAGATGAAAAGTTAGTTTTGCCTACCGCTCCAAAAGCAGCACGTGGTCCAGATGTAGATCTTGCAAAAGTTCCTTCTAACCCACCTTTCACAGCATTCCTTGGAAATCTGCCTTACGATGTATCGGAAGACGACATTGCATATTTCTTTCGTCAACTCGAGGTAATTGATGTAATTTTTTCTACATAACCTTTGTTTTATTGCAGGAATACATTTATTTAAAGAAATCCAAGGATTATGCTTTTTGTTTAGAGTACCTATTTTAGAAATTATAATACTGGCAATAAATGGATCATTTTACAAAAGTGTTAAATGACTAAAGATGCCACCCCAAAGCATATTGAATTTTGAAATCCCTCGACATTAATTCTTTTATTTTGTGAGGGGAAAGAAAATAAATTAAACATAGCTGCTATAAAAAATAAATCAAAGATTGATTTGTATGTTGAACTGTTTGTGGCAGCATTTCACTCTAACAATACCATATATATATATATGAGGATATATATTGTATATATATATATTTATACATACAAGGAAAATTTTATCGAGTTAAAGAAAATTGCTATGCTGTAAAACTGTTTCTTTTTATTATTTTTATTTTTGTGCAAATTCTTGTTTTAAACTGCATAAACAAATATAGAAAGTCTACTTTATTTTTCTGCTATTATAATTTCATATTTTGAATTTATTTTTCTGTGTGTCTAAGTATTTGCTGTATTTTTTATAAAAGGTGAAGAATGTACGTCTTCCACGAGAGAATGGTGAAAAGGGTAGAATCAGAGGTTTCGGATATGCAGAATTCAATAATCGACAAGATCTCGTCCAGGCTTTGGCTTTGAACAATGAGGTAATTTTTGAATTTATGTATTGTCTTTGATTCTTTTATAATGCTTAAAATATTAGATAGGTATGATTATATTTTCCATTTTGATTTTTTGCAGTCTTTGAAAAACAGAGCGATTAAGATAAGTTTAGCTGGAGAACATGGTAAATATTTTCTTTATTTGTTTTAAGTTGAATAAATATGCTCAGGGTTCCCATGGTCATTAAAAGTGCTTAATATTTTTGAACTTGTTTTCAAGGCCTTGAAAATACTTGCAGGTGCTTAAAAGTCATTGAAAATGCTTAGAGGCTCTTATAAGTCCTTAATTTTTATGAATGTTGTGTGCCCAACTGCAAAAGTTATAAAAAAAAAAACCACCTCGGACTTGCTATCCCCGCGTGACCATCACTGATCTGCATCCTATTGGAATTCTCTGATATATTTGTACTACGCGTCCACCAACTTGTAACTTTTTTGGTAGAATATACTTTATTAATAATTTATATATAGACATGATGCCTGACAACACATTTTCAAAGGTCCTTAAAAACATTATTTAGGTCCTTAAAAGTCATTGATTTTCATTCTTTAATTTGAGTGGGAACCCTGATGCTTCAAAGGGAGTTTAAACCTCCTATTGTTCTTAAATTGGAACTTTGGCATTCTAGATGTAAACAAAGATTTTGTTATGCTTGGTATAAAGCAAACACCATCGCATACACTCCAACTGCTACAGAATTTAGTAGTAAACTACAGAGTTACGGACGTACAGCAAAAAACTACGGATCGAAATAAAATCGCTGTAAATATAATTTTGCCCGATTTCCCGCTCAATATTTTCCGCACTTTTAAGAAGACGGAAAAAAAAAAAAGTAATATCCCTCACCCTTTCTTGAAAGGAGAAGGAGGACGATCGTGTTGTCGAAGTGACGTCACGTCATATTTTGTATATTTTTCTTGTGCGAAGCGAAGTGAGTTAAATAAAGTAGTTGTTTGAAGAAGAAAAACTTGAACTGTGATCGTGATCACAAATATTCGCAGCGCCTCAGATTTCGAATTGTTTTAATATGTGAAGGTGATTACAATGGATCGTTACTTATTAATCCTGCTACTACTAATCCGGTTCCCAATAAGGAAAAGCCATGCAAGAAGAGGACAAATAATCAAACATTCCGAGATTTTTAAGCATTTAAAAAAGATTTGACGAGAAGCATTTAAAAAGGATATTTCCGTTCGGACACGCGAAATCGTGATGCCCTCTTATTAAATTTAGGGGAATGTTTTTTGTAATTTACCTGTTGCCAATTTGTTTTTAAAAGACAGTTTTACATTTAAAATTAAATATCACAGGAATAAATTAAAAATCCTGGATTATTTCCGATTTAAAAAAGACTCCAAAAAACTTAAGTAGGTTTTGAAAAGTCCTTAACATTCATTATATCAATTTTACAGTGTTATAAATTGATATTTTAATAAAAATGAATATTTAAAGAACATTTTCCAGCGTAGATGTTTTTTTTTTTTTTTTTTAAAAATAATAATTTTGTCTGTCTTATTCTTTGCCAGCAGAAATAGGACTGTAGCATTTTATCTGTATTTTGATATCAAACGAGTTTCTGAGTATGTTTTTGACCAACTGCCTTTTAATCATTATTATTGAAAAAAAATCTATCAAAATTTTATTGTGGTTGGGAGTCTGAAAGGTAAAACAATAAAGAAATTATGGAGGAAACCGGGTACAGATTTCTGTAATTTGCCACGAAAGTGCCCTTTTTTATTTCTGGGATGAACTTTCCTTTTTCGAATACGTTAAGGGATTGATATGGCAATAGTACGGTAAGTGCTACTGATGGCTGGATTGCTAATGTTGAAGTGTATGCCATTGCTTAATAATATTATATTAATTTGTAATCAATGCAAATGAGAAGATAAAATCAGTGCATGTAAGAAGATAAAAACTGGCAACATTCAAACCAAAAACTACACTCTACTTCGGAATTCTTAAATTAAAAAATTTACATATTGTAACTTGTTTCCACATTATGATAAAATAGCAACAGCATTTTCCAAAAAGTTGATGTATAAAAATTTCTGATTGTTTTTTATCACTGGATTATTTGGCTATTATAAATTTTCAATTTTTTTTTCTAACCTAAGTAATCTATTCAGATGCTTAATTTATATCTCAATATAACTCAGCAATCTTTGTTATTTCTTTTTGTACTGCTGTCAGTACTATTAGATAGCAATGCAACTAATACAATAAAAATTAGAAGTATAATCATCAAATCTTCTCTAATGATTGTATTTCTAATTTTCTTTTCTTTCTTCTTTCATCAACTTTACTTTCTACTTTAACTTCATTCATCCTATTATGCAGCTTAAAATGGTTAATTTCTTTAACAGATGGTGACAGAGGAGGTGATCGTCGTGATGCTGGTCCAGATAGAACTCTGGGTGATTGGAGGTCATCAGAGCGACAGTCATCAAGTTTCGATACAAGAAATGGTATGTGTTGTGTCAAGACACATATTTAACACTTTTTTACTCTACTGTTGTATTGCATTTCAAGGTCATTCTTACTGCTGAATTAGTTTGGACTCCAATTTGAAAACTAAAATAATAAATGATTGATGCTTTTAGTTTTAAATTACTGACACTACAGAAAAAACTAATATAGTAACAGCCTACTTTTCAACTCTTGTTTAAAATTGGATACTTGGAAACATAAATTTGCTTTTAATTTTAAAATCAGAAATTGCTGTTTGAGGCAAAACTCATTCGCATTTAATGTAGTAAAACTTATTAAATCTAAGCATCGCTAACAGGGGTCGCCTTTGCCCTAATATTCCTTAAATTTGTTTTTTGCCGGTATTGAAATATGCTCTGAAAAGAATGTGTGTTAGCCTATGTCAATTTAAAGAAATATCGCTATATTTTTTTAAATTACACAGGCCAACTGTGGTTTTGGTGCTGTGGTATTTGGAGCTGATTTCATATGAATTTGATGCCCTGAATTCCAATATGGCATTAGTTTATGTCTATCAGCTAGAATTTTTCTAATATATACAGGGTTCTCACGGTCATTAAAAGTGTTTAATATTTTTGAACTTGTTTTAAAGGCCTGAAGGTGCTGGAAAATGTTTAGAGGTGCTTAAAAGTCCTTGAAAATGCTTAGTGGTCCTTACAAGTCCTTAATTTTTGCGAATGTTTTGTGCCTAACCGAAAAAATTTATTAAAATATAATCTGCACTTGCTATTCCCGCGTGACTGTCACTTATCTGCACTGTATCAGAATTCTCCGACATATTTGCACTACGCACCCACCAACTTGTAACTTTTTGGGTAGAATATACTTTATTAAAAATTTATATGTGTAGACATGATGCCTGAAAACAAATTTTCAACGGTCCTTAAAAACATTATTTAGGTGCTTAAAAGTCATTGATTTTCATTCTGTGATTTGAGTGGGAACCCTGATATAGCATTCTAGTGAAATATAAATTACACTATTTTAAGTTAAATGCTATCAATAAATTTTATCAAATAAAAAACTATCATGGTATTTTTATTATTATACGGTAGAGTATCTCGATTCCCGAATCGCAAGGACTTCAGCGATTCCGGATTTTAGAACATGCCATTGTTCATTCACTAAATCAATGAAATAAAACATATAAATGGAATAAATTAAGAAAAATCATTATATAACTTGATATGGTTTTGAAAAATATAAGATTGTTTTAATAGTTTTGACTTTTGGCTAAATTTTTCTCTTTGAACTCCCATTGTTTCTAATCCTGAAATTGTGTTTTTGTTGCAATCCTTTAATTGCAGTGTCTAATATTTCCAACTAATTGCTCCTAGGTGAATTTATCCTGAACCACTTCGTTTTCACGGTTATCACTTTCAGATACAGACAAACTTCCTTTTTTTTCTTTCTCAGCAGTGCTGGGAAAGGTCTGGATTTCGGATATTTTACTGTATTATGCAAATATTATTATATACCAAGATAGAAGAAAAGGTCATCAATAATTCTAACTATAGTCACTGAACACTTCAAAATTTTCTTTTCCGTGACATTCTTAAATGTATTTTGGAATAGTCCCTGTTTGAACTCTAGCAGTAATCTGCCATCATGTGTGTATCCCATCTTCCTTGGCAGCTGTCCTTCATAGTTTTAATATGCTGGTGAAATCTTTCACCTTGTTCCTCACTGATGTCTCCTAAATTTTCAGAAAAACGGTTAAATTGACTGGGTAGATAGTGTACTTTAATACTCATGTTACAACCAAGGGATTTGAAACTATTAAGCATCTTGTTTATCAGTTCTACATAATTATAAGCTTTCGTTTGCTTAGAAAATTTGCAACAAATGAAGTTCAGACTTTTTGCTCAGTCTCATTCATAGGATTTATGAATGCGGAATCTTTTATGATTTATCTTATTTGTGTGCTGACAAAATTCCTGCTTTAATTTTTTCATACTAAACTGAGAAATTTTCTCCCCTATACATCAAGGATGACAGTTTTCCTCCTTTTTGGTTTTTAATTTAACATTTCCTTCTCTTTGTCCCTGTTTCGAAGGTCCATATTTTTCTGGTCTGAACCAGTTTTTCATGCAAAAAGTATACTTTTCCTCAGGTCTAAACAAAAGATTTTCCCTCTTAGCTCCCCTTTCCTCACAGATTACTTCACTAACTCCTAATATTTGATATGTAATTATTATATAGTATGAGAAATTTCATTGTATCTTTAAAATTATTGAATCATCCTTCCTGCATATTTTTGTTTGTTTGTTCAATTTTTGTGTATTCCTTCCGCGAGCTTTTTTAACGAATTTAAGGATTTCCTCCTTTTTGCTCCCTGATCACTCTCATCCCTGATATATGCAAAGTATGATCCGTTCTCTTGCCAACTGGGTTCCATCAGGAAGGACGATGGCACATACACGGAAGATGGCAAAAGTACACTAGCGGAAATGCTTAGAGTACACTTTCCTGACTCCACAGTCGCAAAATCAAGTGACATGCCTGCCATTCCCAATCTTACACTATCACGTAGTAAAAAAGAGGACTGGGTTATGGTTAAGAGTATAATTACTCCAAATAGAATTGCATGGGCTATTAATTCGTTCAAGCCCTTCAAATCACCTGGAGCTGATGATATTATACTAGCTCTACTCCAACATGGTAAAGATATTATTATGCCACACCTATGCAGAATCTTTAGATCATGTATAGTATATGGTTATATACCACATGCATGGAGAACCTGTAAAGTTATCTTTATACCCAAACCAGGAAAGTCATGCTACAATGAAGCCAAAGCCTTCAGACCTATTAGCCTGACAACTTTTCTCCTTAAGACTCTGGAGAAATTGATTGACAGGTATATCAGAGATGAGGTTTTAACCTTCTGAGGGTCACGGGCGTATATATCCGTCATTTGATCCCCAGTTTTTCCAGCAATACACAACCTTTTTAAATTTATAAATAAAATGTAAAATAAAATATTTTTTAAATCTTTTTATTAGGATGATAGTTCAAAACCTACTTAAAACAAAATAAATAAAAAATAATTTAAAAAAAATATATATTTGGATCAGAAATAAAATTTAAAAATTTATTGCAGGGAAAACTGTATAATTTCGCCCATTCCCTTGACGCTAAACCCTTATCGAGATTTCAACATGCATATCAACCTGGGAAATCTACAGAAACTGCCCTATACGACCTTGTTACGGTACTAGATGGGGCAGTCAATGGAAAGGAAATAGCCATGGCGACCTTTCTGGATATTGAGGGGGCTTTTGATAAAGTTCCAACGAATGTAATCAATAATGCCCTTCTCAAAAGAAATGTTAATTCAAGCGTATGTACCTGGATTAAAAATATGCTTGAAACCAGATTGGCTCAAGCCTCCCTTTTGGGAGACTCGCTCACTGTGGAGAATTGTAAAGGATGCCCACAAGGAGGAGTGCTGTCTCCACTACTATGGAGTCTGGTGGTTGACGAACTCTTAAACAGGATTAATTTTTTGGGCCTGCATTGTCTAGGTTATGCTGATGACATAACACTGGTCGTAAGAGGTAAATTCCAGAATACTGTAACTGACCTCATGAGCACTGCTCTAAAAAAGGTAGAAAAATGGTGCAAAGAGGTAGGATTGTCGGTTAACCCCAGCAAGACCAACCTAACAGTGTTCACTAGGAAAAGAATACATGATATGCAAACCATAAAATTCTTTGGGAAACCACTTGCATATTCAGATGAGGGTAAGTATTTAGGAGTTATCTTTGACAAAACCTTGACATGGAAGCCACATCTCCAATACAGCACCAGCAAAGCTAAACGAGTGTTCTGGGCCTGCAGACGTGCTATTGGAAATAACTGGGGCTTGTCACCAAAAATGGTGCTCTGGATATATACAGGAGTGATTACTCCAATGATATCTTATGGGGCCATTGCCTAGGGAAATAGAACCCATAATGAAACTGTGAAAAAAGAACTCACTAGTTTACAAAGAATGGCAACCATTGCAATTACAAATGCAATGAGAACTACTCCCTCACAGAGTAGAAATTCTCCTAGATTTTCTACCACTACACAAACAAGTGGAATTAGAGGCTGTTTTGTGTTCACGACGGCCAAAACTTATGGGTTTATGGAAAACATCCTATGAATTACCTTTGTTTAAAAATATTCAGACACAGGTAAAAGAACATCCCTGTCTAACTATGAGATCTGACTGGATGTTAAAGCAATATTGCTTTAGAGCCAAATACAATATCATCTTCCCGACCAGAGAGGACTGGAGATTTCCCTCCAATCTGACTAGGAGAGGAGATGAAATTTGGTATACAGATGGTTCAAAGACATCTTATGGCACTGGTTCAGGTGTCTTCTGTCCTAACAGAAAAATAAAGCTATCTTTCTCTCTGGGCAAGTTGGCTACTGTATTTCAGGCTGAAGTTCTTGCAATTACGGCATGTGCCTACAATTGCCTAGATAGGGGGGTTGTTAAGAGGGTCATAAAGATTTTCTCTGACAGCCAGGCTACACTAATGGCTTTAAAAAGTCATTGCTTTACCTCTAAAGCAGTGTGGGAATGCCACAATGCACTTGAAGACTAAGCTGAGGGTAACAAGGTTTCTCTTCTCTGGGTCCCTGGTTACTGTGACATTGAAGGTAATGAAATGGCAGACCAATTAGCTAAACAAGGATCTGAATTATCCTTTGTTGGTCCAGAACCTGTTTTGGGTCTGCCCCACAATGCGGTCAGGAAAACTATCAAAAACTTTTTATTGACTAAATCCTATCAAGCATGGCTTGAATCTAAAGATCAAAGACAAGCCAAAGAGCTCAATCAACCGTCACCCTGGAATAGATCGAGGGAGCTAGTAAAATTGAGCAGAAAAGAGATCAAGGTTGCTGTAGGCCTTTTAACTGGACACTGCACCTTAAATAGACATCTTAATCTGTTAGGTGTTATAGATGACCCACTATGCAGAGGCTGTCGTATGACAGATGAGAGCTCTACACATGTGTTATGCAATTGTGACTACTACTCTGCCCAAAGATTTGAACATCTGGGATACCATTGTATCGACCCCTGGGAATTGTCAAATGTTCCAATCAGGTCTATACTGAAATTTATTTCAGCAACCGGTCTTCTTTAGATCAAATAGGGGGTTTCAGTACAATAGACTTCAGTCGCGGTGCTGGTACTCGATAGAGTCACCCCCATTCACAAGTCATAAGTCATTATCCGT
This sequence comes from Linyphia triangularis, assembly GCA_963978545.1. Lineage (NCBI taxonomy): Eukaryota > Metazoa > Arthropoda > Arachnida > Araneae > Linyphiidae > Linyphia > Linyphia triangularis. Next base: position 60,155,026 of record OZ021723.1, on the reverse strand, counting down.
TCTTACCGAGAGCATTTACAAATTGCTTCATCAAGGAAGGTTATATGATGTTTATGACATTCTTTCCCCCAAGTCCATGTTTTCTGTCCCCACTCTTTTTTAACCCATTTGTGTGTTTTGTCTCTGCTATCCCAGAGAGACAAGAAACAAGGATATTTTGCTTACTTTATCTTCTCCAACACCAAAGCTATGGTGTTATATTCTTCTTTCATTTTTTTGAGTGAGCAATTAGTATTTAACCACATTTATTCCCATTGTGCAGTAGGACGCATTTCAAACTTTGCTTTGAGCTGTCAATAAATGTGCGCCAATCATCTGTAAAATATTTAGGAAGGCCCATTTTTTTCTAGAATCCTCTAATTTTGTGACGAAATACAAGATTGTATTTTTGAGAGAAAAGACTAGCAAATCCTTTTCTCTTGTACAGTAAAAAGAAATTTTGGTTCCTTTTGTTTCAGAAATTTTCTTTTCTTTCAATCTGGAAGCCAGTAATTCAGAAGCTACTTGTGAAAGGTTGAGGTCTCTGGTGAGGTTATTTAATTCATCCTAGTTGAAACGTTGAGGAGTTGATGATATCCCCTCCTAATCACTATCATCTTCATTAATATCAGAAAGGTGATTAAAGGGACAATACTCATCCTCACAGAGCTTTGGTAGCTGGTGAAGCGTTGGGATCACCACTTTCTCTAAGTGAGGGATCTGGCATCTTGCAGAGACTAAATTAGAGTAAATCCACTTGCTATAGTTGTTTTGATTGATTCCAGTAATATTTACAAGACAGAAGTAATGGCCAACCCTTTTATACCTTATTTGGAACTTCACAAAATGGAGTTAGATTTGCAAATTTCGTGTAGAGCTACACCTTAAAAAAGCACTGATCTAAATAAAGTAGAGCTTTTAGAGAAAAAACGTTATCCTTAAAATTACCCCAACAATTTTTAAAATTATCCCTAAAAGTCCTACTTAATTTTTTTTTAGAAAACTCTCAGCGCCCCCTGCTTTAATATAACAAGAACAGATTTAGAAGTAAAACTAATATTATTTCTGATTCAAAATTAAGTTTTGCCATACATTTACATTTATTTCGTATTAGTTCAGTTTATGAAAGGATTTTGTTGTATATAACTTTGTTTTAATTAAATGAAGTCGAATGAATAAATATGTTACGATTATTATCTTTCTTTCAAGTAGATAGTTCATCCAGGGGAGGCTTTTCAGACAGAGAACCCTATAGAGCTAAATCAAGCTATGATAAACCATTTGAAAGGAATGATCGGTATGACAGAAATGACCGGTATGAAAGGAATGGTGATAGTTTTAATCGAAGTGATTTCGGGAGCAGGAATCAGGATCGAGACTTTGGCGGAAGAAATAATGACCGAGATTTCGGTGGAAGAAATAGCGATCGAGACGGTGGTGGAAGAAGTAATGATCGTGATTATGGGGGAAGAAATAATGACAGAGATTTTGGCAGGGATCAAGACCGAAGAGGGTACGGTTTCTCTGACAGAGGTATGTATTAGAATTAAAGTTTGAAATTATTTAATTTTGTATTTCACAGGAAATGACGAACAAATTGCATGAGTTTGATTTAGGTTTTAGTTAGTAAAGTTCCATTTTTAGAGCAGAGCAGTTATTTCTATAAAATTGTATGTGCCTTTATACTATTAATAAATCCTAATTTTACTGAAAAATTAGATAACCAATATGTTTAATGTAATTGATAGCCTTGTGTAAAAATTTTTTAGTTGTGAAAAATTAAATGTTTTATAATAGACAAGACATGGTACAGTTCATTGCAAACAACGATTTCAGTTTTTTTTAGCCAAAATTCCAGTAAAATAGAACCCTTCTTAAACGGATATTCGGTTTAACAGGCTGAAATTTCGTAAAGTACCAAATACAAAAAAATATTATAATTTCACAACTTTTTTTTAAAAAGGAGTATTTTTTCCCTTGTATTGTTACAGTATCAAGCATGCTTTTCAATTCAGTCATTCTGTAAACCTTTTGGAGTATTCTATAGGCAACTTTGTATCAACATTAAAACATTTTAGTGCATATGAAATCGGTAACAGAAAATGTAAGACGGGAGACGGATGTCGCAGATTTTTCATAGGCCTGCCGATCATTTTACAAATCTAACTTGAAATTATTTTTTTTTATTATTCCGATTTGTAAGTTGGGGGATTTGAGTCAGTGTATATGCGCGATACTTCATTTCATGATGCTCTCCATGCTCGATATTAATTCTGTGAAAGCAAATAGAACTCATTGCTTTCGCAGGGTTAGTATGTAGTAGTTAGTTTTGCTAAAAGTTACTCTGATGTAATGATCACTGTTGCAGAGAGTTGCACTACTAAGATGGGAGATATCGCCGATATTTATGTTGTTGCAATGTTCCTTTTCGACGAGTGTTACGCCGATATAATAGCTGTTAGCATCGTCGAGATTTACGTGGTTGTGATAGTCAATTTCATAGAGTGTTATCTTGATATTGTAATCGTCTCGCATAAATGGCCAGATTTCTAGCGATATATTGGGCGTTAACGCCGATATTTACTTGGGTATAATGGTCATTCTTGCAGATTGTTACTTTGATGTAATTGCCGAGATTTGCACTGGTAAGGTGGCTGATATTTGCATTGGAGTAGTGGTAATTTTCACCGAAGTTAAAGCCTTTTTAATGGCAGTTATCGGCAAAAATTGTGATGCCGTTTTGGAGTCATTCGCCTAGGCTTGTGCTGATGTTATAGCCGTTATGTCCGTGATTAGTGTGAAGATCGTTTTTGCCGTTTGTTTTGAATTTATACAGAATGATTAGAATTTTAATTTAAGATACAATAATTTTAAATATTTAATTTATTTTGCCAGATTTCTATGTTTATGTAAAACAGGAATTTTTGATGAAATTGACAAATATGAAGCATATGTATTTTATTCAAACCTAAAAAAAAAAAAAAATCAGCGGCAGATTTTTTCTATTACTGAAATTAGTGCTGTATTTCGAAATATTCAAAATAGTAGTATGATGCATTTGTTAAATTTTTCTTTTAATTGTTCGAAGAAAAAAGACATCCCTATCCAGTTAACTCTTTTTTTTTTTTTTTTTTTTTCAATTCTCAACTTAAACCAGATTTTCACTTGACCCCCTTATCCTCAGTCTCAGTAGGCCAGCTTAAAGGTCTACTGTACTTTGAATGCAGCTTAAAAAAATTCGAAAACTGAGTTTAATTTGTTTCGCCTGTTTGTTAATATTGTATAATTGTTTAAAGTTATTTGATTTTAAAATTTTTTTGAAAATTGCATGCTTTTTTCTGGTTTTCATTTCTGTCATGCTAAGCTAAGTTTTTTTGCTTGGAGCTGTACTGTGTATCGATTCAGATATGTTGCAGATTTACAGATTTTTGGGAATGCTTATGATTAAAGCAACTAAATGAATGATAAGCAACTAAATGTATTTGATCTCTACTAGGAATGAGCCGAGGAGGTGGAGGCAGAGGAGGCGATAGTAGAGACTATGGAGGCAGTTTTGGTCGTAGGGATGATTCTGGCAGGGATTCTCGTTACAGGGACTCCTCAGATAGGGATCCCCCAAGAGAGAGTTATGACAGGAGGCCACCAGAAAGGCCCTCTTATGATTCAGGTATGCACTTAATTACTGTGTTTTGCTTTTTTTTAAAAAATATTTTCAGTTAGATATGAAGAGAATACTCTTTGTTGAGGTTCATGGAAAGTTTTGTAATTTAACTTTATAATAAAGCTTGTAATTTAACTGTAACTTGCACAGAAAATAAAGCTTGTAATTTAACTGCTACTTGCACAGAAGAGAGAAGGAGCTATTTGTTGGTAAGTTTTTAAGGTGTTTTGTAAAAAAGTGATGTGGAATCTACTTGAAGGAATGCACAACTCAAAAATATTATTTACAGCTATTTTGCTACTAACATCAAAGTATTGTATTTTTGCATTATGTTTATGATAATTAAGCATATTATGAAAGCTAAAATATTTAATAAATAGTTTTGATCCATTTAAAACTTTTTAAAAATGTTACTTTGAAGTGTTTCCTTGATATTTTTACAGTATATTTGCATAATTAGTGTAAGAAAACTGCTTGCAGATTTTAAAATATAAACCAAAGAAAATTTTATGTATCATTAAAAAAAAAGAGAATATCTTTATTATAATTTTTTTAAAGAAATATTAACATAGTGCAATCTGTATGCAGATATTTTAATTTTATTTCTGATGTGATAAATCATAGAAACATGTCATTCCATTTTCAAACAAAGCCATTTAGTCAAGAATGTTTAACTGAACATTCTTTTATTTTGAAATTATTGATAACTTTTAATTCTTTTATGACCTATGAATATATTTCTTTTACAGTTCGAGTTAATCAAGTGATTACGTAAGATGTTTGCTAGTTAAGCTATTTAGTTGTTATTACTGTTAATTGATTATAAACTACATGTGATTTTTCCGCGAATTTCATCAAAATTATCCATCATCCGCTGAAAAACCTGTTAATTTTGAAAATAGATGTATTAAATTTTTTTCTTGAAATCGTATCAAAAAGCCTGCTTTCGTCCTTCATTCCCTTAAAATGTTTCGAATAAAAATCCCATACCACTTCAAAATCTCAAATTGAATGAAAAAATTATAAAATTTGGCAACTTTTCGCCGTCTTTTTTGGCAAAATAGCACCGATTTTCTCGCCAAATTTGATTTAAAAAAAATTCCAGTTGATTGAATCTTGAATGTCAGATAATCGGACTCGTACAGTATTTAACTATTATTACAAGGTGTCCAGTTGTTGGAAATTATACTTGAATTTTTTGCATCTCGGTAAAGTCGGGAATTATGCTTCATTATCGGAAAAAGTCTCCTTATGGGTGTTCAAAAATGGGAAACTGTTTCCAAGGATGTGATTCCTTTGCTGATCGGCAAATTCCCCCCTAACTCTTTTTGAAATATAATTTTCACTCTTTTTCTCTTTTTTTACAAATTTCAAAGGAAGTCAGCGTTTCTCTACAATTTTCCCATTGATCTCGCGGATAGAAAGTATTTTCTCCCCCAGAAAATTTCTTTTACTTTAAACATGGTTCTATTCCAAGGATTTTTGACCAAAGTTTCGATCATGCCAGAGCCACGGATCTTATGTGTGTTCAAACTTCCGATGTGATGGCCAATTTTTCTGCAGATCACCAGTTTCTACCCCCATTATTTACATTGGTGTGTGGTACTTGGTTTCGCTGAGCATTACGCTAACTTAAGGTCTGCGATTACCGAAGTTTACGCTGCTATGGCGGGCGCTGTCGCCTAGATCTACATTGTTGTGGTGTTAATTTTTGTTGAGTGTTGCGCCGATATAATGGCTACTATTTCGAAGACTTGTCTTTACCTATAGTTGTCGCTATTGCCTAGGTTTACGTAGTTCTGATACACTATTTTGAAAAGTGTTACCTCGTTATAATCGCCTTTATTCCAGACATTTCCAACGATGTATGGAGCGCTGCCGCTGATATTTACGTTGGTGTGATGTTAATTTTTTCTGATTGTTGCTTTAATATAATTGCCCAGATTTTCGCCGATATGGTGGCCGCTATCGCCGATATTTGCATTGGAGTAATTTTAATTTTCAACTAGGTTTAAGCCGATTTAATAGAAGCTATTGCGAAATTTGCTAGGTGTCATTTGCCTAGATTTCCGCTGATGTGAGCCGCTATGCCTGTGATTAGTGCCTGTGTGAAGATTGGTTTTGCCTTTTGATTTGCTAGAAATTAGTCCAAATTGTCCAATTTTACTGCATATTCTTATTTGAAATTGTAATTTTAATTGTTATTATATGTAAAATAATGTTTTTTATCATAAAAAGCAATTTTATACTTTAACTAGAGCTATTAATAATAGTTAAAAAGTTAAAGCCTCTATTTATATAATTGTTTAAAATTGACTTGTTCAACTGTGGAAATTTGAAGTTTTTTTTCTTGGATACTTTACTATGGTCAGTTACATGCAGAAGCTCCCTCCCTTAGTACTTAGCAACAGAAATATTAGTGGCAAGCAATTGTTTTTAAAGAAAAAGCTAGTGCCAAAGGAAACTGAAAGAAAAAACTGCAAAAGTTGCCAAATTACTGAGAAATGTTCATCTGAAAAAAAAAAAAAAAAATCTAGGTCTCAAACAATCATTCCACATCTGTATCTTATTCCCAAAATGAAGTTGCTTGTTCCAATATGGCTGATGCTTAGCACAAACTATTAAACTGTATACCTAGTAACATTCCCTGTGCTTTTTGTCTGCTTAGATTTAGACCTTCATATTTATGACTTGGTAAACTATCTTGTATCTTTTTTTTCTCACTCTCAAGAAAGAGCCTTAAAAAATCCTCTCTTCCTATTTTCAATATAACAATCCAATTCATATATGATGATAAGCCATTTCTTAATTTCATAAAAAAAATTCAATTTCTAAAATTAGCTCAGCACATTACTAAGTGGGGGTATTGAAAAATATAGTGATAATTGGTCGCAAGAGGGGCCTTTGAAAGCTTTTTGATGAGCCTTGACATTTTAAAAATATGCTTGAATTTGTATTAGACATTTTGCTGGACACTGTATTATAATTTCTGAATGTATACAAAAACATTTAAATCCATTTAAATTTTCCAGTTATGATTAATACATGAACACAGTTGTCTTTATTTAATTATTGTGTGCATGTTAATCACAATGAGACATGATTGTTGTAGAGTTAATAATTGAAATTGATCTTATTTCCAAAATTTAACTAAGATATGTATTGGAATTTTGTGTGCTATATGTTTTTGCGTATTATGCTGTAAAATGATGAAATAAAAATTCAGCTAATTATTTGTGTGACTAATCACATGTTTGAAATTATTTTTATAGCAAGTTCAGGCAAAGAGAGGCCAAGGCTGCAGTTAGCCCCTCGTACCAAGCCTATTGAGCCTGTACCCCCTCCTGCAGAGGCAATTGCATCTAGTTCTATTTTTGGCGGAGCTAAGCCAGTTGATACTGCTGCTCGAGAACGAGAAATCGAAGCCCGCTTGTATAAGGAAAAGGATGTTCTCAAAGATCCAAAGGAAAGGTATTAAAAAAATATTAATTTGTAATGCAGATATGGCTTGGGTGCAGAGGTTTGTGAGCTGAAATTAAAAAAGCTAAGTATCTATATTTTTAGTAGGGATACTGAGGCTCGAGTGCGGAAGTTTAGTTCCGGCTCTGGCATGAGTAATCGATCAAGGCGCTCTTCAGATTCTGGTCCAGGTTCATCGAGAGATGATGATGATGCCATTCCACAGCATAAACCACCAATACCAAGACAGGTATGTGCAAATCTATTTAAAATATTATTACTTATTCGTAATTTATTTTTGTCGTTCTACTTGTATGTCTGAGTCTTAAAATAAAAACAACTAATGCTAAGTTCTTGTTTTAATTTTATTAAAAATTGCACCTGATATGTTTCATTGGGTGATTTTGAGACCAATAGACTTGTTGAAGTTAGATACATTTTAATATTTTATTTCTTGTCCAATTTTATGCGTCTCGGAACGTGAAGTTTTCTCATTGCTTGTAAACATTATACACTATACTCTATCTTTTTATTCTGGTTAACACAGTCGGTTCTATAAAAACTTTATCTGAAGTTGGGCAGGCTTTCATTTTTTCACATCTACGTTTTTGGCTTAATTTGATGTGGGCGGAGAAATAAGTTTTTAAGCGTGTAATTTTCTGTGTGTGGAATCATTGTTTAGAATTTTAATTTTATGTTAAATTTTTAATTGGAACATATCGGCTCGATAAACAATTTTACATTAATTGCATTTAAATTTATTTAAAATTGAGGGAATTTGGTTTGTACAGTTCTTTGAACTTAGTTTTAAAAATGTGAAAATCGGGCTGTACCAAAGTCGACTGTATTGGTGCAATGTAACTGTTTAAATGTGTAATATTGTTTGATTTGGGCCCTTTTTTTAAACATTAGAAGCTTTGACAGTATGCTCCTTCTTGTGTCTTCAGCTAATTTTTCTTGGAGACTACCAAATCTGCTTCTTTTTTTCCTTAAGTATATTTGGCACAGGTTTTTTTCGCAAAATAAAACCCCAATGGGTTTTTCAAATGAATAATTTAAAATTGTATTTTTATTTATTTATAATTAGATTTTTCAAAATATTTGATGTAAATAACTTATTTAACTGAACAACTCAACTTTTCTCTATTATTTTTTAAGAAAATAATTCACTAAATGAAAAATTATATGAATACTATAGATGGAATAAGTTCTAATTCATTTTTATTTAAAATAAATCTTGTAATTTAAGACTTGAAATTTTTCTAAGTATCAACAATAAGTTTTTATATTTAACTAACAGATATATTAATGTTTTATAATAATTCAAAATTATTAATTAAACTTAAATTATAAGCTACATTTTAAATTTGTTTCTAAAATAGAGATTTTGTGTTTTAACAACTTATATCTAAACATTAAAAATATCATTTTGAACAACTTATCACGAGGAACTTGCATGTTTTTTGGTTTTATTTTTAAATAAAAGTATAGAAAAAATCATGAAAAACTTTTAAAAATCTGAGCTTGGATAGATAGTTAAAAAAATATATTTAGTTTTGCACTTTACGATTTGGTGGAAAAAAGCTACTTTGCGTGCGACATCAACGTGCAGATGATGAACCAGTCTAAAACCTGTTTTAGACCAGTTTCCTCCTTGGATTTTCGACGGAATCTATGCGTAACAACGTCATGTTTTTTTAATGCCTTTTTGGTCACGTGACTCTTGCTTTGATTTCAAACTCGATTTTTGATTAATTGAAAGCATAAAGATAAAAATTAATTGCACTGCTCAAATATATTTGTTGGATAACACCAGAAAATACAAAAAATATTCATTTTCCTCACTTGTGCAAGTTCCTCATTACTGATGAATTTAAGAGCATGTTTCCATGTATTATATGTATAATACAATTACTATTGTATTATTTTGTATATATTAAATTTAAAAAATAGTATTTCTAAATAAAATATTAATATAAGCCCGGCTTAAACAAAAAAAACCTAGTTTGAACCAAAAAAAAAATCAAAATCGTTTTTTCTTTTTTTTTTTGGTTTTTTAGAAAAAAACCCCTGGTTTTTTCCCACCCTGTATATTTCCTTTAGCCAAATATATTAGTACTAATGACTAAAAATACAGCATTTATCATGGTTCGTACGGTCCTTAAAAACTCAAAAAAATTTCTAAGGCCCTTAAAAGTTCTTATTTTTTAAAAAAAATCCTTAGAAGTCCTTATTTTTTTCCCAAGTTAAAAACCAACGTTAACGAAATTTGGAGATCATCATTTAAAGTGTTTTCATCCTTCCTGCCTTTTTTGTTTAAAAAAAAAGAGCAGTTTTTCTCCGAAATTAGCATCTTTTCTGTTCTTTTCTGAAAAAAAAAAGCAAAATTTTCAAATGGAATGCAATATGCGGATCACCCCTACCGAAATCGCCTGTTGCGCAAGCGCATTCATGTACAAACGTGCCACTCACAGACCAGTGACTCGCTGAAGTCATTGAATGGCTTTTGATGTCAGGTGCATCATTAGTAGGTAGATTGCTGGGGTCCGTCCCAAAAATTACGAGTGTTAGTAAGCATGTATGCCTATTTCATACGTACCTTGATTAAGTGTATGTCTCTGGATTTTTTTTACCATGCCTCCTTACTCAAAATAGAGATGAAAGTTATTGGAAACGGTAGTTTAAAACTTATTCTAAGGTATATAAACCATAAAGTGTTTTTTACGAAGCATTTAAAAAGAATATATTTCCGCACCGATACGCGAAATCGCGATGCTCTTATTAAATTTAAGAGAACGTTTTGTGTATTTTTAGCTAATGCTAATAAATTTCTGAACGTCCGTTTTATATTTGAAATTAAATATCACAGGGATGTAATCAAAATCCCGGATTATTTCCGATTTAAAATATATATATATACATCTTTTAAAGCCTATAGTAGCTGCATGTATGATAAAAAATTGCAGTTTTAAGCAGAATTTGATCTGATTTTGGAAATAAAAATTCACATATTTTAAGACATAATCCAAGTTCTTTAATTAGAATATTTTTTGTGTGATATCATGAATCTGGTATGCTTTTAATAGCCAGCAAAAAGTACGGCTAAATTTGGCGAAATACTATCTCCTGTCTAACAATGGCTAAGCCTAAAAAGTAAAGTTAAACGGTTGGGGTTGATCAAATTTTAAAATTTTTTTCATTGAAGTTGGTTGCAAATACTTTATTAACATTCTAGCTAAATATTACAGTTATAAATAGCTATTTTTGTACAAATCAGGGTCGTGACAGACCAGGAATTCAGAGAAATGTCAGGGAATTTTGTAAAATTACTCTTTAATCAGGGAATTTAAAAATATTTGAGTTTCTTTTCTCGCATTCCCTGTGCGTGTGCGGACATCTATCTCGGATCGCGTCACGTGAAGTGGATGCCGTGAGGTCAGCGCCGTATTGTTAGAAAAAAATCCTCCAACTTCAATATGACTGCACCCTTTAGAGACATGATTATTTTCTTCTTGCCACGTGTTTTTTATCAACAAAATATATTAGAACTCAAATGATTTACATATTATTTATGTTAGATTTTTAGTTACCTTATAACTTAGAAGCGTGGCCGCCAGTAGCCTTTCGGTTTAAAAAATCTTCTAATTTTAATCTAACTCCATCCTTTACAACTATGATTATTTTTCTTCTTGACTTGGATATTTTGTCAACAGAATATATTAGAGATCTAAATTCCTTAATATTTAAAATTGATTCATCAGATTTTATCATTTTTTTTAAAACCATTTTAGCTCTGTGTTACAATTTTGCAACAATCCTAAAAGCATTCATAAGCGAAAATGCTTAGATCATGTACTTGATTTTTTTTTTCGTACTTTCATTTTGACATTTTATTGAACACAATTAACTGAAAGTGATGTGTGTGAATTTTTAATTTTTTAATTAATGTTTTCCATTCTTTTTCATGCTCTAAAGATACTTGTTTTGATTTTTAGTGTAAATTTATTTTGGAGCAATTATGCTTAAACTATTTAAAATTACATTTACTTATAAAATTTGTATATTTTTAAATTAGCCATTATTTTCTGTTTCGTTTTTTGAATGACAACATCGACAGAGAGACATCAGGGAATTTTCAGGCAATCAGTGAAATGTGAGGGAATTTTGTTTCTTGAATTCTGTAGCCACCCTGCAAATGAATATTTGAAAATCTTACTAAGTGTAGATGTTTTTCTTTATATTCAATAATTTTCTTTTAATCACATTCTAAGAGAGGTGGGACTGGAGCATTTTTAATTGATATTTTAGTATCATTTAACTTTTGAGTTTTAAAATATTTTCTGAAGAAATTTTTAATTCCTGCCCTTTTGAGCATCATTGTTAAAATTTTGAAATCATTGTTAATTTAAATGTATTCATCTTGGTAGAAAAATAAAATAATGTAGCAATTATGGCAGAAAACCAGTTACGAAATTTTGCAATTTGCTTTAAAAGTACCCTCGGAAACGAGGGATTATTAAAAATATGCATAATTTATATTGCACTTCAAAAATTTATACTACATTTAGTAAAAGTATATATATTTCTCAAAATGATTGGTTATAATCATAAAGAATTAAAAGAAATTTCATTCATGAATTTTAATAAGCATTAAAATTTTCTTTTCATTCAATTTCTCCCCATCGTTTAAATCACAAAGAAAATTGAGGTCCTTAAAAAAGTTAACAAAGTACTTAGAAAGTCCTTAAAAAGTCCTTATTTTTTATTTTGAAAATCTGTATGAACCATGTTTATACATGTCTATGAATATTGTCATTTTATAGAATTTTGATAATGTTTAGTTGACTAAAACTGGATGTATATATATATTTTTCACTTAATTATTATTATTATTTTTTTTTTTTTTTTTGTAGCTTGAGAGAGAAACTCAGCCTTACACCCTTCCAAGAACAAGGCAAAGATGTGGTAGTAACAGTAGCACTGGGAGTGAAAGAGACATGAATTCTAAAGTGAATCACCCTGTGAGCAGTAAAAAGGGTTAGTATCAGTTTATTTATATATAGGTTCACTATGTTAATTACATGTTTTGTTTCAAAGTTGACTTTTTTTTAAAAAAAGCAAAGTTCATTCTTTGCACTTATTTTACAGTTTTCATTAACACCACCAGTTTTTGCATATTGCATACACTCCAACTGCATACACTCCATCGAAATTAGTAGTATACTACGGAGTTCGGACGTATGGCAAAAAACTGCGGATCGGAATGAAATTGCTGTAAATATCATTTTGCTCGATTCCCCGCTCAATATTTTCCGCATTTTAAGAAGACGAAAAAGAAAAAAAAATTATTTTCCACTCCTCCCCTTAAAAGAAGGACGACCGTTTTGTCGAAGTGACGTCACGTCACATTTCGTATATTTTTCTGGTGCGAAGCGAAGTGAGTTAAATAAAATAGTGTGAAGAAGAAAAGCTTGAACCGTGATCACAAATTTTCACCGTGCCTCAGATTTCGATTTGTTTTTAATACATGAACGTGATTATAATGGATTGTTACTTAAAATGACCTAATCCGGCTTCCGATGTGGAAAAGCTATGCAAGAAGAGAACAAATAATCAAAGGTTTCTAGATTTTTAAGCATTTAAAAAAAAAATTACGAGCATTTAAAAAAGATATTTCCGTTTGGATACGCGAAATCGCGATGCTTTCTTAATTTAGGGGAATGTTTTTTGTAATTTACCTGTTACCAATTCGTTTTTAAAACAGGGATGCCAGTTTTCCGCCTTTTGGAGGATTTCCGGCATTTTGTGTTTTTTTATGAAAATTTTCCTCCTTTTCCGCCTTTTCCCCCCGTTTCTAGGATCCACATTCTATCCGATCGGAACCAGTTTTTTGCGCGAAAAGTGTACTATTCCTGGGCAAAAGTCGCCATTTCCATTAGTCAGTGAGAGTCTTCACTACAAACGACTAGAACGGGGCAAGTAGACGGCCTTGGACTCCATGCTTCTAAACGTCATACTTCCCTCCTCCTCCCTCCCCATTCCACCAGGTCGCGGCGAAGAAAAGAAAGTGCGCAGTTGTGTGACCTTGGTTTAACTAGGCACTTGAAATATTACTTTCCGTTCTTCCGGCCGAGTGCCTATGTCTACTTAATCGTTCTTTGGCACGTGCTGTTTTATTGGGATAGTTTAATTTTCTATATACTTACCAGATATATATTTCTGTATTATTTTAGATGCTCGCATAAGAAATAGCTATGAGTTGTATTCGCGCGGACATCGTAACTAGATCTTCTGTAGACGTACGAATACTTGACAAAGGAATTAAAAACCCATGGCGATGGGAATGGTTGGAGAAGAAGGTTGATGGAATTCATTTGAATGAATGCATTAGAAAATTAAATAAATGTGGCTCGTGTTACTGCGTTGTTTGTGGGAAAGATCTGGTGTATGGCTCTAAAGGATATGTTGCACTAGTACGCCATGTGAAGTCTGTGAAGCATAAGTTATTTCTGGAGAACCGCAAGAAGAACTATGCATTACCTGGTGAGTTATTAACTTACTATTTTTAAAATTGTATTGTAAACTGATTTTGGATCTGAATTGTGTTTTTTAAATACTCTTAAAATCAATTTAATTTATTGAATAATAGTTTATCAGGGTTCCCACGATCCTTGAATTTTTAAGTGACCACCGATAATCCCCCCTCCGTTTTCTTTCGCCGCCATTTCATTTTTTATGGCTAAAGTTTGTAATTTTATGGTCCTTGAATTTTCTTGAAAAGGTTCTTGAAAGTCCTTGAATTTTTTCCCCTTCAATATGAGTGGGAAATCTGGTTTATTCTGCCGCTGAATTTGTAATGGGAACGATTTTTTGGGAAGGAAAACGGATGGTCATGTACTAATTTCTAAAATTTTGTTATTAACACAGTGTTAAAAAACGGAAATGTAAAAAATTACCTTTTTTTTTTATTATTATTATTATTATTTTTTTTTTTGCCGCTAAAATACTTATGTGAAATCCAGTTTTTCTTTTACTCAATTTTGGTCTAATAACTTATTAAATTTCTCATGTTTTTTTTTTTAATATCTCTAGTAAAGAGTATTGCTATGCAATATTTTTGTTACAATAAATTATGTTAATTTACATAATTAATTGTAATTAGTTTTTTAATTACATGTGATATGTTATTAATTTTACTCTTTGAACTTTTAGGAAGTGGAGATTCCAAAATTAAAGAGAATGAAATCCCATATGGTTTGCATCCAATGTTTGCTGCTTGTCACCCAGTTGTTAAAGTTAATTTGCCTCAAGCATCAACACCACTGGGTGACAGAGTAGTAAATTGTGAAGCAATGTTACTAGGATTTCTGGCCGAGAAATCTTTACCATATTCCCTGGCACCAGATCTTCTCCACCTGGTCAAAGAAATGGCCAAAGATAATAAAGCTCTTAATCAGATTGCCATGCATAGAACTTCTGCATCGTACAAGATGACATTTGGAATTTCCAAAACAATGAAAGAGTTACTGTTGGATGATTTACGCAGAGAGTTCTTCTCTTTGAATGTAGATGAGAGCACAAGTAGCAACAATCTAAGAATTGTAACAGTTCTTGTGAACTATTTCAATAAAGACAGACAAATTGTTACGAAACACTTGTCTTCATACTCTGTTAACAAAGTTAATAGTGATACCCTTTTTCAAGGAAAGGTTGAGCTATTTATTCAAAATAACATTCCTTGGGAAAATTTAATGTCTATTTTATTAGATTCGTGTAACGTAATGAGAGGAAAGAAAGCTGGGCTTGAAGTAAAAATTCGCACCCAGTGTCCTCATCTTCTGGACATTGATGGAGCCAGTTGCCATCATGCCCATAATGCAGCAAAGCAGTTCTCGAAACCATTTGAGATGTATCTTGAGAGTTTGTGCACCGATATACATAATGACCTCAAATGGTCGCCAGATATCCGTGCAATATTTTCAGAAGTCTGCAGTGCTTTAAAAGTAAAGTCTACAATGCCTCAGACATTCATTTCCTTTAGATGGCTTTCTGTGTATGATGCAGCTCAGGATTTATTAAGGCTGCTAGAGGCCTTAACTGTGTTGTACTATGCATTTTTGTGCACCACAAAAAAGAGCCAGTTCCTTCATATCCTCGTCAGCATCTACAAAGCCAATAATGTTGGCAATGCTGCCAGAGATCACATCCGACATCTACAGAAAACACTTTCGGATAAAGTCCTTACAGAAGCAGGCCAGAATCGAAAGGATAGAATTGTGAAAAAATTGTTTGAGTGCCGTTTAAAAACTCAATTAATTTCAAATCTGTTTGTATCAGTATTATCACTCTTGAAAGAATATGTAAAGCTGTTTCAAAGTGGTGTTCCACTTATACATATTCTACATGACAAACAGTTCTTTTTGGTTAAAGATTTTTTGGCTTGTTTCATAAAAGCTGAAAAAATATTCTCTCTTGCTGATTCTCCCAAAAAAATAAAACTTTTTGATGCGCAAGATAGAGAAAATCACTTACCTACTAAATCTGTATTTGTAGGAGAAAATGTCAAACAACTATATTCTTCAGTCCCAAAGTCTCAGATTGAGACTGTACAAAAATTCAAGAAAAATGTTTTGAAGGCATACATGGCATGTTAAAAAACATTGCAACAAAAGATGCCACTAGATAACTTGCTGCTTAATGCAGTGTCGGCAATTGATCCTTCTTGTAGGAAACATTCTCTATCATTGAAATTCATGAAAGATCTTCCTGACCTGGCAACCAATGTCCTTAATGTAGAAGAAAGGGAGGCGTATGACCTGGAAGTCTGTCGCTATCATGTTGCCAATCTACGTCAGCCTGAAGAAAAAGAGCCTGTGGATAACTGGTGGGTGGAAATTGAAAATTCTACCAAGTTTCCACTGCTGTCAAGAATGGCATGTGCTCTTCTAACATGTTTTCATGGTCCCAAAGTCGAGTCAAGTTTCAGCATCATGAACTCAGTTATAACACCAGGCTCAAATAGGCTGAATGTGCAATCATTTGATGCTATTCAGACTGTAAAGTATGAATTGACAGCTGAGAAGAAAACTGCAGTTGAGTTTTTCCATAAGGATGATTTTCAGCATGACCCAGTAGATAAAAGTCTTTGTAAAAATATGAGATCAGCCTACTCAAGTTACAAGGCTGACATGATTCTAAAAAGGAAGAAATGTGTTATACAACCAAGTACTTCAAATGAAAAGTTGCTGTCGAAGGAGGCAGCAAAGAAGCTATCAGCAAAAGCTACAAAATTGCAAAGAAATGTTCATTTGAAAAAAATGCATGCATTTTCTTTAAAGAAGGCAGTTCCTTCTTTAAATAAACATCCAATTAATGAGGATGTTACTGAAAAATCATTGAAGAAACAAAAAACAAACGAGAATGTCACTGAAAAATCAGTGAAGAAACCAAAAACAAATGAAAATGTCACTGAAAAATCAGTGAAGAAGCAAAAAACGAACGAGCCTTCTGCAAAACGAAGCAAAGGTCCTTTGACAATCAAAGAAATGTTTGCCAGAAAATGTTTGTAAATTCTTTTCTCAGATATCCATTAAAGCATTAGTTTTATGTACCAGCTAAATTAGTCAATTTTATTTGTACTTTGGATGGCATTTTCTTGGTAATTTTTTTTTTATAACTGTAATTTGAAGAATACTAGAGTAATATGCTTCAAGAATAATATGTAGCAGATATTAATTTCTTCCCAAATATTTGAAGTATAATTATTATATACTGTAAGAAATCTCATTTAAAATTGATAAATCATCCCTTCCACTTGCTGTTTTGTCAAATTTTCAGATATTGTGCCTTTCACACGCGTTTTTGTAAAAAATTTGGATATTGTGTCCTTCGCGTGCATTATTGAAATTTTTTTTTGGATTTCCTCCTTTTTGCTTTCTGACCACTCTCATCCCTGTTAAAAGACAGTTTTATATTTAAAATTAAATATCACAGGAATTCATTAAAAATCCAGGATTATTTCTGATTTAAAAAAAAAAAAAAACTTAGGTTGTGAAAAGTTCTTAACATTCATTATATCAATTTTACAGTATTATAAATTAATATTTTAATAAAAATGAATGTTTGAAGAACATTTTCCAGTGTACACGTTTAAAAAAAAAAAAAAAAAAATAATAATTTTCTCAGTCTTATTCTAGCCGAAGTAGGACTGTAGCAGTTTATCTGTATTTTGATAACGCATGAGTGTCTGAGCAAGATTTTCATTAACTGCCATTTAAACATTATTAATTAAAAAATATATATATTAAAATTTTATCGTGGTTGGGAGTCTGAAAGGTAAAACAATAAAGAAATTATGGAGGAAACTGGATACAAATTTCTGTAATTGGCCTCGGAAACAGGAGTGGTCCTTTTTATGGAAAACAGCATCCTGCCCTTTTTTATTTCTGGGATAAACTGTGCGTTTGCGAATACGTTAAGGGGTCTGGTATGGCAATAGTACGGTAAGTGCTACTGATAGCTGGATTGCCAATATTGGAGTGTATGATATTGAGGGAAAATGTTAAGCACGACTTAAAACCATTGGTGTACTTACTGTTAGTATTTAAGACACATCGATATAACCTTGAAACTGGAATCCGTATTCTTATTGTTCTACAGGCAACTCTCCAAATTTTTAACCTCAAATTTTACAGACTTTTAATTTGTTTGAATTTTTTTTCAAATGTTCACATTTTGTTCAAGTAAACTGCAATAAATATATTTAGTAAAACTATGTTTGTTGTGTTTATTAGCTTTGAACTTTTTTTTTAGAAAACTACAACAACAACTACACTGCTGCTAGAAGTGATGAAGATGATATGTCAAGGCCAAATTGTGATGATAGTTCTTATACAGAGTCAAAAGGTGGCTTTAAAAGTGCAAGAAACAATCATTCAATTCGCGATAATTCCAGAGATAGAGCTTTGCATGGAACAACTTACGAAGAGCCAAAGGCACCGGTATGTTTTTTTATGAATTGGATAATTTGTGTTTGGAGTTGCATCAATTTATTAATTGTTACTGGCATTTTCATTATTAAGATTATGAATTCCGGGTTGCAGGAATTCTTTGGAGATGTCAATTTTGAAGCTAGTAGGATTAAGTTAAAAATTTATAGTTTGGAAGGACCGCTATTGGGAGGATGAATATGTTTCAAATTGTTCTTGGTATGAAAAACGGGGAGTTAGTTATTCCTTTCTCAAGTTATCAGATACTTCAGTGTTATATCTGTTTAAAAGTTTTTCTTCTAGACTGTCTTGCAATACAGCTAAACCTCAATGATGTAATATTACCTTTCCGGAGATTTGGTTTAGTGTGCATGTTAGGCATCAGTGCTGAACAGTTTAATCAGGTCGTCAGTAATTAACTGTTCTGACAGATTTGGCAAATAATCCTTATCAAAGTTGAGGTGTTCACAATTACAAAGATGAAAAATTCCTAAGTTCTCACTTAGTAACATGTCTCTTTTGAATGCCAATCATGTTCTGATGTATAGTTTTGAGGTGTTACGCAATCACTTAGAGTTATACAGTTCTGCCATGTTAAGTAAAATTTTTAATCCCTGCATTCTAGAGATCAAAACCAGATTTCCTCTTTATATTTGGTTTAAATTTCTTATTTTGAAAGTTTTTTTTCTGCGAGTTTCGGTTTTATAATAAATTTGTATTGTAATTTACATAATGAAATTATTTTAAATTCTTTGAACTAAAAAAATATAAATTTTTAATAATCTATCAATATATATGGTATAAGAGGTAGAAGGGCTTTCAGATAACTTTTTTTTTACTAACAGTTTTGTTTATAGGATTTTATTCGTATTTGAAATAATATAGTATTGATGAGTTCATATCTCTACTAACATTCTCCATTTTCAGGTATATACATGTGCAAATAAGTTTTCTCATCTAATGAATGAAGCTGAAGATCTCGATCGTGGCAGCAATTCTGAATAAGCAAGTGATGTTGCCCAACAAAATGCTTATGCAAACAATTTGGAAAGTTTTAATGGCCTTAGAACATGCAAGAGACATTGTTTTTGTGTCTGTCTTTTTCACATTTTTGCTTGTGACCGAGTTTGTTACCGATAATCTACATTAATAAACAGCTGAGACAGACGTTTGGCAACCTTTAAAACCATAATATTTAGAAGTTTTTTTTATAGATTCGATACTAATTGTTCTTAAATTTCATAATTAGGTCGACTTTATTGGTAAATTAAACAATTATGCAAAAAAATCATAAATTATTTGTCCTGATCTGTTTTTATTCAAAATGTCACTTGTTTTTTGTTATGATAAATAAATTTAAAAATTCTTGTGCTGTTAGATTTTTTAAGTATTAAAATTAATGAGCATTCAAATTACGTATTTTACTACCAATAGAATCCTACACAGGACAGTTTTGACTGCTATAAATCTACAAGTTTCATTGCGTTTTAAATTGTATTTATGGATGTAGATTTTATGAATCGTTAATTACCATGATTGATTGACCAGTTTTGAATCCTTTGGTTACTTCATGATGCATTAACTTGTTGAATAAAATTTAAGTTTCCTGTTTTGTTTAAGTGATATTTGATTTTAATTAAGTTTTACTAATATTTAAAAGGTTCACTATTTCATTTCAATGTGTTATGATAATTAGTTTGAAGTTTTTTTTTTATATAACCTCAGGTAATATTAAGTCTACTCATGACGTCTTTCAATTTTGACCTTAAATATGTAATTCTTGAAAAAATACCTCATGTTTAGATACAGGAAAAACTAATCAATCTGTCATAATTCATAATCTGCCTTGAATTAAAAAGTGTAATTTGTCAAGTAATAAACAAAGGCCAAATCTTAAACTATATTGCAGTATAATGGTGCAAAATAATTTTTTGGCACAGGCCCGAAACTTTTCATTATAAGTACTATCATTATTAGCTTAGAAACACCAAATTTAGTGATTAAAATTACAAGTACTCATACCCATTTTTTCAGAAACTAATATTCACTGGCTTTAATGCAATAAGTTCATAATTTCTTAGATTACATTTAAAAGATATACATGCAGTAACAAATTAAATTTAAGAATCCTTAGTTACTATTAAATGGAGCACATTTATAGTTTAAAGTAAGGTGCTATTGCCGTCAACATGTTTTATATTTATGACTGATGTGAAATTTTTGTCTGCAAAATTTCATGCACAATGTTCTTTGTTTTACAAAGTAGAAAATGTAATTAAATATGCAGTGTTTAAATAGTGCGAAACAAAATATGCAAAAACCAAAAATCAACAGGCTTCACAAATATTCTAGCTGGACCTAATATAGTGAAAGGCAAATGTATACAAAGCAAGTTTTTTTTTTTTTGAAGTCTTGGTTTATTTTTCATTTTCAAGCATTAGAAAATCTCTAAATTTTAGATTAGGCTAGTATATGTCTGATGCATGAATCCTTGGAAATAATATTTACAATCAATTTAAATCATATTTAAATTTTTTTTTTTGGTCTGTTGGTAAAAAAAATAGGGTGCTTTATTAATAGAACTTTTTTTGTTGAAGCTTTTATTTTTTTTTAAAGTTAAATAAACAGTTTTCTTATGCCAGTAAAAACGAATGACAGAGTTGCTAGTAGATATGTAAATACTTCTCTTGCCTTACATGTTTCCTAGTGCACTCCATTTCACACAAATATTCATAACTGCTAAATTGTATTATGTATCGGATATGATTTACCATTTTATAGTGTTGTAGTTAAGTGTTTTTAATGTATAAACATTTCATGTAGTCACAAAGACAATGTTCTAAAGGAATATTACATATTTATATTCGTCAATGACAAGCTAGTTTGTTTTCTGTGCTCTGGAGTATCAGAATGTGTGAAAAGTGTATAGTTACCAGCGATTGTTCTGGTTTAAATTATAAAAGTGGAAATGCATTTCTTAGGCCAATCATGCGACAATGGTGTAAATTGAATAAATAAATAAGTATTCGTAATATTGGTCCCGGTTGTCTTTTTTTTTTTTTTTTGGTAATCGATTAATTTTGTTTCGAAGTTCCAAGTGTGTACTGAAGGTAATGGAGTTGTAATACAATCTTAGTTTACAATCTGAGTTTAGTTTACAGCTTACCAAACCCAACTTTAAAGCACATATCTTGGAACATCATTAAGCGTACATTTCTATGTATGCAGGTCTGGAATTGAATGGCCTTGAGACACCAGTAGGGAGTGTTATAGATTTAATCTAGCCATCAAATTATATGGAAAAGTGGTCAATTTTTATCAGAATTGGTAAAAACACCAATGCACAATAGAATTTTTTTTGGCCAATTGACGACTGGAGTTTATCAGATATCAGTTTCTTGAAAACAGAACATCAAAATACACATTTTGGCAATAAAAAAAGTTACATGGTTGATTATATTATATTGACCTACAAAAGAATTTAAAACCAGTTTCCTAATTTTTTAAGTTACTGCAATTTTCTGCAGTTATTTAAATTTAAACTATGAATAAATTTTGCTGATTTGAATCTAAAATTGATTGAAGATCTAAAATAAACAGTTTTCCATACATTTACAGCCAAATGTTCTATTTTAAACCTGGATTATACAGAAAAATTGGACATGTGTGACAAACTTTCCATAAAATATTAATTTTTGTCATGCTGCATTAATTCAAATTTAATGGCGAAATCAATTGGTATCAGTCATAAGGCAGCTATTGCATCAACGGAAGCTTTGGTTAAAGCTTCACCGTAAGTCAATTATTACACAATCACGCTGGTGAAAACTTCGGGGAGGGCAGTTATTGTATCAGTGGAAGCCTTGGCAAAATGACCAGACTGGCAGAAAAATTGGTGATAGTGCACATCGCTGATTGTTATATGCTATTGCTGTTTTATTGCACAAGTAGATTTTGCAACATAAATTTCCAATATAACTAACTTTCTATTCTACAGCATACCGTAGTGAGAAGCTTATTTGAATACTCATAGTCAAAACTATAAAAATGAAGTTTATTTAAAAAAAAAATGTTTAAAAGGAGCTTTTTTATCATTCAAAATGACAATTGGAAGCCTAACTTGTCAACTTACCAGCAGACATGCTTACTACGTCTTCACAGACTTAACTTTTGTTCCATCTTGTTATGTCTCGTGCCCAATGTGTTAAATGAGGAATTGTTTGTTTTTGGAAACTGAGCCTCATTCATACACACAAGTGAGATTTCTTACTTCCTTCTTGAATACTTACTGCTTAAAACATTTTAAGCATATTAAATAAAACATTTAAGTACTAATGGCCCTCTAGTAAAGTTAAAAATAATGATTTTCACAAATAACATTTTGCACAAAAACTGAAATATTTTATTTCGTATCAGTACAAGCTATTTAACAAAAATTATTTTTTTTTATATAACTATTTTTATTTAAAGAAAAATATTTTTATAGCGCTTCCTTAGGTCCTTGATAAGTAATTGATTTGTATGCTTGATTTATCAACAGTTACAGCTTTTTAAATGTGTTCTACTGTCTCAATTTTAGTACTATTTTTTAACTAAAAATGCTGACTAAATTCTAACACTAATATTACAGTTTTGAAAAAATTCAAGTAATTAAAATTAATTTGAAAAATTGGACGGTTGAGTTATTTCTTAAATCTTTATTAAACTACTAGTTTCAACTTCAAGTTAGAGCATACTAATTTTCATTTAAATAACACATCATACGATTTTATGTTTTCAAGGTACATGTTAAAACTTTTTATGTAATAAACACTAGGATACAAATGAGGCATTGCGGATATGAAGGGCAAACTCGACATAGGGTAAAATTTTTTCCCCGTCATCCGAATCTAGATCCTTTACAGAATCTAAGGTATATTTTTCATGTTGAGTTTGCTCTTTCCCTCTCAAAATGCTCGGGAGAATGACACCAAGCATGGGAAAATCAATAAATGGAAAACTTTTTAAGTACGTCTTTCTGACAACCACCTTTTGTTGAGTTTGCCCTTCGTATAGTACACTATGTCTCAAATAAACTGCAAGTTTCTTCATATCAGTTTTAAATGTGGCCAATTTCCTAAATTAAGAGAGATTTCATAATCATTTGGCAAAGTTTCGGCACTATATTGCTAACATTATAACAGAAGTTATATTTGGCTATGAAGGAATACAATGGACTTGGGAAGCAAATTATTCCAAATTTATAATATAAAAATGCAATATTTTTAGTACAAAAATATTAGTAAATGCCAAGGCACAAAGCTATGAGATACATATTCAGCAAAAGAATAAAATATAATACACAGGAATGCAAAAATATTTTAATTACATTAGTGTTATTTTGTTTTTAGTCTTGGTGGTTCCAGCCCGAGTTTAATACACAAACTATTTCTTATCGGACGGACAACTTCAAGCGACTCATTCCAATCTGTATCACACAATAACTCTGAAACATCATGAACAACATCTTCCTCCAGAATATCATAAGTAATGATTGCTTCGTACAGCTGATTGGCCGTCACTTTCCGTATCCTGGGGAAACGATGGCATAGAAAAATAACAAGCTTATTTAACGACTGTCTTTGACAAGACTTGGAAAGCTGTAGCAAGTTACAAAGTAACTCAACGGCCGCAATTATTTTTTGTGGATCTTTAGATTTTCCTGTGCATGTCCAAATTAAGTGCATAAGTTGGTCATAGAAAGTAGAGGGCTCATTATCAATAAGAAATACAATGTCGGATAGTAATAAGTAGTTCATCATTTTGAAAAAAGGCACAACAATGCGGTCATTCTGAGAGTTCTGGTTTAGAATGAAAATAAGATCATCTGATATACTTTTCATAAGTTCATTATTTGAATGGTTAGATAATAGATAGGAAACAAGAGCAGAGCTTGAGTATTTCACCTGAAAAAAAAAAAATCAAATGAAATTAAAAATTTTAAAATAAGGTTAACGCATCTAGAACAAAAATATACATTTGAAAAATTTGATTTGCATTTAAGTAAATATATAAGCAATATTAAAGCACGTTTAAAATGCAATTACTTCCGATTTATCGATTAAATTTTTATCTTTTCATATATCCGGATATTTACATGAAATTTCAAATATTATAAAAAATAATACAGCAATTGAAGACTTCAGAATAACATTTGACTAGGTTAAAGTATGACTTAAAAAAGCAAATATAAAAATATTTTACGGTTGAGTGGTTAATACTCTGTGTACATTAACATTTGGCCAAGTAATGTTGATTCTTCCCTTATCTTTCCTTCCCCTTTATGTCAATCATTTATTTAATTTTAAATCTAAACCTAAGTAATAATAAGCTAAGTTCACTCATGAAAATTTGATGTCATTTTTAAAGCATTAAAATTCTGCAAGTTTTTGACACAGCTATGCATGTTTTAAATTGTTTATTAAGAATTTTTTTTCCTAAAGAGGTAATCTAAGAATGAGAACTATTATTTTGAAAAATATGACCACAATAATTTTTACTATAAGCTAAGGCCTTTTTTTTAGAAATTTAAAACCTTTAACTTAAGGTAAAGAAATAAAGTACCTTTTCAAAACACAGTTATAGTATTTACAACAAAATTTAAAATGAAGGTGTCAAAATAAAACTTACAAGGGACTCAGTAAGCCCTCCAACACTGACAATAAAACCAAGTAATAAGCTGTGGCGATAGCAGGAATAATTCAGGACTTGAACAAAATGATGAAAAGTATCGCTTGGAGAGGCCCAGTTAATTTCATTACAGAGTTCTACACTGAATATTTCTAAGAGTTCGTTATAATGAGGCACATGAGGTACCCTTGGGGTGCTAAAAAGAAATACATAGATAACTTGAAACTATAATTGCAATTAAAATAGGTACACAGCATACAAAAATAAATTTATACAACTTTTCACTTAAGAATAAATGACCAAACTAGTTGACAACTCTTACTTAGGGATAAAGATAAAAAGTAAGGGGAAAAAAATGTAAATTACAAACAAAACATCTTTTAAAAAATAAAACTTTCGGGAAACACTTAACTATATAACCATCGCATTATAGGTACATGGATGAGAAATGCTGAGGTTAAATTTGGAGCTACATAATTTAATTTCTGTAGCAGTTGCAAAAAATTGTACTACAGTGGTGGTCAAAATTATAAGAGTAAGGGAAAAATCGCCAAATCTTGGCTACAGTTTGGTGGAAAATTATGCAAATTTTATTATTAAAAACCAATCATAAATGAAGCATTTTTTATTTGTATTTACGGAAATATATGGAAAATTTATATTTATAAAATGCATTTTGTATTTAGATAGCTATGTAATATGGACAAAATTATAAGGACAACTGTATTTAGGTGTTCTAAAAAGCAAAATTTGCATGTTTTTTGTTCTGCCCTCGGTACTCCCAGACGATATAAATGTTTTGTGAGTGATTGGGAACGTCGTATTCTAGTCGCAAGGTACTAAACTTTCAGAGTTTGAGAAAGGCTAAGTTGTTGCTTTTAAAATTTTAGAACTTATAGCATGTCTAATTGCGACAAAGCTGAATAGATCGAGAACGCTCATTTATATTTTTCTTAAAATTCAGGGCAAATATGGACGGCAAAGACATACAGGTAGGCGATCTTCTGTTTCTTTGCGTGAGAAAACAATGGTAATAAGGCGAGCTTGATCCAAAAAAACAAACATCGACGGAATTTAAAGTTACGATGCCGTGCTCGAACTGTTTGACGTGTTTTACAAAGAAAAGAAAAAATGTTCGCTATGGAAAACTAATATCATTACCGCTTCTTACAAAAGTACATAAGAAACTGAGGGTAGAGTTTGCCCTAAAATTCGTTCCTTTGAGTAAAAGCTGGGATGATGTCTTTTCCGAAGAGAAAAAGTTTAATTTGAATGGATCAGTTTTCAATACTTCTGGTATGATGACCGTACAGAAAAAGAAATTTTCTCAAAGAGTACATTTGGAGATGGCTCAGTAATGGTTTGCAACCGAGAGAAATTCTCCAATAGTTTTTGTGCTGGGTAGAAGTGCTGAGAGTTTTGCCTATATATTTATCATAAGCACCGTTAATTATGAGTGGAGACTATTTGTTCAAGCAGGACAATGACTCAGTACATGTTTCTCAAACTTCAAAATCATGGTTTGATGCTAATTTCGTGAAACTGCTTGACTGCCCGGTTAGAAACCCTAATCTAAATCCAGTGGGAAATCTGTGGGGTGTTCTGGCACACGAAGTATACAAAATGGTATTCAATATCAAAAGAATCATGTCCTCCATCGAAAAATCCAAGATAAAAATTTCAAAGGATGTTCTGAAGGAACTGTCAAATTGTCAGACTCAAAAAAACAGATTGTGAAAAAGGGGGAGATTATTAATTATTATTGTATTTTAGGCCAAAACATTCATCGTCTTTATAATTTTGTCCAGATTTTACAATGAAATTTTTTCTTAATTATATCCAAACACTTATATTTTGACACACAAACACAATGATTCCTAACATAAAAAAGCATTTTATGCCTGCATTTCACTTTATTTACTTCAGAAATTTTTTCTGCACAATTTTCAGTTGTTGTTATAATTCTGATGCAATTAAATTTAGTTAAGAGCTTCATTTCTTTTATATATTAAGCCAATTTCAATAAAACTTTTGAAAAATTGGAGTGAAACAAAGTTAAAGACAAAAATCTTAACAACACCCTAAAAGTAAGAAATGAAGAATTTTAAGAAGGTTTTTGTGAATTTTAATAATCTTGACTACATTCGAGATTTGCAAAAGATGTATGCTTAAGTCGATCAGTAGTAGATTTTGTGTTTTTTGTCAGCAATATGTTTGGCTTTTGTTCTATCCTTTTCATACCGCCGCTTTGATGTTTTCACTGAACGTAAAAGTTTTGCATTTATATTAAATTTCCTGATGCCTCCACATTTCTTTATATATCTAATACTATTTAGATTAACAGAACAGATATTATTTTTATATTCTAAATAACTTTTATTTTCACTGAACCCTCTTGCCCAGTAAGAAATTCTGTGGGTTCAAGTGCTTTAACCAGAATAGGCAATATTTTAAATTTTGTGATATATTTAAATATAGATGTTTTGTTTCAATAGGCATAAATCCTCTAATAATTTTCAGAAATAGATGGCATAGTCATATCTGAATTTTCAGTCATATACTCACATCTGAATTTTCAGAGATGGATGGAATATTCACATTTGAATTTTTAGAAATAGATGGAATATTCACAACTAGATTTTCAGAAATAAATGGCATATTCCCATCAGGTGCATCTGACTGATATTTAATCTACCTGTCTTCTATACTAGAAACAGTGCAAGGTTGTATAACAGTTGGAACAGCTGTTGTTAACTGTTTTATGAAACATAAAAATGATTGCTTATACCTGAACAAAGATTGCAAGAGCAGGTATTCTTTATGTGACCAGATATTTTCGACTAAAAATCAGATCACGTCTCTGCCAATGGGGAAGAGGTAATTTTTTTTCGTATTACATTTATGGGGTTTGGAATACACAATTCTGAAACCTTCAGTGTTCGAGGTTTTTTCCGAAGATATTCAATATACAGCGTGTCCCCGTATAACCTGGCCGACCTTTAGTTTTGACACCGTTGGTCCTAGATGCATAGTCTCAATTGAAGAAATGTTTTAAATGGTTAAAATATTTTTGCTGAATGGTTTTTAAGTTAGAAAAGGGGTTGGTATAAAAATTACGGATTGTAAATTTTTATACGGTCCCAAGTTCCCCCAACTCATATTTAGAAAAACGTAGCCCATGTAAAAACATTTCAAATAAAAAAAAATTGAAATTTGTTAGACCAATAGCAACAGTGTTATTGGAGTTTAAAGTTTTAACACTATTTGGGGGACGCGTACATAAATTGAAATGAGGAAATATCGTCTTATTGAAATAACAACGAGCTTCTAGACTAGGTTTGACTATGGCAAACAAGTTGTTGTTCATCACCTAAAACATTATAATTTTTTACTAGAAACTGCTTTGAAAAAAAAAAGTTGCAAATTATACAACACAACAGCAAACAAACTTATAAACAATTTTAATTAAGTAATTTTAAATAATAACATAATCAGAAAGCAGCGCTTTTTGTTACACAAACAAAAATAAAAGGTGAGAGAAATAAACAAAGTGAAAAGGATAAATAACCTCTTTCTTAATTACATATGCTTGAAGTGTTTTCCTTCGACTAAAATACCTAAGCGCACACGTCATTCCAATTCATCTTCAATATTTTTCAGCATTAAAGGCGTAATACACCTGGCAGGGGATAAAATTCGATTCTGCATATCTAATAGACTCGTCAATTCTTTTTCATATATCTTGCTTTTCAAAAATCCTCAAAGAAAGAATTCTAAAGGATTTATATCTGGAAATCTAGGAGGCTATTCTACCGGACCTCCATAGCCGATAATGTTGTCTTGAAACTCCCCCTACAAGGGGTGGTGCACCATCCTGTTGAAACCACATCATTTTAAGGTCTGCTAACACGACATAGTCATCCAGAAAATCAGATAAAGGTCCCTGTAACAGGTTCGCATACTTTTTAACCTGTTAATGTATCAGCAAAAAAGATAGGTCCTACTAACGCTCCCTTCCATATGCCACACAAACGGACCATCGCACTTGATGCTTGTTAGGTCGGATCACATGAGGATTTTGCAGGGACCAAAAGTGTGTTTTGCCTATTTACTACCCCAGTTCTTGAAAACGTACACTCATCAGAAAATGGAATGTTATTCACAAATGATGAATCCAATTCTAGTTTGTTCATGATGAAATTGCAGAAATCAAACAGTCTATTTTCATCCCTGGGCAAAAACTCTTGCACCAATCCCGGGCGATAAGGATGTGCACCGTGTCGCTTTAAGACTCTCCACGAATGGGTTTTTGAGTATCTACATGCTTCACTAATGTCCCTGACACTAGACTGAGAGAAAGCAAGAGCATAGCCCAAAATTTCTTCGTCAGAGACAACCACTCTTGAATTTCCAGATCGAGGACGTCTTCCTATGCTACCCGTTTCTCGCAACCGCTTTACAAAATTTAAAATCGTAGCTTTAGATGGATGTATGCCATTTGGAAATAATTTAATTGCATATTGTCTTGCAGATTCTCGCCCATTTCGATTACACTGACCGTATGGAAATAGCATTTCTGCGTACTGTTCCGCAGTGTACATTTTAACAACGAGGATTGATGAAATAGCTAAATACATCTGGTATTAATATGACCTACTTGTATTCTGAAGTGATGAACATACATTATTGGTTTTCTACCTACCAATCAATAATCTGCCACTAAAATTTGCATAGGAACCTGAAAATCCCACAGTACTACATGCTAATTTACACATAAGGGTCGGGAATTTTTTATTCCTTTTTAGAATTTTTTTTTTTACGGCTAACGGAAATTTTTTCCGTTATTTCTAAAATTTTAGGAATAGACGAAAAATTTAAGTACAATTTTAGGGAGAAACGAAAATTTAAGGAATTATAGGAATTTTAGGGTGAATGCGACCCCTGCACAACACAAGAGTGTGAATTTGTTTGGCCTCGACAGATTTAATTTTTTTTTTTTTTTTTCATCCTACGTGGTCGAAAGATTTTTGTTATTTTTAGGGAGTATGGGCACCTATTATCTCTTGCAAACGAGTTCAGCATCCACAATTCACTGTAGACATTGATAGATAAATATTCATGCATTTGATTACAGAATAATTTTCCGAACACAATTCCTTTTTCTTTGTATTTCATTTTGTGTACATGGCCTTAAAATATGTTAATGACTACGGGTGTAAAGTGGTATAAGTCACTAAATTCCATTTTTCATATCTCCATGAATATTGGTCGCTCAAATTTCAATTTTTTTTGTTTGAAATGTATTTTCATGAGCAACATTTTTCTAAATATGAGTTGGGGGAACTGGGGACCATATAAAAATTTACAATCCGTACTTTTTATACCAACCCCTTTTCTAAAAACTATTCAGTAAAAATATTTGAACGATTTAAAACATTTCTTCAATTGGGACTATGCATCTAGGACCAACGGTGTCGAAAATAAAGGTCGGCCAGGTTATACGGGGACACGCTGTATACATAGTAATTCATATGTTTATTTAACTTCATTATTAACTTTCATCCACATTTTACAAATACTTCTTATTTGAGGCTATTGAGTTAAACAAATTTTTATTTGAATTTAGGAAATTCAGGAACATTTTGTAAGAATATGAAAAGTTAATGTTACTTATTAACAAAGATTTCAGAGTACCAACAGAAAGATGTGTCTTCTTAGAAGTCCAAATTTTATTAACAAAACAAAATGTCCTTTAAATTGCAACAATTGTTAAACAGCAAACTAAAGTCAAACACCACAATTTTCATAAAATTGACAATTTTAATTGAGTGCAGGTGGAAATGGGTAAAAACCTCGAACCAACATTTATCTCCAGAAACTTCATTAGTTAACCAATCCGTTGGTTTTTCTTGATTAAGGGGACTTGGTACCCTCAAAACTATTTTTTTTCAATTTAAGCCTTTAAAATTATACTTTTTACATATTTGGAAGTATTACTAGGCAAAAACTAAATTTTATTTTAAAGAAAGTTCACATAGAGCTCTAAATTTTAAATTAAAAAAAAAGAAATTCATAAAATTTCAAAATCTATCTTCTTTTTCATTTTTCAATATTTTTATTTGCTGGAGTTGATTAAGGTGGGAATTTCAAAAATCCAAACTGAGAAAAATGCGTTCGAAACATCAAAGGATAGCTGTGCTAAATTCTTCACAAAAGTTTAATTTTTATGCAACTGCCGTTATCGGATCAGCTAAAAAACTTGCCATAATAAGAAGAAGGCTTCAGAAATTACAAACATGCAAAAAAAAAGGAAAACTGATATTTTTATAATTTTTTGTAAAAACAAGGGATACCACGAAGTTCTTCATATTTATATGTTTTGTATTGTCTGTCAATCCATCATAGGATCATGGAAAAGCGGCAAAATTAAGCGCGACTTTCGATTAGAGGGACAGTGAGGTGAAAAGAGGGACTGTACTGTTAAAACGGGGACGTCTGGTCACATTAGGCATTCTGTAGTAGTGATTTCTTCAGAGGGTATTGTTACGAATTTTTGTATATTTGTAAATATTTCGTAGTGTTAATTTTGTAAATAGGAAAATTTATGTACATTTTGCATAAGGCAGTGCAATAGTTCGTCTTAAGTTGGCTTCCCTGCAATATGGGTCTTAATGCTTGATAACGAGTTTTACAGAGATAACGCTGGGAAGAGAGTTTTACAAGGAGCAGGGCATTTAACATTATGGTAATGGCAATCTCGCCAAATTGGCGACGGTTTTGGCAACAAATTTTTGTCGCCAAATTTGGCGACATTTTCGGTCCCCATGTACATGTATAGGACTTTTCGACTACGATCTGGAAAGTTCTCCAAATATCTACCTCTAGAAGTTTCAAGAAGGTTCGCCGCCTCCCCTATATAGCCTGAGTTAGTTGTTGACGGAGTTAGTTGAGCCAGTGAGTTGACTGAAATTACTGAGTCTCAGTGAACATTCCGAGTAGTTCTAAAGCTAACTGTATTGCATTGTCTTTTGTGGCGATTTAGCAGTTGTGTGTCAACTATAACTGCTGTTTGTGCTCTATTGTTGTGTATAGAGCTGTATTAAGTCTACTAGAACGAGAAGTTCTGGAGTTGTAAAGGAATCTGTGAAGAGTTACATTGGAATAAATTTCTGCAAGTTTTGATCTGCTTTGGCTTCAAATCTTTCGAACCCATCTACGCAACAGTATTTTATACACATTATTATATTTATCTAAAGGTCAATTATTCCTTTTTCCTTATTTTTTTTGTTAACTTGATGGCTCTTTTGCCTTGAAAAACCAAGTTCACTAAAAATCTACCAAGACTCTTTTTAAAAATGAAAGTAATTCATGATATAAGTATTGACCATTTTTCTCTTTGAAATGGAAGCAAAAATCTGTGATCAAATCAGAGGTGTTTTGTAAAAATAATGCTTTTAAAGAAATTATCTTACCTGATACATCAAGACACAGCCTTTTCAGATGTTCTGTTTTATGGGTATTGAAGTATTTTACTCTTTTTATCAAAAAACAGCTTTATAACAGGTAATTACTCAGCATATCAAAATACAGATTAGTTTAAAATCAACCAGCAACAGCTCATATGCCAAGTGCAGTGCTGCCACTGACTATAAGCTTTGAAAATAGTTGATTTAGTAGCCCCAGATGGTAAAAATAGTTTCCAAAATAGTAGTATCAGACATTGAAAATAGTAGCCAAAATAGTAGTCTCAGATGTTGAAAATAGTAGTCTCTTTTTTCAAGTCGACAATATTCTTGCTCTTGCTTTGCAGGTTTAAGTGTGTTCAACATCTGAATAAAATTATTGATTAACATATAACACAAAAACCCAGAGACACTCCCCATTATATATATAGTCTTTTGATTCAAAATAGTGTCTTAATACTAAGTAAACACGACATCCCATATGATAAAGACAATGTATCATAACACTCTTAACGATACTTTATCCGTTAAAGTGTTCAAAAGAATCAAATATCCAGACTTTTTTTTCATACTTTTTCAAATAAAAAAAAGTTGAACTTCACCCAAAAGCGATGGTAAAAATCGACTGGCAAAAAAACATTAATAAATATTCTTTTTAAATTCCCCAAAGTCAAACAACTTTTTGACAATTTTTTTTTTTCATGTTTAAACAATTATACTGCATTGACAATAACAGGCGAATTTTCAATTTTTTAAGCGACTTTCAAAGTAATTAAATAAATTGCTTCGAAATTGAAATGATTTTTTATAAACTTAGCTATAATATTAAAATTGTAGTCGTTTTTTATCGATAGACCTACATGGCGAAATCGATCCTTACACCGACACACATCATGGACATAACGTCTATAACATCAACGGAAGCCTTGATGAAAGCCTCCTTACAACAAAAATCTCGGCAGTTATAGCATCAGCACCAAAACTGCTGTGATAATATCGGGAAAAGCAGCTGTTAAATCCTTAAATCAGGGTCACCTTTGGTGAAAATGACTATCACTTCAATGTAAATATAAATGATAGCGCCTTCCATACCGACGCAAATCTCGCAATGAGTCTATTACATTAGCGTAATACGCAGAAAAGATAGCCGTCACAGCAACGTAAATCTCGGCGATCACCTGGCATATAAGCCTAAATCTTGGCAATAGAGGCCATTATATCGGTGCGACAATCAATGAAATAAACAATCACACACTAACATAAATATTGATAGTAGAGACAAACATGAAAGGAAGCAGCGACAAAAGTGGTCATTTTACTGGAGGTTATGGAATTTCCGAATGCAGGCAAGGATCCATGGCGATCAGACTTGTAAGCAAGTAAAAGACACACATGCATCCCCTAGAAATTTTAATGCAGATTTATATCAATCTCAGGAAATTTTGGTCATAGATGCTGAAATTGGCACAACCACAGAACTATATCATGTGTGATTTTTAGTGTGGATTTCATTCCCTATACGTTAAGTCAAGGAAATAAAAGATTGCTTTTCACAACCGTCTTGTTTAACACACAGCAATTAATTTCCACTTCTGAGCTTTGCTTACAATATAGTGATAAGTGATGTGTGGATGCAAAATGCCATACAATTTTATCCTCCTATTACGGGATTTTTAGTATCTGGTGATTGACTTAGGAAAATAGCAAGGATTTCTTATACTTAAATACTACAACTACCTTGGCAAAGTTAGGTGACTTTTTTAACAAGAGAAGAAAGCGATTTACGATGACGTTATCAGACCATTTAAACTGCGCAAATGTAGATGCCCCATCGGCAATCCTCAATGCCGAAACGTATAATTTAATTGGTATTATTTTTACGCAAATATAAAACCTTCAATTGAAAAAAAAAACAGGCTAAGAAAACTGTTTATACTGATGGCATTTTCTTCCGGCGTTCACAAAATTCCACAAATTCATTTTTGCCAACTAAAATAATAAATAAAGGCAAAACAGTTTGATATTTGAGAATATATAGTGTATGTTGTTGAGCCTTGCACAGCGAAAGATAAAACATAGGAACAAAACAGGTAGGCGAAAACCACAGGGTTTGACATCGAAAATAACAATTGCCCGTTCACGGTTACAAGGGACTATAAAGGTGACCACTCGATCCATAAATATAAACTAAACTTAAACTCTATTTCGACAACGCTCGCTCTTGTCTTCCCACCTCTTTAAAAATATCACCGTTTTGACAAAACTGCATAAGTACTCAATAAGCGATATTTTTTTGTTCGTTCTACTGTCGGATTGTAATTTCTTAAACAATAGTCGCCTTAGCTCAAAAATAGTTGAAGGTTTTGCTTAAAATAGTCGTTTTCGGCTCTTTTTTCATTGAAATAGTAGCCATAGTCGCCTGGCCACTAAAATAGTCGATTTAGTAGCCTTTTTGGTCGCCTGTGACAGCCCTGCTAGTGAAAATATGTTAAGCTATATTTATTTCTGCATGTACATTTTTTAAATCCTCCCTCTGTGCACCTGATCTTTTAAAGATAATTAAAAGAGGATTTAAAAAGAATCGTACACAAATGTGGTTTCTTAGAAAGTTGGCTAATAAAACACATTTTTTTTTTTTTTTTAAACAATTAGCCCAAAATTTCCACTTTTTTTGGTATCATAAATAGGTTCAATAAATATGTTAAGTTCATAAATTCCCTTTGGTAATCAAATCACATTTTTTTTCTCCATAATATTGTATAAATTAGGTGCAAAAATGATGTATAAATTATTTACTGGACAAATGTAATTTATACATTCAATGTCTAAGTTTAGGCAAAAAATATAATTATAAATATTTATAACATAGCAAGCAGTCCAAAAGTACAACAAAGGATATAAAGAGTAATTTTTTTTTACATAAAATGCATTTCTTTAGTTTCTTTTTTGAAATCCCATTGCTAAACATGTATTATTCCTTGTTATCAAATATTCTTTTCAGTTGCAAATGTTGGCTTGGAAAAAAAAAAAAAAAAGGAATAAAGCTATATTTTATTAACCGATTCTGCGGAAAGAACCTATAAGAGTAATATTTTGCCTACAGGTTTCTATTGCATTTTGCTTTAGACATGCCATGATAACATCAAATTTTTTGTCTATTTTGCTTTAACAATGCCATGAAGCATTAAATTTAGTTATTTTTTTTAAATAGCATTATTGAGTAGATATTGTTATTCTTTCTGATTTTTAAATGTTGTTAATCAAGTAGCCTAGTGCAGAAACATTTCGAATTTTTTGTTACAAATTCCGACATAAGTTTCCAGAAGGTATAAAACATTCTTGGAGGACAATGGGAAAAATTCTCCACTTTTCATACACAGATGAAAACTCAAAAATTTCAAAAATAGCCTAAAAAGCACATTGAAACAATAAAAATTTACTGTCGCGCTACTTGAGCTTCAAATGAAAGTTTGCAACAAGCTATTTTCAAAGCATGAACCAGGGAGAGAGCGAAATATATATTTGAATTGTATTGGCTGAATTTAATACCACTGTGGAATTATGCATAGCATTTTTGTTTACTAAAGCAAAGTACCTTAATAAAAGGGCCTCAAAAACTCCTCCTGCCACAGCACGAGTCCTATCAATCTTTTCAGTACATTGCTGCATGATAACACAAAATACCTTCATGATAAGTTCACTAGATAACATCTGTGACCCTTTCTTCATAACAAGGCAAATAGTTTCCTATAAAATAAAAATATTTAGCTATAAAAATCAATTTATATGCATTAAATTCACTTTAATAATAGTGATTAAGTCAAGCATATAAATTATCAAGTCTAATGTTTCATAATTTTTTTTTTCATAAATAGAAAGGATGATTTGAGGTTACATTTAAAACAATTCAAAATCTTAACAGGCTACCATATGTCAAAATTATTTTATCTGTAAATAACTAAATATAAAAGTTGAAATTATTTTATCTGTAAATTACTAAATAAATATTATGATACACAATTAGACATAAAAAAAAACCCTTCCATTCCTGAAACAGAAAGCTAAAAGATTATTCCACTTAATACATAATTTTTTACAAATCATCAAAATAGAATCATTGATTGGTGATACTTTTAGAGCAATTGTACATTTACTTTTTAATGAATCTTTACATACCTGTATAGCAAGCAGAGCGGCTTCTCTCACAATAGCACCAATTTCACCTCGACTGTCTAAAGTATAGTCATTCGTGCCAGCTAGAAAACTGTTAAAAATAGCATCTAAATTAGACTGACAAATAGCATTATTTTCATTTTCATTGGGGTCAATTCCAACTGTAGTTGCCACTTGAGAAAGAGCTTTGATTGCATCTCGACGCACTTCGGCCCAGTTAGAATGATCTTCTGTCAGCTCTGCGCATTTTGAGAGGGTTTTGATGGTGTGAGCAACATAACCTCTTAGTATGAAATTTGGAAAGGCACCTAGTTAAATAATCATTAAAATTTACAATAGAAACAAAAATTGGACGACAATATAACAAAAAACATAGCATCGATATAATGGAGAGAGTTTGACATTTAAAATAAAATATTACAATTTAAAATATAGTATAAGTATAATATAGTATAAATATATAATAAGTATTACAAATAGCTAATCACTGTATAAAAATTACTAATCTGAAATGACATTGAAGATTGCATAGATTTCAAGATTAAATTTAAATACATAAAAAGCATCTAGCAAAACTCATAATATAGGAATCATAAAATTTGGTAAAGTATACTTTTTAATGAGAATACACTATAAGCAATTATAGGGAA
Organism: Linyphia triangularis; assembly: GCA_963978545.1. Taxonomy (NCBI): domain Eukaryota; kingdom Metazoa; phylum Arthropoda; class Arachnida; order Araneae; family Linyphiidae; genus Linyphia; species Linyphia triangularis. The sequence continues at coordinate 60,117,984 of OZ021723.1, read as the reverse complement.
AAGCCACAATCTTATACAAACAGAAAACAATAAGTTTTATTTCTGTTAATTTGAAGTTTGCCTAGACCTATATCTGCTGCATTAGTGTTTGAAAACTCATTTGTAGTCATACACAAAAATAATTATAAGAAAACACACATGAAGTACACAGGAATTTGAGTGATTGATAAAAAATGACAATTTGAAGTCTTAAATATAAAGTAAAGAATAAAAATTAGTACTCTGAAGTACTATGAAGAAATAAGGATCTAGTTTTTTTCTATTATTGTTTAAGAAAATAATTCACTAAATGAATTATACATTTTTGGTATAACATGACTGAGTGATGATTTTGTAAATGAAAAATTATATGAATAGAATAAGTTATAATCTATTTTAAAATAAATCTTGTAATTAAAGACTATTGAACAGTAAGTTTTCATATTATTCTAATAGATAAATTAATGTTTTATGATTATTCAAAATTACAAATTAAACTTAACTTATAGGCTGAATTTTAAATTTGTTTCTAAAATAGAGGTTTTGTGCTTTAATAGCTTATTTCAAAACCTAAAAAGAACAATATATCCCCATTACTGATGAATCTAAGAGCAAAATTCCATGCATTATGCAGTGAACAATTACCATAGTATCATACTGTATACATTGAATTTGAAGAATAGTATCTCTAAATAAAATATTAAAATTTAATATATTTGAATGTCCACATAAGTAGCAACAATTGTTTATTTACTTAGTTTAAATTATTTTCAGAAAGAACATTGTTACTTGAACATTAATTATACTAGTTAATGTCAAATTTTATTTATAAATATGTATCTATGCAATTAGAAAAGGATTAAAAAAAAAAAATAAAAAAAAAAAAAAAAAAAAAAAAAACGGTTTAAACAACAACAACAACAAAAAACATGTTTTTTAAATTTTTTATTTTTTTAAAAACCTGGTTTTTTTTCCAACTCTGGTCTATTATAAATTTCTTAATGATCTCACTTACCAATGGCAAGAGCAAAACCACATCTTGTTTCCATGTGACTAGAATTAAGCTGCTCCAAGTAACGTTCTAGGAGTTTAGAGCATTTATCACTTTCAGGGACATAGTATTGGCAGCAAAAGTGAGGCAGTGCAGATACAGCAGCTGCTCGAACACTGGCATCAGCATGTTGAAGGCAGCTATCTAACATTTCCTGCCATTTTTCTATAAATAAATAAACTTAAAAAATTAACCTAAGAATATTGGAACAATAGTATAATTATATCATTTTACTCATTTGAGAAAATAAAACAAGCACTATAGATATAGTTCTTAATAATAGGTAGTCCAGCTTTGGTTCTACTTCACTAAAAAAAAAATCTTGTTAAAACATTTTATGCATATAAAAAATTTGTTTAACTATTATGATTTCAATACAACAATGACTATTAGCTTTGAAAATAATTGCCACACTTTTTGTAACTTAACAGCAATTTCTTCAATTAGTATATTTACACAGATAAAAGTTTTCAATTATAAAAAGAAAGATAAAATAAAATTTTCCACACTGATAGCATATTCTTCTGTCGTTCACATCAAATTCTATAATTTCGTTTTGGTTAGCTTAAGTCAATAACAGCATAATAATGTGATATTTAATTAGTGTATGTTGTTGAGTGGTGAAGGTATCAAACATAGGAGCCAAATAGGTATATGAAAATAACAATGTTTGCCAACCGGAAATAACAATTGCACACTTGATTGTTATACAATCGTCAGCTAACAAAGTGGTTGGTTGGATTGCAAATATTAACTATAATAAACTCTTATTTCAGTAGTCTTTTCCCCTTAAAAAAACTCTACCGTTTTGCAAGAACAGTAAAGTCGCATTGGTACTCAAGTACCAATTTCTTTTGTCACAGCCCAAAAATAGTTAAAGGTTTTGCTTAAATAGTCGTTTTAGGATCTTTTTTCATTTAAATGGTCGATTTTAGTCGACACCAATATCTAAATCTTGTAAAAATATTAAAAAGCTTAACAACAATGTCATAGAATATAAATTCAGCTTGAATATAAAGGCGAGTTATAATTGTCTCACCAATCAACAAGTCATGTTTATGATAAGGGAGAGCTGCAATTGATGACTTTTCAATTAAAAGGCACACAGCATTTCTCATTAGAATTCCTCCAAGTCCACGAAACAAGCCTCTCTTGTCCAAAACAAATACAAGAGAGTTGATTTCTTCTAGAACACCAGCATCTGTTTTGAAAAATAATTTATTAATAATTGCAAAAACAAACTACAATGAAGTTTTTTATATTAGAAATATTGTAAACAGATAAGTTTAAGGAAAACAATTTAGTTCAACAACTAAATAAATTAGAAAACAAAATACAAAAAAGACCCTATGTAATTTTTTAACTTTAATTGATGAATTCAGTTACAATTGTATCTCATGTATCCAAAGTGATATCAATAGGAAATGTAATTTTCACAATACATTAATTTGGAATATTTATTGAAGTATACTATTGTGTATTGAATAATAGAGTATATAATGTGACTTTATACTTTTTTTGAAATTGCTCTATCAATTTGAAAGATTTTTCAATGACTATTAATCACAAATTATGTATAAAATGTTAAAAAATAAGCAAACCTAAAATATCACTGATAGTTTCAGTATTTTCCTTTTCCACTGCTAAAGCATGAAGAATTTCAGCTATTGATAGTATGGCTCCATGCCTGGCATTTAGGTCGATTCCAATTGCATGAGCAAGCAGTTGTGGAATTGCGGTTTTTGCCATAAATGTAGGATCCCTGTTTGTTAAATTGTGCAAGGCTTTTGATGTAAGCTCTCTAACTGCCACATCCCAATGATTCACTTTGTGTTCCAGCAAATGGTTGATAATTGTGAAAGTATACTCTGGAAATTGAGCAATGTGAACACTGAAAATTCAAAACAGAGTAATCAAATTGAGTGAAAAGTTTCCAAGATAATAATAATAAACAACAACTTTTGATTCTTTTAAAGAAAGATATATACCTTAAATTTAGAAAGGAATTGTGGCGGGAACCAACAGCATAGTAGTCAGTTTCTGTTAATATATCAATACCATGCGGGAAAGTGCCCTGTCTGCCTACATTTTCTTGGAAAGCAGCAGATGCAGCTCGACGACAAGTAATTTCACTAATGGATAATAAATAGTAATTAATAATAACTAATAATTTATAATAAATAATTGAATAATTAATAAAAGTATACAAATTTATCAATTTAAGTATTGTTTGGGTTGTCACTGTCAGACACTTTTGTAATTAAATTGGGCAATAAAGTTTATTTTCTATTTCTAACCAACAATGCGTTTAATCTAATATTAAAACAAAAACTATAATGAATTTTAAAAAGGAGAATTCGGTAGCTAAAAAAGTATAAATTGTGATTATACATACAAGATTATCAGGAGTTCTATATACCAAGAAGTCAAACTATAAATGTTTATATTTTGGGTCAAGTAGTTTTGCACTAAGGCTTTAAAAATGAATTTTTGAAATGATCTGAGAATTACCAAAATATTAAATTTTGTTCGATATGCCTAAGCATAATATTATTTCCAGCATATGAATCATTGTGCACAGGAACAGAATAAATTACTGAAGAACTTATTGTTAACAGTATTTAGATTTAGACTACTCAGGGTGTCTACTAACTTTGTCAAATACAATTTCTTGACTTTTCTTGACCTCAGAAGAAAATTTCTTGACTTTTTCAAAAAAATTTGGAACCGTTTAAATAATCAATTTGTCAAAAAAAATTACAAAGGCAAAACATAAAAACTTAATACAGTAAAACCCCGATTATCCGAGCCCCGGTTATCCGAGTTTCCGCTTTAACCGAGCCAGATAATATTTCCTTAATTTTTTTTTACCCCTGATATTTTCCTTTGTCAAAACTAGTACCGAAAAAAATTGGTACTTGATCTCTCAAACACTCAAGAAAACAAAATGTTTACATTCCTTTTCATTGTATGACACTGCTCCTCCTATCGCGTCGCTCAAGGTCTTAAGGCTTAAGTAAGAGAACTCTTTAAGCATTACTATATATTATTAATTGCATGTGGTTTACCTATAGAATAACATTTGTACTTGTCAAAACATACATTTAAACCGATCCGATTTATTTTATTTTTCGCTTTAACCGAGTTTTTCGGTTATCCGAGTTGGTTTTGGTCCACATTAACTCGGATAATCAGGACTCTACTGTACTTTTAAAAAGACAACAATCAGATACAATACAACAAATTTGACCTATATTGAAGCCACAACTTTGAATGTTCTCACAGTAGATTTTTCGTGCAATTATATATAAAAAAAATTGTCCCCCCCCCCCCCCCAAAAAAAAAAAAACGTTTTTCTTCTTTCGGATAGAAATGTATGAAATATATTACCACTATAACAATGGTTGCTGCATTAATTTGCTGACAAAAACTCACTGAAATGCATAAAATTCTGTTTTAATCACACTAGAAAATTAGAGAAATCCACGTGAAAGAAAATAGCAAGAACAATAAAACATTATATCATAAAATTTAGTATTGTGAATGATAATACTAAGCAACACCAATTTCAGCATATATATATATTTTTTTTTCCCCTTTCTCATTTTAGCAATCTCAATATCTAATGACTGAACTTCCTCCTCCTATAGGAACATAGCAGTAAACAATTCACTTCCTTTACATGTGCTTCTGTCAGAAGTGTGACACATTACTCGGCTTATTGCCCATATAACTTGTTCATTAATGATAGTAAAAAGAACTCATAATAGATGAAAAATCTGACCAAGTCAAAGTGTTTACAGTTGCTTCACATTGTTTGCTTGCTTCAGCAACAATAACATTTTCTTGGGTTGGTAATAGGATGCTATTAGTTGCATTATTGGATGGAATTACATGTGATGACAAAGACTGAAAATTAAGCATTCTTTGCTTGCCTGTTAAAATTACATAGGCTAAGTCTTGATGTATTTTTGATGAGATTTCACCAACCCCATTTCACTACGACTGACATCAAATTTTGATTTGCAAAATATACAATATCCTTTATATTTGGCCAGTAACACAGGCATTAACCACTTGGCTAGATCTATATCGATTCCATCTAATTTTCTCGAAAAGTACATCAACAACCAACAATAGGTTTGAGGGCCAACAAGATTGTCCGTTTATATTTCTTGACAATATACCGTATATATACTCGCATGAAAGTCGAGAATGTGTGCCAAAATGTTCACTAAAAAGTAGGGGGTCAACTTATATGCTAGGGAATGAATAAAAAAAAAAGTCCTAAACAAAAGGGATAACAACTGACTTTCGGCGAAAGCACGGTAATCATGGCGCGATTTGAAGAAAACCGGAAGTCCGTTCGACTCCGCTGTGTCGTTGCTTTCCAATAATTATTTCTGAACTTAAGTTAATACTTTAAAGCAAAAAGTAAATAAAATAAAATAATCTTTAATAGAATAAAATATTCCGAGATGAATTTTGGAATTTGCTTCGAGATTCAAAAGTGCGGGAAGTCCGTAAAATAATCGAAGGGACATTGCATCGTAGGTACTTATTCCTCGTGAAATAAATGACTTTAAAAAATAAAAAACGCACAATTTATTACTTAAGTAATTTTAGTACAGGAATTTATTGCGATAATAACGGCAACTCAATTAAAAATTACGATGTAGTGTTATAAAAAACAAACAAAAAAAACACTAATAAGTGCTGTTAGGCCTAGCGATCGGCAAAAGTTTTAGGGAAATTTTTTCACCTATCATATATTTTTTTTCGCGATTCTTGCTGATTGATATTTAAGAAATAAGTTAATAAAATATTCTTGCCGATTCGCAGATTTTTATCGTAACTTTTCGTGTCGAAAATACAACTAGAAAAGTTACGAAACTCCTCCATTCACACTTTGCCTGTCGATCTTGTATAGCAAGTTCACACTTGCATACCGCAGAAGTACTCAACACATTATAGTTCTACGAATATTTAAACTTCACAAACTATATTTAACATTCAAATTTAGACCACATTTAACAAAAATCAACTACGGAATCCCGAGTATTTATAAATTAAAAAAAAAAATTCTGCCGCTTACATGACGGGCCGATAAAGGCAGGTTTTAAAGAAAGGAATGGTTGCAATAAACGCTATACGTTCATAAAAATTTCGCGTCATTTTGCGGAAAAAATTGCCTTTTTCAGCAATTGTTCATTGGCGAATTTTTTGTCGATTTTTCTGAGGGAATTACCGAATTTTTCAGTTTTGCAATCGGCGTGAAAATTTCGTGACCTCCGCTCTGATTTCTTGACTTTTTCGTGACTTTCTTGACCGTTTTTGGATTTCGCGACTTTTTCGTGACTTTCTTGACTTTCGTGACCGGTAGACACTCTGCTACTGTTAAACATTTTTATATTTTTTATATATTTACCTTTACATTTAAATTCAAAATACACACAGAAAATAGGATTAAGCTTTTAATTAGATAATCAACATCATTTTGAAATTGGAAATAATTTGGAATACTTTTTAACAAATTCATACATTTCAGTGGTGTTAAAATAGTGATGAATCTTAATAGGTTTAGAATACTAACCGATCAAATACAGTAGTAACAAGAAGAGCTCCAGCTATGCTATTCACATATGGCTGAAGCACAGTGGGATCATAAGCTCTAGCAAATGACCAGCAGACATAACATGCAGCATCTCTTATATGAGCTCCAACAGAAAAATTTCCTCGCTGCTCATCATAAATCAATGCTTTTATCACAACATTAACTACATTATCAAGATGCTGAGGTAGAATAAGGCCTCTTCTTCCTTAAAATAAATGATAAGAGAAATTGTACAATAATCATTAGCAATTAAGTAAAAAGAACTAAGTTTGAAAAAAATTAAATATAACATACAAATGGGCAGGACAAAGTATTACCAAGCTATTTTTTGTAATTGGATTTAAAAATTCCTAAATGGAATAGTTGAACAATTCTCCATTTTACTATGAGCATAGCTATATTTTTGTCTCAAAGTGCCAAAGTATATTAAGTTCATAAAATGGCACTACAGATTTTTTTAAAGGTAATTTGCAACAATTCCTAAGGTTTACAAAATATTTTATAATACAAATAGAAAAATTTAACAGAATTTAATTACTGAATATTTAAGCAAAAATAGTTGATACTTACCAACCCCTGTCACTTTAGAGTTTAACCTTGCAAAAATTATTTTCAATTGAGAAGCCTCTATTTGATATAATCAACAATACACTAATAATCCGTACTATCCTAATCTAAAATGACTGAGGAAATAGTCTTTTGTATTTATTTAATATTCATAGAATTCATACCAAGTTCAGCCAATGCCAAACAACCACCGTGCCATGCTGAATCACTTTCCCTGAGACTAAAGAGTTCAAGTACAGAAGTCACAACATCGTCAGCTAATTCCTTAGGTAATCTTCCAGTCACTCTTCCAACACCTTTAGCAGCAGACCACCTATAAGTAATTGAACATAAGAATTCTAATAAATTATTGCTAGAAATGTAAAGTTAATTGATGTATATCACTTTTATGAAAAACTTGTTAAGCAAGTACAGGTTTATAAAAAAAAAATACTGATTACAAATGAAGAGCTTGGTTAGAGTAGTCACCGACAAGCAAAGCAATTCCCCAAAAATGATGCATTTAAATATTAATGATTACAAATTTAGTGGTATTACAAGAATTAACTGAAAGTAATTGTTAACAATATCCATTTATATATATTTATTATTTATTGCAAAATTACCGTATTATAGTGTCTTTATCTCTTAAACCAACCAGAAGTTGTTCAATGATGTCTTCAGTCTCATCTGGGATGTCATAATCTTCATCATCAGAAGGATCTTCTTGAAAGGGCATGGTTTGAGCAACATCCCCAAAAGCCAAGTTATCGGCTAAGGATCGCTTTCCTCGACTGTAACGCCAGCTTGCGATTTTTATTCTTAAGAAACTTAAGCCTGTTAAGTAAATTATCAGAAACATAACAATAAATTTATATTCTTAATGGACCTAAGGTTTTATTTATACATACAAGAAGTATTAACAATTTGTTTTGTGAAAATCAGTTGAAATGACTTGTGTATTCACTTTAGAATAGTAATTATACGTACAGATACTGTAAAATATAACTTTTAAAACATAATACAGTTCTATGCTTAGTTTCAAAGATTTTAAAACAATGGTGATTGAATATTTTGTATTTTCTATTAAAAAGAGCAATGTTATAGATGTTTCGAGTGAGGTATAAATAAAGAATGGAAAGAATTAAGAGCTGAAAATCTATAATAGTAATAAGAGTCTGTGTGTGTCTGTTGCTCTATCGAAAGCTACTTCTAATAGGTGTAGAGCGCTGAAATTTTAAACATAAAGAGTTTTATCATTCTAATTGGACTGTTGACAAACAGAATATTAAAATTTCAATTTTTTTTCCTTCTAATTAATTTTTTGACAAAACAACTTCTAATGAGCATAGAGCTCTGAAATTTACAACATAAGTAGTTCGGGCCATCTAGTTGGACTTTTTATCAAGAAAATGTTAAAACTTTAATTAGTTTTTCACAAAGCTACTTTTAAAAGGCATAGAGCTCTGAAATTGTCAATATAATTAGTTTGTGCCTTCTAATTGTGAGCCTGTATTTACGTGGCAATGAACCTTTCAGCAAGTGTTGCTTGGTTGTTTTCATATTATCTGGCGCTGTCAGCAACACAAGGGCTATAATGCGCCGAAACATTCGTCATTAGACAAGCCAACATAGATTTACAAACACCCATGCCTAACACGGGACTCGAACCCACAACCTCGAGGTCTAGAAGCTAGCATGCTAACCACTATACCGTTTGGTCGGCTCTTTCAGCAAGTGAAGCGAGTCTGTTTGTGAAGCGTAAACAGCCGAGACCTACACACAATAACAGGTCTCAGCTTTTGATGCTTCGCAAGCAGTACTCGCAGAACAGATTAAAAGAATATAATTAAAATTTACCTATTCTTTGAATGAGTTTTAAAGACATTTTCCTTACAACTGAGCTACCACTATCTTTAAAACCACACTCCAGAATTTTTTTAAGAATTGGAGCTCCATAACTTTTCATGTCATCTCTTTTGCCATGTTTAAAAAGTAAAGCTAGAGATGATAATATTCCAGCTTGCAAGCTTATCGCATTATCACTTGACATCAGCATCTGAAATCAAAATTGGATAGTAAATATACTAAACGATAACTAAAAATAGAGTCATCAAAATTCTTAAGAGACATTGATTAAAGGGAAATAAATAATAAATAAATAAATAAATAAATATGAGCATTATTTTGTATTGATCTAAACTGGTAAAGATAATTGTTTGGATGAAGTTGGAGATCAGTGCTCAGAAATAAAACTTACTCTAGACTCAAACAGTGAAATGTACATTGGACTTCAACGGTCATCAATAATTTGTTTGTAGTGATCATGATTCAACAATTCTTTGGAATTAAACATCAAAGGACTTAAGGAGTGATTTTAAATACTAATTTGTTAGAATATGGCAAAATAGATTGCACACAATTTTTTTAAATTTCTTATTGAAATAACTATGCAAGATATAATACTAATGTATAAATTACCTTCAAACTCCAATCTAAATATTCTTTTAGATACACAGCTTTAACATCTGGCCTAGTTATAAAATGTGCAGCTAGAAAGGCAGCAGCATCTCTTGCTTTATCACTAACACTTAGATACACTTTAATTACGTCAATTATTCTGGAAGATAAAACAGTTTATATCAAGGAAAAATCAGCAAATTTAATCTTCTCAGGTGAGCAATTAACGTTAAAATTACAGCATTGGAAATATAATATGTTGATGCAGGTTCTATGTTCTTCAGTCAACAATGAAGTTTAAGTTCGCTAATTCCTTTTTTTATTTGCATAATCAAAGGAACTTATGCACCACTCATGGAATGGCATTGGGAGGCAGAATGTGGACCTAGTATGCTGGAGTAGGGTGCGTCTTATTTTCGAAGGTTTTAATTTTTTACTGGACACCCTCTCATTGTGTTCCATTTGATAAGATAAAAATTCCCAATTTTTTTTATTAAAATCAAATGATATTAAGAGGTTGCGCTCTGCAAAATCTGACACATTTAGCATTATGCAAGCATTGCAATTAATGTGTTTCATGTATTATGTTCAATGTTTAATGTGTTCAATATTTAATAGTTCAGCCAGTAGCTATTGAATCATTATACATATTACGTTTCAAGTAGCTTATATGGATTTTAGTTCAAGTAACTCATATCAATTTAGACTAAAGAACTAAAATTTGAAAAAGTACCTAAGTTGATATTCTGAAAATATTTCTTTAATTCATGGGCTTGAATAATCATTACTTTATTTTTTTTCCCCTTCTTTTTAATTATAATTGCCGACCTTGTTTTTGTAATTAAAAAAACTACACCATACACTGTAAAACTGCATTAACTGTAACCATTTAACTGTTTTTTTAATTGTAAATGCACCCATTTCATTGTTCATGTTTACTTTCTTCTGATGCAACTGCATATGGCTTTTCTTTGCTTACTAATGATTTTAGTCAGCTGCTGTTCATTGAAACTGGTGTCATAATGATGTATTTTAATCTTTCTCACTATTTGTGAGATTAGTTTAAATTACTTACAAGTTTTCTTAATCACCAATTTTATCATAGCAACACTTCATTGTCTTCATTGACAAAACCAAATACAAGAAAACAAACAATGATCTAGTTCATAGGCCAAATATCATCCTCAATGAATCATAGAAAACTTCCATCCAAAAGAAAAACCATGCCACTATTTTTTTCAATTCAAGCAGATTTTGAAGAAAAACATTAAAAATTATTGCCATTCAACAGCTATACATGTGATGAAGATGTAGGCTAAAGTACAAATACCAACAAAATAAAAAAACTTGTAGTTTCTTGTCGAATTTTTTTTTACGATTGGGCCAACTTGAAGAAATTAAGCAGTTAGTGTGTATAGGTACATCAGGGTTCGTACTCTTTGGGCAAAAAATAAATTTATACTTTTAAATGGAAAAACTTGATTTGTTTCATGATAGTGGTAATTTCAATTACCGGTAGCTACCCCTAAATTTTATTTAAACTTCCCAAAATTTTTACACACGTGTTTTCTCACCAAAAGGAAACATTTGAAAGGGTGCCCCCCCCAAAAAAATTAAAAAATTAATTTTTTAGTGTCATATAAGACACACCGTAATGGTGGAGAACAGTAATTGATTCTTGGTAGGGATGGCGATCTGCAGTCTCTCTTCAAAGTGAGTAGACACTGCAGTGACCATAAAAGTCTTGTGACACTTGTGGGTCATTCTCTGTAAAACGCTCAAAAGCTTGTTGCAGCAATTTTTTTTAACCATTAAATAAATTGTATATTTCTGTTAACCATTCTATATATTTTAATGCAATCAAAACTTCTCAAAATAAGAAATATATATTTAAAATATTTGTTTTATACAAAAATAAATTGTCATGTCCATGGACTTTTGTAACATCAGTGTTGCTTGCATTACTAGTATTTTAATTTCACTTCATATTTCCTTGTTGTCTATATTTATTTATTTTTAGCTATAAGGTATGTTCAGCAATGTTATTCCAAGATTTAAAGTTTTTATGAGATTAAGGGACACAAGTCAACTGGGACATTGGAAAGAAGTTTAATGTAACCATTTTCAGGGTTCCCACTCTTTTTTTAAACTGAAAATTAAGGAGTTTTTAAGAACCCACAAATATTTATTAAGGACCTTTATAAATACGACAAAAATTACATTAATTACACCTTCACAGTAAATCATGTTAGGAGAAAATTATTAAGTCATAAAATATAATAAAAGACTTTATCTACAACTATCTTCTTTTTGCTTAGGACATAAGTATGGTTGTCATACAGGGTGTCTACTAAATTTCTGTAGGTTCATTTAGACTTTTTCAGGACCTTTTAGGGACTTTCGAAATAAATTTATGCTACGACTTTAAGCAATTATGCGAGAAAAAAGGACTCTAGTATCAAATTTTAGCTTTAATAAACTGTTTTCCAAGTAATATTTTTAAAATTAAAGACAAACCATAAATCATGTCAAAGTAGATGAGCATTAAACAAATACTCTACATTATATTCATTCTTTTTGTTTTCTGAATACAAGTAGTTGGTAAAAAAATTATATATTTTTTATGTATTTAAAAAAAAAACGTCTCCGAATGTGGTTGGATTGGAGGAGTTTCAGAATTTTCCATTTCTTTTCAGTTAGCATTAATTTTTTGTCTAATTATTTAATATCCTGATTTGCAGTTTCCATTATTTGAAATTTTCTTTTTTTTTCTTCATTTGCAGCCACCTTTCAGTTATAGTATTCAAGGAAAAACTTAAACTTTCACAAAATTGCGATATCAATTAATTTTTAACAACTGTATAAAAAAATTGCTTTCCATAGCATTTTTTTTTTATATCAATGCAGCATAAAAATTTATATTTGTAACTAAAATGTAACATTGTTTTTCAAGCTAAAACAATCTATTTTACATACAATAGTAATTAAAATTACAATTTTAAATAGGGATAGACAGTAAAGTTGGATAGACATAAAGTTAAATTAAAATTTTAATAATTCAGCATCGATTCAAACCAAACGCCAAAACCGATCCTTGAAGAACGGACATAACGGCTATCACATCAACGAAAGCCCAGGTGAATGACACCAAAACGGCATTACAAATCTCAGAAATAGCTGCTATTAAAGGCTTAAAATTACCAATACTCTAACGTAAATATCGGCAATAATGGCCACCATATTGTCGAAAATCTCAGCAATTATATTAAAGCAACAATCTACAAAAATGTCCATCACATCAACGTAAATACTAGCGTTAGCGCCCAAATATATTGGTACAAATCTCTGCAATAGAGGCAACTATTTCAATGTAACTCTACGAAATTGACTATCACAACCACGTAAATCTCAGCGGCAGCGACAACTATAGATGCGCAAACCCTCGAAATATTGATACTTAAATTGGTGTAACATTTGCTGAAAATGAACATCACAACAAGGTAAATCTCAACGATAGTTATCTTCTAAGCAATGTAAATCTCGGAAATAGTAGCTCTTACATCAGCGCAACGTTCAGCGAAATGATCAATTCACATCAATGTAAAGAATTGTGATAGAGCTGGTAATCTGCAAGTTGGTTGGTTTATACGCTCAACGACCTATTTTTATGCATAACAGCTTTTCAGACCTGGACCTACAACTTAGCATGGATTCCAAACCACAAAGAACATTCATGCCTAATCCGTGATTCAAAACCGGCACCTTTGGCAGTAATCTGTAAAAAAAGTGGTCTTTACATCGGAGTTGAGGAAGTCTGAATGTGTGCAGGCTTCATGGTTGTTAGACTTTCAAGGAAGCCCAATAAAATTGTATTGCAGATTTGTAAATATCAAAAAAGAACCGAAATCCACATTTCAGCTGAATTGTATTATTTCTGACAGGTGCAATCTTTGCAATAGCGTCAGTGACTGTTTTATCAGTGTAACAATCAACGACAATGAATATCATGCAACAACGCAATTCTAGGCAATAGCGTTTGCCATAAGTACGAGATCAACAACCATTTCAATAGCGAAACGCTCAGTAAAATGGCCATCACATACCAACGTAAACGATAGAGGCTATAACATAAGAGAAAAATGCGAGAAAAAAAGAAGTAGTCATTCCATCCGTGATTTAGGGAGATCTGAATGTATGCAGGTCCCATGATTGTTAGAAAATTTACATCAATCTCAAACACGATTGAAATTTCGGTCAAAAAGCCTGAAAACTTCGAAATTGAACCATGTGTGAAGAGAGAGGAAGGAGTAACTTCTCTCTATCTGCGAGATCAATGGTAAACTTGTAGAATAATGTTGTTTTTCTTTGACATTTGCAAAAAAAAACCCCGGAAAAATTAAGAAAAGGTTGGAAGTACGCCGATCGGTGAAAGAAATCACAACCCTGGAAGAGATAAATTTTCGGGACAAAATTAACGATTTCTGTACTTTTTCGGAGCCAGTTTTCCATTTTCACATATTTTCGTGACATTTAGGCCCAGTAGACATCCTGTCATAAAACTTAAGTTTTTGCTCCTATCTTTTATCATTTGTCTGGGATTTAGACATGAATTATGAACAATTGTGTCATTTAATGGTGATTTAATCATGAGTATTTGCAAAATTTTTACAATAAAACTACAACAATCTCTTTTTAAATTGAGGCCTTCATATGCACTAACATAATTTGTTTTCAATTATTAGCATAAAACCCATGCTAATTTCATTGGTAGATGAGTAGTTCAAAGTCAAACTTACAAAGTTTTAATACTATTGCAGTAATTTTACGTCTTGCTTTAGAACACTGAAATATTTCATGCACTGTATGACAAGTTTTGACTGGTCATCTTCATAAAAGGGCAAGAGGAGTTTATCATTTTGAAAGAATTTGAGGAAAGGGCGTAGTAACTTAGCAACAGCTAAAACAAAATTAAATTTGGCCACTACTGTTTTGTCTCTTGTTGCTTCACGAATAGTCTGATAAGATTTGCAACTTGATTTGCTTAAATTCCCTTTTTCTACCTGTTATATTTTCAAATGCGAATTTTCATATTATGAATTATGTCGTATTGTCTTGATTATTTTCGTATTCATTCGGTTTTCAGTCATTGTTTAGCATTAACGGACATTTTTTATTACTGGTGGATTTTGAATCACCCACCATAATGAATTGGTAACGTTTTGATCTTGCTGCCAATTTTTCAAAAACGTGCCAACCTATACACATAGACTAGGAATTTATAAGGGGAGCTCGTTTCTGGAATGTGGCCTAACATTTAAAGTTAGACAAAAAAAAAACTGGCTTGGAAGAGAGGTTTAGTGTTCTGATCACTATATTTTGAGCTTTAACAATAGATTGGCTCTACTTCATATTTCGCTAATTCAGTTTCGAAAACCGGCAGAAAATTGCTATCTTGGATAGTTTTAGGGAGAAATTAAGGAGTTTTTAAGGACCTGATTTATCAAAAATAAGGAGTTCTTATGGGTCCTTAAAATTGAAAACCAAAATTAAGGAGTTCTTAAGGACTTGTAAGGACCCGTGGGAACCCTGATTTTGGTTCCAATACACATTGTGTATTCTACTTTTCAATACAAGAATTCTATTTTATTTACATGTAAAGCAGGTGCAACTGTAGAGATCATACTGTCACGTTACATGGTCAATATAAATTAGTTAAGAATAATTAAATATTTATTATTAATAACTTATTTGATAGTATTAGTTGTACAGATATCAATTTAGTAATCTCATGTTTATAAACCTAAAGTTACATTTGGAACTAAACAATAACAGGGAAATCATCATCTCCATAGACATCAATCAATGTAGTATCGATAGGCAACCTCTTTATATTATCAAACGATCTCTGCAATGTCATAATTGGATTGTAATGGATAAGTTCTATAGGGAAAAACTCCTAAGCATTAAATGATCTCCAATTTTTTTCTCTCCTGCTGCTGAACTAGTGCATTCTGTGGAGAAGGACTTTGTAAGAGTTTTTCAATTCAAGAAACAAATGCAGGGAAGTTTCTCCTTGAAAGACCACCCCCTTTCACAGATATCGATCTAAACATTTTCTTAAGAAAGATAGACCTAGAGTAGCTCTTGTACCAGAAAATTCTCAATACAACCAACCAAAAGAAACGTATATTACTCCTGGAATAGGAATGCTACTTATTATCCAAACAAGACTAAAATCCAGGTGGGTGATACTATTAACCCAGGGGAATGCGCACAGGATCTTAGATGCTCTTCAACTAATTCCCATAGTTAACAGTTCTAGCAGGTGAAGGATCGAGGAATGCTGATTAATGAAACTCTTGATTGAGAGAGCATTGCTATAAGGTAGAAAGTAGGAAAGTTAATAAAATGTTAGGAAAGACTATCTCCTCTATATTAAAGGATATTATTTTAAAATGAATAGGTCACATCTTGAGTAATCAGAGCAATTCTGGTCACCCTAACTTAAAAATTATATCGTAATACTTTTCCTATCAAGCAATGTCAATTAACAATAATAAGTTTACTTTTCATAATAAAACGCTTACCTTAAATAATTAATAAGCATTCTGAAAACATTATTCAATATTTCGGAATGTTTTTGGTGTGCAGGTATTTTGCATAACAAAATAAAATATCTATCCTATTTCATTGTATTTATAGGCAATTTAAATGTATATAAAAAACCAGTGGCAGCCCATGGTTGGAAGTTAGTGCAGCCAGAAACATGCAATTCCCCCCCTCCCCTTCACCATTTCATTGGATTTTTTTACACTAAAAAGTACATAATTAGTAATGATATTTAAATGAAAAAAATTGTTTTATTCAAAAATTAATTAACTAATTAGCATTTTACTCGTCATAATTAGCATATTTTTGAACAGTGATTACTGGAGTTTTATAGAGCCAAGAAAAGAAATTATGGTTGGAAACCGTTTGTAATATCATTCTTAATGTTATGATCCTCCATCTAGTTTCTAGAATAGATAGTTTTTGTAATAGAATTTTTTTAACATTGAAAGTAGAAAAAAATCAAAAATTTTCTAAAAACCTCTGCATTTAAAAATCTAGGAAAATCCATTTTCTTTTCGAATTAATTTGACTGAGGATCAAAACATCTAATAGTTAATGCAGATTTGAACTCTCAAATAATTTTTCAAAAAGGTTACATCAAACTTCAGTTATCACTGTTTAAATGAAGTTTCACGTGCTAAAAACACGATTTTTTAGATAATGAGTTAAAAATATTCAGAACAAAATAGTACTTCAAACTAATAAAATAACTCTCTAGCCTTCAGATGATACTATTTTCTTGCGAAAATTCTATTTAGAGTTTATTTTAAAACACAAATTCTCAAGGGCAGCTGAAGTCGGAAAATTGCTGATCTGGCTGCCTCGCTACACATTACATGGTCACCATGGCAACGTTGTAGCCGAAACACGTTTCAGGAACACATAACTGCCGTTTGAAGGAAAATCACCTTGATTGGAAACGATTTTTGCTCCCACGTGAACTGAGCATTGAGGCAAGAAGTTTGCTTTTTATCGGATTTTTTTACACTTATCGTAGAAATTGGATCCACATTTTAGAAAATTGTAAAATATGTAACTTTAGTTATGAACTAATAAAATTAGATACAGCCCGGCTGCAGTGCACGAGCCGCCACTGCAAAAAACCCTATGCCAAGCCCATTTTGGGCAGGTGAGCAATCTCATTTTGTTGATCAAATTGAAAGTAAAATTAGAAAAAGCATGGCAGGCCCTTACCAGTTACCCAGTGTGCCAAGCGTTATTAAAATCAAACCTAAATCTACAATCAATCTTCAAACAAAATGCAATGAAAGATCAAATAGTAAAGAATGCGTCGTCTGTAAAAAATATATATTCGTATTTCCTATAGTATAAAATGATAATAATATACAAATTAGCTAAAAAAGTGATTAGGCAGTAATTCTTATTTGAATTTGAAAAGAGATAAGATTTCCCTTCACCACATTTTTTCAAAGATTGACTTAGCACTAAGTGACATAGGTTTAGACGAAAAAAACTAAAATTGCCTTGTTAGAAAAAGTTCAGTGTAGGCAACAAAAATTATACAGGGCTGGTAATAGAAGCTTGGATTAGGGAGCAAATTTAATTACCTAACATCTGCACAATGGAAGAAAGAAGGGCTAAAGAGAATTTTATTCAGTTATAAAGACAGCTGAATCTGCATTGGGAGAATTGGATCAACTGGTCTTCTGCCCATATTTGATCATTTTTGTATTACAGTCAAACCCCGTTAACGCGAAATCACATAGCATGAAATCCTGCTTAAAGCAAAGTAAAAGTGGTTCCCCATACTTAAAACTTAACGTTAGTACTTTCGTTTAACACAAAATTCGGTTAATGTGAACAATTATAGCAGCTATATCGACTTCGCGTAATCGGGGTTTGATCGTATTAATAACAAATATATTCATTATTCTTCTAGATGCTTAAAATTATGAGCCATATATGGTTGTATTAAGGAATTTATAAGTGGCAGAAATAAACAGTCAGAACTTCCAAACCAAGCCAAAAAAATATATTTATTCGTAAAAATTTGTATTAGTTCATAAAAGATTATATTAAAAGCCTAAAGTTATCAACAAAGATATTGTAACGGATTACTAAACCAAATGTTAAGCATACCTTTCCATTATGGGTTTTTTCTCTGGTTTATCTTCAGTGGTATCATCCAGACGATGCATATGAAATGGTATCATAACAATAATGGACATCCATAACAATAACATGTACCGAGCCTCCCAAGTAGCAGCGTCATAAGGATCTTGCTCATTTAGAAGAGAGAGAACTGGTTCAACATCACTCACCTAAAAGATAACTGGTTAAGTAATACAAGAGAGTACTACAATGGTAGTGATTGGGTGCTGAATGTGAGGGGAGGATGAACTGTAAAACTATGACAATGCTGTTGTAACAGACCTTAGAAATTATTTCAAGTGAGAAAGGGTCCTTAACTGCACTTACTACAGTAAAATTGATCAACATATCATATTGTTAAAGTATTCACTAGCATTTTAGATTGAATTTTAAGTAGGAGATTTTATTTTCACAAAAAGCTGAAAACCAATTCCTTATGTTGTATGAATTTTCTTTGTAGTGATAAATGAAACGGTTAGAATATGTTGTTTTAGGGCAAGTAAAATATTTTGCCTAAAAACTCAAGTATAGTTTGTACATGTAAGTGCATACGTACAGAATGTTTTCGTCATTATTGTAGTGAAAATTTGGAATATTATAAAAGTAAGTTTACCCATAACAATGATAATAAATGTACTAGAAATATGGGCGGGTCCCAGTTAGAATGCTTCTATATATATAAAAGCAGCATAGTAAATAATATCTTTTGTATTTTTCCCAAGTGATAACAAAGAATAAAATTAAAAAAAAAAAAAACTATACCTCATGAGGTAAATGCCTCAAAACCACTTTATACCCACGCACTTTTGTAATTATATACAAAAATTTGAAAGCTAGATATTGCAAATTTTTGTCATTGTGTACGTTACGAGCAATTTTAAGCAATTCGGTCAAAAAATCATCAAGAAAACGATCCAAAAGATGAGGTTGTTCTTGATATTGGTTTAAAATGTAAATATATCGTTCAATAACATTTTCCGATGAAGATTGGTCATTGTAAACAGTTTTTAACTGGGAAATTAAATTTATAATCTCATCATATTCTTTGAAAACTTCTAAAGCACACCCTAAACCAATAGAATCAGTATCATCTGCGTTCCCTTCGCTACAAGTTCGGTTTCTTGAGGTATCCATAGTTTATGATGAGTTACTTTCTGGTTTCTGTCAAAAAACACAGAATGAAAAAAAGTCAAAATAGTATTGAGTTGAGATGTTTCATTTTGTCAGACATTCTCAACACTAAAAATTAACTTTAAAAAATTAGTTTGAGGGATTAAAATTAATCTAAATGCTAAAAATTTGTATTATTTGATCACAATGCAATTTAAAACATAAAGTTTATTAATTTATTATAAGGGTTCAGCAATTCAGGTATGGAGTTTTATTTTGGATAAGTACTTTCACTTTTACTTTCGGTTTGTTACTGATCCGCTCTTACTCCTCACTCGTGCTCTTTTTCTGGATTGCCGTTGCACTTCATTATTATTGTTTTGAAACAATATTTCCATAGCCATGGCTGATGAATTGGATGAAAATACTGGCAATGAGGATCAGAAACCGCAGAAAAAGGTTGCTAAGCATGATAGTGGAGCTGCTGATCTCGAAAAAGTTACAGATTATGCAGAAGAAAAAGAAATTAGTAGCCAAGACATAATTGGGGTAAGTAGCATTCGAATTTTTTTGGTGCAAAAATCGGTCAAACTAATTGTACATAGATACGGTAGAGTGACCTGACGATTTTTAATAACTCTGTTTGGAAGTATGCATATTAAAGTAAATCTAGCACAATAGTTCAATGTCAAGGTTTTCCTATATAATTTTTGTTGCTCTATACTGTTCCTTTTCCAACAAATCAATATACTTCTTGAGATGAGGCGACCACAATTGTACTCCATATTCTAGATGTAGCTTTACCACTTCTCTATAAAGTGGCAGGTGCTTACTGGTTGGTGCAATCACTGGGCTGGTCAGTATCTGGAAAAAATATGCTGGTTCCTTATGGTAATTCTTTAAAAAAAAATTCAATATAAGTTGCTTTCTCTAATGTTTTTAAAAAAGCCCAATACATTCTGATCCCAATCACTCCCACAATATTTTTCAAAATTATACATTTCTTTAATTTTCTAGATTATATTTAATTTAGAAAGTAGATGCACTAAGATTTATATATCAATTATCGTATTACTTGTTTTATAACTTTTACGGTTAAATATATATTGTTACAAATTTTTGTATATTTGTAAATATTTCGTAGTGCTAATTTTGTAAATAGATAAATTTCTGTACATTCCGCATAAGGCAATGCAATGGTTTGTTTCCCGGCAATAGAGGTGTTATCGCTTGAAAACGGGTTTTACAGAGGTAATTCTGGGAAGCGAGTTTCAAGGGGCAGGGCATTTAACATTATGGTAATGGGAATCTCACCAAATTGGCGAGATAGAGCCAAGTTGGCGATGGTTTTATAATTTTGGGAACAATATTATAATTTTGGATGTGGCTTGCTTATAAGTTATATTATGATTTGGATGTGGTTTGCTTAAAAGTATTCTAGTTGTATGCTTAGACATTCTTTATTTTACAATTTAGATTTCTTTGTTTTAGTTTTTGAGTAAACTATAGATGGTTTATAGAAACCAAGTTTACTTAAAGGTGGTATTAGATTACACAGAGAAAATTTGATTTAATTAAACTAATTATAAAAACAATTCACTTATTAAAATTGATTAATAAATAAAGCTAGCATTTAATTACTGTAATTAATTATCAAATATTTTAAAAATAATGTTATTTTATTACTGGCAATAATTATTACAATTTGCTTGAGTATAAATCACACGGCCGATTTTATGTTCCAGTACGCCCCTGTAAAGTGGCAAAATAATATCACTAGATTTAGATGTCTTCCTAATGAATCCTACGGCGAAGCTTGGTCCTAGCGTTGCCCTTGCTCCAGTAAATTTCAACCAACCAACCAACCTGATGAATCCTAACATCCTATTTGGTTTCTTACTTGTTATCCCACAATGATGTAGTTCTATTAATTGACCCTCCTAGGTCATTAATAACATTACCCTCGATTTTAGCTTCTTGTAAAAAATAGATAGCATTCATATTTTTGGGACCAAAGAGATCTAACTCATCCAAACTCACAACCTTTAAATCATTTATAATTCTTATCACACACTGTAAACATTTAGGCTTCATGATTAATTTAAGCATCATTTGAATGTGCAAAGATTTAGACTTGGCGCCAATTGGTACTTGGCTAACGAAAGAGTATCAAATTGATGAAAAGAAGTTAAAGATATGAAAAAAATTCACCCTCAAATTTCCGTATATTTTAATTTCACTTCAGCCAAATTTTTCAAAATGATAGTAATAGAATATATTGATGAGAAATATTTTAGAATAGTGACGAGCATTGTATATGAATATCACTTTGTCATTAAATGACGTTATTTACAATCCTTCCCCTGAACAACTGAATCAAAGTAGGTACAAGAAATGAAAAAAGCAAATAAGCAAAAAGAAATATAAATTAAACAATCATCTTTATTAAAAAATTAATTTAACTAGGCAATTAAAAAAAGTAATTTTTGTAACCAAGCAAATTAAAAGAATGTAGATTATTTAGTTTTAACCTAGGTTTTCTACATGGAAGCTATCTACGATATGGAAAGTAAGATTCTAGCTCATTTGTCAGTGTCTCAGCAGTTGACTGAGTTCAATTGCTAAGTTTAATTGTTTCCTTAGGAGGTTTAAAAACATTCTTTTGAGTAACATGAGTCTAAATGGTGTTATAAACTAAATGCCTTTTAAAATTTTAAATCCATAATATTAAGACTGTTCAAAAGAGTTCATTATTTCAAACTTATTTTTTCAATAACACAGGAAAATGGATGGCTTGATAAGTGCAGAAGAGTCTATGTTATAGACTGTGTCGGCTTTCAATTCTCAGATATGTATATCATTACAAGCATTTTGATATTTTACAACAACGTTGTCAGAGTATATTTCAATCATAAACCAAGCTAAAGCTAAACTGGCCCCTCATTTAATATGTCAAAAATTTTCTCTTTACGAGATTGATCCAAATTGTAGCAACTGGACATTTAATTAATCAACAAGATTATTTGATTTGCGAATGTCGATTTGAAAAGGCTTATTAAATTTCCCCATGATAGGGAATTTTTACAATATCAACTGAATGAGATTAGTATGATTATCATTTGTGAAGACTAATTTTTATCAGAAATGATTTGGAAATTTTTTAGATTTAAGATGGCACATTAAAAAAGAGAAAAAGCAACTTGTTTTGCTATGGCTATTAGTGATTAAGAAGAATTATTAACAAGTTGATACACAAAGCACAATGGATTGAAGACTAACTATTGAATATTAAGAACCTGTTATTGAATGTGGCTGAGGATATAATACTGATGCAAAATCTCTGGTATCTACTTGCAAAGGCGCAAGATGTAAACATATAAGAAATCATTATAGATAATCGTAATATAGGTAAACTTGAATTGATCTAAAAATACATTCCATCATGTGATACTGGTGCTATTTATTCAAATGCCATTTAATAAGTCTACTATTTTTAGTTTCTAAGATTATATATTTTTTTAACTCTTTTTTTTTTTTTTTTTGACAGTTTCATATCATCTAGGTTACAAATGCCCTTTTTAGTGATAGTCTTTTCTTGGTTTAATGAACTCTTTTCTAATTGCCAAGGATTCCAGACTTCTTTAAATTGTGTATTGTGATAGTACATGATGAAAAACAATGGCTTGAATTGAAATGATATATAGCTGTGGAATTTTTACTTACTTAAAGAATCAACAATGCTTTGGTTACTTAGAATTCATTAAATCATTCCTTGTAATTTTAGATTTGATAAGCTTATATATCTGAAAATAAGAAAGACAAAAAAGGCTTTGTGGAACAAAAATAAATTCCTTTTACAAATGATGATGCATTATTAGATCTACTTACAAAAATGCAACTCTTCTTTAAATATCAATGTTGACGTCCTGCGTAAAGAACTATTAATGTATGTTTCTCATCTCTTCAACACTCTTGCACAAAGAAAACCACAAACAACTGAATCAAACTTAACACAGATAGCTATTAATCCCAAAAGTGGATGAAATGCTGTCATAGGGCATAATTTGTATTAAAATGTTTTGTTTAGTTCAAACAATTTCAAAATTTACTTGCATGTAAGAGAATGTATTTATATATATTTCAACATTTGTTTGGTAATATGTCCCTTCTTCTTTTACTCATATTCTTTATTTTATTTAGGCTATGTCCCTAATTGGTGATAAACATTCTAAAGAAACAGCAGAAAAAGCAGCTCGTCAGAAGGAACTTGCTAAAGTTATAATTAAAAAAGACGATGTAGAATTAATAGTAAGTATTTATTAATTAGTTAGTATTTTTTGCCACTAATTTAAAGTGTTATTTATCCGATACTTTTATTTCGAAAAAATAATAGCTACTAGCATATTTTAATGACACAATACATTAATAAAATACCTAGTCTGTTGGGCCAGTGTATAAGCTGAGCTGCATTTGTGCTAAACCACACTTTCTAATTTTACATTTAAGAAAGTTCTTAAGCATTTTGCTAACAACGCAGCCACAGCTTAATCATTGAGTTGCATTAAGTCCTGTATATTTATGCCCCTCAGATGTTTTTTATTGCTCCTTCTACGTTAACATTTAGATTCACTAATGACCGGAGAAGTCTGAAGAAATTATCCTAAAAAATTTACTTTGGACAGTCATTAACTAATATTTAGACACATTTTTTCATAGCCTTTATTTTTCAAAATAAATTTTTAATTATTTACATATTGAATTCGAAGCAGTTCCAAGTAAACTTTTCTAAAACTTATAGGTGAATGTGACCTATATGCTGCCATCTATTGGGCGTAAAATGAAACATGCTTTGGATTCAGGGGATTTTCCCGAATCTTTTTTAATATACATGTGTACATTAACCTTCCGTTTTGCTCATTTGTTTTGATGGGTAAAGGTGATATTGTCACTTCACTCAATTGTTTTGTTGTATGCAAAGTATGTGTCATTGTTTTTTTCCATAAACTTTTTTATTTGTTCTTCTTTCAACTCCTTATAGTGATGTTCAATCATTAGAATTTGTATAAATGAATTTAATTATGTGTTTATTATACTTTTTGAATGTGAAAAAGATTAAGTCATTGCGCCCAAACTCAGCGGTCAACATGTTGCACCCAACAGAAGATTAGAGAGAATTTTTAATCCATCAATATCTTTCATCATTAATGACAGGCAACTTTGGAATGCTTACTTTCACTACAGATTCCACATAATTTTTAAATTGGCCATTTACAGATTTTTGAATTTTACACATTTAAGGTAGGATTTTACAGTTACATATGTATGTTATACAAACGAATAACAAAGCTAAGCAAATGCTTGTGTAATATTTTATTCATTTAGTCAATTCTTCATGTTCAGCTGTCATGTGATTGTCACAAATTGATTAAAATTTGTTTAGTTTCCCAAGGAGAAAAATGGGAGTGACCACTCCTGCCTTCCCTAATATAGTTTTTGTTACCTTTTACGTTACAATCTTGCTTAGGCAATACTATGAATCAACTTTTTGTCTGTTCATTCGATATTGTGATGGATATCAATTAAAATAATGTTTCTCGTCGTTCATCTGCAAGGAAGAAAAATAATGTTTAGAAAATCGGGCTTGTTCAAGGAAGGAAGGAAAGAAAATTAAATTTCTCTTTCATTGCCAAATTTTTTCATTGATATGGATGCCATCTCCAGTGCTCATAGTTCTGGTTACCTTTCCATTGTTCTTGTTCTGATTACATTATAAATCAAATTATTTGTAGTTATCTTTATCCTTACTGATATGAAAGAAAATGAGATCTTTCTTCATTCTGAATTAGATTAAGATACCATCATGGTGTCATTAATAAGTTCGTTTTGTGCATTGAACTTAAAAAGTTATCCAATGAAAAGGGTAAGTTGTAAGTATTTATTTTATTCTGGAAGTAAGTTTTTTTTTCCTTCTTTTCATTATACAGATTTTATATTATTATGGTACTTTTGAGTGTAAGACAAAAGAAATTGACAATTTTTATTTTTACTTAAATGGCATTTTGTTTTCTATCATCATAAAAATGATTATTTAACAAAATGTTGCATGCTAAAATCAGTCAATCTTTTTATAATAACCATGTGCAAATTTATTTCGAATCCTCATTTATTTCTTTAAAAAATCCTAAATAAAATTTATTAAATAACATATTTCAGTTGGGTTATTGTACATATTCAGTAGGGTGGATCGAAAAAAAAAATTAAGAATTTCAAATCCGACCTATGGGGAAAAGATGTTCTATGGTATATAGATACATGGAAAAATAATTAAAAAAATTAAACTTTAAGTTCAATACTGCCACAAGGAGGATGAAGTTTAGGCATTTGAGCTTTTTTATAGCAAAAAGTTAAAGTCAATTGAAATTTTTTTTTTAAGAATTTCAAAACCTACCTGTACGGAAAAGATGTAATGAGGTACATTAATTAAGGGAAAAATAAAATAACAATAATAAATTTTATGTTAAGCTCTTTGCAAGGGGGATGAAGTTTTGGTATTTACGCTTTATAATGGTAAAATGTCAAAGTGATTTTTGTTTAAGTGAAACAGGCCTTTAGTACTTTTAAATGTTTATTGGAATGAGAGGACATATACTAAATGGTTACAGAAAAAAAAAAGCTTTAGGAATATATTACAGCTTCTTAAGAATTAAATCAAGAAAAATCAAAAAATCTTTGGAATTACAGTAAACGGTAATCACGTTTGGTGTTGAAAACTGGCTTGAGGTTTCATGAACCCATATCCTTTAACCCATATCCTCTGTATAATCCGCTTACAGCAGAAAATGCTTCTGTGACTATTCGTTTTGTAGTTTGAGTACGACAGGGATATCCCTTGATAGTAGGTAAGTATTGCCGTAGAAATGATTGCTGAGTTTACTATTGCTCCTGAAATCATGTCATCACTAAATCGTTCTGTCACATTCTCCCACTTAATCAAGTTCACATAATCTGTCACACAAGGGTAAAAAATTGGTATGTTTAAGATACAGATATTAATCGCTAAAAGGGTTTGGGTTGCAGCAGACCGTTTGACTTTGCGCAAATTCAAAATTTTTTGGAGGACCGATTCCTTTGTGTTATTTCTGTTGTCAGCTAGCATTGATATTAGGATATTTTCAGGAAAGCCCAAACCCCCGTTTCAAAAATTACTGGATCAATAACTTTCTTCAAATCAATTGAGAAATAACGCGATAGAAAGTTTGATTAATGCAAATGCTTTGCACCATAGATTACCGATTGTTTGGTTTTGATCTTGAATCACATAGGTGCCTAGACTTTTACGATGAAAGTAATTAATGTCAATAAAGCTTTGGTTGGACTTCTTCTAAGCCAAATAGAACATGAGAATTATGTTGAGGGTTGTAAACCACCTTGAGTGGCAAATCTTTCCAGAGTTTCTCTTCAACAGCCCTTCGCTGCTTTGTCCGCAGTGATGGCTTCACAAATTTCCATTAAGCACAGCTGACCAGTACTTAAGTCTTTCTTGTTAGTCAGTTCGCATAGGTTGGGTTTACGTGAATGAAACTACAGGTAGTGTCTCGCATACGGTCACTCTTTGGCTTGTAACTGGCACTAAAACCATTGTAGTGGACGCTTCAAAATCAGTTCCATATTTCGTATAATACTTTTTTGATACCTGTGTTGACAAACTACCTATTATCGCAACCAACATTGTTACATCTATGTCATTGTCGACGCATGACCTAGCCGACCAAACGGTATAGTGGTTAGTGTGCTAGCTTCTAGACCGCGAAGTTGCGGGTACGAGTCCCGTGTAAGGCATGGGTGTTTGTAAATGTAAGTTGGCTTGTCAAATGACGAATGTTTCGGCGCATTATAGCCCTCGTGTTGCTGACGGCACCAGATAATCTGAAAACAACCAAGTCGACGCTTGAACAAAACTTACGATGTGCTTTCCCTGGGATAGCTTTCAGTTAATTTTCTAGCTTTGAAAGCGCGATATTCGTCGTAGTATGAACTTATTTTTCCCAAAATGCTGTAGTGGTCATTTATTAGTATTAAAACTCGTTTCCAGGTCTCTCCTGACTTTCTTGCAACTTATTGACATGCGGAAAAAAGTCTATTTAAATACACTGTACTTTGCTTCTCTTTTTGAATACCAATATAGCCACCTTATTACATTTTTCGTACGTAAGAAGCATAATCGCAGCCTGACCCAAATATAGGACAAATCATGTTTTTTCTTATCAACGCCACAGTACAGTATTAGTCTAAGTACACAAACAAACAAATGTCACATAATAAAATTGTAATTTAATTTACTTTACAAAAACAGCGCTCATCGATTAGGCGTCGAATTCCGTAAGCCGCTGACAACTGCACAATAGGGTTGTAGGGCTGATTCAACGGTGATATGGGGGGGAGGGAGTTGGGTCAAAAAAGGTTGAAATGTACATTGTACTACTAATTATTCAGTATTCATCACTTTTTTAGGATTTATATTGTAAAAAACAATTATTTTTAGTGTAAAATCATTTAATAAAAATTAGGACTTTTTGCATTTTTTTCGAAAATTCAACCCCTTTGTGGCAGTGCAAAATTTTAAAATTAATTTTTTTTATTATTTTTTCCCTATTCTCTATATCATAGAACATCTTTTCCCCATAGGTAGGTTTTGATTAATTATAATTTTTTTTTCTCCATAGAAGAACGATCCACCCTAATATTCAGTCATTAGAAGTTATTTACTTTGTAAGACTAAATAAAGTGAAAAAAATGCAAATGTTTTTAACATGAAAGCTTAGCATAAGCACTAAACTATTTATAATTTTTTTTATGTTGATTGAATTGAATATTGATGTAAAAGGCTATTTTAATATTAAATCTATACTTAAATTAATTTCAAGTAATTTTTAACCAGACATTTTTCTAGATTAGCACATGTTTTGCATTTTTTGGTTGTCATTTATCAATGCTAGTTAAAAAAATCTTTATACATATACAAAATTGTATCTTAAACATCAGTAATATGCAATATTTATACCAAACTTCGAAATTTAATGAATTTATTCAGTTATTTGAAAAGTACTTGATAGCGTAAGAGTTTGGCAGTGATTGGGAAAAATTATTTTTTATATTGTTAATCAAAACATAATGAACTCATTATTTGTTGAATATAAATACTTATTTTTATAAAATTGGGGCACTGGAATACCAAATTGAATAAATTACAAAATTGTATGAGGCCAGAGCTTCATAACTGGGATGTGTAATTATTAAACAAACCCAACAACAGCCTGATGGATATTGTTACTTAATTCTGAAGTTCTATTAAATCTTTTAAACTGTATAAACTATTGACTTTAATTATGTGTATATTTTTTTATTAGATGCAAGAAATGGAGATATCTAGAAATTTAGCAGAACTGAAATTAAGGGAACACCATGGTGATGTTGTAGAAGCATTAATTGAGTTGACAAATTAATTTTGTACACAAATAAAATTTTATTTATTTCAAATTTATATGAGATGCATTCTTTATTGATATTGATTACAAATATGTATATAAAAATGTAAATGATATTTTATAAGTTAAAGAATGAACAATAAGCAAACATTTTTTAAATAAAATTGCAATTCCACACAATTACTTCCAAAGCTCAAATGTCAGTTTAAATATAATGAATTACATGAACAACACCAAAATGAATATAACCTAAGTGTTATTTCTGTTCAATATAAGGTAAGTTGGAAATGAAGATTTAATACTTTTAAATAAGTTTAACAAATCTGTGCCACATAATAATAGTTACAAACTTAAGGGCATTCCATTGGGTCTTCACTTTTCCACCCCACATATTTGTCTTCGTTTTGTTCTTTTAACCATTTCAGTAAAGGAGCAAAGTATTCTAATATTGGTTTGGCATCCATTTTATCAGTTTTGCCTTTCGTAATAATGCTCATTGCCTCTTTCCATGGTTTTGAACTTCCAAGACTTAGCATTTCACTAAAAATAGATTTTACAGATTAGTTTTTAAAAAAATAAAGTTGAATTTCTTGCACAGGATTTATTTACTGTGGGTCAAACAATAAACATGTAAGAATAGACATAAGGTTTATTTATATTTTTTTGTATTTTTACACATTGTGAAACATACTGAAACACAGGCGGAAATTTTTTCTAGATCACTTTTTTGAACAAAAAGTTATTTAAAAAAAAATGTTTGTCCGAGGTCAGCATAACTCCCGAACGAATTGTTTTATGATGTTCAGATTTTATGTATGGGTTAGAAGTTGCCATGAAACTTGTCATTAAGGTTTTTGACAAAATTGCATTTAAGGTAGCTGCCATTGAAAAAATTTGTTTTTCAGTATTTGCTTAAAAGCGACTCTTACGATTTTGATTAAAATCGCTGTGGTAATGCCTTTTAAGGTGCTTTAACAGGGTTCCTATGGTCATTAAAAGTGCTTAATATTTTTTAACTTGTTTTCAAGTCCTTGAAAATACTTAGAGGTGCTTAAAAGTCCTTGAAAATGCTTAGAGATCTTTAAAAGTCCTTAATTTTTGCGTATGTTGTGTGCCCAACTGCAAAGTTTATAATAATACAACTCAGACTTGCTATCCCCGCATGACCGCCACATATCCACACCGTATAGGAATTCTCTGACATATTCGTATTATGCATGCGCCAACTTGTAACTTTTTTGGTAAAATATAATTTATTTAAAATTGATGCATGAAAACAAATTTTTAAAGGTCCTAAAAAACATCATTTAGGTCATTGAAAAGTCATTGATTTTCATTCTGTGATTTGAATGGGAGCCCTGTTTAAACATCATCACCTCCTAAATTTCGATAACAATTTGATCAAGGCATAAAAAGGTAAAAAACAAATGTCTTTAACACAGAGTTCTTTTCCCTTGAGAGAGCCCCCACAGAGTTCTCCCTCCTATCAATGACTGTGTCTCCTCTGTTTCACTTACAAAAAGGATAATGTAATATGTATTGAGAAATATTTTGCCTTTTTGATGTTTATTATTTTTTTTTGTCAATATAATAATTGCTAAAAATGTTGTCAAACTGGCAATTTTTTTTTAAATATGAAAATGATAAATTGCACCAGTTCATAGCAAATATAAATGCATTTACCATAAAAAATACCAGCCTTAACTGTAAGTGAAATTTTTTACAATGTTCCTCCATTCTTAGTTTATTACTACTTAACTATTAATTATATTATCAAGCACTGATGCAATTGTCAAGTACCTTTAAGACAGATAGTGAGAGTATTTACGATAAGCACTGCAATAGAGTTAAAAATAAGTTAACTTGCGAGAAAATAATTTGTTCTCTTTTTTTATTGGTAATATTAATTTTATTGATAATACTAAATGTTAGCAAAATATATTTACCATTTATCATCAACTATATGCTTAAACAGTTATTTTCTTTTAATTTGGTTAATCAATATTGTAAGGTTTTACAACTTAAATGAAATTAGTTGTTGTAAAAGGAAGTTTATGAACTTAAAAATAGTAATTTCGGAAAAAAGATGACTCCCATCCCCATGGGGATTTTAGCTTGCAATCATTTTTAGAATGCCATAGTTAAAGTATAACATTTGCGTCGGAGAAATTTCTAATGATATAGATTAACTTGATTTATTGTTTTTGTGGATAGAGATTTTTGCAACTGTGAACGTTTTAAACACAATCTTGAGTACCACTAAGTATTCAAAATATTTAGGCTTAGTTTCGAATCCAAAGCAAAATTTATACAAAAACATTTTCTATACAAACCTCAATAACTTGCCAGCATCCTTGTTTTGGTATATGTCACATTTATGTAGTGGGCCTTTGAAACCAGCTTCATCACACAGTGCTTTATGAAATTGAAATTGTATGATGAAACTTACAAAGTACCTAGAAGGTAATTTTTTTTTCTATAGTAATATATGCATATTTTTAGTGCAGTTTTTATTATTTTAAAATTCATTTTGTTATTATTTTGAAATTCATTTTGTTATTATTTTGAAATTCATTTTGTTATTATTTTGAAATTCATTTTGTTATTATTTTGAAATTCATTTTGTTATTATTTTGAAATTCATTTTGTTATTACTTTGAAATTCATTTTGTTATTATTTTGAAATAATGAGAATGTAATGTTAGAGTTAATAAAAAATGAATGTTAATTGTATTTTTTGTTGTTGGCAGTGTTGAAAGGGTTAAAAGCCAACAATACTAAATTTGTAGTGCCACAAAGTAAAAAAGCGAATTTAAAAGTTTTTTAATAATACTTTTTTTAACTTCATTACACTAATTTTAAGAAGTGTGAGTTATTTTATGTATTTAAATTATAATTCTAACCTTATGTAAGGAACATCGGCAATAACATGATACTTTGCTGCAGCATCCAAATCGTCATTTGTTCTTTTGACTGGAGGACATAAACCTTGGTATTTTAATCTGAAAATATTTTGATTAAATATGTAGTAAGGGTTGCAATAAAGTTTTTTTTATTTGACATCACAAAAGTAAAAAATTATCTTTTGTGAGGTTGCCATATATTAAAAATAATCTAGAATTAAAGAAAATAAAATTCTTAAAAAAAAAAAAAAAAAAAAATTGAAAATTTGAATAACAGCATGAGTGAAAGCTTGCAGTATTTTACGGATATTCGTAATTTTTTTTTTATTTTCAATGACGTGTCATTGTTTGAACAAGTTGCACTAGAGTTCACGTTTTTCAACAGCTTACAAAGAGTTCAAAACAAAACGGAACCTTCATACTTTCAGACTCTCCTCAAAGACCATTGATAGAATAAGTACTTCCCACTGCATTTTCACTGATGTCATAGCCTTTATTGGCATTATTTACTTAGGTATGTGATACCCATTTTGTTGAGCATTACGGTGATGAAATGACCACTATTCCAGTGATTACGGTGGGCACTATTACCGAGAATCGCGTCGTAATAATCGTTTTCGTCGGGTGTTATCCGTTATAATAGTCACCGATTCTATTGAAGAGATTTGCACCTGTCAGACATTAACAGTTTAGCTGAAACTCGGATTTCATCTCTTTTTTATTGAAATTTCGATCATTCTTGAGATCGATACAAATCTTTATTACAATTTTATTTTGCTTGCTTGCAAATCTGAGAACCACGGAACATGTGTACGATCAGACTTCTTCAATTACCCGATGTGATGACCAATTTTCCTGCAGATTGACAGCCTCTATCGCCATTATTTACGTTGGTGTGTGGTGTTTAGTTTTGCTGAGCGCTGACGTAAGGCTTTTGCAAGATTTGTGCTGCTACAGCGGATGCAATCGGTGAGATTTATGTTGTGACATTTATTTTCGGTGAATGTTGCTTTGATATAATAGCCACTATTCCTTTAAGTGGTAGACAATTTCGCAGAGTGTTTCATTGATATATTTAGCACTATTGCAGATATTTGAAACGATATATTGATCGCTAATGCTGATATTTGCGTTGGTCTGATGTTCAGTTTTGCTGATCGTTGCTTTAATGTACTGATATTTGCACCGATATGGTCTCTGATCGTTGTTATTTACGTTGGAGTCTGGTAATTTCCACCTAGTCTTAAACCGTTTTAAAGCAGATATTTCCGAGATTTGCTACAGCTTTTTGGTGTCATTCGTCTAGGACAGCGTTAACCACTACGCTAGGTCTGTGATTAGTGTATGTATGACGATCTGTTTCGTCTTTGATTGAATTTTTATCAGAAATTTTGCTGAACATCCTGTTATTACAAATTTTTTCAGCAAAACTTCAATTGATTTGATTAGTGTATTGAATTGTTTGGTCTCTGAAATGTTTGATGTGTAACTTGCGTGGATAATTAACAAATCATTAAATGAAGCCTTAGTTTTTTTCACCACGATTTACCTTTTATTACCAAATCTTTAAACAAAATTTTCCTTAAATAAAAATTTCATAACTTTCACCCATGGGAACGTCTGTTATTAAAAATATTTTGCAACAATGCTTTTTTTAACTCAATTTTATTGCAAAAAAAGTAGTTTACACTTACGTTGTATTGAGGAACTTTTTTTTGCTGTAAAATACGTGGTATACAATACAGTTTTCCCTATTCTGTTGGTAAATATATAACTTGCATACTTAACAAAGCACATAATCTTCAATGTAACGCTAGTAGTTAGAAAGTGGGGCTCCGGGGCCAGGGCGGGATGCGGGATGGTATGGTATGGTATGGGGGCGTGACCGGAAGGGGGCGTGACCGGATATGACGTCACAGGATATGCCGTCACCGGAAGTCACGTGACCGGAAGTGGAGTTGAGTTGTTCCCCTCCTGCTGTTGTTTTAGTTTCATTATAAGCTGTTTGTGTATGACGTCACAGTAGGTATGACGTCATAATGTGTTTTATATCAAAGTTTTGAGCGGTGGCAACACTTTTTTAGTTTCGATTTATCTAGCAGACGGGGTTGAGTTGTTCTAGGACTGCTTCTTAGTGAATAAGTTAGAGTGATAGGCTTTTATTGCGTGACGCCACAGTAGATATGACGTCATAATTTGTTTTATATCAAAGTTTTGAGCGGTGGCAACACTTTTTAGTGTCGATTTACATTTAAGATGGAGCTGAATTGTTCTAGGGCTGCTTCTAAACGAATAAGTTAGAGTGATAGGTATTTTTACTAATGACGTCGTTCTATGTTAAGATTTACGTTTTAAGTGGTGATAACATTGGATATATACCAAATTTAGTTTTCAGGTGTTGGCAACGAATTCTGATCGGTCAGCTAAATGCTCGCTTGTGACTGATAAGTTTTAAACATGTGACCAAAAGTTAACTCCTGATTGACTGTTTGGTTTTCTAGCGAGTTACTTACATATCCTTTAATCAAGTTAAAATACCTGCAACAAAGTTACACAAATGAAAAAAAAAAAAATAAAAAAAAAAAAATGAAAAAAAAAAATGTTAAATTTGAAAAGTTAATAAAAGGAAGGCCATTTGCTAAGGGTCAAAAAGAACCCTAACCCCGAGCTACAGGTGACATTTCAATATTTTACCAAACAATTGTTAAAATATCGACTATCGGACGTTGCCTTCATGGTAACTCATCTACCCACCCAGCCTTCCCTAACTAATTTTGAATAAGTTAAGACTTTAGAATTACAATTAATAAATTTTGAAAAATTATTTATTAAAGGTGAGGACCCACCTCCAGCCCGATACCTCTTTTAGGAAGAATTGGTACCGCCTCACTCCACCCTAACAAAAAAAAAAAAATCTGTGAAAAAAACACGAAGTATTAAACACGTCTTTCACACTCAGGTATCTAAGTAGAAATGGCGAGACGGCAACCGGTAGCGTCTATATATGAGGGGTGATCACGTGACTTCACCGACCAATCAGGTTTCACGGTAGAGGGTGCTACTGACTATCGACCCGTCAGAAGGGAGGGGAGCGAGACTAGGGATGTTTCAACACGCTTCAACGCGTTTGCGAGTTGAGTTGTTGTGTAACGATCTTGCTTGAAACAGTTAAAGTGATAGATAATTTGTTCATGACTTCATAGTGTAGCGAATGGGTTTTTAGCGTAGACAGTTGTTGCAATTGGAGTAATTATGAAATTTATTAAATATAAAGATAATATTTAGTAATAATTATCAGATTTTATTATTATTATTATAAAAAATAAACTTATAAAAAAAGTGAACGTGAAAATTTACTTTACGAATAAAAATCATGTCTTTAAAATGTGTACGAATATCACTAAATAAGAGAAAAAAGTATCATACTTAAACTCTTTAAAATAAATAACTTTAACATTAACGTAAAAAATTTACTTTTCACATAAAAATCACTTTAAAATGAGTAAAAATATCGCTAAATAAGAGAAAAAAAGTAACTTACTTAAAATTTCTAAGATAAATATTTAACCTTTACTCGAAAATTCCCTTCATATATAAAAATCACGACTTTAAAATATGACATGCAAGAGAAAAGTAACGTACTTAAACTTTCTACGACAAATAACTTTAACATTAACGTAACATTTTACTTTACACATAAAAATCCCGACTTTAAAATATGTAGAAATATCGCTAAATAAAAGAAGAAAAAAAAAAAGTAACATACTTAAACTTTGTACGACAAATAACTTTGACATTAACGTAAAAAATTTTCTTCACATATAAAAATCACGACTTTAAAATGTGACGTGTAAGAAGAATTAGCATACTTAAAATTTCTACGACAAATAAATTTAACCTTTACGCGAAAATTTACTATATACATAAAAATCATGTCTTTAAAATATGTAAAAATATTGCTAAATAAAAGAAAAAAAACTAACATACTTAAACTTTGCACGACAAATAACTTTAGCATTAACGTAAAAATTTACTTCACATATAAAAATCACGACATTAAAATGTGACATGTAAGAAGAATTAGCATACTTAAAATTTCTACGATAAATAATTTTAACATTTGAGTGAAAATTTACTACATATATAAAAATCATGTATTTAAAATATCGCTGAATAAAAGAAAAAAGTAACATACTTAAACTTTCTACGACAAATAACTTTAACATTAACGCAAAAATTTACTTTACACATAAAAATCACGACTTTAAATTTGACATGCAGGAGGAAAGTATAACATACCTATAATTTCTACGACAAAGAATTCAAACATTGCCATTCATGTCTTTAAAATGTATAATGACAACTCTAACTTTTAGAAAAAAGAAACACTAAAAATTTACAAGGCAAAGAATTTAAAATTGAACGTGAAAATTAACTTCACATGTACAAACATACTCTTATATCAACGATAAATAAGATAAAAAAGAAGCTCTAAAAATTTATAAGGCAAATAATTTAAATAATACGCGAAAATTTACCACACATATAAAAATTATGTCTTTCAAATGTGTAAGAATAACGCTAAATTAGAAGAAAAGAAATACTAAAAATTTATAAGGTAAGGAATTGAAACAATATGCGAAAATTTATTTCACGCATAAAATTTTTATCTTTAAAATGTGTAAGAATAATGCTAAATTAGAGAAGAAAAAAAAATAACATACTTAAACTTTCTTCGACAACAATTTAAACAATACGCGACATTTTCATACACAATTATTTTCTTAGGTTAATGTTAAATAATGGGAAATTTAACAGAATAAAAATTTCAAAGATAAAGAATTTTAACCTTTACACGAAAATTTACCTCACAAAAATATCATATCCTTAAACTTTAACGTGACAATTTACTATTCATATACAATTAAACTCTTAGGTTAATGTTAAATAAGAAAAAAAATAATATACTTAAAATTTCTAAGATAAACATAACGTAAAAATTTCGTATCATGTGTTTAAAATGTAACATATAAGAGAAAAAAAACTAACATATTTGAACTTTCTATAGCAAAGAATTTAAGCATTAGCGTAAAAATTCACTTTACATATAAAATTCACATCTTTAAATGGGAAGATAAGCAGGTGACGGTAATTAGCCAATCAGGGTAGCGGTAGGTGATACGCCATTCGCCGGCATTTTTAGATCGGAGGATGAGTCATGCTAAAACTTGTTGGAACAGGTCGGGAGATTTGTACAGCAAGAACAACAGCATCGACGCGCAAGCAGCGGGTGATGCTGTGATGTGTCAGCAGGTCTTTGAGATTATCGTTTTCCTACTTTGCCGTTTTCATAATGAAATGTTTGTGAAAACTTGGAATGAATAAAGTGGATTTCAAAGACATATTAGTAAGTGAAGGTAGAATTCGCATGGACTTTCTTCCAAAAAGTATGATTCACTTGGAGAATTTAAGATCATTTCTACTTGAAAACTTTTCTATTATTTAAAACATTGAATATTGTTCAAACTCAGTGGGATTATATGCTACAATACGGGTAAAACTTAACAAAATTGTTACATAGAAGAAAAATAGTAAGAGATTTAAAATAAATATTAGTTATAGATACTCCAAAGAAAAAATTTCACCTCTACTTTTCAATCGGAAAATCAATACAAGTTGGAAATTTATGTTACTTCAAGAAAGACTTAGACAATTTACTTTGTAATAATATACGTTAAGGTGTCGTATTAACTCGTGCAATACATGCTGACTAAGGTTTATTTTACTTGAAAGGTGAATTGGGGGAAAATATTAAATAAATTGTAGATATTAAATACATTGTAGATATGCATTCAAGTTTTGAAAATCACCTGCAAGACTTTTAAAACATCTTAAGATAAATTGAAAGAAACTTTTTATACTCTGAAAGGAAATCACAAGTAATTTAGTTAACTTTTTTCATGGTAACACTCATATTCAACGACATGTTTTTAAAATTTAACCTTCTTTACATGATAATAGTTATAAATTTTTTCAATCTCAGATGCGATATACTATTATTTCTAACATATATGTTACGAATTGTGTAAAGTTTTTAAAAGAGTATATGCAAATCACCAATCAGAAACATAAAAATCTAACATCAATCAAACACACTAAAATAATAAGATATTTTCCTTAGTGGAAATAGTTAACTACTCATGTGATGGAATGTACTTAGAAAATTTAAATACTAAAAAAAGTTTGCTAGGCAAACTTAAAGAATATATATTTTTTTTCTTGTGAAAAACTAGCATAAATTTGAAAAATATAGAGTTTGTTACTACGTAAAATTGAACATCATCTGGACAAACTAAATTATACATGAATTTTTTTTATTTGAGAGGTGCTGACAATATATCATTAATACAGAGATTTTTAACTTCCACCCATAATTTCTAAATAACTTATACATAAATTTCAGAAAACTGAAACGGAATGTGTTTTACAAGACGCTTATTTTGTAAGATGAATATTCAATATTAATATAACTGAGCAAAGTTCATTACGGAAAAAACTTGTAAAAGATACTTATATTTTGAAAATAGTTTGAAATATCCTTTTAAATTTATGAATGCTCGCTTTCGAAAGACACAAATAAAACTGATATTACACATGATAATTAACACATGCATAACATTAATCAAACAAAGTGGAATTTTTATTGCTTGTGACCGATAACTTTTCAGTGAAGCAGAACTTACATAGGAAATTTGTGCAAACTTTTTCAACTTTTAAACCAAGTATTATGTAAAATTATAAATTACGATAGGAAATAGCACACTTCAGAATCGGAACAAGTCTTCTAGTTAAGCTAAATTTATTTCTCAAGGAATTGAAAGCATACCAGACAAGTCCTTATCATTTCGCATCTTTTCTCATGTTGCAAGAAGACATACTTTGTAAAAGATCGTCGTTGCACTTAACAAAAATCAGTAAAAATAAATGTATTTTCTATGGCAAAGATAAAACTTCACAACTTAATTACTGAAATTTAGCTAAGTTGCATATGGTTTATTCACATAACTCGCATATGCTTCGAATGTTGAAATATATTTGTCAGTTGAAATCAAACTAATCGAAAATAAATGCTACCTACATTTTCAAGTCGGAAATTACTATTAAATAAACTTTACATGTAAAACATTGTCATGTTAAAAAGAAAAATCTACAAAAATGTAAATGATAATTTTACTGTTGGTACATAAATGATGAATAATTTATGATTTTATTCTAGGCAAACGTTTTATTGTCTAACAGAGAACTTAAACTTTAGCAGAAAAATAAAAAAATACAATTTTTATATCCTATCATACTTGTCGAAAATTGAATTTATTAGCTGTTGTAATAGATTTTTATTGTCCAAATTTCTATAGTTTTTCTTCCCGGTGCAATAAAATTAAGTTCATGTGTAATAAGTAGGTTTTTTGATGAATCTTATAAATTTAATGAAATTATTATGACCTAAGAGATTGAGTGAACTGAATAAATCAATGATGCAAATTTAAACAGTGGCTTGAACTGATACATACTATAACTGTAAAGAAGTATGACAAAGTGATAGATGAAGTAAAAATAGAAGTTGAATGAAATGTGTTGAACAAAGTTGAAGACGACAAGAAATTCGTAATTGAGAATTATCATTGACTTATATTAACTTCGTTTTTTCTTGCTTATGACAAGAAAATACACTCTTTCTTATTAAGAACCAACTTGATATCTTATCATAGAATGACAATGATGAAATATCTATACATTAAAAAAAAAAAAAAATACCAAACTTAGACATAGCAAATTTCTTGAAATTCATGTATAATGCGAGAAGTTTTACTGGAAATATAGAAGATACAACATTGAAAGATGTGAATGTTTCGAAGTACTTTATCAGAAATAAAAAAAAAAAAAAATGCGCTGAGATTCGCTATAAAAAATTTTAGGAGAAAGTTTAAGCAAAATTTAAAATCAAACATGCTTTTAAATGGGAACACAAATATTAAAACTATAGCACATTAAACAATTTATATTACGTCATCTCAGTTGTATCAAACTGAATAACATGAAAAACAACCACAAACTGAATAAACATGAAAATTATCAATATATGTGGAAAAGTTTCCTTTTTTCACATATAAAAAAAATAACACATTGACGTACGTTAAGATCACGAAACATGCATAATCATATACCGATAAGAGCAACCAATGTTGCGGGGAGATATTCACATGATGGTCAATATCCCATGAATAAATTGATTGATTGAATTTATAATGCTAATTCCAATAGTATTCCACGTAACTTCAACTTCATATGTTACACTATAGATATATTTATTTTTCAAATATATTGACTTTCGAAAAATCATCCTTCAATACAAGAATGATCATAGTAAGAATAAAAGAAAAGATACTAAGCATTGATTTAAAGTGTATTTATTTCGACTTAGCAACAAATCATATGCTTGAAACGAAAATTGCTTCGAACCAAAGTATAACCATCCAATTTCATTGATTCCTACAAGGACATTTTTCTCATCTAATAATTGAATTTTTTTTTCTCATACACATTATAAGTGATGTCCAATCAGGTGTAGAATAGTTGAAGATATCCGACCTCTTTCTAAATATTAATAAGTCACTGTTGAAAAACTTATAAAAATTTCAATTTACACTTAAAGTTTTTTTTTTTTATATATATTTCAAAGAATTTTTTCAAATCAATATGTATATTTAAATACTGAAACTTATTCACTTCAATAAATGTATGTTTAAGTTATAAAACTCTTCGTATGTATTGAAAAATTGTAACTTTTCGTCTTCTTCGTATAAATCGATAACTTATACACTAGTTCTTCATCAATTAATCTTCTAAGTAAATCTTTCAAAGGTAAAAACATACTTATAGCTTTGCATTTGTAACATGTTAAATTGTACATGTTTCTCGTGAAATTAAAATTTTATATGTTTTCCATGAAAATATCTGAAATTTTGTAACTTTCACATGAAACATGTACAATTTAACTTGTTACAAATGCAAAGCTATAAGTATGTTTTTACATTTGAAAGATTTACTTAGAAGATTAATTGATGAAGAACTAGTGTATAAGTTATCGATTTATACGAAGAAGACGAAAAGTTACAATTTTTCAATACATACGAAGAGTTTTATAACTTAAACATACATTTATTGAAGTGAATAAGTTTCAGTATTTAAATATACATATTGATTTGAAAAAATTCTTTGAAATATATATAAAAAAAAAAAAAAACTTTAAGTGTAAATTGAAATTTTTATAAGTTTTTCAACAGTGACTTATTAATATTTAGAAAGAGGTCGGATATCTTCAACTATTCTACACCTGATTGGACATCACTTATAATGTGTATGAGAAAAAAAAATTCAATTATTAGATGAGAAAAATGTCCTTGTAGGAATCAATGAAATTGGATGGTTATACTTTGGTTCGAAGCAATTTTCGTTTCAAGCATATGATTTGTTGCTAAGTCGAAATAAATACACTTTAAATCAATGCTTAGTATCTTTTCTTTTATTCTTACTATGATCATTCTTGTATTGAAGGATGATTTTTCGAAAGTCAATATATTTGAAAAATAAATATATCTATAGTGTAACATATGAAGTTGAAGTTACGTGGAATACTATTGGAATTAGCATTATAAATTCAATCAATCAATTTATTCATGGGATATTGACCATCATGTGAATATCTCCCCGCAACATTGGTTGCTCTTATCGGTATATGATTATGCATGTTTCGTGATCTTAACGTACGTCAATGTGTTATTTTTTTTATATGTGAAAAAAGGAAACTTTTCCACATATATTGATAATTTTCATGTTTATTCAGTTTGTGGTTGTTTTTCATGTTATTCAGTTTGATACAACTGATATGACGTAATATAAATTGTTTAATGTGCTATAGTTTTAATATTTGTGTTCCCATTTAAAAGCATGTTTGATTTTAAATTTTGCTTAAACTTTCTCCTAAAATTTTTTATAGCGAATCTCAGCGCATTTTTTTTTTTTTTTTTTTTTCTGATAAAGTACTTCGAAACATTCACATCTTTCAATGTTGTATCTTCTATATTTCCAGTAAAACTTCTCGCATTATACATGAATTTCAAGAAATTTGCTATGTCTAAGTTTGGTATTTTTTTTTTTTTTAATGTATAGATATTTCATCATTGTCATTCTATGATAAGATATCAAGTTGGTTCTTAATAAGAAAGAGTGTATTTTCTTGTCATAAGCAAGAAAAAACGAAGTTAATATAAGTCAATGATAATTCTCAATTACGAATTTCTTGTCGTCTTCAACTTTGTTCAACACATTTCATTCAACTTCTATTTTTACTTCATCTATCACTTTGTCATACTTCTTTACAGTTATAGTATGTATCAGTTCAAGCCACTGTTTAAATTTGCATCATTGATTTATTCAGTTCACTCAATCTCTTAGGTCATAATAATTTCATTAAATTTATAAGATTCATCAAAAAACCTACTTATTACACATGAACTTAATTTTATTGCACCGGGAAGAAAAACTATAGAAATTTGGACAATAAAAATCTATTACAACAGCTAATAAATTCAATTTTCGACAAGTATGATAGGATATAAAAATTGTATTTTTTTATTTTTCTGCTAAAGTTTAAGTTCTCTGTTAGACAATAAAACGTTTGCCTAGAATAAAATCATAAATTATTCATCATTTATGTACCAACAGTAAAATTATCATTTACATTTTTGTAGATTTTTCTTTTTAACATGACAATGTTTTACATGTAAAGTTTATTTAATAGTAATTTCCGACTTGAAAATGTAGGTAGCATTTATTTTCGATTAGTTTGATTTCAACTGACAAATATATTTCAACATTCGAAGCATATGCGAGTTATGTGAATAAACCATATGCAACTTAGCTAAATTTCAGTAATTAAGTTGTGAAGTTTTATCTTTGCCATAGAAAATACATTTATTTTTACTGATTTTTGTTAAGTGCAA
The DNA here is from genome assembly GCA_963978545.1 of Linyphia triangularis. Taxonomy (NCBI): domain Eukaryota; kingdom Metazoa; phylum Arthropoda; class Arachnida; order Araneae; family Linyphiidae; genus Linyphia; species Linyphia triangularis. The sequence goes on along the minus strand of OZ021723.1, from coordinate 60,075,049 downwards.
CGACGATCTTTTACAAAGTATGTCTTCTTGCAACATGAGAAAAGATGCGAAATGATAAGGACTTGTCTGGTATGCTTTCAATTCCTTGAGAAATAAATTTAGCTTAACTAGAAGACTTGTTCCGATTCTGAAGTGTGCTATTTCCTATCGTAATTTATAATTTTACATAATACTTGGTTTAAAAGTTGAAAAAGTTTGCACAAATTTCCTATGTAAGTTCTGCTTCACTGAAAAGTTATCGGTCACAAGCAATAAAAATTCCACTTTGTTTGATTAATGTTATGCATGTGTTAATTATCATGTGTAATATCAGTTTTATTTGTGTCTTTCGAAAGCGAGCATTCATAAATTTAAAAGGATATTTCAAACTATTTTCAAAATATAAGTATCTTTTACAAGTTTTTTCCGTAATGAACTTTGCTCAGTTATATTAATATTGAATATTCATCTTACAAAATAAGCGTCTTGTAAAACACATTCCGTTTCAGTTTTCTGAAATTTATGTATAAGTTATTTAGAAATTATGGGTGGAAGTTAAAAATCTCTGTATTAATGATATATTGTCAGCACCTCTCAAATAAAAAAAATTCATGTATAATTTAGTTTGTCCAGATGATGTTCAATTTTACGTAGTAACAAACTCTATATTTTTCAAATTTATGCTAGTTTTTCACAAGAAAAAAAATATATATTCTTTAAGTTTGCCTAGCAAACTTTTTTTAGTATTTAAATTTTCTAAGTACATTCCATCACATGAGTAGTTAACTATTTCCACTAAGGAAAATATCTTATTATTTTAGTGTGTTTGATTGATGTTAGATTTTTATGTTTCTGATTGGTGATTTGCATATACTCTTTTAAAAACTTTACACAATTCGTAACATATATGTTAGAAATAATAGTATATCGCATCTGAGATTGAAAAAATTTATAACTATTATCATGTAAAGAAGGTTAAATTTTAAAAACATGTCGTTGAATATGAGTGTTACCATGAAAAAAGTTAACTAAATTACTTGTGATTTCCTTTCAGAGTATAAAAAGTTTCTTTCAATTTATCTTAAGATGTTTTAAAAGTCTTGCAGGTGATTTTCAAAACTTGAATGCATATCTACAATGTATTTAATATCTACAATTTATTTAATATTTTCCCCCAATTCACTTTTCAAGTAAAATAAACCTTAGTCAGCATGTATTGCACGAGTTAATACGACACCTTAACGTATATTATTACAAAGTAAATTGTCTAAGTCTTTCTTGAAGTAACATAAATTTCCAACTTGTATTGATTTTCCGATTGAAAAGTAGAGGTGAAATTTTTTCTTTGGAGTATCTATAACTAATATTTATTTTAAATCTCTTACTATTTTTCTTCTATGTAACAATTTTGTTAAGTTTTACCCGTATTGTAGCATATAATCCCACTGAGTTTGAACAATATTCAATGTTTTAAATAATAGAAAAGTTTTCAAGTAGAAATGATCTTAAATTCTCCAAGTGAATCATACTTTTTGGAAGAAAGTCCATGCGAATTCTACCTTCACTTACTAATATGTCTTTGAAATCCACTTTATTCATTCCAAGTTTTCACAAACATTTCATTATGAAAACGGCAAAGTAGGAAAACGATAATCTCAAAGACCTGCTGACACATCACAGCATCACCCGCTGCTTGCGCGTCGATGCTGTTGTTCTTGCTGTACAAATCTCCCGACCTGTTCCAACAAGTTTTAGCATGACTCATCCTCCGATCTAAAAATGCCGGCGAATGGCGTATCACCTACCGCTACCCTGATTGGCTAATTACCGTCACCTGCTTATCTTCCCATTTAAAGATGTGAATTTTATATGTAAAGTGAATTTTTACGCTAATGCTTAAATTCTTTGCTATAGAAAGTTCAAATATGTTAGTTTTTTTTCTCTTATATGTTACATTTTAAACACATGATACGAAATTTTTACGTTATGTTTATCTTAGAAATTTTAAGTATATTATTTTTTTTCTTATTTAACATTAACCTAAGAGTTTAATTGTATATGAATAGTAAATTGTCACGTTAAAGTTTAAGGATATGATATTTTTGTGAGGTAAATTTTCGTGTAAAGGTTAAAATTCTTTATCTTTGAAATTTTTATTCTGTTAAATTTCCCATTATTTAACATTAACCTAAGAAAATAATTGTGTATGAAAATGTCGCGTATTGTTTAAATTGTTGTCGAAGAAAGTTTAAGTATGTTATTTTTTTTTCTTCTCTAATTTAGCATTATTCTTACACATTTTAAAGATAAAAATTTTATGCGTGAAATAAATTTTCGCATATTGTTTCAATTCCTTACCTTATAAATTTTTAGTATTTCTTTTCTTCTAATTTAGCGTTATTCTTACACATTTGAAAGACATAATTTTTATATGTGTGGTAAATTTTCGCGTATTATTTAAATTATTTGCCTTATAAATTTTTAGAGCTTCTTTTTTATCTTATTTATCGTTGATATAAGAGTATGTTTGTACATGTGAAGTTAATTTTCACGTTCAATTTTAAATTCTTTGCCTTGTAAATTTTTAGTGTTTCTTTTTTCTAAAAGTTAGAGTTGTCATTATACATTTTAAAGACATGAATGGCAATGTTTGAATTCTTTGTCGTAGAAATTATAGGTATGTTATACTTTCCTCCTGCATGTCAAATTTAAAGTCGTGATTTTTATGTGTAAAGTAAATTTTTGCGTTAATGTTAAAGTTATTTGTCGTAGAAAGTTTAAGTATGTTACTTTTTTCTTTTATTCAGCGATATTTTAAATACATGATTTTTATATATGTAGTAAATTTTCACTCAAATGTTAAAATTATTTATCGTAGAAATTTTAAGTATGCTAATTCTTCTTACATGTCACATTTTAATGTCGTGATTTTTATATGTGAAGTAAATTTTTACGTTAATGCTAAAGTTATTTGTCGTGCAAAGTTTAAGTATGTTAGTTTTTTTTCTTTTATTTAGCAATATTTTTACATATTTTAAAGACATGATTTTTATGTATATAGTAAATTTTCGCGTAAAGGTTAAATTTATTTGTCGTAGAAATTTTAAGTATGCTAATTCTTCTTACACGTCACATTTTAAAGTCGTGATTTTTATATGTGAAGAAAATTTTTTACGTTAATGTCAAAGTTATTTGTCGTACAAAGTTTAAGTATGTTACTTTTTTTTTTTCTTCTTTTATTTAGCGATATTTCTACATATTTTAAAGTCGGGATTTTTATGTGTAAAGTAAAATGTTACGTTAATGTTAAAGTTATTTGTCGTAGAAAGTTTAAGTACGTTACTTTTCTCTTGCATGTCATATTTTAAAGTCGTGATTTTTATATATGAAGGGAATTTTCGAGTAAAGGTTAAATATTTATCTTAGAAATTTTAAGTAAGTTACTTTTTTTCTCTTATTTAGCGATATTTTTACTCATTTTAAAGTGATTTTTATGTGAAAAGTAAATTTTTTACGTTAATGTTAAAGTTATTTATTTTAAAGAGTTTAAGTATGATACTTTTTTCTCTTATTTAGTGATATTCGTACACATTTTAAAGACATGATTTTTATTCGTAAAGTAAATTTTCACGTTCACTTTTTTTATAAGTTTATTTTTTATAATAATAATAATAAAATCTGATAATTATTACTAAATATTATCTTTATATTTAATAAATTTCATAATTACTCCAATTGCAACAACTGTCTACGCTAAAAACCCATTCGCTACACTATGAAGTCATGAACAAATTATCTATCACTTTAACTGTTTCAAGCAAGATCGTTACACAACAACTCAACTCGCAAACGCGTTGAAGCGTGTTGAAACATCCCTAGTCTCGCTCCCCTCCCTTCTGACGGGTCGATAGTCAGTAGCACCCTCTACCGTGAAACCTGATTGGTCGGTGAAGTCACGTGATCACCCCTCATATATAGACGCTACCGGTTGCCGTCTCGCCATTTCTACTTAGATACCTGAGTGTGAAAGACGTGTTTAATACTTCGTGTTTTTTTCACAGATTTTTTTTTTTTTGTTAGGGTGGAGTGAGGCGGTACCAATTCTTCCTAAAAGAGGTATCGGGCTGGAGGTGGGTCCTCACCTTTAATAAATAATTTTTCAAAATTTATTAATTGTAATTCTAAAGTCTTAACTTATTCAAAATTAGTTAGGGAAGGCTGGGTGGGTAGATGAGTTACCATGAAGGCAACGTCCGATAGTCGATATTTTAACAATTGTTTGGTAAAATATTGAAATGTCACCTGTAGCTCGGGGTTAGGGTTCTTTTTGACCCTTAGCAAATGGCCTTCCTTTTATTAACTTTTCAAATTTAACATTTTTTTTTTTCATTTTTTTTTTTTTATTTTTTTTTTTTTCATTTGTGTAACTTTGTTGCAGGTATTTTAACTTGATTAAAGGATATGTAAGTAACTCGCTAGAAAACCAAACAGTCAATCAGGAGTTAACTTTTGGTCACATGTTTAAAACTTATCAGTCACAAGCGAGCATTTAGCTGACCGATCAGAATTCGTTGCCAACACCTGAAAACTAAATTTGGTATATATCCAATGTTATCACCACTTAAAACGTAAATCTTAACATAGAACGACGTCATTAGTAAAAATACCTATCACTCTAACTTATTCGTTTAGAAGCAGCCCTAGAACAATTCAGCTCCATCTTAAATGTAAATCGACACTAAAAAGTGTTGCCACCGCTCAAAACTTTGATATAAAACAAATTATGACGTCATATCTACTGTGGCGTCACGCAATAAAAGCCTATCACTCTAACTTATTCACTAAGAAGCAGTCCTAGAACAACTCAACCCCGTCTGCTAGATAAATCGAAACTAAAAAAGTGTTGCCACCGCTCAAAACTTTGATATAAAACACATTATGACGTCATACCTACTGTGACGTCATACACAAACAGCTTATAATGAAACTAAAACAACAGCAGGAGGGGAACAACTCAACTCCACTTCCGGTCACGTGACTTCCGGTGACGGCATATCCTGTGACGTCATATCCGGTCACGCCCCCTTCCGGTCACGCCCCCATACCATACCATACCATCCCGCATCCCGCCCTGGCCCCGGAGCCCCACTTTCTAACTACTAACGCTTCCTAACTTTTTTTGTGCAACTTTTCACCATTTAGTTAAAGTTACAAGAAACAAATCTTTTAATTTGCGATCACAAGATTAGAAAAATAAACTTATGCTTTTATTTTTCTAATCTTGTATCTAAATTTAAAAAAGTAGGATGAACAAATGGCAAACTGGCCAGAACGTACTTTATCCAAACCTATTTTTACTTTAAATTACTACAAAATGTTCTCTTTTTGGTTATTGGATTCAATTTTGTTGAAATAAAGATTTATAAGATTAACTTACCTTAGCTCCCACCATTTCGAATTTAGCTCTTCTTTTTTAAAACTCCCATCAAAAACTCTCCACCTCCAAGAATCAATTAAGTAACCAAATGGTATAAATGCAATCTTGTCAAGTGCTGTGTTTAATAATGTGTTGATATCATTCTCTGAAAAACAAATACTTATGTGATGCTTGTGTAGCACAATGCTGGTTCTAATCTTATCAAAACTAAAGTGTGTTAGCAATACTATTGATGTAAACCAGTGTTTAAGATGGGATACAAAATTTCTTTAGCAAAAAATCTAAAATCCCAATTTTAATTTTAGCAAAATGGTAAAATGATAAAGAATTCCATCACTCATGATATTTTTAACTAAACACAAGACATTTTTTTACTATAAAATCGTTATTAATTTTTAAATATAAAGTTGTTTTATACCATATCTTAACTGGAAAAATACTTTTCACCCTTCAGCTTACTTTTTCTTTTAGGTTAATGACTTAGTTCTTTTAGGTTTCTTAAATTTTAGCATTTAAGAAAGTTCTTAGGCATTTTGCTAAAAAAGCACCCACAGCTTAATCCCTGCTGTAAACGTTTGTTAAATATGTGTTCCAATTCAGTTTGTAATATAATATGGGTATAAACTACAACATTTACAAAAGCATAATTTCGATGCTGAATAAAATAGCGTTTTAATACAATGAGATAAAGTTTTGAATTGAATGGGCTGAAAAGAGGTTGATCTTTAAAGTTTAAGATAATACGGCTCACTAAATGAGAATTATTAGTAGAATTTGTTACAAGACAAAAGCAAAAGTACGTCTCGGGATTTTCTCGTGGTGGTTAACAAGACATTTTTATTGTCGTTTACACTTTGGAACGACTTTTAAAGAGTGGAGAAGAGTTATATTTATACGAAAAAAAGTTAAGAAAAGCTTAAAGGTTTTTGTATTGAAAGATACATAGATTGAATTAAATTTAACTGAAGAAATAGGGAAGCAAATCGATTTTTAAAGATGTTAAACGAAACTGTTAAATTTGTTACCTTCGTCTTCAGACAATTCCTCTAATAAATCAACTTTTTTCAAATGTTGTGGTGTTGCAACTGATAAGGCTATTGTATCTCCCACTGCTTCATGAAAACCTGTAAAAATTTCAATATTAGTAAAAGTAGTACTATACAAATTTATAGCTTATCAGAGAAAAAAAAAAAAATTCATAAATTTTTTAAAGAAATCAGACTCGAAAGCTTAATATCAATATTCTATGCAAATTTCTCATCTTAACTTGGTGTAAAAAAACTTACTTTGCTTGCATATTTATTAGAAGTCAAAAATTATTGCTTAATATTAATGAAGGAGAAATTTAATTTAAAAACTATTTTTACCTGGATTTGCTCCTTCTCGAAACACCAAAGGTTGACCAGCATATTGCAGATAATATTCTATGTGGCCCATTTCATGATGAACCGTTATTAGATCTTCCATATTTACACGCGTACATTGCTTTATTCTGTAATATATCAAAAACACATAATTTATGAAATAATATTAGAAAAAAAGTAAATTCACAAATTAGTTAGAAATTTAACAGTAAAAATTTTTCCCAACTTATATTTTAATTTGGTTGACATTTTAAAATTAAATGGTAATCCTTATATTGTCCTTTAAAAATGCATTTATTTTTGATGCTTTACAAACTTATTCCATAGAAAAACAAAGTAAAAAAAATTCGACCTTCAATAAAGTATTCACCACTCTAAATTTGAAAAAACTGCAATGGATTCAAGATAAATATAACGGTAATATCATGGTAAAGGTGTTCTCATGAGGGTCATAAAGTTATGATCTTAAAATGCTACCACAGAAAAAGGACGCTCAAAAGAAAAATATTATACATTTTAATTTGTGGAATATAAATATTTACAAAATGTAGTGCGTATTGTTGAGATTGTACAACCCAGATTGGTCTATACTCAGTTGATAATCAGCTTTCTGTATATTTTTTTAATATTCTTTTTGTTTTTCTGGTTATCTATACATACATTTTTTTTTAAAAATATTTTCTGCATCTTTTCTGATTATATAGGAAACTGTAAGCTGATTATCAGGTTAGTTTAATTTCTAATGCATTTAAATTTTATGTATCCTTTATTGTTCACCTTTCATAGACAAAAAATTGCGATGTCAATTGTTTATCAGGTAAGTATCAGAGTAATTCAAATTAACTTCTCATTCAACTCTGTGAAAAAGCTAATGAAAACTAACCTGAAATCCTTTCCATCACTGAAATCCCATGCTGAAGCGTGACAAACCATCTCCCTATCGGTTGGCTTTTCAATAATTGAACGATTCCAGAACTCAGGAGTCATTTCTATTAATCCCAAGGAAGTGAAGAATTCTTCGGACAGCTTAAACATGTCCAGTGCTGTCATTTTCTGCAATAGGATAATTTTTTTTTTTAATGCAAAGGTGTTGACTGGTTTTAACCGTATCATAAGTTGCTTCCAGTATAGCATGGCTTATAGCTTTCATTGTAAAGTATATTTTACCGATTTTAAGTATACAATTTTTAAATTAATAATAAAATATCGTTTATATCGTTATCACCTTATCATTCAATCATAACCTATAAAAACTAGGGGTGTGGAACATCACACAACTTTCAATTACACTATAATACTGTTGTCAATTTGTGTCATTTAACGTTTTTATATTTTCACCATTAATTTAGAAAAAATGACGAGTTTGGCGATATTTTTTACGATGATTCTTGTACGGTAAAAAAAAAAAAAAAAAAAAAAAAAACTATGCCAAAATGGTGATTTTGGCGATATACTTTCCGATAATTCTTACATTATCCTTTCTTATAAGTGAAACTGAGGAGAGTAGAAAAAAATTATCATTAAAGAGGTATGCTAAAAGAGATAAAACTCTGTATTAAAGGCATTCGTCTTTCAACTTTTTACACCATTAAACCATTTTTACGGGAATTTCGGAGGTGGGGCTGTTTAGAACACCTTCAGAGGCATTAATTACCACAGTGATTTTGGAGAAAATCATTAGAGCCGTTTTTTAGCAATTACTGAAAAACAGGATTTTTTCAATGGCAGCTACCTTATGCGCATGCGCGATTTTGACGAAAACTTTAATGGTAGGTCCCTGTGCCATCACCAACCAGCATATCAAATTTGAACATCGTAGACCAATTTTTTCGGGAGTTATGCTGACCACAGACATACACACAGACATTTTTAACACGCTTTTATTAGTTTGACCTGCATGTTTGCTTGTAACCGACTCTTTTAGGCTCGATTTTGCCCTACTTTGAGCTATCAGATTTGATTCAAACTTGGCACACTTGTCAAAGACCGATGACAATACAATAATTCAATAAATTTGTCGCTTTATCACAAGGATTAGCTCGTGTTGCCCTTGCGCCGTTAAATTCCAACCAACCAACATTCTCCGGAATTGAACCCTGGTGTGCCGTTACCCGTTACAATCCCAGTAATCACAGAACCTGTCATCGGCAATTGATAAGACAGACATTTGAAATATTTGTCATGGGAACGACGGTTATACAAAGCGTGTTTTTTTAGTCGCATTATCCTTACCAGGATCTTCAGGATTAGTGATTTTTCATACTCAGAGACACGGTAGTGTTTTGTGCCAAGTAATACGGAGTATACTAAGGCATACACATGACTTAAATTTGAGACAAGCATGTGACTATTGGCAGGAACAACTGGAGAGTTTTGTACACTTAACTAAAAAAATTAACTAAAAAAAATTTATAGTTTACAGAAAAAATAATTAATAGTTTAAAAAACTAAAAAACACGCTTTAATAGAAAACCAAACTAAAAAGTAGAAAATAATTATTAGTTTAAAAAACTAAAAAACACGCTTTGATAGAAAAATGAACTAAAAGTAGAAAATAATTTTAAATAAGTTTGAAATAAGAATAGAGTGATTAACAAGAAATATTTATTTTATCGTAAAAAAGCGTGGGGTGCTTGATGTCAATTGCTGTAAATATTTAATGACAAATATTGGTAAAAGTAGAGCCATTATGAAAATATCTTAAAAAGCACACCACTCTTTTTTACGATAAAATAAATATATCTAGTTAATCACTCTATTCTTATTTCAAACTTATTAAATTTTATTTTCTACTTTTTAGTTCACTTTTCTATTAAAGAGTGTTTTTTAGTTTTTGAAACTATTCATTATTTTCTACTTTTTAGTTTGGTTTTCTATTAAAGCGTGTTTTTTAGTTTTTTTAAACTATTAATTTCTAGATAACTTTTTTGAAATCAGGATGTTCCAAAACGTGTAGAAATGCAAAAATACTGAAATTTGTTTTTGTCCGAATACTATACTTTCATTACCATATGTATACATATGGGTAATTGACAGTAACAAAGTATGCAAATAGCATATCTTCAGAATTGAATGTGTAATGATGCTCAAATTGGGTATACAAGACAACAGGACGTGCCAACAAGAATTTCATTAAAATCGTACATGCGTTGTAGATACCTTATATTGTAAAATATAGGTTTTTCAGCAATTGTCAAAAATAATGTTAACGATTTTGAATAAATTTGTTCTTATAATGCTTTTTCATGTATTCTCAGTTTCCATACTTCATACTAAGATAATTCCCGTAAGAATATGTTAAAGCCGCAAAAAGTCGAAAGACGAATATCGTACAACAATAAAACTGTGTTTCCTAACCGTCACTTGTCTTTACTTTACAATATAATTTCTGGATAAGGTGAATAGAAATAAACGAAAAGAGGATAAACGCGTATCTAAGCAATCAATTTATACTGTTACAAAAATTAGTAGTTTTTGCTTCTGTATACTACCCTATAGCAATAAGCTTTGAAAAAAGACGTCTTTCTATCTGCTTGAGCTCAATTTTGTACACTAAAACACAAGAAATTTACAACTTGCCGAATTGGAGAGATTATTGAAAGTAGTTATTGTTAAAAATATTGCCAATTTAGCGAGAATTTTTCAATTTAAATGAAATTATGAAAAAGCAATCAGTAAATAACGTCATTCCATTTAAAGATGTATCCACTATTATATTGTCATTTGTGTGATGTTCTATATTCCTAGCTGTGTTGTGTTATGTTGTTTTAAATATTCTAAATAAGAATTCAAACAAAAGAATCGCTATGGCCTATTTTGTAATATAAGACACTTTGTGAGTAAACTAAGAAATGAAATTAGTTTAAAATTTAGAATAGTAGATTGTAACGTGTGGTCATGATGGCGATGAAAGGGTAAAAATTTTAACAAAATGCTAATAAAACTACCTTTAATTCCATTGCTTCTGTGATGTCATCAAATTCTTTATCGGGGAATGGTTTAACTTGTTCAAATATGTTGCTCCATGTCTGTCCCCACATGTTTCCTAGAATAAGATTTTAATTATTTCTAAAATTAAAATTTTCAATCACATTATATTCATATAAATATTTGAAAAGAACAATACTGCTTAGATCAAGCTTATCCGCGTTCACAATGGAAACCTACATCACATGCTGCATCTAATGTTAGGTATAGTTTATTATTATCAATTACAGGCACAAATACAAAAATAAATTAAACGTTTTATAATATAGAATAATGGTGCTTCTCTACGAAATTTTAACATGTGCAATATTTTAGCTAGCTGTCAGACCTTGCGTTGCGGAAATCTGTCGTTCGTGTATAGGTCCCAGTTTTTGGCGCTTCGCTCGCAGGAAGGTTCATCGCTAAACAAAATCGAGCTCGTTTCGTTCACTGAAAAGTTCATTGACACATAAACACAGGCTTACTTCACTCGGTGAAAGGTTCATTGCTGCGTGAGCATAAGTCACTAAAATCTAATTGCTACGTAAAGCCTTCATATTGGAAGCCTCTCCCTTGTCGAGAAAAAAAAAATTCCCCGTTAATACAATAATACAACACCCTTTTAAAATTATTTTAACACGTGTTTGTGGAAAGCAAAATTAGAGCCCAAACTACTTATGTTGAAACTTTCAGAGCTCTAGGCCTATTAGAATTGTTCTAATCGACTTTCGCTTTTATTGTCAGTGACTGTTACATTCATCATTTTAATTTGTTTTACTGGTTACTTCTTATTTGCTTTCCTTAAAAGTGGAATACTTTGTTGTAAAATCTGTTAAGTTAACAATAACTAAACCAACGGACAGTTGTAATGAGAGATCGATAAAAATTTAATGCTTGCCTTGTTTTTATTTTTTATTATGATATTGTTTCAGATTCATTATTTAATAACGCATTTCTTATGATAAAAAAAGCATAGTGCTATACCTAAAAAACTTTTTTGGCCATTTAAAACACAAAAAGAACTAATTTTATAGTAAAATTAATTCAGAAAAGCTAGACAACTGTAGGAATAATCAAAATGTAAAATTTAAAAAAAGAATAATTAAATTAGTTCTTACCTAGTAAATGTGCTGGAATAGGGCCATCTGGCTTAATTTCACTGAAGGGATAGCTTTCTATCAGTTTTCCTCGGACGTATGCGTGCAACTGTTGGTAAAACGGGAAGATGGTGCGCATCAATTCTTCTACCTCTTCTTCGAAACTTTCACTTTCGTAACCTTCCCTCCACAATTCACCAGCATCAGAAAATCCTTCAATTGTCAAATATATATTAGCATATTAAATAACTAACCCATAACAACAAAGTTTTTAATATTTATCCTTTCTATGTATTACCAACTTTTATGCGCAATTTTTCCTAAGACAAATTCATGTAAGCGATTTTGAACTCATATGGAATTTTTATAGAATTTTAACCACAAAGAAGAAAACATCAATTCCGTGCCAATGACTACTTTTTTTGTGTCTAAATTTGCTTCTAAAATTTTTTGCTTCTAAAATTTGATAGAAAGCATTGCCATCGACAACGAGTCTATCGGTCAATCTTCAGCTCGCTTTGGATTTTTGCTCAATTGAATGATGGCAAGTGGTATAGTTAGATCTCCAAAGATTTTTTTTTTTTTTTAATGTGACTGTCTTCGATTCATATTGTAGAGTTTGACAAGTGAATGGAGCAATCAATAGTCCTGATGATATATTCATTTATCCCCACCTAGTAGCTTTCCAAATGGAAGTAACTGTACTTCGAACTTTTTCTGGTAATCGTCGGAACATTGACGACCTTTTAAAAAAGAAATATCGGTAGTTCCATTATAAGAAAAGGCTCCTCACACCATGAGTGAACGTATACAACGTATATAGTAAACAATAATAGTAGGAATTTGTAGAATCAATAATTAGCAATAGTAATCAATGTGGATGATCCACTTGATCAGCCTTCCCTATTGTGGACAACTCTCCCTTACATTAATATCATCGATATTGAAATGAAATCTTAAATAATATAATTGAATTTCGTATTTCTTACCGTTTAAACATGCTGCATCATTCGACAACTCGACGTACCTAAGGAATTTATCCTTCAGTTCTTTACCGGTCAAATCCCGCCATTGAGACCAAATGTGTGTCAGCTCAGCGTAATTTTTGGATGTCTGTAGAAGTTCAGTAAGATCTACATTTAAAAAATACCCAGTTACTTTCAATGACACCATCAAATCATCTCTCAAGAAAATTCAATGAAAATGCTCACGTTTTTTTTTTTTTTTTAGCTTTTTGAATTTGCCAGGAATGAATTTGTCAGATAGACGAAAGATGAAGTGGTTTTATGGCAATATAGTTTCTAGTTATATTTTTTACTCAGCCTTTCAACTGTGCAGATAAATAAGTTGAAAATTTAAACAGTTTCAGAATCTGGCTATTTGGATTCAGGATACTTTATAGGTGATCTTTTACAAATAAGCTACCCAATAATGCCTCTCGTCATAGGAAGTTGTACATTATTTGTCTCTTAATATAATTTTTGGAATATATTTTGAACATTTTGAAGCTTAAAAATGTTTAAATGGAAAAAAGACCCAAAAAATTAGGAAATTTGTATGAGGGCATTTGACATCAATGAATAATTATTTCAAAATGATTATCTGTATCTTTAATAAAATTTTCATGTATATCCTAATTTTCGGAGTAGCCTGTATATGTATACCAATAGTAACTAATATATATATATATATATTTCGTAGTGTTAATTTTGTAAATAGTAAAATTTATGTACATTTCGCATAAGGCAGTGCAATAGTTCGTCGTTAATTTGTTTCTCTGCAACGAGTCCCTTGATGCTTGATAACGGGTTTTACAGAGGTAACTCTGGGAAGCGAGTTTCAAGGGGCAGGGCATTTAACATTATGGTAATGGGAATCTCGCCAAATTGGCGAGATAGAGCCAAGTTGGCGACGGTTTTGGCAACTAATTTTTGTCGCCAAATTTGGCAAAAAATGGCCAAATGTCGCCAAACTTGGTGACCATTTGGCGATATTTTCGGTCCCAATGTACATGTATAGGACTTTTCGATTACAATCTGGAAAGTTCTCCAAATGTCTACCTCTAGGAGTTTCAAGATGGTTCACGTATGTTCACCTCCCCTATAAAAGCTCAGGGAGCTGGTGATGGAGTCAGTTCTTGGATTTTGAGTCACTGAATTAGTTGAATGGAGATACTAAGCGAACTGTATTGCATTGTCTTTTGTGGCGATTTAGCAGTTGGATTGTCAAGTTTTTAACTGCTGTTTTGTGCTCTATTGATGTGAAAAGAGCTGTATTGTGTCTACTAGAACAAGAAGTTCTGGAGCTGTAAGAGAACTGTGAAGAGTTATTTTTGGAATAAATTTCTGCAAGTTTTGATCTGCTTTGGCTTCAAATCTTTCGCCCCCGTCCACGCAACAATATATATATATATATATATATATATATATATATATATATATATATATATATATATATATATATATATATATATATATATATATATATATATATATATATATATATATATATATATATATATATATATATATATATATATATATAATATAAATATATATATAGGATTTATTACGGAAAACATGAATAGAAGAAGTAATTATTTTTAAGAAAGCCTGAAAATCTTTTTAGCAAAAGGAATACATACAGTTAGTAAAAGTTATTGAACTGTTAATAATTTTTTTAAAAACAAAAATGAAAAAAATTAAGTTTTTGGCAAAGCAGGCAAGCAAAAAATCCCTTTATTAAAGTGAAAAGCACAGTAAACAAATTATTGAACAATCGGTAAATTTTTTTGCGCTCAAATCGCTAGTTTCTTGTGTGTATTGTTCTCATAAAATACATTTACGTGTATCAGTTGCTTAAGAGAAATACTCAAAATACAATTATTATCTGGATTAAAATTTTTTAATACACCACTTCGATGAATTAAAAAAAATCTAATAACCAAAGGATTTAGAACATGGAAGAAAGTTAGTATTGATGTCTAAATTAAACTGAAATAAAAAAATGTGTTTTTACTTTATGAATTTATTTATTTTCTGCTCCATTCATCATGCTTTTTTTTTAAAACGATGGTAGAAGCAGTACTTTGAAACGATGCTAGTAGCAATTTGACCGTCTAAAAATACAATTTTTAGACGGTCGCCATGCCGAAGCATATTTAAAATTCAATTTTCAGAAACATGTTATTGTGTATTTTAGTTTAGAGACGAAGGATTTATATTGGATACAACCTGCATGTTTAAGTTTCTACTTTTAATTTGAACAATAAATGTTTTTAAACAATGCAGAAATAAAAATAAAATAAAATTGAAAACTTTTAGCATTCTCCAGCTTAAATATATAATAGTTTTTTAGTAGTTGATATTGTCTGACTTCGTCAGACAAAAGGGAGATTAGAAACAACAACAACATAGTTTTTTACGTATGGCCACCTTCTCGAGATTTTCTGAATACACCTTGAAACTTTTATAGAAATTCGCTTAAGATGTCTTAGCGTGGCCTACTATTAAATGAAATCACAAAACAAGGTACTAACACATTAATGTATTTAAATACGATTTCAGCACACGTATTGTAGCGAATTCACTTGCATTGTATAAAATATACTCAAATACAATGTGCACTTTTAATATTTGTGTGGTTGACCATCAAAATATAACATGTTTTTTTTACACCTGCCCTAGGCGTGTAAATGAAACAAAGTTCAAGCGGTTGATAACAGAAAATATTAGCAACAGCAAGCTTTATGTTGTGAAAAATGTGACGTCTGCATGGGAAATATTGCATTGTTCTGCAGCCGCTTATCTAGTAGACTTACCTGGCTCTAGAGGCAGATTGCAAGGTGTGCGAGGTGGAGCTTTGTAAGGGCAAACTTTCGCTTTTCCATAAATATCTTGCATATCAGCGACTATCTCATTAAGCTGAAAGTGGACCAAAATAGATTATCTGTAGGCTTACATTGAAATTGAATATCATGTAAAGGTGAATATGACACAGAATTTCTATTGGGCCTTGTCATCCTAATATACCATAGAACGGTCGTCGTATGTAAAAATATTGTAAAGTTAAAATTTGAAGAAGGGGAAAAATGTGTTTCAGGGTGATTCGAAACTCTAACTAGAGAGAAGATTTGTATTATACAGCTGTAAAATACTTAAGTGGAGAATATGTTACTTTTGAGTATTTTAATGTATTTGATTAAAATGCATCATGGATAAGCAATGATTGCAAATGAGGGCTTTTAGAGAAGTGAGAGTTAATTCCTGATCGGGTAATTTGAGTCGTACGCGGGTGATATTTTCTACTATAAATGAAAAGAAATTTTCTACTTTTTTCAGGATTTTTTATTTTATCTTCTAATTGTTATATTTCAATATTTAATAACGTATTTAATGTTATGTACTTGAGAATCTTAAACTAACTGACAGTATTAAAACATAATACACAAAATAAAACAATTAAGTTGTTTTTCTTTTAATTCAAATTCTTTTGAAAAACCTAGTTCCCTACCTGTGAGAAAAACAGAGCATATTTCACACAGCATGTAAATTTATATAAAACCGATTTTTTGTGTGCAAATTGTTGATTCACACAGAAGTGCTTTCCAGAATTCGTTTTTCACCGTTCAGAAAATGTTTCTAAACAACTTAATTAAAAATTGATTAATTTTCAACTTCAGTTCTTAGAAACCCTAATATTTTTACATTTATTTTGCAAAGGAGTTGGTTTTCTCTAATCTGCTTTCCTCTCATCAAAACTGACTTCTCCACACACTACCACAGAGAATATCCTATATAATAAAGATCGCGTTGTCTTTCCCACTTAATAACTTTTTTTTTTTCATCTCATTCTTTTGCATGAAAGAGTAGACTGACTGAAATAATAACATTGTTTTGGAAAATAGACTAGTTAATTAAGTTTGATATTACAATAGTTACTTTTAAAAATTTACCACTGTATAAAATTTCTGTCTGTTTTTACAAAAGTATGGAAGAACTATAAAATAATAGCTGAGAATTTATACCATTATTGTACATTACCTCGTTTAGTTTATCTTCTGGTAAAGCAGCACTTCCAAGAATCGAAAGTTGTTTAAACCATCTATAAATTGTGACGTTTGCGTCTTTAAAATCTTTCCAAGAGTAGGATGTTGCGTTCTTCCATGCTTCTTTTTCAAATTTTGCACCTTCTTGGAGCGAATTCAACTGAAAGAAGAAGAAGGTTAAAAAAAAAAAAAAAAAATGTCAACATTTAGAACCAGTTTATTACAAATTACGCAATTCGTAGAAATTTTAAATATAGCATTTCAGCTTTGAAAGATCACAGTGCCGGGCATTTCCGTCATACTGAACTCTATAAATTTTATTACACTAGAGTAAAATGTTTTCTTTATTGCTGTGATTCTACTATTTTGGAAAGTCTTATTATTTTAAATGAAGATTAAGCCTTTATCAAATTTAAACTCGACCTCTAAGAATTTTTGTTTTAATAAGTTTTATGGTTATCTATATATATAATTCTCTTGCGTAACGTCCAAATTTGGCTGTATTTCTGTGAGCAGAATGGCAACGACTTCAATCACCAATCTTCTAAATGCACTTTATGCACGAATTTCCAGCCAATCACAATATATCTTTTGAAATTTGACTAATACATCTGGCAACAACTTGGATTCGCTATATTTTGTTTTTCTTATTACAATCTACAGATATAAATTATTGCCTATTTAAAACGTATTGATTTAATAGTTACGATGATGCAAGAATAAATAGATCCAAGATGTGTACATTTCTTTTGGATTAGAATTCCGGATAAATCAGACTTTTCGGAAAAGTTATCTGCTGGAACATGTTCCGGAGGTCGCCGGGTTGCATTCAGCGTTAAATCGCCAATTTAAAAAAAAATTGCTAAGAGGCGTTGTGCAGTAAATCTGAATCTATACTCATCTTTAATCAGTGCAAATTCAGCTATTACGAATTAAAAACTATCAAAATAACGAATAAAACCACCCACTCAACTTCAAAATCTCATATGAAAATTAAAAAAAAAAAAAATATTGACGAAATATGGCTAATTTTCTCGCCAAATTTGATTTAAAAAAAAATTCTGGTTGATTAAATGCTGGATAATTGACCTTTCACTGTTTTATTTTATTTCCTAAGTATCGCAAAAGAGATTAAGTGAACATATGATTGCTTCGTTAAGAAATTTCGATAAGCAACTTTAATTATTTTGGCGCTTCATACAAAACCAGCCCGTAAATTTTAATTGTTCAATGAAATAACCGATCTTTTTTAAATATATCTACAAAACTGTTTATTTTTGTTGTTTTCCAAGAACTTTCTACTACGTTGCCACACTGTCCCTGCTTAACGCTTCTCGACAGCAACAGAATAATGACGAGGCAAGTATTCTGACTCTTCAAAAATAATAAAAGGTTCAGTTTCATGGCATTATGCATCTGAAATAGCTTTTTGCTAGGGCATATTTTAAATGCTTCTCTTTAAGGCGAGCAAAGCGAGCCAAGGGGATTGCATAGCAATCCAGGGGGTTGGCGAGCGTCAGCGAGCAGGGGGCGGAGCCCCCTAGTTTTATTATATTATGTACTAGCTAAATACCCGTGCTTCGCTACGAAATTTTAACATGTGCAATATTGTAGCTAGCTGTAAGACCTCGCGTAGCGGATATCTGTTATTCGTGTATAGAACCCATTTTTTGGCACTTCGCTCGCAGGAAGGTTCATCGCTACGCAAAATCGAGCTCACTTCGTTCTCTGAAAAGTTCATGGACACATAAACACAGGCTTATTTCACTCGTTAAAAGGTTCATTGGTATGATAGTATAGGCTCGCTTTGCTCTCTGAAAGGTTCATTGCTGCGTAAGCATAAGCTTGCTTCACTCACTAAAATCTAATTGCTAAGTAAAGACTTAATATTGGAAGCCTTTCCCTTATCCAGAAAAAAAAAAAATTCCCCGTTAATACAATAATACAACACTCCTTTAAGATGATTTTACACTTGTTTGTGGAAAGCAATATTAGAGGCTAAAACTACTTGGGCCTTATGTTAAAACTTTCAGAGATCTAGGCCTATTCGAAGTCGCTTTTTGTGAAAAAGTTAAGAACTAATTAAAATTTTAATATTCTGTTTGTGGTTCATACAATTAGAAGGCCAAAACTACTTATGCTGAAAATTTCAGAGCTCTACTTCAATTTTAAGTAGGTTTCTATAGATCCACATACAGACAGACAGACAGACAGACAGACAGACAGACAGACAGACAGCTTGTTTTATTATTATAGATAACATTTTATTTAAGAGAATGAAAAAACAATGGCGCATTTACGAACAACAATAAATTACAGGGCAGTCATAAAGAAACTTTGTTGATATATGGGACCATAGTGGCCGTTCCGTTCAACAGATCGAGATGAGATTTCAGAAATGGCACTCACGGTTACGGTTATAGTTACAGAAACTCGAAATTTTCGAATGGCAACACCTACTTTTTCCTATCTCAAAATGCTCAGCGAAAATTCTAAAAATCGTTTGAACGGTATGTGTATCACAAAAAACAGGTCTGCGAACGTCAACAGAAAAACGATCGGAGCACACGGAGGTCGCTCGCAAGATATTCAGTGTAGAAAATCGATAAAATTGTCTGTGATGGCACCCATGTGGACTTAGACTTCTGTCATATGCAAATTTCTACTGTGCTCCCCGGTCGTGCTTTTGTTGGTCGTTCTCTGAGGGGCTGTTCAAGTATTACGTAAGCACCTAGGGGGAGGAGAGGGGGTTAGCGATTTGCTTATTTTTGCTGACAAGGGGGGGGAGGAGGTATGAGTGATGCTTACGTAAGCATTTAATAATCCCTTTATTTCTAAAAAAACCTCTGTGATATGAACTGGTATTCGAAGCACATGCAAGAGAGTCAATACTTTCTACAAATTGTAAAATGCGAAGAAAAGCAGTGTTGCTCTCCTGCTCGTAGTGGATTATTTTGCATTTTAAAAGAACGCACCTATCAAAATTTCCCAAACACCACACGATTTAATAACAAGTGAGGAAGGGGAATTCCTGGAATTAAGTCTCCGGCTAAGCTTGAACCTGTATGTCCCCCTGGGGGGATTTTTAAAAATGCCATATGACTATTTTTGTCCGTCCATCAAATCACAATTGTCTGCAAGGACTTGTGGGAAATGTGGTTTGTACCACGCTTCACTAAAATCGACAATTCGTCATAAGAAAATTGTTCATGGCGAAAATAGCCAGAGAGCCTGCCTAGTTCGGCCTATGAGAATTGCTGCTCGTCGTGCAAATGAACTGATGTGCGTCATCAATTATGTAGAAGGCATGGAAGATACCGAGTGGATAAGCGAAGAGGAAGTTTGCCCAGATTCCTTGTGCGAAACAAGTGATGAAGCAATAACATCAGATGTCAGAAACCCTATAATTTCAGACATTAAAAACTGGCTAGAGCAACCCTGGATAACATCTGACTAGATAGACTTAATTGATTATGAAAATTACATTTATGTGCCATTAAAATTGTGATAAACTTAAGATTTAAAAAAAATTAAAAATATATATTTTTTTCCCTTTTAAGGCGAGTTAAAGTTCATTATTTGCATTGAATCCTAACTTTTTTTTTAGATTATTAACGTTAAAAAAAATCAGGAGCAGGGGGGGGGGGGGTACTGTATGCTTACGTAATTATAGAGGGGGGGGTATGCGATTTGCTTATTTTTGCTGACAAGGGGGGGGAGGGGGTCAAAAATTACCAAAAACATGCTTACGTAATATTTGAACGACCCCTGAGCTGTTTTTTTTGTGTGTACATAACGTGTCCGTTTTTTGTGATACAAGTACCGTTCCAACGCTCTTTAGGGTTTAGGGAGTGCGACAGGAAAAAGTAGGTGTTGCCTTTCAAAAATTTCGAGATTCTGTAACTATAACCGTTATCGCGAGAGCCATTTTGTTGCCATTCACAGAATCCTAAGCTCATATCTCTGAATAACTATACCTGAAATCTCATCTCGATCTTGTTGAACGGAACGAAAGCTAAAGGTCCATATATCGGCAAACTTTCTTTATCACCACCTTGTATATTACGTAGTGCAATGAAAAAAATTAATGTTTTATTGAGACAGAAACACTTTTATATCATAATAAAAATAAACTTATCATAATAAAAATAAACTTATCATAATAAAAATAAACTTATCATATCATAATAAAAATAAACTTATCATAACAAAAATATACTTTAACTAATTTAGCAATTTGATATTTGTGCCATATATTATTTTAAGAAAGATATTAATTTAACCGATGAGATATAATAATACTAGAAATACCATGTCATGGAATGCTAATTTAGTTCATGCTGCACGACATTACCTCTAACGTTAAAGAAAATCGATTACTTAAAAGTCACAAATTCACAAATACAAGTTTGTATCGAGAAACAAATAGTAACAAAAATAAGTTATTGTCATAAATTTGCGAATTTTTTCATGAATGGTAGAACAGGACAAACTTCAACGCTTGTTAAATTTACATAATCTGAAGAGACATAATGCAGTTGCTGCTACCATCATATATACCAGCATAATGTCATGGATACCGCCATGTGGGTGCAAAGAGGTACACTTACACCCCACTGGATTTTGAAAATTAAATCTTTAAAAAATCTAAACCTTAAGAAATCCTTTAACTTTATTATTTTCGATGTAACGTGCCGCACAACATAACGAACAGAGTATTAATTTACTTTATTGTGATTAAAATTTTGTTTGTGGAGTAAGGTATTTTTTTTAAATTCATCTCTCTTATATTATCTAAAATTTTCTAATCATTTTTTTTTATACCTGGCATATTTTTAGTATTTCCCGAGTTGGATATTTTTTTGTTGTTGTGAGGAGGAATTAATCTTTTGTGGCGACATCTGGTATATTAGAAAAATCTCGAGAAAAGTGTGTTTACTTATACAGTTATAAGTCCAACTCTGTCAACGTGAAGTCGATGGGGCAGCCGAAACTGTTCGAGTTACCGAATTTTGTGTTAAACGAATAAATTAACTCTTATTTTTAAGTTAGGAGAATTGCTTTTAATTCGCGTTAAATGGGATTTCACGTCAATCTACTTCGTGTTAACGGGGTTTGACTAAAGGGGGTTGATAAAGGGGGGGGGGGAGATGTAGTACTAATTCATTAATAGTAGAATGATCTTCTGAAATTAATTCCGATCGTAAATTAACAGAAATATATTGCTTTTGGAAATGATCGAGATTCTGAGTTTTATTTTAGAAACCGTTGAGCTCTTCGTAGGGTTGTGCTACGTATTTAATTACTTGACTTTACTTGAACAGATTTAAAGAGAGAAAAGAGTGATAGCAAAAAAAAAAAAAAATAAGAAAAATAAAATAAAAATAATAATAATAATAATAATTTGCATATAAAAAAGTGTCTTCATCACGGATTTAATAAGAAAATTTGTCCGATTCGGACTCTCGAACGTTTTCTCGACTTAAATACACCTAGACTTATTAATCTTTAGTTCAATTTCGCCCTCACAAATATATTAGCTTAAAATTTTAAAACACCAAGAAATAATTACATCAGAAAACAGAGGTAAGCTTTGATTTTGACATTTCCGAAATAAAAAGTATTTTCCATTTTCAATGCTTATCCACGTAAATATGCTCTAAATTTATATTGTTTGCGATTTGCAGAGCTAAATTTATTTTTCTACAATGACATTCAAAATACTATCTAATAGATGCAATAACTTTGATTCACTTTTTGAACCAATAGCAATACATTTATTGCAACTTTTAGTTTTAAAATTTTTAATAATTAATTTTAATTAAAATGTTTTCGATTTTAAATAATTCTTCCTTCAATTAAAATTAAAAAAAAAAAAAAAAAAAAAAAAAAAAAAAAACCCTGATCAATGAATTAATTTATGTCGTCATATATGGTAGACGAAAAGTTGATTAGCACTAAAAAAAACAAAAATTTAATCTGCACCCCTCTGCAAATAATCCTACCGGCGCCTATGCATATTGGTGCATCCTCTGCTGTTCACTATTGCGACATCTCCATAAAAACACGGAAACTCTTTTTTAAATTGTTTTAATTGGTATTTTTCGCGTAGAAAGGCATTAAAAAGCAAATCGTTGAAATATTTAGAATTTAAAAACCTTTGCAATTTGTTTTGCTGAATTATTCTATTAATAGTAAGAACAATAGAACTTTCTTTAGTTTATTAAGTCAGCTTTTTCTTGATGTTGATGAAAAGAGTAAAATTTCAGAGGAAACGAAGTCCGGAGCTTTGATTTTTGATGTGTTTCAGGCAGAAACAATTAACAGTGATTTGGTTGCTTTTAATAAAACCATGATGCAAAAGCAGCAGATACACTTAATATTACTTAAAGCTATGTTTAGATATGTGAATTTGACTGATGTGATAAGTATTTTGTTTTATTTAACAATTATAAGGGGCCAATTTTCACCGCTTCACTCCTTCACACTGCTTAAATGCAATTCTATTTCTAAGCTGAACTTACTTGTTAAACATGTATCTCATAACTTTACAGATTCTATATCCATTATGCAAGGACGGACGTGTGAATCGACATTTATTTAAAAATGTAGTCTTTTGTATAATCAGTAGAAAATGTGAAAATGCAATTGAAATGAATAGTTTTTACAATGAAAGACATTAACTATTAGTGTTTCAAAATATGACATTTTCTGCCGTTTTCTATTTTGATAATCTCGACAACCAATGTTATTGGAGACTTGAAACTTAGGAGTCTTACTAAAGGGGCTAACAGCTACTCGTGGGGAAAAAAAAACAGAAGGAAAAAAACAAAAAAAAAACAGCTCTCAGGTATAGTGTAATGCGCGCTGATATGAGATGTCAAAATACTACTGAATTGCCTCCAGTAAAAGATGTCTGGCAGTGAACTTGGCGGGTGCACTGCCGTGCACCTAAATAGAGTAATTGATGGTAAAAAATATACAACAATAGAATAATGTGCAAAAATAGCAATTGTTATTTTCTTCGAGATATGAAGATGTTTTTGTGCCCACGTGAGCGCGATCAGAAGTTTATCATACTGATGTATTGTTTAAGTTTTGATAGTAAATTTGTGAAAATAAAATGTACTTCTAAATGCTTTACATCTAACAATAGAGATAGTGAATTACAGTTAAAAATGAAGGTTCACAGTACCATGACAATCTTATTTTCTTCCGTAAGGTTACTTTGATAGTTCCAACTTGCAATCGCCAACTTATTGGCATTTTTCGAGGCAAGTCTGTCGTGTTCTTTGAGAAATAGCAAGCCTTCTGTTACATTCTTATTGCTCCCACTCACATATTTTTCTTTCTTGAGGGTGCAATCTGCAGTTGCACTAAAAAAGAGGTAGGCTATATTGAGGACAACTGCGCAAAGAACCATCCTGAGATCCGACACTTTTCCTTGATATTTTCTGAAAGGTAAACACTGCAATCAGAAGTGCTTATCAATAATAAAATAATGATGACATTTTTTTTGTATGAAGCTTTTCTTTTTTATTGTAATTTTTTAGCTTCACTTTCAGTTCAATATTAAGAGGAAAATACCTAATAATACCAATAAAAAAACTAATATTGGTATTTGTAGGTTATCTGAATATTGGCATATTGAAGGAAGGGGGAGAAATCTCTGTCGTAATTTCCAGTGGTGGAAACTAGAGGGGCTGGGGAGAAGGAGGGCAGTTAAGAAATTTTAGTGATTAGATGGCGAAATTGTGCTGACTTTGCAATTTGTCCCTACATTTTTATTAATTGCCCTTTCTCATTTCGCCTCTGTCATAAACAGATTAGTGTGAAGCTAGGGTCAATGTGTTTTATTTTTGGTTCCAGGGCCTAATTTCTACACAAATAGATGAGACACGTGTTCAGGGTTCACATTTTGATTACTTAATGAACATTTCTTTATTTAAATTTATGTTACAATAATTTCAAACTGAAATAATATTTAATAACAAAAATTTTACTAAAAAAGTGCGTTAGAGAATTTTGTAGATTCAATTACCTAATAACATATGAGTACTTGCAGTATACTGTTTATAAATATAAAAGCATATAATTTCTTTTTAATACTTTACACATGGTAGTATACATTAACAAGAGAAACAGAGGTATATATTTGAGAAGAAAAACTGTTATACTTACTATCACATTTGTTATTCGTTTTATAACATTCATTATCAAAAACATTTTGTAATTGTTTGTCCAACTTGTTTCACCTGACTAATACATCGTATAACTAGGGTCTAAACCTATTAAAACGTAAATTAAGCTATGGTTGTGTGTGGTTTCTCAATCCGTGACTGATTAGCAAAAGTAGAAGATTGAAAGAAAACCATCTATATTTTTTTTTTTTGGAAAAAAGGCACTTAGAAAGTTTATTATTTTAAAGAGGGAATTCTTTGGATTATAGGGAAAATTGTTTGTAAGAAAAATTTCTTATATTTTAATCTGTGTAACAAATGAATGGTATTGAAACCAAAAAGCCGAGATAAAATTTGTAATTATCATGTTTATATGTATATTACAGCAATGAACTTTTAAGTATACTACAGCAATGAACTATCAAACTATGTTTATTATTAAATAATTAAAAAAGGACTATGCATATTAAACAATTTAGAAAACTATAAACAACATTTTCTAACTTATATACATACAAAACCTATTTGTTTAAAATATAAGGTCTAAGTATATTATAATTTATTTTATCTTTCGAAAATTAACAAACTTTTTTATCAACTTAAGTTCCGTGCAATGAAAAAAAAAAAATCCAAATATTTAGGTTTTTTTTTATTGGTAACTACATACAGTAAGAAGTATAAAAAAAGTGAAGTAAATGAATTACCTTTAAGAAACTTAATGTGTGATAGAAAAACTTACTGATATTGCTTCTAGTGGTCTAAAGATACGTCACCTTCTGTAAGGTTAACGCAAGAATGAACTAAAATAGTTCGTGAAATTGAATATCGTAATACTGTCAGCAGTTTCCGGTCGATTCTTCTGACCTTAAGGCGACACACACAACCTGAATCTTGTCAGGCGTGAAGAACAGGTTACTAAATCAGAGTTCATAAAACTTAAGTATATTTACATAACTACGCAAACTAAAGCATCGGCGCATGAAGTGTTATGGTAGTTTTGCAAAAACAAAATTCGCACAAACTAAGCATATCAGTGACATTTTGTCTAGTTGATATTATTTTTTATCAAGATCTGATAATATTAAAAGAAAAAAAAAAAATTCCGGTATTTTTTTTGAAAATTTTATTTTATAGAAAATCTACACATGATACCAAACTTAACGTGATTGTCTGTTAGTCCTCTGTTACCCTATTTATATAGATTTTTTTTTTGGAATGAAACTTTTTCTACGTATCTGACCAATTACTTCCTATTTAGGAAAGTTGACATAGTAAATACTTCTTTCAGGTTAATGTTTTTAATGCAGAAACTGCACTGAAATTGCTTGAAAATATAAAGAAATATATTTTTAATATTTACTTTTTCAAATAATACAGTGATATATAAAAGGAATTTAGAGTGGCATATATGTTATGTTGAGAAATTTATTGCTTGCTGATATTTATACACTCTGGTAATAGGCAACGCTGCTTCGGGTCAATTAGGGGTGCGGAACATGACACAAATTTAAATTACGCTTAAAGACTGGTCACTATATTTAAATTTGCCATGGATTGATGTAATTTACCGCTTTTGAATTCATATTTTCATTACTTAAAAAAATTGCAGGGTGAGCGATATTTTTGGCAATAATTATTACATCAGCAAAGAAGGAGAAGGAAAAAAAAAAAAAAAATTGCCAAATTAGCAATATGTTTTTCAAGAAATATTACATGATGTTTTCTTGAAAGTGAATCATAGGAAAAGCAGTCGTTCATCAAGGAAAGAGAACACTGCGTTAAAGACATTCGTTTTTCAACTTTTTAAGCCTTTATCTCAACTCTAGGGAAATTTCTAAAGTAGGGATATTTATAGCACCTTGAAAGATATCAAAATCGTCATAGCCCTTTTTTGGCCATTGATGAAAAACATACATTTTTCAATAGCTCAATTTTGACGCGCAATTTGCGCATTCGCAATTATAACGAAAACCTTAATGAGAGATCCCATGACCACCACTAATCCCTATACAATAGTTGAACATCGTAGGTCAAGTTATCGGAGTTATGGTTACAACGGATAGACACACAAGACATTTTTTCTAGGCCAATTTTTTGAACTCGGCACGTTCCAGAGACGTGTAGAAATGAAGAAAAACTAGGGGTGTGGAGCATCGCACAACCTTTAATTACACTATATTACTGATGTGGATTTATGTCATTTATCGTTTTTGTATTTTAATAATTTGCTTAGAAAAAATGGCCAGTTTGGCGATAATTCTTATATGTCTTCAAAAAAAAAAAAAAAAACCTTCGCCAAAATGGTGTTTTTGGCGATGTACTTTTCGAAAAGTCCTATATTATCTTTGGTTATAAGAGAAACTGAGGAGAGGATAAAAAACGATCGTTGATGAGATATGTTCAAGCAAAGAGGACTCTGTGTTGAAGGCATTCGTTTTTCAACTTTTTACGCCACTAAAGCATTTTTACGGGAGTTTCGGAGGTGGGTTTGTTTAGAACACCTTAAAACGCATTAGCACAGCTATTTTTATCAAAATCGTTAGAGCCGTTTTTTAGCAATCATTTAAAAACATGATTTTTTTCAATGGCAGCTTCCTTATGCGCATGCGCGATTTTGACGAAAACTTTAATGGTAGGTCCTTGGGCCATCACCAACTTGCTCACCAAATTTGAACATCGTCGGTCAATTTGTTCGGGAGTTATGCTGACCACGTACACACAGACACACACACATAATTTTTTTCTTTATCACTTTTTTGAGATCAGGATGTTCCAAAACGTGGAAAAAGGCAAAAAAAAAAAAAAAAAAAATATCGATTTTTTTTTAAAAACCGAATCCTATATTTTCACTACCCTATGTATTACATATGGGAATTGAAAGTAAAAAGTTGATTTTTACTATTACAATACAATACTATACTATGTTAACATATGGGTAAGTGAAAGTAACAAGAAGTATGGTTGATATTTAATTAATATTTTAATAAGTACTTCCATATCAATCCGCAAAAATTTAGAAACTTTTATCCCTAGACTGAATAATTATTGGATAAATTTATTAGAAATCGAAGAAAAGTTAAATTCTGTCATGAGAAATTTATACTTTTACAGCTATTATTTATTTTAATACCAAAGTATTCTGAAGTAAATGCAATAAGCAATTTTTTACTTTCAACTACCCTATATGTTATATAGAATATATTGCATTAGGCCAGAAAAAAAAAATTTATATTTCTACATGTTTGGAACGTCCGAATTTAAAAAAGTTGTCTAATATCTGTCTGTGTGTCTGTCTGTGGTCAGCATTAATCTCGAAAGGATTGACCACGAACACGACTTCTTATACAGGTTAGTGATAGCCATGAAACCTGTCACTAAGGTTTTCGCCAAAATTGCGCATGCTGCCATTTGCCAAGGTAGTTGCCATTGAAAATTTATGTTTTTCAGCAAATGCCAAAAAATGGCTCTAATGATTTTGATTAAAATCGCTGTAGTAATGGTAAATTGTACCAATTCACTTCAAGTTTAAATTCAGTGACCAGAATTATAGAGTAATTGAAAGTTGTGCGATGTTCTACACCCCTAGTTATAAGTTTAAATGTTAAAAACTTACTTTAAATTAAAAGATTTAGAACAATTATAATAGTTCTGCTCAGATCTAGTTTTTATCCACTATAGTTTGTTTTGTTTTATGAATTTACAAATAATTTAATAAAAGTGTTTTTCTTCAATTTTTATTGGTTGTAATATAATTAATTATTTATATTACATAAATAAATTTTACTACTGTTTATACGAGAGAGTATTGTACACTAAAATCTCCTGAATGTATTAATAATAACCACATCCACTTTTCTTAATAATATTTGTTTTGAGTTCATAGTTTTTGAACAATATTCAAACTTATAAATTTGTTTTGGAAATACAGTATTAAAATACACGACTTAAATTTAGCATATCTATTTCCTATTTACACTTATTACACAAATTATAAATTATCGCAACACTTACTGTTTAGAAAGAGTTGTACCTTAATACATTCGCAATGAGATTTCATTTGTAAACAAATAATACTTCTGAGATACTTGACACTTTGACTTTCCTCAATAGCTTTTTACAAACCAATGAATAGCATACTACTTGCTTTGCATCCTTTCAGACTGAATACACAATTTATCTTATCAATTCTCAGGCTGACTTTTATCTGTCTTTGTGATGAGGCTAACAGATTTCGTTGTTATGTTTAGAATCCATAAAAACATTCGAAGTTTATGATTAAACTAACTACATTTCCCGGCATTGCCCGGTATCCGGTAGTGGATGAATGAAAATATTAAAAATTATCATATTTAATATCTTAAAAAGATGAAAACACAATTTTAAGATATTAAATATGATATTTAACTCTAAACGGGACATATAATTAGTTTTGATACATAAGAAAAGTTCATTGCCTGTAATTTCTCGATCGACACCAGCAGACGAAATAAATGCTTGCCTGAAATATTCAACACTATGGCGACACGTACGTACATTGCAGTTGACTACGAATATGCGTGTCCAGTTGCAAAATAATCCATCAGCTGAGGTATTCTCACTACAGTTACTGGAAATTGGAAACGGACAGCTGCCAGTCGATGAGACGTCTAGACGAATATCATTTCCTGATCATTTTTGTAATTTAGTAACTTCGAAAGAAGAACTGATCGAAAAAGTATTTCCTGACATTCAAATAAATCATAGAAATCACGATTGGCTCAGTGAAAGAGCTATCCTTGCCGCAAAGAATAAAGATGTCTATCAACTTAATAATGGTATTCAATCCAGTATTCAAAGTGATGAAATTATTTACAAGTCTTACAAATATTACAAGTTGTGGAAGCAGATGAAGTAGTTAATTACCCACAAAAAAGCAATTTTGAAAAGTAGAAGAACCCCCAACCTCAAAAAACTTTCTTGCAATAAGAAAATTATAAACATGATGAAAATTTTCAGCCACAAACACAGTGTTATAAAAAATGGCCAACCTCTGATTACAACTCTCGGTTGTGACTCGCTTACGAATGTATGCTTACTTAATTTATTTTTAAAATTTAAGTTCCGCTCCCATAAAAATTTACGCTGCTTGAGGTTGGCGCCCGTCATAGGATTATTAACAATGCTTGCGTTTAAACTAATTTATGGATGTTTGCACGAATATTCGAGTTTATGATTTCATTTGGATGGGTAGGAAATACAAAGTGGTGTAAATATTCATGTTCGTGTAATTTTCAAAATAGTATAGAGAACCTGTGCTCAAACGCTTGCATTTGAATCGTTATTAAGAATTTTTTAAGTAGAAAACTAAAGGGTTTCTGGTAAGCTTTTGTTTGTTTGATACATACATTTTGGAAAGTTTTTATGTGTGGAGGGTTTTAAAGGTTAGTAATTAAGACGGGCGCCAACCTCAAGCAGCGTAAATTTTTATGGGAGCGAAACTTAAATTTTAAAAATAAATTAAGTAAGCATACATTCGTAAGCGAGTCACAACCGAGAGTTGTAATCAGAGGTTGGCCATTTTTTATATAACTGTGTTTGTAGCTGAAAATTTTCATCATGTTTATGATTTTCTTATTGCAAGAAAGTTTTTTGAGATTGGGGGTTCTTCTACTTTTCAAACGTGCTTTTTTGTGGGATATCAGAACTTTTTTTTAAACACTGGCGACTTCTATTTTTTGAATTTGTCCGTTTCATCGTTTTTCTCTTTATCACCTATGGTACACCTGGTACCAGGAATATTCATAATTCTTCAAACTGAGTTCGACGATACCTTACATGCAATAATTATCTTTAAAATTGATAAACCGGTAGTGGTACCAATAGCATACCTGGTACTTTAAACATTCCTAATTCGTCAAAACAGAAGTCCAACATGCCACATTTATCTTGGAAATTGATTAACCGAAAATGGTACTACCTATGCTATACCTGATACCTTAAACATTCATAGTTTTTCAAGACAAGCCTAACGACACCCAACATGCCATATTTATCTTCAAAATTGATAAACCAGAAGTAGTACCACCTATGGTACACCTGGTACCATGAATATTCATAATTCTTCAAGTTGAGTTCAATGATATCTTGCATGCCAAAATCTACTTGAAAATTGTCAAATTGGTTGAATGCGGACGGCAGTAACCATCAAAATCTACCACGAACGAGTACTAGAAACTTATGTATGGCAACTCAACTCCCAAAACTTAAAGAAATATGTTGCCATTGACAAAGAGCCGGTCTGCCAAGTTTCAGCTCGATTGGTTAAATTGTACGCACAACGACCTATTTTAGTGCATAATAACGACTAATCAGTCCGGGACCCACAGCTTAACGTGGATTCCGAATCACAACGAACTACCACACCTAACCCAGGAATTAAATCCGGCACCTTTAACTTATAAGGCCAGAGCGTTCATCCCATTGAAAGTTTATTCTAATAAATTGTTACAAATAAATATTACAAGTTTTTTACAGTCTAATAAATATTGCAGTATAAATTATTTTTATTATACCAAGCATTATTTTGGTTCCCATAATAACCCATTGATATTTGACAAAATTTAAAATATTTTCTTAACAACAATTTTAAAATTCACTATGAAATTACAATTTTGATGATATATGATTCTACAATTTCATTTTACAACGGAAAGTAAAAATCAACACATCTTTAAAAAAGAATGACATTTTTGCAAATTCCATTAGCCAATCGCAATGCGTGGTTCATTTAGTCCTCTGTAATGAATTGACTGTGACGTCAGCTCGCATAACCTCCACATTTATACTTTGTATTCAGCCCATAGTATCTTGCAACAAAATGTGATTGTTTTCATTTTTCAATGGAGATTTCCCGAAAGTAAAATGTTTTTGAAAGTTAACTCACTCTAAATTGTCATACAGTTCAAATAACACCATGCGACTTAAAGAACAAATATTTCTCTTTAATTCTGTCTCTTCAAAAATTATATTATTTCAATTATAAAGATGTTATAAGCCATATAATTATAGTCCAATTCGTTCTGCCTATACTTTAACGTTACGTGCATACTCACTTAAGGGGGTCCGGTACCGAAAATATGTATATTTTTATGTCAAAAATTTATTTTATGTATGAGATACTATTTATATATCTTTGAGAAAATGTTTTTTTAAATATTGTGTTCAGTTATTTAAGAAAAAATTAAAAACCAAGAAAAATCCATAATAATTGATATTTGCGTATTTTGATATAAGTCAAGAAAAAATATTTTTTTTTTCAAAGTGAAAGCTTTCTGTAATACATAATTATATAAAGAAATTTTGGCTTCACAGAATTTTGATAGGTGAGTTAAAAAAAATTAAAAAAATTCTCAAAGTTAAAATATTGAAATTTTTGCTTTTTTTTTATGTTATCTTTTACGCTAAATGTTATATTTTAAAACAGAATTAAAAAAATAAAATTCTGTGAAGACAAAATATTTAAAACTATATAAATTAAATGCTCTAAAAATTTAATTAGCCAATTATTAATGGTTCTGGAGATATATCGATTTGAATATGCAGCATCTGTGAAAAACACTAGTGTTCGAAAAACGCACTTTAAGCAGACGCTTCAAGGTGTTACGCCCATTAGTGATGTTTCAATAAAAGGTAATTTTGTGGCGTTCTAATCACCGAAGGAATAAGATAAAAACATCATTCTCTTCAGGAATGTATGAACTATTTTTTAAAATTAGAAAAAAAATTTGGGATTTTTGAAAGAATTTCGGTATTGGACCCCCTTAAGCCTAACATGTCGGAAAAACTAACTTCGAAATGATAGCAAACCTGTTTGGCAACTTTTGGCATATATATTTGAACCTCAATTACTAGCTGATCGCCTTTATCTGTCGCCAAATTATGCAATGAAAAAAAGTGGCTTTAAATTAATTAAAAATAGAAAGAATTATTTAATGAAGTTCAAACCAGCATAGGATTTTAAGTTGAAACATTCCCCATCCTATAATTCAATCCGTTTGAAGATCTATAGCTTAGTTAGGGTTGGACGTTTGTCTAAATTTTTACATCAAAATCGGGCTAGAACTCGTTTTTTTTGTTTCGTTTTGGAAATTTCAATATTTTTTTTCTTCTTTGTCTTTTATCCTAGGAACTCAATTTTTTTTTCTTTGAAAGATATCACCGAGACGAATCTATGATATTTTTTGTATAATTATGTGAAGTTTCGTAAGCGCGCTAGAAAATAGTCAATTTCGGCTTTTTCGCTGGAAGTTGTGCCGAGAATAAATACTTACTGTCGTTTCTGCCTTTTTTAAGGTTGGCGGCGAAACGACCGTTTCGTCTGATCCAACGGAATTTTTAAACTCATTTGATCTGCCAGGGATACCACCACACATACTTAAATTGAAAATAGGTGTGCCAATTATCCTCTTGCGGAATATTAATCAGCCAAAACTCTGCAACGGCACGCGACTTGCAGTTAAGAAATTGATGAATAACGTAGTGGAAGCAACGATTTTAACAGGGCCTTTCGAAGGTGAAGATGTCCTCATTCCTCGAATACCCATGATCCGGACCGATACACCAATTCAATTTAAAAGATTGCAATTCCCAATTCGATTGGCATTTGCAATCACAATCAATAAAGCTCAAGGTCAATCTTTAGAATTGTGTGGTTTAGATTTAGATGCGGATTGCTTTTCACATGGACAACTGTATGTTGAGTGTTCCCGAGTCGGCAAACCAGATAGTCTTTATATCTACGCAGACAGTGGAAAAACAAAAAATATTGTATATCCACAAGTATTGCAAAATTAAACTTGTATTCTTTGTTTTGTTTCTCATTTCTCAACCATTCAATCACAATGTGCCACAGCGAAGCGTGGCAGGGTACAGCTAGTATTTAATATATTTGATTAACACCCTGAAACCTATTTTAATGTTATTTTATACACTTTATTTCCTTCCTATCATCCCTTTTGAAATATCAGTTTACACATTGCGTTCGTCAAAATTGCGAAAGACATCATGGTTGCCACAATGAGTCCTCATAGTAGTTCTTTTGCTTTACTTACAGATAGCTGGTTATTTCTAATAACAGTAGATTTTTAGAGCGATTTACCAACACCTCCTATACAAGAAAGCGTAGTCATTCGTCCTTCGCATTGGCAGCATAGGAATTATCCTTTTCTTAGTTTTGTTAATTAATTTGAATAGGAGAGCATTTAGAAAACATTTCTTTTTTATCGACAGAGATAATTCAAATTATTTTTAATATTTATGTTCA
Organism: Linyphia triangularis; assembly: GCA_963978545.1. NCBI lineage: Eukaryota > Metazoa > Arthropoda > Arachnida > Araneae > Linyphiidae > Linyphia > Linyphia triangularis. The sequence goes on along the minus strand of OZ021723.1, from coordinate 60,040,678 downwards.
ACTAATATTTTGAATTTTATTCCGAAATAAAACAGAAAATCTAAACTATTTTTATTTTATTCACAAATCATAGTTATAGTCCCGGGAATAGAGACATTTTGCCTTGCAAAAGGTTATGTAGTTCTGATTTTTTAATATGTTATAAAGGTTGGTCTCGTGATTTATAAACCAAGTTTTCGACCTCCTAACCCTTGTGCGTTCTCCGTGGTTCACCAAAAACTGAGCCGTTTTTCAGTTTATACATCATAGCTCTTTGCCAATGCATCTCAGAAACACACATTATATTTAAAAGTTGTAGAATATTAAATTATCTACAACTTTTGTATACTAAGTTTTTTTGTAGACTTATTATGTAAATAGTTATGTCGCATCAAAGTCAAAACTTTTTCGTAAAAATGCTACTTTTTTAAGATTTGTGTCAAGTTTTTTGATTATATCTTCATAATGGTACATTTTAGAGAAAAAGTTTGTGAATAAAAGTTGTAGAGCAATAAATTTTCTACAAGCTTTCTCTCGTTCTCTTTTGACAGTAATTTACAAATTTCATGGAATCATTGTCTTATCAAACTTGCACATGAACTTTTTACTTTCAATTACCCATATGTGAACATAGGGTAATGAAAGTATAGCATTCGTTAATTTTTTTTCTTTCTATTTCTTCATGTTTCGGAACATCCTGACTTTAAAAAAAATATATATATATATAGTCTAGAAAAAATGTGTGTCTGTTGTCAGCATAAAAATCCCGAATGGATTGACCTACGATGCTCAACTTATGCATACAGGTTAGTGGTGACGATGGAACCTGTTATTACGGTTTTCGTTAAAATTGCACATGCGCATAAGGTAGCTGTTATTAAACAAAATCATGCTTTTCAGCAATTGCTTAAAAAAGGCTCTAACGATTTTAAACAAAATCACTGTGGCAATGGGACCTCCAAAATTCCCGTAAAAATACGATAAAGGTGTAAAAAGTTAAAATGAATTTCTCTAACACAGAGTTCTCTTTCATTGGCCATTGCCCTTCAATGACCAAAGACTGTTTCTTCTCTGTTTCACTTACAAGAAAAGATAATGTAATGCAAAAGTATATTGCCAAATTTGCCATATTGAAAGTGTTTTTTTCTCTTTTGGCCTCTGTAAAAAGTATTGTCACAAATATCGCCAAACTGTCTATTTTTATTTAAATGAATGAAAATATGGAAACGGTAAACAATCATACCACGTCAAATTTAAATGCAGTGACCAGGTATTATAGTGTAATTGAAAGTTGTGCGATGTACCACAACCCTAGTTCTGTTGAGAACGATTGCTTTCTTTCACGATTCTTTTCCGATCTCCTTTACGAAATTACGAAATAATTCAAGGATTATTTTAAGATTCAAAAGGGGACGAGGAATTATTGTGTGCCAATTGGTGATTTTAAACATAATTGCATACGCATAGTTTGGGTAGAAAATTCTGACTCCTCTTTCCGATAACACAGAATTTTTGTACGATATACAATTAATTTTTACGCCAATAAAGTATAGAAGTCATGTTTTTTCAGTGTTTAGCTTTACTTTTTTAACATGCAAAAGTCAGTTGTATATATGAATAGTCGTCCATTTCCAAAAGTGCCTAATTGAAATTTTTTTAAAGTTTGAGATTTTAATTACATGATGTTGGCACAAGTGAAATACACTTTTTAAAATAGTTTTATAGAGGCAAAAGTTTCTAAATCCTATTTAAAAAAAGGACTGAAAATCGAGTACAAATTCAAACCAGGCCTAGTTGCATTTCATTCCATTTTCCAAATTGTCTTGTTGTAAACTCAGATACTGTTCCAAAACGAACTACTTGCTATATCTAAGATGGAGGCTTTCATGAAGTCATTTCCAAAATATGCAATAAAAAAAGAGCCATACCCAGTGTCGGCCTGGGTCACCTCTGAGGACCAACATTCGAGAGAGCGCCTTACCACTTCTCACACCAAGCTCGTAGCCAGGTTTTCTTTTCGGGTGGGGGTTGGGGGGGGGGGGGGTTATGGTCGAATTTCGGTGGGGAGAGGGGAGTCCTGGGGGTTCCCTCCCTTTCAACGGCCCTGTCCCACACCAATGAATAATCTCACTCATTTTGTATGAGCCACTGTGGTATCACGGTTAATTAGGACTACCCGTGATGCCGCATTATGGCACATTCCCAGACGTTTAGAAATGAACAGAATTGAGTGAAAGCCTTTATTTTTATGTATAAATTTTCATGTTACAATACAAAACACAAATTGCTCATAATGAGAACTAAGAAAGATACAAGAGATCTCTCTCTCTCTCGATCGAGAGAGAGAGCGAGACAGAATATTACAATGAATATATTTTTTTTCCAAATTAACCCTTGGTTAGACGCGCGACCTTTTGTCTCGCGGTTAGTCATGTGGGGGACAAATTTCCCCCAAATTAAAATATTCGTGCATACCATTAAATCCGTGACTAAATATCAAAGTAAGTTGGTATTTTAATTAAAAACACAACATTATTGAACAGAATAAAGTAAGAATTAAAAAATATTTTTGAAATAACTTGAAAAAAATTGATGCAGATTTTTAATGATCATTTAACTTTTTACGTAGAATGAGTTTATCGTTACGAAATGAAAGAGCTTTATGAACAGTGGATATTGTCTTAAAATAGTGTCTACCACAGACTTTAACTAGTAGCCCAAAAAACAAAAATATAGCAAAAGGTCATAACTGATTTTGATACTGATAAAGAAATTAATTTATTAGTAAAAAAAAATTCATAGAGCGAGGTGAGCAGTTGCCATTTTCAGTGACTTTGACCTCCCCGAAATTAAATAACTACGAGATTGAATATGAATCGTATTATTTTTTTATAATAACTGAAATTGATTGAGGAATTTTTTTTTTTTCGTTGTCTTATGAAACTGAGAAAATTAAAATTTCTTAACTGTCTCAAGAATTGGATGGAAAATATATGGAATACGTTAACGGTTAAAAATTTAAATGTCCTTAAATGTATTCCCCTGTATGCAAATGTATTTTTTAGTAATTTCAATAGTAACGTAAAAAATTCCTTTAATGGTTTTATGAATAGTTTATAATATTCATGTTAACTAAAATGTTATTAAGTTTGCTTAGTGTGAGCAGTAGAGTTTATAAAAGAAGAGCTGAGTTTGAAAATTATTTAAAACACTTTGTTAACAAAATTACTAATTTGACGTTCATGTACAAAAGTAACAAATGGTTTTACTGCCGATAGAGTTATTGTGGTCTTCCGGATACTATTTTTTATCGCAGCTTCTTCTTAATCCAAAAAATATTTCCCAAGTGACAACTCAATACGAAAAAAATTCGTCTTAAAAAATAAAAAAGAAGCTTCGTGTCACCACATTATGTCTTATCTAGGTTATTTTACTTTGACACTTTATCTTTGTCATTTTGCTGTTCTACGTCTTTCGTTGTTATTTTTATATTTCAACCTCTGATTTTAATGTTCAACATAATTAAAATATTTATATTTACGTTGCTTTAATTATTTTGTATCGTTATTCAACTTTCAATTGATGAAATTTCATTTGAAGTTTAACTTAGTGTAAAAATAAATCGTAAAAGAAAATTGCAGTTAAAATTAGTGAAAAACTAAATTATACAAAGTGAATGTTACATTAAACATTACGACAGAATAATTTAGATTAAAGTATTGCTTACATTTTATGCTCAGCATTTAAATCGGTACGTTGACACTAAATTATTACAGATTGTTTCACTTTCACGGGCAAATAATTTAAACTAAAAAAATATTTTTTAAACGGATAAACCCAGGGATGGCGATTAAGGATCTAAAGGGAACAGTCACTCTCCCACTCTTTCCATCATACTTTTTTGATGCATTTAATGATTTATTGTTCAAGAAATCTGCATTATGTTACATGATTTCACAGGGATTGAGGTGCAAAAATTTAAAGACGAGATAAGTGTACTTATCGTAAGAGAAAGTTAAAGTTTTCATGTCAAAAAACATTAATTTTATCTGGGCGAGTCATTCTTAGGACTTTAAGCATTAATAATTTGACCAACAATTGACTTACTTGCTCATAACAGGATCTGCATGTAAATTCGGTCTTGGTTAAACAGTTTCCATAACCAATAAAATTAGCTCCCGCCATCTCGCTAAATAGAACTCATACGATGACTGTTTGGCGTTTATTGTATGCCCCCCCCCCCCCCAACAACAGAAAAAGAATGGGCAAGTGTCGCCAGTCTAGTCGATTACAAGAAAAAATGCACGGGGAGACTTTGATTTTGCGAGTTTCCACGGTGGGAGGTATTGCTTAGGGGCCTATCTAACTCCTCTCCCAGCTCACACACATATAGTTGTGGTTTCATGATAACCGTGCTTGTGTGGATTAAAATAAATAAATCGTATAAGTTATTCCATCTTCAAAGAAACATATTAACTCACTTTAAAATCAAAAACTTAGTTATTTAAATTTAAAATCTATATTTATTTGAAATTTTTTCCACTGTTCTCTGAGGGCGCCGTGCCAAGGTTCTGGAGAGGGCCCACCGGGATATGTCCCGGTATCCCGGTGGGCCAGGCCGAGTCTGGCCCTACCCACTAGCTGTAAGCTTCTACAAAATTGCTTATTCTGAAAAACTGGGGGACATTTTCATAGTGCAGACCTATGTTTCTACACTTTTTATTAATAATTGCTGTTGGCTAACCTGCTACTTTTAGGGAATCAGTTATTGTCCGCAATGTATGGTGTTGGTGTCCACCGATATTGAAATCCAAGAAGGACTCATTGAACACTTTTTTATTACGAGCGCTAGACGCGCGGGAAGTGGACTGTACAGAAATTGGAGTTCTTTTCCTCGGCTTGTCGCCGATAGAGGGCCTTACAACTGAAAGAGCCAATAGGCGCCGACAGTTATTTATCTTCAGCTGTGTTGAAGTGTTTCTATGAGGTTATGTTTCGCGTTATGTTGTCTTTTCTTGTGATCTTGTGAAAGAAAATAAGTTTAAATATTACAAATGTTGAAGAAGAAATGAGAGTTGAAGGTGTGAAAAAAGTAGGAAATAAAAGTAGTTTGCTTTAAACATTTTAACTTAACATTCAGTCTTATTGTTGTTTTTGATTTCCAAAATTAACCAGTTACATTTACAGTGACAAAACTAGCTAATTGTAAAAGGTCCATTTCCAAAACTAGCTAATTACAAAAACTTTTCCAAAACTGCCTGGTTGCATATTAAAACAGCTTATTAAGGCTTTATATAAAATAATACAAACCTAAGACTTCGTAAATTGTGTTTCAAATTTATTTACAGATTTTATAAACATAACAGTCATAAATTAACTTTTGAGTTTAATAAAATACAAGTTTTTCTTGTTTCCTGAAAAGTTGTTCCCTAGGCAGCTTGGCACGTTTGAAAATGGACGCCTCATATAAGCATTCACCAGTACTATTTTGTACAATGATTTGGCGAAAACTATTAACAACGTTTTTGAAGAAATTTAATTAAACTTGCTTGGAATTAAAACTCGTGAATTAAATATTTATCGATTCGAAGATATTTACCTACAAATTAAAAATAGAGATTGCCAGAGATTAGCGTTTTAAAGTTTGGGGTGAATTTGGTTTTGTAGTTAAAAGATTGCATCTTACCTCTAATAACGGTCAATGATGTAAACTTAATGATGTTTAAGTTTGAATATTGATGAGTTGAAAAGTTTGCTACGTGAATGTGAGAAAGCTATTGATTGATTGATTGATTGGGTGGTGTGAGATTTTTGCTCGCCTACTGGCTGCTTTATCTCTAGAGAAAGCTATTACAAGTCCAGAAGATCTGATCAACACCATCCTATTTGCTTTAACGCTATTTAAGCCAAGATATAAAATAACTTTTCTGCAACTAATAATATACATACTGGTATAGTTTTATTTTGTTCTCGTGAAAGGATGACAGAAAAAGAACTGCATGAAAATAATGAGTTGTTTTCTATGATTTATTTACAGTTGTTTCTAAATGACGATTAACAGGTGTTTTGAAAGTTTGTATGAAACATATAAGAATGTGGGATGAATGTCGTAAGCAGTAAATGAGTGCTTGTTTCTACTTAATGTAAATGTAGATAAATAGTTCTTTGCATAAAATGGGTATAAGTTAATTTTAAGGATAGATCAAATAAAATATTTACGAAATATGGTCTTGTAATTTAGTTTAGACGTGTTTTTTTTTTACTACAGTTTAATTTAGTTAAGAAATGTTCGTTTACAAGGTAAAATTTTGGTGATGCCATCGAAAACAAGTAATAAATGTTGTATGACGAAGGGGTAAAAGTGAAGAGGCCCTTTAGATGGACAGCAGGTTCGTTAGTTTCATACGTTAAAAATAGGTTCTTAAACCTAAACTCGGAGAGGCTACTTCCACGTCCGTCCACCTTCATTCCTTCAATCATACTCTCTCTCTGGCGACGAAGTCGCCGCTAGGGGATTACATTAGTAGGGCCCTCTACATCAATGGGGATAATATACTCTGCCATCCTGATTGAGGAGGACCACCGACTCATTGATATATACTAAACCTGTAAATAAAGATATTGAAAAATACAGTACAATAATAAAATTTAAACAACATTAATGTCTTGAAGATCACAACGTGTAGTTCTTAAAAATTTAAAGTCTGTGCAAAAAGTTCTTGCACCATGAAAAGTTTGTAGAAAGGGGAAAAAAAGTCTCCTCTTCGAAAAGTTTGTGTGAAAGAAAAAAAAATATCTTCTTTTCAAAAGTTCATAAAAAGAAAGAAAAAAGTATCTTTTTTAAAAAGTTTGTATGATGGAAAAAAAGTCTCTTCTTTCAAAAGTTCATAAAAAGAAAAAAAAAAAGTCTCTTCATTCAAAAGTTCATAAAAAAAAAAAAAAAAAAAAAAAAAAAAAAAAAAAGGTCTCTTCTGTAAAAAGTTCTTGTAGAAGAAAATGGAAGAAACTTAAGTATCTTCCCAGCACTTCATCATATCAGCTGATGTAGATGTGAGAAGTGGTCCTTCAGTTGTCCCCAGTTTACGGACATCATATCGGTCATTTGGCCGAATCTTTACCACCTCGTATGGGCCGAAAAACTTTTGACGAAGTTTTAAACCAGTACCAAACTGCGTTCTTTTGATGGCTACTTTGTCGTGGAGTGTTTGTACTTGTTTGCTGTCTTGCGTCGAGTATTATAGTTGTGCTTGCTTCTTTCTTGCAGCTGTAGTATATTGGTTTTTGCTTGTTCGCGCATTTGTCGTTTATTTTGGACGAAGGTATGTATGTGTTCTTCTTCGAGGATTTTCTTGATGTTAAGGTCTTCCTTGTTTTTCATTTTAATCCCTATTATCGAGCTCGAAAGGTGTGTACTTTGTTGTTGAAGAAACGGTGCTGTTGATTACGCGTTGGACTGCTGACACATGTTTAAACCATTTATTGGGGTCATCGAGGGATAACTTTGTGATGACAGGGATAAGTGTTCCATGAAATTTCTCTACTTGTCCATTTCCACGAGGCTGACCAGTGGTGATTGTGACATGTTCAATTTCCCCATCTTCGCAGTATTTCTTAAATTCTATTGCTGTAAAGGATGATCCGCGGTCTGATATTATTCGTTTAGGATTTCCGAAGGTAATTTGTTGGAGTTGAAGTTTATCCAAAGCATCTTTTGTTGACGTTGACTTAACAGGGTATATCCATATGAATTTGCTAAAGGCACATACCACGGTAAAGATGTATTTGTAATTTTTATTTGTACTTGGAAGTGGGCCGAGAAAATCGACATGGTAAGTGTTCAACGGGACGTCGCCTTTTGGGATTGGTTGTAGAAATCCTTCTTGTTTTCCAACTTTACGTGAAGAAAGTATGCGTGGAATGCAGTTGGATATTACGCTTTCGACGGTTTTTCTTATATGCGGGAACCAGAATTGTTGTTTCACCAATGCTTCAGTTTTATTGATCCCGAAATGGCCTTTATTGTGTTCTATTTGGACTATTTGTTTTTGCATGTTTTGTGGTATAACTAACAGTTCTTGGTCATTGACCAGTTTGTAAAGAATGTTGTTCTTGTATTTGTATTCTGTAGTTGAAGAGTGATCGATTAGATTTTTAATGCCTTTTGTGAATTCGTCCTTTGACTGAGCATCGCAGATTTTCTGGGTTGTTGCATCAACTTGGATTGACATGACTGGGTAACGACTGAGAGCATCAACATGTGTCATCTGCTTGCCTGGTCTGTGTATTATCTCGTAGTCAAAATTCTCTAACAACATTGCCCATCTGGCAATTTTTGGTGGAACTTCTTTCCTTGACATGGTCTTTTGGAAGGCTTGGCAGTCTGTAATAATTTTGAACTTGGTACCTACAAGGTAGTGTCTGAATTTCTTTAGTGCTTGAACTATGGCAAGAACTTATAATTCGTACGATGAATATTTCTCTTCTTGTGGTGATGTCTTATGGCTCATATAATGTATAGGATGGTAGATGTTATCCGAGTCTGCTTGAAGAAGAATAGCACCAAATCCTTTTGAGGATGCATCACAATGTAACTGTAAAGGCGAGCCTTGTTTATATAGGTGTAGCACAGGCTCTGTTGACAGTGCCTGTTTCAGTGTTAGAAAAGCTTGTTTTTGGTCTGTACCAAAATAAAAAGGAGTATTGTCCCGTAAAAGATCACTTAAGGGTCTTGCAATGGCAGCATAATCCCTTATAAACTTCCTAAAAAATCCACTTAGACCCAAGAATGATTGAACATCTTTTGTTGTTTTGGGCTGTGGAAAACCTAAAACAGCGTTTGTTTTGGCTGTCGAGGGACGAATTGTACCTTTTTCTAAAATGTGTCCGAGAAAGTTGATTTTCTTTGTAGAAAATTGCATTTTTTAAAGTTAAACTCAAGTCCATAGTCGGAAGCTACTTTGAAAACTTGCTTGAGTTTTTCGACACCCTCTAACTCATTGACTGATGGGATGATCAAATCGTCTAAATACAAGATCAGTGTATTAGTTTCTAAAAGTTCTCGAAAAACAATCTGTATGAATCTTTGAAAAGCAGACGGCGAGTTGCAAAGTCCAAACGGGACTTTATTAAATTGATACTGATTATCTGGTGTAATAAAACTAGTATACTTGCGGCTTGCAGGATCAACGTCTACTTGGTAAAACGAATTTTTGAGATCCAAATTTGTGTACACGGTAGCCCCTTGTAGCCTGTCGAAGGCGTCGTCTATAATAGGAATTGGAAATCGTTCTTTGATTACCACTTTATTCAAACGTCTGTAATCAATACACATGCGTGTTGAGCCATCTTGTTTTTTGCACAAAACTATTGGTGAGCAAAAGTCAGAAGTACTTTCTGAAATAATTCCGTCGTTCAATAGTTGTTTGATTTGCCTGTTAACTTCCAATTTCTCGGTGATTGATAAACGGCGTGCCCGCTGAAAGATTGGCGTTTCATCCGATAAAAAAAATCTTCATTTGAAAATTTGTACTTTTTATTTTATTTGGTTTATAAAATTTTACCATATTCGTAACAGTATCCCGCAAGTTATCGTCGTTAATGTGCAAGAAATCCGCTTCGTTTAAACTCACGCTATCCCCAATCGTAACAGAAAAGGTAAACAGTCAACGTGTGTTTCTGTTTGTTTACATTCTCGACCATGAGATTCTGGTTTTGAGCCTTTTCCTCCGTCTTCTGTTCTAACACAAACTTCGCCTACTTCATCAGGATCTTCCAATGACCGCTCGTTTATTCTCATGGGGACATTAACCCTTTAAATCCCATGGAGTCAGCGTTGTGGGTTTCACAAAACCCCGATGACTTTCCATTCATAAAAACTGGAAATGAACTCGCCCGACTCGTTCTCCTGTCTGCCACTCCTGGGATTGCTGTGGGGGGGTCACTGTCGACCATTAAAAGATCATTACTATATGTATACAGCCTGCAATAGGGGTGTGCGTTGGGTCATTTGCTTGATATGTCAGAGAATTTAGTTGGCGTCTTATCAATGAAACAAACGCCACCGCTAAGTACATGACAAGATTCGCATAAAAGAAGAGTCCCTGACTATCTTACTCCATGTCCAAAGGGTGGGGCAGTTTGACATTGAGTACTTTAAATCCATGTCTCCCCTCTACATGCCCCACAATAGCCTATTGTTGAGGACCGTCACGCTTTAAACAACTAAGGCAGGGCAGTTCCCCTCACTTGAAAATATATGTTTACCCCTGCAACCGCCCGAAAGGCGGTTAGCTGGGAAATTCTCTACAAGGCGGTATAGGGCGGGTTGGGATTTAAAGTGTTAAGCCCCGCCTCCATCAACGAAGAACCGATATTTTCCGTTGAGTCATCCTTTGTATGACCTTGACACGTGCCATCATTTTGCGTTTTCGGAATCGTAAGGATTTGCAGAGCATTTAAAATTTCGTTATTGTTGTCAGCAATAAAAGTGATATATTCCGAGTTCTTTTTTGAAGCAACATAGCATATTTTTTACGTGCGGGTTTCGAATTGGTTTTCAATCGGAAGTGGGTCTCGTGTTTTTATGCTTTCGTATACGTTAGGTGGAATTATTAAATATGAACATAAGTCGTCACAAGCTGCTGCAGTAACTAGAATTGGATTTTTGTTCTTTGGATGAGCTAGATTTATTTTTGTCAACTTCGCTTTTTGTGTGGAACCGAAAGCTCCTGTGAGGGTTATTGATCCGTCATAGACTGTTGAGGGTGGTAATACACTGGTTTTTACACAAGTTATATTAGTACCTCCATCGATCAAAGTTTTTATTTTTTTATCATCGATAAGAACATCTTCGTACTGTAGCTTATTGAAATATTTATCGCGGTTGTAATTTCTTCTGGTTTCTATTTCGCAGACGTGATTATTTGGTGCATTTGGCCTAAAATTATCGTTGTTGTTACGGTGATTGTAAGAACCCCTTGGCGGTCTATTAAATGACCCTCTGTATTGGTTTTGCGTATTTTTGTTTTGGAAATTCTGCCCGCTGTTGTATGTTTGTTGCTGATGATTTGTTTCGCTTAGAGATTTACGTTTTGACGTAAAGTAAATATCACACTCTTTTGCAAGTTCTTTAGGTTCTAGCCAATCTTCCCCTTGGCGAACGACGATGTGTGCTTGTGTTTGGCGGTCAACTGTGCTGAAAAGTTTATCCGACACCATTAATTTACATAGTGTTTCGTAGTCAGTGGCGTTGCGTACCTTACAGTAATATGCGAATGATTGTGATAGCCTTGACCCAAATTGTGTATGCGACTCGTTCGGCATGCGTTGGCTCCTTCGAAAATTAAGAAGACATTCTTGTGGCGTAGGTTGAAATTGGCACAGGACAATACTTTTGACTTGTTCGTAATTTTTTAGGTCGTTCTCCGAAATATTTAGTAAAATGTAACTAGCCTGTTCGCCCAGTATACTAATCAAAATTTCCGATTTTGCATCATCTGGGACATTTTTTGTCGTAAACGCACGTTCCAGAGACTGAAAGAATAAATTGTAGTTTTCTGGTCTTGACGGGACTGGCATGCTTAGCGTTCGAACACTGCGAAGAAGACTTTCCATATTTGGACTTTCTTCGGTTGCTGTGGTACTTCCAGTACTAGTTTGGTTTAATGCAGTAGTATTTTTAAGAGATGCGAGCTCGAGTTCTCGTTCTATCTGTGCAAGTTTAACTTCTTCGATTTGTTTTTGTTTTTCACTAGCCTCTTGGGTTTTTCTATCAGCCTCTTGGGCTTTTCTATCCTCTACAACTGTTGTTATTAAATCTTTAACGAAAATTTCACTTTTTTCAATTAAGTCTTTTAATTTTAGAATTGTGGTACCATCCGGTACAACGATATCTAACTCAGCGGCAACAAATGCGAGATCTTGTTTTCTGATATTTTTAAACATAATTAATAATAAGATGGATCCTACCTGCGTTTCTTGATTTTACTTCGCTTTTGGAGTTGTATCCGTTTTATGTTGTTGCTCTTTCGAAGAGTACTCGTTGCTTCTGGTTTCTGGTTCGGTGGTAGTTGGTCGATGTGGAATAACTTAGCTGACTTCGTTGAACTTCTGCTTGACGGCTGAAGTGGGACTTGTTCGGCGAAGCGACAGTGTTGTGGTTGCAGGTTCGAGTTGGCTCAGGATTCTGTATTCTTGCTGGCTATGTGGAATAACGATGCTAGCTTCGTTGAACTTCTGCTTGACGGCTGAAGTGGGACTTGTTCGGCGAAGCGAGTGTTGTGCAGTTGTATAATGACGACGCTGGTTGATGAGTTTTCCTTTTATTTGTAGATTCCACTGGTGGTCGCTGACTGCTGCGGTAATTCGTGAAGAGGATTTTGGTTTGACCTCTGTATGCGTGAAAGTATAGTTTCTGTTTCGTGAAGAGGATTTTGGTTTGACCTCTGGATGCGTGGAAGTGCAGTTTTTTAAATATTTTTTTCATCGTATTCTCGCGGGTAAAAAGCACGGCGAGCCCCCATGTTGTATGACGAAGGGGTAAAAGTGAAGAGGCCCTTTAGATGGACAGCAGGTTTATTAGTTTCATACGTTAAAAATAGGTTCTTAAACCTAAACTCGGGGAGGCTACTTCCACGTCCGTCCACCTTCACTCCTTCAATCATACTCTCTCTCTGGCGACGAAGTCGCCGCTAGGGGATTACATTAGCAGCGCCCTCTACATCAATGGGGATAATATATAAATATTGAGTATTTTTGTACTGTTGAAATGATAAATATATATATATTTTTAAGCGATTCACAGCCAGGGCTTTATTTAGATTTATATGATGCCTGGGAAAAAAGATATCCAATGGGCGCAATACAAAAATGGTACTTTTACGTTCAATTACCCATATGTTAATATCGGATAATAAAAGTCATTGAAACTGAGATTTTTGTGTATCTTGGAGCTAATATGTCTACCGAAGGAGGGACTGATAAAAATATTGATGCAAGAGTTAAAAAAGCACAATATACATTCAAAATGTTACCTAGAATCTGGAGTAGAGGAAGTATTAAAATAAAACATAAATTTCACATTTTTTAAGCTACAGTTAGAGCCTTCTTGTTGTATGGCTGTGAAACTTAGAACCTAACCAAACAACAAGAAATAAGTGCAATGCATTTCAGACCAAATGCATTAGAAAAATTCTTAAAATATACTGGTCAAATAAAATATCAAATGTTGAAATATACAAAATATCTGATTATAAACCCATAACAACAATAATACAAAAACGAAGATGACAGTGTGTAGGACATGCTTTGCGGATGTCTCCATCAGACCCAACACGCGTAGCCCATACTTGGGCACCTGATGGAAGAAGAAAAAAGAGGCCGCCCAAAATACACCTGGCGTCAAATGATTATTAAAGAACGGAATTCTCTTGGGTGGCCGAGCTAGGGAACATCCAGGACAACAGTATTAGACCGGAAGGGAAGGAAGGTTATGCTCGTGGCCTCATGCGCCATTTGAGCGTAAGGAAATTTAAGTCAAGTAAGTTAAGTCTGTGTATACATGGTCAGCATAACTCTTGAACAAATTGATCTACGATTTTAAAACTTGGTATGCGGGTTAGTGGTGGTCATAGGAGCTACTAATAGGTTTTCGTCAAAATTGCGTATGCTTTTAGGTTGAAATCATGAAAAATCATGTTTTTCAGCATTTGCTAAAAATAGCTTTAACGATTTTGATTAAATCTTTATGCTAACCCTATTGGAAAAAGTTCAAATTACCAGTATCAAATTGATACCGGAACCAGTAAAAATGATACCGGAACCAGTAAAACCATACTGGAAATTTAAAAACCGGTATAAAACCATACTGGGAATTTTAAAGCCGGTATGAAACTATACTGGGAATTTTAAAGCCGGTATGAAACTATACTGGAAATTTTAAAGCCGGTATGACACTATACTGGGAGATTTTAAACCGGTATGAAACTATACTGGAAGTTTTAAAGCCGGTACGACACCTTACTGGAAGATTTTAAACCGGTATGAAATTATACTGGAAATTTTAATACCGGGATTTGAAACATACTGAAAATTTTGATACCAGGTTTGAAAAATACTGGAAATGTTTGAAACCAGTATGGAACCATACTGGAAATATTGAAACTAGTATAGATTCTTAGTGGAAGTATTTAAGACAATATACTGGCCTAAATATATTTTACAAATGCATCCAAACCATATAGAGAATTTTCAATCTAAATATTAATTCGTTCCAAAAGCACAACATAGAATTGGGGGCCCTCATATAAAGCCAACGTTGACTGTAGTAAAAATAAAATTAAGTCGGCTATTTCACTTTTGTAGAAAATCAGCAAAAAGTGTTACGAGCAAATAATTTTTTTATTATCTTGACCTACATGATTAATCCATTAACGAGGGTTGGCAAGAAAACTTGCCAAACGTTTTAGTTCTTTTCTCTGCTAATATAAAATTTTCCCAAAAAATCTGAAAAATTCAAAATATATCTTAAACGATCTAAATAAACAAAGTTAAAGTTAAAAACAATGATGAGTTTATCCATTTTAAAATTGTCTTTAATGGGTTAATGTAAATTGTTGGTAAAATGCTGCCAAATTTCGGTACTTACGTGTTAACGCCACCGCAGCTACAGATTTAGCAGTTTTTAAGTGCCGCCAATAAAGAGCAATCTTGTTGTTTGCACGCGCACACAGTTATCTTTTGGATTCCTTGTTGTTTGCTGATTTTTGACGCCATTTTTTACATTGGCGGCACATAAAAACCGCCAAATCTGTAGCTGCGGTGGCGTTAATACGCAAGTACAAAAATTTCTAGTATTGCAAAACTGAAAGAAAAATACTTTGATGTATAAAAAATATTTATTGTAAAGAAACACAAGAAAGTAGGCCCTGTCTGTGGCATTTCAAACTATCTTTTCAAGAATATTCTATTAAAATAAAGCAGATTCTCAGCATGTGTATTAATTTCGAGTTGTCATTTTGGTACTTTTCCGTTATAAGCACATTTTAAATCTTTGCGTTTTACAAATACAACACAACGTACTGGCGAATGAAATAACTTTTGATGTATTCTACTAGTGATCCTTGAATCAAAAGGTTTGCATATTTTAGTAATGCAATTTGCCAATCATTAGTATGATTATCTTCTATTACTTTTCTCTCTCGTAACAGCGATTTTTTAAAACGTTCCCAAGTGGAGTGAAAAAAATTGTGGTGCTAAACGGAAAAGTACTATAATATGAAACACTCGACAAATCTTGACTACAGTATTATCTGTTTTCCCAGCACGTGTATAAGCTTTGCTAAGATACATTATACAGTATATTATCATTTGGCTCTATTCTGAGACCATCACTTGAGGGATAACAGTAATAACATATGCGGTACAGATGTAGTATAGAACATTTCTTTGGCATGATATTATTTTTTAAAGATAAATGCTGTTTCAGTCAACGGGTTTTACTTTAAGTTACATTTTTATTTAGTTTCTTATATATATTTTATTTTAATTACTTTGTTTTTAATTTTGGCGAAATTTCTTAATGCCAAATAAAAAAAAAATTCCTAATGCCAAATAATAAAAAATTGCCTAATGTCCTATATTTCATCTGTTCCACATATGCTTGCTCTTCAGTTTCATCATAAGTCCTTAATAATTTCTGTTAGCCAAGCATATGAATGCCACGGCCTAGTCTTTCAATACATTATTTTTCCTCCTTTTGATGTGAAGTCGCTAAATGATTATTTACAAGCGATAAAAGACTTTTGAAAAAAGTTGTTTATTGATTTGGGAACGAATTCAATTGTCTTCACTTCGTTTCTTAACGTCAATTTCTTCACCTTTCCCTGGCCAACATAAGTCATTACGGTGGCTTCACAACTCTTGTAAAAATAAATAAGGACATTTTCAGTCAATTTCATATAAAAATTTAATTTTCATTAACCATCACTTAAATAATAATAAATAAATTTCATTAAAAATATGCATATATTTGCGTTAGTTCAATTTTAACTAGACAAAGTAATAGCAAGTAAAAAGTTTCTTCGGCAGTGTTGGCAACAGCTAAATGTAAACAAATGAGCATTTTGAAATTCAAAACGTGTTTTTCATGCGTAATTCGAACTTTTAATGTGTTTAAAGTGCTTATTGAAAGAAGATCTTCATAAGGGCGGAATACAGCCGATTCTAAAATGCTGGTGAATGAATCTGGACAGTACAATAAAAGAAATTGCTGCCGGACTTACAATCTGGAAAGATTCTCTGCCAAGACATTTTTAACGGAGGTTTCCGTAGTTTAATTTAGATAGAAATATTAAAGATATTTACAAGAAACAAATTCATTTAATTAATAATAATATATTTACAAATGACATTTACAACTTTGAAAGCTGAATGGCTAATGAACTGCATTTCCAGTTTTTTGAGATCCATCTAAAAAGATAAGAATTCGTTTTCCGTTCTTTCTGTTCTATTCTCGTGCCGCCCAAGTCATGTTCAAAGTGCTTTTGAAAGACTATGAGCTCTACTATCGTGGCTTCATCACTTAACTGCCACAGTAGCCTCCCACCAGCGATAGCAAGACTTTAAGCATCTCTTGGATTAAACTGTACTCTTCTGCCTGATCGAGTTGTTTTGGTCTCCTGGGTAAGATTTGCTGTATCATGGTTGACTGTAGATGGAGCTTGAATCAGTTCAGATGATGCTGATGAAATGGGCTTTTCCTCCAAGATGATTGATGAGGTTCTGGACAGTTCCTTCGCAATGTATGCTAGCTTTAGAGAGTCGATATTGATGTTTGTGGCTTTTATCCCTTTTTGAATTTTGAAGCAATAAAAGGTCCCTCGTAAGGTGGTTGCAAGCCTTTCCTGAAGGTATCTGTTCGCAGAAACACATGGCTGCAAGTTGATAGATCTTTACTTACGAATACTGATGGGTGTCCATGAGGTTGTGGAAGTAACCGTTTCATTGCCTCTCTAAGCTTCCCGACACATGTGGCTGCATCAAGAACCTTTGAAGTTGGTGACATGAATTTGCTAGGTAAATGAATTGTTGAACCATAGACCATTTCTGCTGTCGTTACCTTTAGGTCATCTTTCCATGCCGCTTTGAAGCCCAAAAGAATTGTTGGCAGCACTGCAGACCATTGTGTGTTTCTATGTGCCATGATCTCAGCTTTCAATTGGCGATGAAAACTTTCCACCTGACCATTTGAAGCTGGGTGGCATACCGTTGTATGTTGGCATGCTGTACCCAAGAATTTGGAGACGGCGTAATGAAGAGATGGCTCAAATTGTGTTCCCTGATCTGTGGTTAATCTGAGTAGTGTCCCGAAGCGAGTGATCCATCCAGAGTAGAAAGCTTTTACAACTGTGTCAGCAGTGATATCTACATTGCTTCTGGACACTTGGAAAACTTATCCTCACAAGTGAGACAATACCTGTATCCTTCTGATGGGGGGAGTGAACCAACCAGATCAATGTGCACATGCTCAAATTTAGCATTCGGTGATACAAAACTGCCAATAGCATTTCTGGTGTGGCAAGATTCCTTGGACTTTTGGTGTTCCAGACATGTGCATGCCCAGGCCGCAACCTTCGCTTTTATGGCAGGCCAAACATGCCTCTCGTGGACTAACTTTACCGACGCTCTGGCACCAGAATAAGAAAGATAATGCAGACTGTTGAAAACTTTTTGTTGATGAAAAGCATACACTATGTTCAAATTGCCCTTAAATATTATTTCAGACTCTATAGCAGTTTGCAACATATCCAAATTGGGCAATGTTGCTAAGCTGTTGCAGCAACAACTTGCTCTTTAATAGTATGATATGAGGTTTCGTCCAGTGTTAAAAAGCCTTTGTTCATAATAATAGTATTTAAGTGACTTAGCAATCATTTGCTCTGACTCGAAAATGATCTTTTTGATGTGCAAAACCGCTTCATTTCCGTTAAAAAGTTGGTTTTTGTGATATTACCTAAAATGTTGATATAAAAAATATTTTGAATCCTGAAATCAGCTCTACACTTATCCGGCTGCCATCTCAGCTGCTTAAAAAAGCTATTTTGGCTTGGAGAAATGATAATGATACCCTTAACAATTTAATGCTCAGAAAATAAGAAAATCATTTACTTATATATATGTATGGGGAACACTTTTTGTACTTGCATAAAAAAATTATATAGGTTTAAAATTAACAATACTTGCAAATTATTCCATTTTCTAATTTTGACAAAACCGAATCTGTCGCCAAAATGCAGCTTAAGTGATAGTTATGGATAACAGTGTGCTACAGCTTCTTTTTGCCAAAAGTTTAGGTTTTTTCGAAAATGATCCAAACCTTTTAAGAAGTACTATTTGCTGGTTTATACTGAATTCATTTACAGAGCAGGTACGAATATTGTTTTTGTTTTTATGGTTTTTATTTTGTAATAATTATTCAGAGTGGTCAGTGTAAAAGAGACCCCAGACTTAAAAAGTGCTAGCTTTTCAGATTGTTAAACGTAATTTCAATTCCAAACTTCTGTTTTGAAAATTATCTAACGGTTCTTCTATGCTGATCACCTTATATTATAACTTGAATTATCTAAATCAATAACCTATGTGCCTCAACGAGTACCCTACAACGCGGGTCTACTCAGCTAATTATTAATAAGTTAACTTTCTTATTCTTTCATTTGATGTTTTACATTTGTAATTGATTGATGTAATTGTATTGCTATGATAAATCCTGTGCTGCATAAATATCAATTCTGTAATCAATGTTCTAGTATTATACTGGTACATGTTTCACACTAGGACCGATATATTATACTGAAACCGACCTTGTACCAGAATTCTTTCTGGTACAAAAAAATGTATACCGGTTTATGAAACACCGGTTCCGGTATGATACTGGATCCGGTATGATACCGGTTTATGAAACACCGGTTCCGGTATGATACTGGATCCGGTATGATACCGGCTTATGAAACACCGGTTCCGGTATGATACTGGATCCGGTATGATACCGGCTTATGAAACACCGGTTCCGGTATGGATACTGGATCCGGTATGGATACCGGTTCCGGTATGATACTGGATCCGGTATGATACCGGCTTATGAAACACCGGTTCCGGTATGGATACCGGTTCCGGTATGATACCGGAACCAGTATCCATACCGGAACCGGTGTTTCATAAGCCGGTATCTTTTTTTTATACCGGAATTTTTTTTTTCCAATAGGGAACGCCTCTTATGGGTTTCTAAACGTCCCCAAATCCAAAATTATTCCCCTAGAAATGCGATAAAAGCACAAAAAGTTGGAAAGCGAGTGTCATTAAAACAAAGTTCTCTGTCCTTGAGTATCGCCTATCAACGATTGATTTTCTTTTATTTCACGTACAAGAAAGGACGAATCGAATAATATCGCCAATTTCACTGGTTTGCTCGCTGGAGGTTTTTTTTTTTGGCCCTTGTAAAAATTATTGCCAAAAATCTAGCTAAACTGGACATTTTTATTTAAATGAGTGAAAATTTTAATGCAATGACCAATATTATCGTGTAAATTGAAATTTGATCCTTAGTTTGAAATCAGAGTGTTCCAAAACGAGAAGGAATGAAAAAAAAAAAAAAAAAAAAAAAAAAAACTGTAAACAATACTGTTGTTACCCTATATAAAAACATGGGTAATTGAAATTTAATAACGTAAAATTATTACATTTCGGCTCTTTTCTAGCTACAAATTCTGATACTATATAGAAATAACTATAGGAAACGAAAATTTCAGACAAATTCTGAGGCTTCAGACAAATTCTTTCAGACATTATTCTAAGACAAATAACTGAGAAAACAAAAGAATTTAATATTGATACTTTTTATTGATTTTACACAGCTTACGACATCATCAAAAGAGACAAGTTGTATGAAGCAATGGAGGAACTTGGAATTCAAGTAAAGCTTGTTAACTTGACAAAAGCAACACTCAGAAGAGTCAAGTTCAGAGTTAAAGTACAGAATAAACTTTCTGAACCTTTCTACACTGATAAAGGCTTAAGACAGAGGTATTCACTTGCCTGCATATTTTTTAACATTGCTCCCGAAAAAATAATCAGAGCATATGGAAATAATTTAAATGAATGGAATAACTTGGAATAACTAATGGAAATAACTTACCATCAACGCAAATAAAATCAAATACATGGAGATACGTAAAAAGTATTCCAAGATATCTCCACTACGAGTTAATGACTATATATTTGAAGCTGCCGATGAATTTAAATATCTTGGGACTATAACAACCACCAAAAATGATATCCTCAATAAAATTAATACCGGCTAGTCATGGCAAACAAATGCTACTTTGACTTTGGTTGTGCCTAAGAAGAGGAATATTTTAGAGAAAAGTGAGCTAAAAAATGGGTTATAAACGGATTTGACCGTACGGAAATTTGGCCCGGAATACATAACATATCTTAAATTATTTAAAGAGAAAGGAACTTACGTTAATAATTTATTTTAATAAAACTTGTTTAGAGGCGAACTTTAGTAACATTGATAGTCCCTATTTAAGTTTTTGTTCTCTAGACAAATTGCTAAAAATTTGGTGTGTTTCATATTGGAAATGCAATCTTTTGAGATAGTATTACGTATTGCTTGGATTTTGCATTCAATGTATAAAGCATTTAAGGCAGCATTCGCCAGTATGTGACATGCAAACACATATTCTGGAAACTGTCGGCTGTTACCAAAAGAAAAACACTTGTTTCCTCTAATTTTGTACGTTATTTTAATTTCCCCAACATATTATCTAAGATAGTTTGTGTTAATTATATAGAAGACCTGTTTTAGTGTTCCTCCGGACTCACTTCCCAGACACAGAATGCTGGCTTAACATCTGAAAGATCTTGGGATGGAGCCACATCTGGTGCTCTGTCGTCCCTGAGTTCAATGTAAGTTGACACAGTGGATGGTGAATAGTAGGGTGGATCGAAAATTGTAATTTTTAAACGAATTTAGGAAGATGGGTTAGCCTGTAAGTGGGAAAGTTGCCTTTCATTATTATTTGAAAAGCCTAACAAAAAAAAACAATTTCTAAAGTGATATCTTCTACTGCCCCAATGACTTTGAAATATCAATGTTTGCATAAAAATACTGTTGCGAATTTTTG
This sequence comes from Linyphia triangularis, assembly GCA_963978545.1. NCBI lineage: Eukaryota > Metazoa > Arthropoda > Arachnida > Araneae > Linyphiidae > Linyphia > Linyphia triangularis. Next base: position 60,019,517 of record OZ021723.1, on the reverse strand, counting down.
TATATTTGTAAATATTTCGTAGTGTTAATTTTGTAAATAGATAAATTTCTGTACATTTCGCATAAGACAATGCAATGGTTTGTTTCCCTGCAATGAGCCTCCAATGCTTGATAGCGGGTTTTACAGAGGTAACTCTGGGAAGCGAGTTGCAAGGGGCAGGGCATTTAACATTATGGTAATGGGAATCTCGCCAAATTGGCGAGATAGAGCCAAGTGGCGACGGTTTCGGTGACTAATTTTTGTCGCCAAATTTGGCGAGAAATCGCCAAGTGTCGCCAAACTTGGCGACCATTTGACGACATTTTCGGTACATGTATGGGTACATGTATCCCATGTACATGTAATAGGACTTTTCGACTACAATCTGGAAAGTTCTCCAAATTTCTCTCTCTGGAAGGTTCGTGAAGATTCGTTGCCTCCCCTATATAAACCCGGCCGTGAGTGAGTCAGTCAGTTAGTTGTCTCTCAACGTTCATTGTGAGAGCTGTATTCCTGACTTGAGTTAGTTCTTGAATTTTGAGTCACTGAGTTAGTTGACTGGAGATACTGAGCATTCTAAAGCGAACTGTTTTGCATTGTCTTTTGCGGCGATTTAGCAGTTGTTTGTCAAGTTTTTAACTGCTGTTTTGTGCTCTTTTGAGGTGAAAAAGAGCTGTATTGTGTCTACTAGAACGAGAAGTTCTGGAGCTGTAAGAGAACTGTGAAGAGTTATTTTGGAATAAATTTCTGCAAGTTTTGATCTGCTTTGGCGTCAAATCTTTTGAACCCGTCCACGCAGCAATACATATATTTTATATCTTCTATTGTCAAAAACTTTTCTGTAATAATGATAAGCCTGAGTGAAAAAAAATTTGTTATTAAAATGTAATATTAATATAAAGGAGAAAAATGGTCATTAACACTAGAAAGACGAGAGCTTAGTATATACCTATATTGCCTGAACGCAGTCAAAATGACTGCATTGTGAAAAAATAACTAATGCGCAAAGAAATTTGTTTAACAGTAATTTTTAATATATTTTATATCACTTACAGTCATACAACAAGTTATTAATAAGTATTAACAATAAAAAAAATGTATTTCAGTTCGAAAAAAAAAAATTAATTTATACATTATCTGGACATTTTAGCCGTATTGATTACAGTATGAGATCATACACTCAGTGATCCTCCTTCCCATCTGAATTACGTTACAGCGCGTTCAAAGGGAACAAAGCGCGTGGCCAGGCCTGGCATAAAGATTCGAATAACAATAACAATAACTTTAGTTATTGAACAACTGCAACTTATCAAGTATATGTCGAAATCGACAATTTATCATGAACTTGTATGTTATCATGTTATTCCAATCCAGAGCCGAACTGGATTGGAATAATTTCCAAGCAGTCAAAATGACTGCTTTTCGGCAATATAGGTATAACACACATATATATACCGGAAGTGAAGGTGGGGGGGGGGGCAACAACAATGATTAATTTATCCATTTATATGTTGTAGAAAAAGTCACAAAATTATAAGAAGCTGTGTCATTATTTAAGTAATTATTTTTTTAAGTGAAATTCAAAAGCAGTCAAAATGACTTGCTTAGGCAATCTAGTGTTAATAAACATTTAATTTTGCCCCAACGAACTACAAATAAGAGAATTTTATAAGAAAACATACGAAAATGATGCATAACAGTATAATTGAAATTGCAAGCAGTTTACAAAATTAAAAATAGTTACTATTATGTGTTTGTTAATTCAGTGACATTGAACTAACTTTTAACTGAATGAACAAAACATAAAATAATAATATGCTTTTACTGTTTATATTCCTTTTTTGTATTCAATGTCTTCATTTTATTTCTTGAATTGTTACATATAGTGAGGTCGCTTAAGGCCGAATTTTGTCTAAATGCGGACATGCCGGATAAAAGCACCAAATTTTTTCCAGGTGCTAGTTAGATACTTAGCTTTTAATTTCTGATGGGAACCACCTTCTCCGGCGGCCATCTTGGATTTTATGGCGGCCATTTTGAAATATCGGGATATTGTCAATATCTCGGCTAAGTCACTTAGGATCATAAACTTAGTGTCTAAATATACCTATTTGGGGTCAAGTAATACAATTAAACAATCTTTAAATGTATCAGACTGTATTTATTCACTAATATATGCAGGGTCATCACTATCGGGGAAGGGGGAGGATGAAGGGGGATATGTCTTGATAAAAAATTTACCCATAAAAGTAAAGTTTTTAATGTAAATCCTTTATATATATTTTTTCCAGGTCCTAGTTAGGTACTTAGATTTTAATTTATGATAGGAACCACTTCTCCGGCGGCCATCTTGGATTTTATGGCGGCTATTTTGAAATATCAGTATATTGTGAATATCTCGGCTAAGTCACTTAGGATCACAAACTTAGTGTTTATAAAGATACCTATTTGGGGTCAGGTAATACAACCAAATAATTTTTAAATGTATCATATTATATTTATTCACTAATATATGCAGGGTCGTCACAATCGGGGAGGGGGGGGGGGGACGTAGGGGGATATGTCTCGATAAAAAATGTGCTTGAAGAACTGCTTGGTGGAAATCTACTGAACTGTGCAAATGCCGATGTTTGGAGGGGCCTTAGGCATTATTTTGCCGACTGAAATAATAGTAACTTCAGTGCAAAAGTAGAAAAAATACCTATTATAAAGTTTAAATATTACGAAATAAATTTGTTAATAGAAATGTAATTAATATTGTTGCACAAATCGTCTGTATATATTGTAAATAGTGACGTATTATTTTAAAATTCTATTGTAATTTATTTTTATCTTATTTTATTTATTAATAGCGATTATACAGGTTAGAAAAAGGTGGCAACACCTAAAGCAATCGAGAAGTTTCGAGATGTTTCTTTTCCGACAAATTGGCTGGAAATTTCTCGATTATTCTCTCGCGCTAGTATTTAAAGACCGAGAGATCGGGAAAGTTTTCAGATTGACTTTGGACTTCGATGAAAGCTTATCGCTTTGTTTACCTATTGGAGTGAGCTTGTATAATCGCTGTGTTCGAAGTTGTTTTTGCTAAAGCTTGTGTTGAAGCTTGTGAGCGATTACACTGTTGCCTGTGGATAAATTTTGTGAGTTTTCTGAAGAGAGAATAAATATTTTTATACTGTAAAAACTGTGCCATCATTGCCTCAGCGGAAAAATTCATAACAATATGTAATCAATTTTAATAAATATGTAATCAATTTTAATAAATATGCAATCAATTTTAATAAATATGTGATTAATTTGTAATTAATATATAGTTAATTTGTAATTAATATATAACTAATTTTAAAAAATATGTAATTTTATTTGTTAAATATTATTTCATTGGTTTTTAATTATGGTTTAAATAATTTTAAATTAATGTTTAATGACGTGTTACTGAAATGTAATTGAAGTCAAGTGTTATAAGATTTTCCATCTTATTTTAGTAAATTTTCCATTAAACTTTAATTAACACACTCCCTCATCCAATCGATCTGAAAACTGTCAGATAGACTCGTTGTCAATGGCAATATCTCTGCCAATTCTCAGCTCGTTTCTCAAGTTTTTGAGACAAAAACAGAGATAATTCATGGCATGGAATTGATGGTATTCTTCATAGATGTCGATCTGAGCTCAAAATCATTTAAATAAGTTGCAATTGCACTTATAAAAGTCAACAATGCATATAAAGGACTTACATTAAAAACTTTGTTTTTATGGTTTAATTTTTAATTGAAACATATTTGTAGAACTTAATAAAACGGAATATTTGGATTACGTTTTCGAGACAAATATCGCTTAAAGATAGTTAAAATTTTAAAACCGATTAAGTAAACTATGTTCAAGGACTTTATTTGACTATTTTTTCATTGTTTTTTAAACTGCAGTGAATGGAAATTGTACTGCGATACAGAAAAAAATTAATGTCCAAATAAGTGAGTTTTAATTAAGAATTATATAAATGTTGATAAAAAGAAATTCAATGCATTGAAAAATTCTGAAGGACCATTGCTATGTACAAAAAATTACCTATAAAAACACTACAATTTTTATTATAGGGATAACGGATTTAATGACATTGTTATAGACAATGCTTTTTGACAATATACTACTAGCAGTAGCAAACATTGATTTCAATTAATATAAAGCATTCTTTCTGATTTTCTGGAAACAAAAAACAAGCTATAAATATAAAAGTTTAGTTTAATTTTATTTAATTGTTATCATTGAAGATAACGATGACTAATTTAATGGTCCCATTGATAAATTAAAGGAAGAATATTTTCACCTCAATTCAAAACTTCTGACTTACTTAGATTACTTAGTTTGTATTGCGTTCGTTTTTTTTTAACCCTTTACATTCCAGAGGTGACTCTCACTCACCACATGATTTGATGCCACAACTCGAGAGGACCACTAGGTTTGATGCGGAAATTCGATGCAAGGCCAATGACTGTGTTTAGATTCTTTGAAACGGATCTGTAACCGCGAACCAAAAATTGCGGGAAAGTTCTCGAGTTACTGGTCCCATCGCACGAAAAAGGCCTGGAGTGCAAAGGGTTAACATTGACGATTTAACTTATCTTTACTTTTTCCATTCAATGTTTTCTCTGTTGTTCGTAATTTTGTTAAAGAAATATTAAATTTTGAAAGTTTGCCGACATGCCGCCTTTCAAACATTTTGGGAGTTGACTCCCCTCCTCCCCCTCTCAATAGCGATGGCCCTGTACATATTAGTGAATAAATATAGCTTGATGCATTTTAAGATTGTTTGGTTGTATTCTTTGACCCCAAATATGTAGTTAAGATGTAGAAAGCCTCACTGTCATGTCTTTCCTTCCATCAAAAAATAATGCAATCATTTGATGATAAATCGGAATAATATCACTAGCATCGTTTCTAACCCAATGTCTCTCCCTTCGAACTTTATTTCTGTTGATGAGTCTTGTTTGTCATTCTCATGAATTATATTGGTATCTCATAGAACTGCACTGGCAAGTTTTGCAGCACTTCCATCAGATACCCCATGTCTATCACATTCTGCATTAAAATGTTTCAAAGGAATTCTCCTTTGGGTTATTGGTTTACATTGGTTGGTTGGAGTTAATAAAGATGATGGTAAGGAGTTATAACTATCGCTAATATTCAAATCAGAAGTTTCATTTTCTTCATAAAGAGGCAAAATAATAGTATCGCTTTTCTACCAAACATAATTTTGTGAAATTAAAATTAGAAATTGCTACTTATTATTTAAATAAAACATTTTAATCCACTAATAAGTTTTTGTATATTAATCGTAATTTTATATAATAATATTTTATCAATAATAATTAATTTTATATTAAATTTTATCATTAATAATACAACAATTACTAAGTAATTATCATTTTTATATAATTTATATTATGTATAGGTGGTGTAATGTAAAGGAGGCTTTGGGGCAGCACAAAACTTTGAACTAGAGGTTTGATTTGTATTTCATTATAATAACAAAATGCAACTTTGTAACATACAGGCTAATGGGAATTCGTAAATGAATTTTTTCGATCCACTCTAGTGGTGAATGCAACAGTTAGTCTCGTGTTAGTCGCTGACCATCCAGGCGGAAGTTTTCTGGTACTTTCCCACTTCGAATGCAAGTGCAAAGGAAGTTTCTCTAGAAATATTTTCCAAGATATTCTTATCTTGACACGTACATTATTTTAAGTCTCTCAGAACATGATCTAACAATGTCCCGACTCTGTATAGCCCTTTTGTAGCTTCAAATAGTATCCAACCCAATCCACCTACAAGGGTTCCAAAATAACCAATTTACGGTACATTTAATTCATAATATTCCATTTATTGCTTATGTTAAATTTCACTTGTAAATTTTATAAAAATTACCTATTAAAGTCCATTAAAAGTTATTTTGACTTAGAAAACCTATGTACTAGATGGTGATCATTTGTAAAAATCAATACTTACCTCATCGCTTGTCTCATTACATTGCATATTCTCATGAAACGTGTAATTCAATGGGTACAAACTTTTTTACAGTTAGAAGTTACTGTCACAGCCCAACTTGTTTTGGATTTATACTTCACAAATTATATCATAGAGTGTAAACATTTATATATGAAACGTAGAAACAAATAATTACGAGACAGCTTTGTTGATACCACTTTTTGCTAAACCCCATTAATGTGTTCTTCGATTATATTCCTTTTTAAAAGGAAAAACCAATATGTTGTTTTATATTGATTTTGAACTGGCTGCATCAAAATTGGTTTCTTTAATAATAATAATGTATGTGACCCAACAAAATTAGTGCGAATTATTATTTCCTTCTTTCGATACGCATATTAAAACTAAGCAGTGACGAGTTTATTTGAATTAATTTCAGCTTCTTCTAAAAAACTTCAACTTCTTAGTTTTGCTGGCAAGATTTTTCAAATCAAGATCAAGTCTAATTTTAGGCATTTCGGGTGTATAGATTACTAATGAGAAGTTTCCTGTTTAAAAGTTTTGTATGCAGAGTTCAACCAACTCATTAAATCTCTGGTGTTTTTATAGAAGAAAAGTAGTATTTACAAGGATGGACTACGTAATGAAGAGTTGCGGCCAATGGCCTTAAGTTCAATGGAGTCTTAGGTCAAAAGAGTGTGTGGACAGCTATTTCCATTCGTATGTCTTACTCGCTACTGTGCAGCTGATGCTGTCTTTTTTTACCACATTATCTCTCGACCTTTGCTTTGAATCTTATTAAATATTTACCACACATAGCAGCACTAATGCACATAATTTATGACAAGGCCAACTCAAATTTTAAGTTCGAAAATTTCGAAGGGGGGGGGGGGGAATACACATAGCTTTTTCAATCTATTTAATATATTTTAAAAGTAAAGCGTCTTAATATGAAATTCTATTTCTTTATTTTAACATGTTTTTTAGGGTGATTGTTATAGAAGGCTTAATTTTTTGTTGTTGTAAAATTTCAGTTGGATACTCTATTATTTTGATCTACTTCATTAAATAGAATTATCGTAATTTTTCAGTTATTAAAGTATAGTTTAAGGTTGTTACGACAGCTGAAAGTTTATTAATCTCAGGGAAAATTAGAATTGAACTAACATCACTTAAACTAACATTATTTTTCAAACAATTGAAATCTAAAATACTTTCGATTTGTTATACATGAAACAAACTTATGAAGTTAAAAAAGAATTACAGTTTATTCTCGACACACAACCTACATTCTAAACTTCTATGCTAAGAATAGGGGATTTTCATCTAGGTAATTAAAACGTTGTGAAACGAGTTTTTAAGATAATCAAATTGTGTTTTCATCATAAAATATTCCAAATATTTTGTTGGGATTTATTTAGAATATTTTAATGTTTAAATATGAAGTATTTTCGAAATGTTTCTACCAAATCCCATTTATTCAAGTTATAAGCTGAAATAACTTTACTTACAAGTATTGCTTTTTCCTCCCTTGATCTTTTGTATGAAGTGTGGCCCTTGTAAGTGCTACAAGTGGCACTCTAAGTTCTGTTACACCCTTTCTAACTCTTAATAACCTAACTATTGCTTCAATTTTCTTGTAGGCTTCATCTTCTTCCCATTCTTTAAATTTTTATTTAAAGAAACTGATGGTACTTCCAACGTTTTAAATGAATTCATTGTATTGGTTGCCACAAAATAATGCAGACCGTTCTTACGGATTACATTTGAATTTATCCGGACTAATTTTAAAGGTTCATAATTTTTATTTTTCGTTTTGAAAGCCTTCACTATTGTCCTTTAAGTTTCTTGAGAAATATAGTCATAAAAACGCAAGTTCTTCTGACAGGTACCTTAATGCCCAAGAAAACCATTATACACTTTTAAATTTCATGATTGATACCTTCATAGTTGGAATTTTTCGGTTTTTAACAGCTGCAAATTATTTTTTGTGGAAAAATAAGCAGATGCTGCTTGAAACCAGCTGTTCACATAAAATTTTTCAACAATTGAGCAAATATTGCGATTGCCAGATTATTTTTGCTTGGGTAGTTTAAATTGATTTGTGAATAAATATATTTCAAATGAGTTAATTGCTTTTCCCATCCATAGAAGAAGATGTAATCCCCATTTGAGCTACTAAGCGCATTCCATTCCTTTTTTGAAAACTCCTCCAAAAAATATGATGGGGAAAGATCTCTTGAAATTAATTTTTGGCAACCTCAGTGATATCAAATGGTTAATCACTTTTTCATGAATTAAATTATCAGACACGGTGGTCTGAAAATCCCTTTGATCAATTGAACTCCCAAAATTTGCACACCGTTTGCACACCAGCACATCAGTCTCTGCTGAACCCCAATAGGCTTAATAAATACTGGCTCAAGCACGATTTCGATGACTATATGATAGTGTTGCACAAATTGTCTGTATATATTGTAAATAGTGACGTATTATTTCAAAATTCTATTGTAATTTATTTTTATCTTATTTTATTTATTAATTAATAGCGATTATACAAGTTAGAAAAAGGTGGCAACACCTAAAGCAATCAAGAGGTTTCGAGATATTTCTTTTCTATGAATTGGCTGGAAATTTCGAGAATGTCTCACGCGCTTGTATATAAAAGACTGGAGAACGGGAAAGTTTTCAGATTGACTTTGGACTTCGTTGAAAGCTAATCGCTTTGTTTACCTATTGGAGTGAGCTTGTATAATCGCTGAATTCGAAGTTATTTTTGTTGAAGCTTGAGAGTAATTAAACTGTTGCCTGTGAATAAATTTTGTGAGTTTTCTGAAGAGAGAATAAATATTTTTAAACCGTGAAAACTGTGCCATCATTGCCTCAGTGGAAAAATTCGTAACAGTGGTGTCAGAAGTGGGGTCAAGTCATCTTGAATGCCGACAACTAGAGGAATGATGGAAGACCAAATGAAGCAGTTGATGGAAATGATTGCTGGAATGAAGGCCCAGCAGGAAACTACCGCAGCCGAAATGAAAGCCTGCCAAGAAACTGCCGCAGCCGAAATGAAAGCCGGCCAAGAGTCCACCGCCGCCGCAATTGCCGCTACATCATCGGAGATTAGAGCTTTAGCCGCCAAGTGTGAAACAACATCTGCAGCAGTGAATGAAATCAAAGAAGAAATGGAGATGGAGCTAGCCTCAATGGTGGAATCAACCATAATAGAAACTACCTCAAATGTTCTGCTATCCGTGAAAGAAGAAGTATTCAATGCAGTAAGAAAGGAAGTTGATGAAAAGTTTGAGGAGTTTAACGGAAAAGTTTCCATCGTGCAAGAAAAAGTTTCCACCATGCAAGAAAAAGTTTCCACCTTAAGGGAAGAGCAAGATAGATTCATTGACGTTGTTGAAGAAAGGCTGCGAAAAATGGAAACGCGTGAAGCTGTGGCCATAGCTTCACCTAATTGGGATAACGCTTCCATCCCCTTTATGGCGCCGCGCTCTAACATCAAAGTGGCCCCTTTTGATGGGAAGTCGTCCTGGCGCGTTTATCAAACGCAATTTGAAATGATTGCTTCTGCGAATGGCTGGGACGATACTTCGAAAGCATTCCATCTCGCAGCATCTCTTCGAGGTGAAGCTGCTGACATTTTACAGACACTACCTGAAGAGAAGCGGGGAGAATTCGTGGCGCTGGCAAGTGCGTTGGAACTAAGGTTTGGTGAGCAGCATCTTAAGGATTACAACAGACTGCAACTGAAAGTGAGACAGCAGAAGGCCAATGAAACTCTTCAAGAATTGACGTCAGATATAGAAAGACTGTCGCTCCTCGCTTTCCCAGACTGTTCCTCGGACGTACGAGATAATCTGTCTCTTCAGTATTTTGTGGATGCCATCAAAGACCCCGATATACAGCAAGCTACCAGGATGTCAGACAGCAAAGATCTGAAGTCGGCCCTCGTGTACGCCATGAGAGTGGAAGCCGCGCAGCTAGCTTCTGGAAAAGACCGTCGATATGTGAGTGGTGCATTAGCCGAGGATTCGTCTGACTTTGTCACCAGTAAGCTTCGAGAACTGGAAAGCAAAATTGATAGAATGATGAGAAGCTATCCCGGAGCCAGGGATCTAAGGACCAGAGTCGTTTGCTGGCACTGCAAACGGGAAGGGCATCTACGACGAAACTGCCTTGATTTGAAAAAGAGAAGGGATAACACTACCACGGATTCTCCACAACTGAATCTAAGAAGATGTCATCTCGCAGGGCAGAATCTGCAATGTAGAACAGGTGAAGCCCCGACCAGTCGTTTCCACGTTTCATCCCGACAAGGAGGAAACCAGGGTTTATTCGTGAAGGGGGAGATCAACGGAACTCCACGTCGTCTAATCGTCGATTCGGGAGCGAACGTAACGATCGTAAGGACGGACGTGGCTCGTCGCCTGAACAGCCGACTCCTCTACACAGCGCCCTCTGTTTCTCTACAAACTGTGTCTGGTGGTAATATCTCTGTTCATGGGAAATTGCAAGTGGACATTGCCCTTGGATTTAACACCTACAAGCACACCGTTTATGTTGCCGAAATTGTAGATCCGTGCATTCTCGGACTAGACTTTTTGAAGAAAAATGGAATTACGCTGAATTTTGAGAAAAGCAAGCTGCAAACATGGAGAGGCGAAGTTCCTTTGCGCGATCTAGACATGAAAGAGCTGTGCGTATATCGGATTGTAGCTCATGAAGACAATGTCATAGAGAATGCTGAAGAGTCCACATCTATGAAAAGTACCTCTCCAGCCTCGGAAAGAGAACCGAAGAAAGCGACGTTGATGAAACTCTCCCAGGAAGTGGTTCATGTGGAAATGGACAAAGTTAGTGAAGAGGGAATCGACATCCGTGCTCCTGTTACAAGCATCGAACGGAGGTCCCGGGATCTATCAGCCGCACCCGCGGATGATTCGGACGCAATCTCAAAATCATATAATCAGCAAGACGGGGATCAGAAACTTTCACCGCTTCTGTTGGCATACGGGAGTGCAACTCACGAGACCACCGGATTTTCTCCATCTCTAACGATGTTTGGAAGAGACCTTAGGCTCCCCACCAACCTCCTCTTTGGACAACCACCGGACACTCCTTCCTCGCCTGTCCAGTATCTAGATGATCTGCAGGCACGTTTGGAAGCCGTACATCGGTTCGCCAGAGAGAGAAACAACATCATGACGGAGCGCATGAAGATCCGGTACTATGCCAAGGCCATGGACCGTTCATTCCAGGAAGGTGGCAAGGTGTGGTTAGGGAACCCTAAACGTCGGAAAGGACTCTCCCCTAAGCTCCAGACGAACTGGGAAGGGCCGTATGGGGTCCTTAAGAAGATCAACGACGTCGTGGTGAGAATTCAACGGACACCTTCCTGTAAACCTAGAGTTGTACATAACAATAGACTAGCCCCATATTATAGTAGAAGTGATTGAATTGCCTTTCCTCTTAAGGACTTCACTGCCCGGGACGTGCAGTCTTTAAGAAGGGGGAAATGTTGCACAAATTGTCTGTATATATTGTAAATAGTGACGTATTATTTCAAAATTCTATTGTAATTTATTTTTATCTTATTTTATTTATTAATTAATAGCGATTATACAAGTTAGAAAAAGGTGGCAACACCTAAAGCAATCAAGAGGTTTCGAGATATTTCTTTTCTATGAATTGGCTGGAAATTTCGAGAATGTCTCACGCGCTTGTATATAAAAGACTGGAGAACGGGAAAGTTTTCAGATTGACTTTGGACTTCGTTGAAAGCTAATCGCTTTGTTTACCTATTGGAGTGAGCTTGTATAATCGCTGAATACGAAGTTATTTTTGTTGAAGCTTGTGTTGAAGCTTGAGAGTAATTAAACTGTTGCCTGTGAATAAATTTTGTGAGTTTTCTGAAGAGAGAATAAATATTTTTAAACCGTGAAAACTGTGCCATCATTGCCTCAGTGGAAAAATTCGTAACAATAGCAAGCCATCCAAAGCATTTTTTGTTGGTCTTTGTTCATAAGGACACATGCTCCTCTTCAGCATCCATTGTTTATAGAAGTTGTATAAAAACTTAAGTACTTTACTCGATCAGTAATTTTTTAAGATTAGTGAAATGAAAATATTGTTTCTCTTGTTTGTTTCAGTTGGCCTGGTCGGTTTCAAATGCTAAACCTTGACCTTTTATTTTTATTTTCCCTGCTTTTCATTTACAGATACAGCATAGAGAATGTGTTTACAATGTATTCGTGTGGTACACCTTACTCCTTTAAGTGTTGTTGTCAAAATAAAAGCTGATTTTTTATCACTTTATTACAGCAACATTATCTAGAATGTGTTTCCTATCTTCTCTTTTTTCTACTGGGGGTGGGAGGAGTTTTTTTCCAAATGAACTTTGCACTGTTTCATTTAAAGAAAAGCTTTCATTTTCAGACAGGTTATATCTGCATATCTATTAGAAGGAATCAGTAGTTTTTCTAAAATTGGTAATAGTTCCTGGTCACATGTAGGCCTGGGTGATGTATTTCTGCATCGCGATATATCGGGAAGCAAACATCACAATGTCACGATACATCACGATGTTAACTATGTATTTTTTACAAAATACTATAAAACAACGTTTTCACAACACGCTATGTAGCAGAAAGTTATGCTTACTTAGCTTTGTAACATTTTATTGAATTCATGTATAGAAGTTTATTTTAAATAACATGAGCAGCGACCGAATTACTTTCAGGGGGATACATAAAGCACCCAAGGGGGTATAAGCCGTTTTTTTTTTTTTTTGTGGTTTAATCCAGATTTTTTAATTTCTCTGTCTTAATGAAATTTTACTTTGTTATTACCCAGGGAAGGAGGGGGAGGGGGGGGGGGGGACAAGTGCACTTCCTGGAGGTGCACATGTTACTTTAGTTATTGGATACTCTTAATTATTAAATCAAAAACATACTTTATGATGAATATTTTAGATGATGAATATTATATACAATATAACTATTAAAAAATAAAATTACTGCATAACATTTAAAATTCTAATTCTTTATTTTGTGTCAAAAAAAATCTGTATTTCACCATTTTTAAGAAGCAATGTTGGATTGAGTAATTAATCTTATGGAAATAAACTTTATTCAAATTGTACAAACTGAAATATATATATATATATATATATATATATATATATATATATATATATATATATATATATATATATATATATATATATATATATATATATATATATATATATATATATATATATAAAATTTTTATTTATTTACAAATCAGAAGAGAAAATCCTTCAACGTAAATGAGGAAAAAAATCGTTTATAAGTATTTAAGCAATTAAACTAGAGAAACAACTGTAATAAATCCATGCGCTAGTTCATATTGACTTTGGCAGATATAACAAACCATCATAGTAATAAATAACCTGATTATCTTAACTAGATAAGAACTAGACAGAAATTATCCCGCTAGAATACCGCAATCCCCTTGAGTTATTAAATAAAGCAGAGCTCTCAAAGGATAAAAATGTTAGATATAAAAAATCCTGAAGTAATCCTGATGTAAAAGATTTAAAAATGAAAAAATGTTATATTTTATTTCTTCCAAGTTACGGAAAGAAAAAAAAAAAGGAAATACTCAATTGAATTCCAAAAATAGAATATCAAGGTCTTATATATGATGACAAATTAAATAAAAATCAAAACGTTTTTCAAGAGTTGAGAGAACAACGAAAAAATCTTCAAACAATAAAAGGAATACTTCTTTCATCGAATCTCCAATATTACTAGACTACTGGTGCCTGAAAACCACCTCGCAATTTCAATACTTAGCTGTAAAAACGAAATAGGAAATAAACGCGAGACCTAAAATGGAAACATCGCACATACCGAAGGTGGATACGATTATCACGATGGGGATGAAGTATCGCCCCAGCAAATACAAATAGAAATCGTCTTACGGTTCTTCGTCCTTGAAGTGCTAGGCAAGTATCGTGCTTTCACCAAATAGATGGTGATGTATCGGTTTGGGGAAAATAGTGACACCGGTTTGACGATGTTGATTTCACACCGGTTTTGGACGATGTATCGATACATCGCCCAATCCTAGTCACATGTCGTGTATTCAATACCAGGAATATAGTTTCAATCAGTGATGCTAGACACAAGTATGTTGGATCTCAATAAAATACTAGTATACATCAATAAAACATATACAGCAATACAACGTATACAGCAATACAACGTATATAGCAGTACAATGTATACAGAGTGACATCAAAACTATTTCAAAAAGGCTTTCAATCCTTTCTCATAATTATAATATTTCATTTTGAGTTTTAAAAAACTTAAGTGGCAACTTGATGTAAAAATTGAAAAAATAACTTGTCCTTCGATTGGATTTTCATGACGAGGTTTGTGTTTTTTACTTTCAATTACCCATAGGGTTCCGATAACTTGTGGTAGAGTATCGAGCACATAACCGGAGGGTTGTGGGTTCGGGCCTCCGTCCGCCAAATATCGATGTGTACCTAATGGGGGCTGGTGCACATTAAATCTGTCGTGACCTCTATGTCCTCTCGTTGGTGTGATAGGGCATAGGGTCGGAGAGCGAGGTTTACACTAGAAGATTTCGATCTCGTATTCTTCTTGATGCTCAAAATTATGAGACGTATTTGGCTGTGTTAAGCACTTTATAAGTGGCAGAAATAGACAGTCGGTAGTTCCAAAAAAACAAAATCAATTACCCATATTTATAATATACATAGCGTAATGAAAGTATAGCATTCGGTAAAAAAAAAAAAAAATTTCGATTTTTTTTTTTTTTTGCATTTCTCCACGTTTTGGAACATCTTGATTTCAAAAAAGTGATCTAGAATTTTTTTTGTCTGTGTGTATGTGGTCCGCATAACTCCCGAACAAATTGACATACGATGTTCAAATTTGGGATGCGGGTTAGTGGTGGCCATGGGACCTACCATTATGGTTTTCGTCAAAATCGCGCTTGCGCTTAAGGTAGCTGCCATTGAAAAAATCATGTTTTTCAACGATTTCTAAAAAACGGCTACAACGATTTTTATAAAAATCGCTGAGGTAATGCCTCTTAGGGTGTTCTAAACATCCCCACCTCCGAATTTCCTGTAAAAATGTTTTAATGACGTAAAAAGTTGAAAAATGAATGCCTTTAACACAGAGTTTTCTTTCCTTGAGCATACCTCATCAACGATCGTTTTTTCTTCTCCCCTCAGTTTCGCTTATAATAAAGGATAATATAAGGATTATCGAAAAGTATATCGCCAAAATCCCCATTTTGGCGAGGGTTCTTTTTTTCCCCTGACTATACTAGAATTACCTAAAAAAATGTCGCCAAACTGGCCAAACGACACAAATCCACGTCAGCATTATAGTGTAATTGGAAGTTGTGCGATGTTCCACACCCCTGGTTTAGAATCGAGTTCTAATTGTGACAATCAAATCATAGCATATTTATTTGCTACACATTTTAATTTGTAGTTAAGTTAATAGAAACGCAAATACACTGAATAATATATAGAACTTATGTTACTTTAAACTTAAGGTTTAATTCAAAAGAAAATAGAACAACTACAAGCTACAGTGCAGAAATAAAACTAACAGCATCAACATGATGCCACTCACAAAAAAGAAAACCATGAAACATATGAATAATAATAATGAAAACAAAACAGCAAGTCAATTCAAGTTCACTATATCAACACTTCCCCTTGAACTTGCAATTGTCATTGGTACCATGCCAAGAATAATTCTTAACATCTCAAATCGTTTCTTGGGTAATGCTTTAGTTAGTATATCTGCAAGTTGATGGTCCCCGTCAATGTGTTGGACTCGAATTTCACCATTCAAATACTTTTCTCTCACAAAATGGTATCTGATGTGAATATGTTTGGTTCGTTGATGGAATTCTGGGTTGCCAGCCAAACGAACAGCACTTGCATTATCAACTTGGAGAATGGGAACTGATGCTAGTGGAGCAATGTCCTCGAAAAGGCGTTTCAGCCAAACTATTTCTTTAACTGCCTCACTTGCTGCTACATATTCAACTTCTGTGGTACTTAAAGACACACACTGTTGTCGACGACTTGCCCAACCAATGACTCCACCACTGCATTTAAATACAATACCAGAAACTGACTTTCTAGTTGTTATATCACTGGCATAATCTGCATCACTGTATGCCTCCAACACACCAGGTTGAAAACCAGACTTGAATACTAATACAAAATTAAGTGTTCCTTTTGATGTATTTGAGCACTCTTTTTACCATTGACCAATGTTTGTGTTCAGCTTTATTCAAGAATTGTGAGTAGTGTGAAAAGCAAAGGCAAGATCTGGATTAGTAGCAATAGGCATGTACATCAGGCTACCAATAGCTTGTCTGTAAGAAATCTTTTCATAGTCAATCCCTGTAGCAACTTCCCCTGAGAGATTGCTTTTTTCTATAGGAGTGAAAACAGGATTAGCATCCTTCATGTTGAACCTTTCCGAAACTTTATCAGCATAATTCTGTTGACTGATAGTAATATCACCACTTTTAAATTTTTTAATCTCCATACCAAGATAATATTCAGCATCCTTGCAAATTTCTTTGAATTCAAGCTGCAAATTCTTCAAGAAAATGGTTCTTAAGCGGCGGTGTTGTGGCAGCAAGTCCATCATCAACATGTAATGCTAGTAACCACTTATGTTGTTTGTCATGCCATGGATCAGCATAACTCTCCTTTAAATCATACTTTTCTAGAAATTCTTTAAACCATTTATTCCAACTTCTAGGTGACTGTTTCAATCCGTAAACACTTTTGCCCAGTCGACACACTCGACCCGAGTTGTCATCATACCCTTCAGTGTTTTCTGATAAGGACTTTATCTCCTCATCCATAGCCTCTTGCAATTCATTTGTATTTTCTGATTTAAATACTTGATTATAATGTTCTGGTTTTAACTGTTCTGCAATACAGCATTCAATGGCGTTCAGGTGCTTTCAATTCATTTCTGTTTCTCAACTGTTGATTGCATTGCATATCATCAGAAGTTTCATCTGGATCAAACTCAGTTCCAGTGTAGTTAGGGGTAGAAGTATCATCTATGTTGGGCTGTTCTGGCTCAAGTGCAACAATAGCTGACGTTGATACCGATTCAGGAGAAAATACTACTTCTCTTGTACGTTCTATCTTTCGTGTGCCTTTGAACCATACACGATAACCATCAACATCATCTAAATATCCAACTAAGATTCCTTTTCGACCCTTTGGATCCCATTTTTTCTGCTTCTGCTTGGGAGTATGAACAAAACACTCTGTGCCAATAATTCGGAGATGATCAAGTCTTGGAATTTTGCCACAAAAAACTTCATGAGGCGACTTACCTGCAACTGCTGATGTTCCAGCACGATTCAATATATGCACAACAGCATTCACAATTTCAGCCCATAAGGATTTTGGCAAATTTTTAGCAATCATGATTGATCGAGCTAAATCCACAAGAGTTCTGTTATTCCGTTCTGCAGATCCATTCTGTTGGGGGGTGTAAGGAGTACTGTAACGAAATTCCTCACCCATTTTCTGTAGCAAACCCTTGAAATCTTTGTTGTTATACTCTAATCCACCGTCACTGAGAACTGTCTTGATTGGCTTCTGTGTTTGATTTTTGAAGAAAACACAAAATTCTTCAAATTTACTAGTAACTTCTGATTTATGTCTAAGAAAATACACTTTTCTATATTTGGAATAATCATCAGTAAAACACACGTAATAATGAGAACAGCCCATTGATTCTTCTTCCATAGGTCTGTGGCGCCTACCACAGCCCAACAGACTCTGACGTCATGCCAAGAACTCTATTTCATCTAATGTAGAAGAGAAGGACCTGGCAACAAAAGTTAATGTTGACTTAAAAAAGAACTCTGATTTTAAACAGTTGATACTTCGCTACAGTGGTGACAGGACACACGCAACCTATATAAACTGCAATTACGTTCTATCCCCTTGAACTTTGGACACAAAAAATTACGGGAATATTTCGCCCAGACAACTGACGCCGAATCTCTGTGAGTAAATTGTTTCATTTTCCCCCGTATTACATTTCTGAAAGAACTAACTTGAAAAAATGACCAATGAAGAAGCGATCAGCAGCGCACACGGTGCAGATTTTCCGCCATCCATTGCACGAGTTGCAGTTAAAGCACCTCCGTTCTGGCGTGCAAACCCGGAAATATGGTTTCGACAGATGGAAAGCCAATTTGTTCTCGCAGGCGTGATGACAGAAACAACAAAGTTTCATCATGTCATTTCGGCACTCCAGCCTGAGGAGCTTGCCACCGTTGGCAACCTCCTTTTAAACCCACCAGCAGAAAACCCATACACCGCCATCCGAAATCGCCTATGTATACAATACGCCGATACTGAGGAAGAACGTCTGCGTGACCTCATATCCGGCATGCAACTGGGGGACAAAAAACCTTCACGGTTGCTATTGGAAATGAAAAGCAAAGCTGGAAGAAGAGTAAGTGACGAGCTTTTAAAGCCACTATTTCTACAACGCCTTCCCGCACATGTACAGCAGACTCTTGCTATTTCTAACGATGAGCTAAAAAAAATTGGCAGAGATGGCAGATGGAATCCTGTCGGTTGCTGGCAGCGCTGCAATACAGGAGGTGAAAACAGAAGACAACACACTTCGGTAGATGCTGACAGAAATTTCAACTCTCTTGTCACGACTGGAGACAAGACCTCGTACGCCGTCAAGAGATAGCTCTAGGCGAAACAGCCGCCGTCGAAGTTCAAGCCGTCCTCCAGCTGACCCAGAACATTGTTGGTATCACCAGCGTTTCCGAAGAAGAGCGACAAAGTGTACAGCCCCATATACTTTCGTGCAGGAAAACTAGAGAAGCCGTCACTCGCACAAGTGGGTGACGGCAAGGCTGAGGTGCTACGTTTGTACCTGGCGGACAAGTCAACAGCGTCACAGTATCTCATAGACACAGGTGCCGATGTTTCAGTGGTACCACCCTCTGCCTTTGAGAAAAACCGATCTCCTGCCAAGCTCCAGTTGTTCGCGGCGAACGGTACAACAATTCCCACTTTCGGTCAGAGACTACTACAGTTGGATTTGGGATTGCGACGTGCATTTCACTGGCCGTTAATCATCGCCTCAGTGTCCCATCCAATCATCGGGGCTGACTTCTTGAGACATTTTGGACTGCTGGTTGACATCCGACAGTGTTGCTTGATTGACCCTCTCACCCAGCTATGATAAAATGGTAAGGTTATTGTCAAGGAATCTCCCGGAGTGAAATCAATCTGGGGTGACACCAAGTTTCATTCCTTGCTCTCCAGGTTTCCTTCCCTCATCGAGGCCGGACCCACTCCACGCCAGGTTAAGCACGGAATACAACATCACATTCCAACAAGTGGACCACCTGTGTTCGCGCGACCAAGAAGACTTCCACCTGACAAACTCAAAGCTGCCAAGAGGGAGTTCGAGTACCTAGTGGCATCTGGCGTCTGCAGGCCTTCAAGCAGTTGCTGGTCCTCTCCCCTGCACATGGTCACAAAGAGCAACGGAGATTGGCGTTCGTGTGGAGATTTCCGCAAGCTAAACAGCATTTCGGTTCCAGACCGGTATCCAGTTCCACATATTCAGGACTGCCTGCAGGTGCTGGAAGGTAAGAAGCTGTTTTCCACCATCGACCTGGAAAAAGCTTATCACCAGATACCAGTCGCAGAGGAAGACATCAAGAAAACAGATGTAACAACTCCATTTGGACTGTTCGAATTTCTTTTCATGCCCTTCGGATTGTCAAATGCAGCTGCAACCTTCCAGCGATTTATGCACCATGTGTTGCAAGGTCTCGACTTCTGCGTTTCGTATTTCGACGACGTCCTTGTGGCTTCAGAAGATGAGGAACAACACCTTGGGCACCTTCAACAAATTTTCAAACGCTTTGAACAATATGGTGTTCGGTTGAATGCTTCTAAGTGTGTTTTTGGCCATACCGAGGTAAAATTTCTGGGACATATGGTGACTCCCGAAGGTATTACTCCACTGCCAGAAAGAGTGACAGCAATCACAAACTTCCCAAAACCAGAGACTGTAAAAGAAATGCGTCGATTTCTGGCCATAAGCAATTTTTACAGACGGTTTGTTCCCAATGCAGCTTCAACTCAAGCACCGCTGAACGCATACCTGAAGGGTGCCAAAAAGAATGACAAACGGCCCATTGTCTGGACTGAGGAAACTTCTATTGCCTTCGATAAATACAAGAAGGATTTAGCAGAGGCCACTGTCTTGCACCACCCATCCTCGCAAGCCACACTGGCAATAGTGGTTGACGCATCAGATTCTTCAATGGGAGCCGCACTGCATCAGCATGTAGAACAGGGATGGCAGCCGCTTGCATTCTACTCGAAAACTCTCTCACCAACACAAAAAAAGTACTCTGCGTATGATAGGGAACTGTTAGCTGCCTACATGGCAATTAAGTACTTTCGACATATGGTGGAAGGTCGAAGTTTTATCCTCTTCACCGACCACAAGCCCATCACTTATGCATTCTGCCAGAAGGAAGACAAATGCTCACCGAGACAGCTGCGGCAGTTAGACTACATCAGCCAATTCACCACGGATATCCGACATCTCAAGGGTACCGACAACGCAGTAGCTGATGCCCTGTCCCGAAAAAATATCTCCATAATCAGCACACCATCACTTATCAACTTCCAACAGATGGCTGCAGAACAGCTTACTGATGTGGAATTGCAGAGGATTTTGTCATCCCCAAATACAACGTTCCTAGTGTTACAGCCATTGCCTATTGGCCAACCAGCAGTTACTCTCTACTGAGACATTTCGACAAAATGCATTCGTCCTTTTGTGCCAGAACTATTTCGGCGAGAGGTGTTCAATAATCTTCACTGCCTTTCTCATCCAGGTGATCGAGCATCAGTGAAACTGATTGGAAAAATATACGTCTGGCCATCAATGAATGCAGACATCTCATCATGGGCACGCACATGCCTGCAGTGTCAACATTCCAAGGTGTCAAGACATACCAGAAACACAGTTGGCAGTATTGTACCACCCAGTGCAAGGTTCGAACATGTCCACATCGACCTGGTAGGCCCCCTTCCTCCATCGGAAGGTTTTCGTTATTGTCTCACATGTGTGGACAGATTTTCGAAATGGCCAGAAGCTTTTCCTTTTGTCATCACAGCAGACACAGTTGCCAAAGCTTTCTACAGTGGTTGGGTTTCTCGTTTCGGCACCCCACTCAGGTTGACAACTGACCAGGGGACACAATTTGAGTCTTCTTTATATGATGCACTGACCAAGTTCCTGGGAACAGCTCGTCAAAGAACAACACCTTACCACCCGGCCCCAAACGGCATAGTTGAGAGATTTCATCGACAGTTAAAGGCGGCAATCACGGCCCACGGAAACCCTCAGTGGACTGCAGTTCTGCCGACAATCCTTTTGGATTTCAGAGCTGCATGGAAGGAAGATCTACAGGCTACTACAGCCGAGATGGTATATGGTTCAACTATCCGCATTCCTGGAGAATTCCTATGCCCCTCATCAAGTGTTCCTGACACAACTACATTTGTGGGGAAGATGCGAGAGGCAATGAGTAAGCTACTCCCTCCAAATCCCCAGCTACATGGCAAACAGTCAGTGTTCATCAGCAAAGATCTGCCTACATGCAGTCACGTTTTTTTGAGAACGGATGCAGTGAAGAAGAGTCTGCAACCACCTTATGAAGGTCCTTTTGAAGTTGTCAGTCGAATTGAAAGATTCTTCAAAATTCGAAGGGGCACCAAGGAGACAACAATAAATATTGAACTTCTCAAGCCATCAGCCTACATAGCAAAGGAAGCGACGAGAAGTGAAAGAGTAACCATTGCTGACAGGAAGGCCTTACCTGCACCCACATCAGGTGCATATACATCTACACCTACAGCTAGCTCTCAAACAGAACCAGCATTGGCACAGCAAGAAGCTCCAAATCCGGTCCTGGTAACGAAGACTACTCGATCAGGAAGAAGGGTGAAGTTCAACAGTAGATACATTTAATATCTCGCTATCGCTGGTGGGGGGCTACTGTGGTGCCTACCACAGCCCAATAGACTCTGACGTCATGCCAAGAACTCTATTTCATCTAATGTAGAAGAGAAGGACCTGGCAACAAAAGTTAATGTTGACTTAAAAAAGAACTCTGATTTTAAACAGTTGATTTGGCTCCCGATAGCCTAGGCGGTAGAGTATCGAGCTCGTAACCGGAGGGTTGCGGGTTCTGTCGGTTCGCTAAATATCGGTGTGTACCTAATGGGGGTTGGTGCACATTAAATCTGTCGTGGCCTCAATGTCCTCTCGTTGGTGTGGTGGGGTCGGAGAGAGGGGTTTACACTAGAAGATTTCGATCTCGTATTCTTCTAGATGCTCAAAATTACGAGACGTATTTGGCAGTGTTAAGCACTTTATAAGTGGCAGAAATAGACAGTCGGTGGTTTCAAAACAAACAAAACAAACAAATAAACAATTGAAACTTCGCTACAGGTCCACAGACATCAGTATTGATAATTTCACCAACAACTTTTGCACGTTGTTGACGATTTTTAAATGGTAATCTATGCTGTTTACCTAATATGCATGCTTCACAAAACTCGTTATTATTAGATACTTCTATACCTTGAGAATGGAGAAACTTTTTCACAAGCTGTTTATTCAAATGTCCAAGTCTCTCGTACCATAGTTGAAGAGAGTTCAATTCATTCAATTTAGCTTCAGAAGGAGACACTGTGACAATGTTTGTTACATTGTTTACTTCAGGCAAAATAACTTTACATAGCAATCTAAATAAGTTACCTTGACGTATTCCCACAGCAACAACATTTTTTGGCTTTACAAATTCACATTTGTCATTAGACATGTTGAACTTTGACTCATGGTCTAGTGCTTGGCTGACAGAAAATAAATTTCTCGAAATATCTGGAGTATATAGTACATTTTCTATTACACTGTCTTTCCAGAAACCATGTACCAACATTTTCATATATATTTTGCCATAACCATATGCTTTCATTGAAGAACTGTTTCCAACTCTTACTTATATTGGGCACTCGTATTTTGTAAAACTTTGAAAGCAATAATTTCGGTTAGTCATATGCTGTGTTGATCCTGTGTCAATGACCCATGTGTCATCACTACTAGTTTCTAGGCATTCTGTAATGAAAACCTCTTCATCTTTAAATTTTTTATCTTGCACGTTACTTTTCTTATCAACACAGTCCTTTTTCATGTGGCCCCTTTTTCCACATCTGAAGCATTTAAATGGCTTCGCCTGTTTGTTTACAGGTTTATCATATCTTGCTGTGCCACTATGGACTTTATCCGGATAAGATTTGGCAAGTAGAGCAGTTGATTCAGTCTCTCTTGAAAATTGTGATATTCGTCGCTGCTCTTCAGCAATTAACAGTTTTTCAATTCGACTAGTGTTTGTTGCTCTTCAGGTCTTGCACACCAAGCCATTTTCAGTGGCTCAAAGTCATTAGATAAAGTTTCCAAAAGTTTGCTCATTATGACAAAATCATTTGGCTTAATATCTAAATCAGATATCCGATAAATTAAACGATCCAATTTTGCTATGTGCATAGCCATTGTATTTGTTGGATCTCGCACAAAAGATGAAAATTGCATCTGACAGGCATACTGAGCTTGTGTATTTTTCTGTTCAAATAGTTCATGCAGCTTCAACCAAATTTCTCTGGCAGTTTTACACACCGATACAAGATCGCATATTCTGGAATCTAAAGTCCTTGAAAAAATTCCTTTAGCTGCTCTATTACCTTTATTAAAACTGGCTAGGTCACTGTTGTATTTATTTCTAACATCCACTGTAGCATCTTCAGGAACCGATTCCGGTTTTACGATATCACCAGAACACACCTCATAGGCATTTTCTTTCTCCATAAGTAGACCTTCCGCCATCCATTTCTATCGGACCCAATTTTCCGATCCAAGAAGTTTATCTGTCACGTTAAGTTCCATTTTTACTTCTCAATGAATCAACCTAAAAAATATTAAACCACTTTTTCGATTCAGATTTCCGTTTGGTTAGGCCTAACTTTCATTAACTCTAGCTCTATAGTTCAATGGGATGCGAATCTGGGCCCATAACCTGCTACACATTTTAATTTGTAGTTAAGTTAATAGAAACGCAAATACACTGATCGTTGGGAATTTTCTTCAGGAAGTTTTGCTGAAAAATTACTTGTTTAATTTGAACCCGAAACAAGTTACGGTTGAAATTTCCAGTCCGGTACGGATTCTGCACCAAGAATTGTTTACATCTAACCACGCCAAATTATGGTAACCCTAGGCAGTTCACTTGTCATTAAAAAAAGGTGAGTCTGCCTTTTTTTGGCAAAAATCACCTTACCTTGGCACAGAATCCGTACCGGACTTGGAATTTTAATCCAGGTTACTAGAGAAGGTTAGAATGCGTTATAAGCCCCCCTCCCCACTTTTTTAAGCGATTTTGAGCCAAGTATGGCAACTCCGCGCCTATATGGTTCCATTACAACTTGGCATCCATTTTAGGAAACCTGTAGTTCAATTCAGTAGTAATGTCAATTCAATTTGGAGGCATCTTGCAAAATCGCTAAGAGAAGGTGAAGGGGAAGGGGGGGGGGGGAATAGAGCGCATTTTAACCCTAGAAAATATTAAAATGTCATATCCTGGGAAAGCTAAAAATGAAGTTTTAAAAATTGTCTTTGAAGAATTAGGAGAAGTTCGTGACGAATTTAGAATAATTTAATTGAAAAATATTATCTTGAACAGTAACAATTATGAAAAAGAATTCGATAACATTTTTGCTTGTTCGAGTGATAGGCTACTAAAGAAAATTTGAATGAGGTAGATTGGGTTTCGCATTTGGTTGGTTCACTGTAGTATAATATAGCTCAATTAATTGCAAGAGAACAAACTCCTTTAGCTGATGATTATCAACATATCAAGAAACTTTAGTTAAAATGTTATAAACTGAGTCCAGAGAAATTTCGCTTGAAATTTTGTACAACTTCAGAAATTAGCAGAAAAATCATGGTGTGAACACACTTTTGGACAACGAAATTTTTTAGAAGAATGGATAAAAGATTTAAACCTACAAGATTGTTATGTGTTGAAAGAGCTCATGATTTCGGATCAACTCAAAAGAAGAGTTTCTGTAGAAATGAAGGAGCATTTTATCGATAAGTGGGCTACAATTGTGTTGCTAACTCAACTGGCTGATTTACTCGATGATTATGAAAATGCGGGGTCTTCTATGAAAAGAAAGACTCCACCTTTTAGCAACAATACAAGAGAAAAGCCTTATTTTAAAAATCAAAATAAGTATACTTCGGGGAGAGATACAAATGAAAACAAAAAGTTTACTGAAAATTCGCAGCCATCATTTCGAAACAGACCGCAAAGTAAATATAATGAAGAGTTTAATAACAGGAAACGTCTTCAATGCTATATTTGTCGCTCATTCGATCACTTGATCGCATGATCTCGATCGCATGCCCAGACCTTCCAAGAAAAAAAGAGACAACTGATTCATTGAATAGACTTGCCTCTAACGAAGAAGTTAAGTTGTTATCACCTTACACTACATTAGCAAACGTAAACGGAGTTCCGATCTAAATATTACGAGATTCAGGTACAACAATTGACATTGTATTCAGGAAGTACACAAAGCCAGAAATGTTAACGGGTGAAACTGTTTGGGTACAACATCCCCTTGATTTGGAGCCAATTTGCTTACCATTACCTAGAGTTGAACTTTGTGGAAAATTTCGAATGGTCAATAATAAAGCTGAAGTGATCAGAAACGAGTTAGATAAAGGAAGATATATTTTAGGAAATCACGCAGCAGAACTTATTTCTATTCAAAATTAAAGTTTTAAAGACATGAAATGGGAGCATGAATGCTGTATTTACTCGTTCACAGGCACAAAAGTATAACAACATTGAGGAATTACATGGCACAGTAGAAACACGTGCAACAGCAAAATATGACGATATCTTGAATGATCAAGTTTTTGATAAAGCAAATTGTTCAAAAGTGCAGGTTCTTGATAATGAAACAAACCTAGAGGAAGGCAATGAAGAATTTCTTCCCCTTTCAAAAACTGAAGATAAATGTTCTCTCGCTTTTAAAAATAAACAAAGACAACTTCATCAAAGCTCAGATGGAATGTGAAGATTTGAAGCCTCTATATTCCATGGTCGCTAAAAATGGATATTCTGGAAAGGAGCTTTATTTTTAGAGAGAAATAACGTGCTGATGAAATGCAAATTTGATCACCATGGTGAAGAAAAATTATTAATTGTTATGCTGAATAAATTCAGAGAAGCCATTAAAGTGATGTGTCATGAAGATTCTGCAGCTCACTTAAGAGTCACAAAAACGAAAGATATGCTTGCTAGGCATTTCTAATGGCCTGGATGTAACAAGGATATATAGGTTACTATTATTTAAGGTTGCGTTTGATTAAGGTGAAAGGTTAATTAAAATAAAAATGTTTAGCATCAAAAAAAGTTATTTTTTATTTTAACATGAATGTCCATGCGGTTCAGAAAATATATAAAATTCAAGAGAATGTTATACAGTTACAGTTTTACAGTTAACATAGAAATTAACTTTGAAAACATTGAAAGAAACAATTATAAATTTTGTAATAAACAATTATAAATATATAAAGAAAATAATACTTTAAACTGTTAGCCTAAAGTAAAATACATAACATAATTAATTAGTGCATAAATATAATTTTCCCAAAATTTCTAATCCGTTGTGTGTTAATGACAAGCCACAGGAATAAACACAGTGCTGTTCTCTAGTGCTAAAGTAGGTAAACTCATGTGCCAACAGATATATAAGACTTTGCTCGAAATTGTGACGTTTGCCCAAAAGCAGGAAAAGCTAATGAGAAGAAAAGAGCACATCTGAAACATCTGAAGATTGGGCCAGTTATTTAGGAAATATTTTCTAAGTTGAATATCGATGCATGTGGACCGATGCTTATCACTCCAAATGGAAACCGATATACTTGTATTATAACTTGTATATGTTTACATCTAAATATACGGAGTCTGTTCCTTTTTCTGATACATCTTCAAAGTCTATAACTGATGCTCTGTTATTGATATTTAGCAGAGTCGGATTTCCAAAAGATTCTTTGGTTACCGAACATGTTTTCAATTTGACGAATAGATTAATGCGATGTCAAAAGTTAGCTTGTGGGAAGATGTCTGATATTCAAATCAAAAGGAAAACTCATTATGACAAAACAGCTTTAAAAAGAGAGTTCAAAGAAGGAGATTTGGTGCTAGTATTAGCTTTATCAAAGCTAAATAAATTATTTGCAAATTGGACTGGTCCTGGAACTGTTCTTAAGAAAATTTCAGAAACTAACTACATCGTTGAACAGCCTGACAGACAGAGAAGACACAAGTCTATTATGTAAATATGCTGAAGCCTTATTATAAAAGACCCTAGCAAATACACTTTTTGTCTTGTGAAAACACTGAAGAACAAGAGTGTTTCATTCCTCAACTTCATTCAGATCCCAATATATTCAGTTTTACTGAGGTGGTGCAGTAAAGTGATTTGGAAGAAAAATTAGAACCTCAACAACTGGAAATTATACATAAGATGAGAGCAAATTTTCTCTCATTTTTTCGATTTCTCCTCGTCAAACTGAAATTTTAAAAGAAGAAATTAAACATATGATTTCTTTAGAAATTATAGAAATGTGTGAATGTGTTTACATCGCCAATGATCTTGGTGAAAGCTCCGTTTAAAGATCTTAGGCAGGCCTTGTATAGACTATCATACATTAAATGAAATCACCCGCATTTAATATTTCTCTTTGCCGAATACTAAAGAACGGGTAGAAAAAGTAACTAAGTCAGCGGACACCATTATATTGGATATGGCAAAGAGATATTGGCAGATTTCACTTAGTGCAAATGCTCAAAAGATTGTTTCATTTGTGACCAGCTTTGGAACTTATCGACCCTTTAGAATGCCATTTGGTACCATACTTTTTTAGTAATATGATGGCAGAATTATTGAAGGACTGTGAGGAATTTGCTATACTTTAACTCGATGATGTTGCGATTTTTTCAAATACCTTTGACTCACATATTAAACATCTTGAGACTGTGCTTATCCGAATTTAAAGGGCAGGTTTGATCATTAAACCATCGAAATGTAAATTTGCACAAGCTCATGTGAAATATCTTGGGCATATTGTAGGCCAAGGATATCGACGACCTGCTGATTTAAAAGTGAAAGCCATCACTGATTTTCCTACATGCACTAATAAATCGGAGATTAGAGGATTTTTGGGCCTATCAGGCTAATACATACGATACATCCCAATGTTTTCTACAATTACCGCTCCTTTAATCCTTGCTCATAATATTATAATATTTAATTTTAAGTTTTAAAAAACTTAAGTGGCAACCTGATGTAAAAATTGAAAAATAAGGTAGTTCTTCGATTGGATTTTCATGACGAGGTTTGAGTTTTTTTTTTTTTTTAACATACGCTACAACAACAATACTAGTATTGCTAAATAGATTATAATCATTAATTTTAGCCTACTGAACTCTATAGGGGTGTGAGAGATGTAAAGCACTCAGTAGGTGAGATAATCGAATTTCACTCCTTTCAGTAAGATAGGATGCTGATTGCTTGTTGGAAAAAACAGTTTATTTCACTTACGTGTAGCCTGTCTTCATATTTTTCCCAACCTGTGAACCACCCACATTTCCAAGTATCGTTTAAATTTTGTTTCAGCTAAAGTAAAAGTTCAGATGTTTTGTTCCTTTTAGAAAGCTTAGTTGAATAATATTTGTGTTGAGTTATTTATGTTTTTGAATTTTGATTGGTCAACTGTGATATTTTTATTGGCATGCATTCTTTGTATTACGCAAATTTATCTATAATAATAAAACAAGCTGTGTGTCTGTCTGTCTATCTGTTTGTCGGTGGCTCTGTGGATCTATAGAAACCTACTTAAAATTGAAGTAGAGCTCTGAAAATTTCAACATAAGAAGTTTTGGCTTTGTAATTTTATGTATGTAAAACAGAATTTTAAAATTTTAATTAGTTCTTTTGTAATTAATTTATTTTTTACAAAGTGACTTCAAATAGAGATACAGATCTGAAATTTTCAACATAAGTAGTTTTAGCCTTCTAATTCGACTTTTGAAGAACAGAATATTAAATTTTTATTTAGTTCTTTTTAATTTTTTTTTTTTTAATTAATTAATAAACATTTTACAAAATGATTTCTAATAGGGCTACAGCTCTGAAAATTTCAACAAAAGTAGTTTTGGCCTTTTAATTGGACTTTTGAAAAACAGAATTTTAAACTTTTATTTAGTTCCTTTTTAATTAATTTTTTTAATTAATTAATATATATTTTACGAAACGATTTCTAATAGGACTGCATTTCTGAAATTTTCAACGTAAGTAGTTTTGGCCTTCTTATTAGCCGTTTGAAAAACAGAATTTTAAATTTTTATTTACTTTTTTTTAATTAATTTTTTTTAATTAATTAATAAATATTTTACAAAATGATTTCTAATAAGGCTACAGCTTTAAAATTTTCAACGTAAGTAGTTTAGGCCTTCAAATTGGACTTTCGAAAAACAGAATTTTGAAATTTTATTTGTTTTTTAATTAATTAACAAATATTTTACAAAACGATTTCTAATTGGGCTATATTTCTGAAATTTTAAAACAAATAGTTTTGGTCTTCTAATTAGAATTTTGACAAAAAGAATGCTAAAATTTTAATTTGTTTTTTAATGAATTTTTAATTAATATATTCTCAAAAAGCGACTTTTAATAGGCCTAGATCTCTGAATGTTTCACCATAAGTTGTTTTGACCTTCTAAATTTGCTTTTTACAAACATCACGTGTTAAAATATTCTTAACGGGGTGTTGTATTATAGTTATTAACGGGGGAATTGTTTTATTGTTTCTCGACAAGGGCGGAGCTTCTAATATTAAGGCCTTACGTGGCAATTAGTTTTTAGTGTGTGAAGCACCCTTACATTTACGCAGCAATTAACCTATCATTGAGCGAAGCGAGCTCATGTTTGCATAGCAATGAACCATATAGACTTATAATACTGTCTAGACTGCATGTTTAGGGTTACTTCGTGTAACCAAATTAAAACCACGTGACTGGAACATGAAGGAGAACGAAGAAGGAAAAAAAAAAAAAAAGAAAGAAAAAAAAACTCACTCATTCCAGCAAATAAGTGCTATTTTTTTTTTAAATTTTCCATTTAGTTAAGGTTTTACAGTACACTCATAAATATGTTTTTGTTTCCTATTCTCAGAAAGCTAGCTTTACTTGGTTTATACGTATTTTATTTTGCAACTAACTTCTGAAAATTGCAGCTAATATTGAAATAGAAAAACAGACCAAGGTTACAGCTGCTTTTTGAAGAAATTAGTGGTTATTTATGGATTTTACTTTTTCACTTTTAAGTATGAACAGCAAATTCCGTGCAGCGGCCAGATAGGCGAAGTTTGGCGCGAATCAAAATTAAATACATTTTTACGGTTATCAAGGTTATGATCGCTATGCTGAATCTTTTTTTTTTTTTTTTTTTTTTTTTTTTTTTTTTTTGTTACCCAATTATAAATAATCTGAATCTTGAAAACTGATGATTAAG
This sequence comes from Linyphia triangularis, assembly GCA_963978545.1. Classification (NCBI taxonomy): domain Eukaryota; kingdom Metazoa; phylum Arthropoda; class Arachnida; order Araneae; family Linyphiidae; genus Linyphia; species Linyphia triangularis. The sequence continues at coordinate 59,988,760 of OZ021723.1, read as the reverse complement.
AACGTTTTTAATATTGTTTTGATACTTTCATATCGGTTAACCTTGTGATTTTTTAAAATGAAACTTACGGGTTTTTTTGCTTTAAAATAACAAGAATATTGGGTGGATACATAATATTTCGTGTAATCTATATATTTAATAGGCAATACGTTTTTTGGGGTTAGTCCGTCCGCCTAAACTACTCAACCAATTTCAATGATCAAGGTGTCATTTTAAAGGAAATAAGCTGTAGATTTGCCAAAACGTGCCAAAATAATTTATTAACACTTTATTAATTAGTTAAATTTCAATATTTTTCATCATTAAGCTACTACAAAGCCTCAATGATTTTGAATATAAGAATGGCAACATCCTTAAGTAAACAAACCCGCTGCTCGGGGGTTCAACCAATCAACCAACCGTTGCTAATTTTAAAGCTATCCTTACGTATGTAAACAACAAACCCGTTGCTAATTTTAAAGCTCTTTTTAAACTCTTCCTTTCAAAGTAGATTTTTTCTGTTTTTCTGAAGCATTTTTGTATTAGAGTAATTATTATTTTGAAGTATTTCTATCCAGAAAATGCCTCGCGTTGGACGTCGTTCTCTAACGGGGCGACTTATCAGAATAAATAAAAGATATTGGGACTTCAATGTAAGGGCATAACTAATGAAGTTTTAAATCAGAATGTTGGCGGATAGTATATTTAACTTTCTATTATGAAACTTGCAATTTGGGTGTTTTCTCTATTAGGCCTTACATTAAAGTTATAAAAATTTGGTTACATTTTTTATGGCTGGCAAACCTATTCGAGCGCAGCAAGATGTTTTAACCACAAATTCGAGCGGCAAAGCCGCTCAATCCGAGCGCAGCGAGGTGTTTGGGGGTTGGCGAGCGTTAGCGAGCAGGGGGCGAAGCCCCCTAGTAAAATATTAATATTTAAGTTTCTTTTCCTGTTTGAGTCATAATTACGATTTTTCCATTAAAATTATCAGAAAAGTAAATTTTTCTGTAAAGCGTACACATAAAGTACAAGTTATTTATATATGTTAACATATTTTTTTTTATTTTGTGTATGTTTGTTTGTGGCGGGCAAATCTACAGAAGGCTAATTATCTAATTAACCTATTTACCGTCATCCAACAGACTGAAACTTGGCAGATAGACTTTGTCGAAGACAAGACATTCTGTCAAATTTTGGGGGATGTCACTAAACGTCTTCTTTTACACACGCTACTTCATTACCGCTTCAAAGTAATAATTAGCCCCCTTGCCTTCATCCAATCGAGCCGAAAATTATTGGGAAATAGACTCGTTGTAGGACTGCTAGAATTAGAATTTATAGAAGTTTAAAGTAATTTCTTAGACAATAATTAAATTTGTTTCACAATAATTAAAAAACGCACAGCACTAAATTCCCAGTAATGTAGCTGACAAACTCTCTCTACCCCCCCCCCCCAAAAAAAAAAACCACGCAGTTTTATTTTACGAGTGTCTTTTATTTATTTTTTACTAATGTGTTTCAGTTTAAAATTTGGTTGCCTTCTGGGATTCTGATGAGCTAAGAATATAATTAAGGGGGTATGATACCCAAAAAATTATTTTCAGAAATTGCACCACTAAAATTTAAACTATAGTAATTTTACATTGTGTTGATGCTAAGTAAACATAATTTAACCTACAAAAATATTTTGAATGTATAATTTTTGATTAACTCACTTTTTAAAAAAATATTCAAACTTTTATTAACATAATTTAACCTACAAAAATATTTTGAATGTATAATTTTTGATTAACTCACTTTTTAAAAAAATTTTCAAACTTTTATTGAAATGCTACTCCTTCCACAATTTTAAGTATTTTTCCCCTGAAATTTTTACAATATATTCGTATTATAATTGCTAACAATTGTTAACAATAGGATTTGAAGAAGCAAGAAAAGGTTTTTTATGTTTTTACACTAAAAACAGCAGAAAAACGACGTTTTTTTTTCTCAAGTTTTAAACTTTTTAACTAAAAAAAAAAAAAAAAAAAAAAAAAAAAAAAAAAAAAAACGAAACATAGCACACCTTTTTCCTTACTAACTTTTGTTTATCAGATGTATATAAATATGCTATAAAAATTTCCCAATTCTAACTAAATTTAGAAAAAAGCCTTAGGGATTTAAACAACACGCAAACTGAAAAATAACGAACTGAGAAAAACAGTGTTAAAGATTTCTTTTTCAGCTTTGATTGTGTGAGATGCAGGGACGACGGGAACGCGGGGCGTAGGGGGCGACTCGCCCCCCCAAAGTTTTAGAAAGTTGGGCAGTCGGCGAATTTTCAAAAATTTTATCGAGATTTTTCTTTTTTCAAAGTCGATCGACAATAAAATCGAATTAAATGAGGGGAAGAAAAAAAATGGAACAAAAATATTAAAAATATCTGAATGCAGCGTGACCCGAGTTTGATGAATCGACATTTTTACAATAGAAGTCTATTATAGCTGAGTCGGTGTCTTTTTTTCCGGCTACAATGATGGACTGCGAACGCAAATAATACCATATAAATATTACCATAAGTTTTTAGAAAGGCTGGTAGTCGGCAAATTTCTGAAATTTCATCCCTTCTTTTAAAAATCCCTACTGACGGATGTTTCAAAACACGTTGAATGGAAAAAGTACAAATAATTAAACTCATCATTAGTATTATAAAATTGTGATCACAATTCCGCCTCAGTTGACGGTCGGCAATTTTGAATTGGAGTAAGTATATCCTTTTTGACAGGAACATTAAAATAATCTAATCATTGATATCTTCACTGACATTAGATAACTTTGATGTGTTACAGTAGATGATATACTTGTGTTTGTGGTACGTCAGACAATGCCTCAAAAACCATGACATACACATAAAACGTCATTTACATAAAGTATGTAATGTACATCATATGAGTTAAAGGTTTTATACAAAATTTCAAAACACCAAAATTTTGTATACGAAAATTGACCCTCATTTTACAAAGTTATTGTCAAGTAGAATTCCATAAATGATGCTATGTACAGGATGGTCATAAAGAAACTTTGCCGATATATGGATGTCTAAAGACAGTCTCGTTCAACAGATCGAGATGAGATTTCAGGTATAGTTATTCAGAGATATGAGGTCGGAATTTTGTGAATTTCGACAAAATGGCGCTTACGATTACCCCGGTTATAGTTACGAATAGCAACGCCTATTTTTTCTATCGAGAAATGATCACCGCATGCGAAAACCCTAAAGAGCGTTGGAATGGTACGTGTATCACAAAAAAACGGACGCACAAATACAGATCTGCAAACTGCCAACAAAAACTCGATCGGAGCAATGGAGGCCGCTCACCAAATATCCAGCTTGGAAATTGATTAAATTGCTTGTGATGGCATTCATATGAACTTTGGCCTCTGTTAAATGCAAATTTCCATCGTGCGCCTCAATCGCGTTTTTGTTGGCCGTTCGCAGAGCTTTTTTTTTTGTGCGAGCATAATGCGTCCGTTTTTTGTGATACACGTACCATTCCATCTCTCTTTAGGGTTTCCTTATGCGCTGAGCATTTTGCGACAGGAAAAAGTAGACGTTGTCATTTGAAAATTTCGTGCATGTAACTATAACCATAATCGTGAGCGCCATTTGTTGAAATCCACAGAATCTCGAGCTCATACCTCTGAATTACTATACCTGAATTCTCATCTCGATCTGTTAAACGGAACGGAAGCTAGAGGCCTATATAACGGCAAAGTTTCTTTATGACTACCTTGTACTTCATATTGTTACGTGGACGGGTTCGAAAGATTTGAAGCCAAAGCAGATCAAAACTTGCAGAAATTTATTCCAATATAATTCTTTACATATTCTCTTACAGCTCCAGAACTTCTCGTTCTAGTAGACACAATACAGCTCTTTTCACAACAATAGAGCACAAAACAGCAGTTAAAAACTTGACAACACAACTGCCAAATCGCCGCAAAAGACAATGCAATACAGTTCGCTTTAGAACTACTCGGAATGCTCATTGAGACTCAGTAATTCCAGTCAACTAACGGACTCAGCTAACAAATCAGTGACTCAAAATCAACTAACTCAGTGACTCAAAATCAACTAACTAACCTCCTCGACCGACTTATATAGGAGTCAAACCTTCTTGAGACTTCTAGAAGTAGATATTTGGAGAACTTTCCAGATCGTAGTCTGAAAGTCCTATACATGTACATGGGGACCGAAAATGTCGCCAAATGGTCGCCAAGTTTGGCGACAAAAATTTGTCGCCAAAACCGTCACCAATTTGGCGAGATTGCCATTACCATAATGTTAAATGCCCTGTTCCTTAAAACTCGCTTCCCAGAGTTACCTCTGTAAAACTCGTTATCAAGCATCAATACCCATATTGCAGGGAAGCCAAGCTCAGACGAACTATTGCACTGCCTTATGCGAAATGAACATAAATTTTCCTATTTACAAAATTACACTACGAAATATTTACAAATATACAACAATTCGTAACAATATATTGAAAATGCATTCCCAAAATAATGCATGCCACTTGTAAACTGGACGGCGATATCGAATTTATTCAAACAAAATAATCTTTGGAAAAGTGTTGAAAGGTTTATTATAATACTATCTAAAATTCTTAATGTTCCCCGTGCTCAAATAGCTGTGAACCGCCATTGTCCAATACAACCAGGTTCAGTGTTTTTCAAATTGTGAGTATTCTTTCACTCCTATCCTCGATTTCTGAAGCAATTTGGCCTTTGTGTTGCCCTTGCGTCTAATAAATTTGAAAAACAAAATTAAAAATATTTCAAATTGGATCAATAAATCTCAAATTAGGTTCATAACCATTACATGTGGGTAAGGGAAATGGGGGTGGGTTTTTGGAAATTTCATGTTGACAGTGATGTTTCTCTTGCTTTGAAGATCAAATGGGCAACTTGTTCTTCCTCAAGATCGGATTAACATTGTAGATTTGAATACCTTTCCCCCTCCCCACACCTTTCCCAAAAAATCCCACACGTACTATTCCTTATACAGTTTGGTATGTTGTGCTAAAAATTATGGCATGCTTTTTTTATAGAGTATTTTGTCACTAAATTCGAAGTTCAATTAGTTGCAAATAACTTGCTTTTTTGCACATAGATATTATAGTTTGGTTTAATGCTAAAGTAATCCATTTTATTTTTAATACCGCTTAGGAAAAAAAAACTAGCATTTTCAAGTATACTTTCCTTCTTGAACAAATGATTATTGTTCAAAAAACGAGTAATATTTGCAGAAATTATTGCTGAAAAACCATACAACATCAGTGAAAAACCACAAATAAATCATTAAATTAAATCCAGCAATTTTGATAAAAATATATACTCGAAGTAATTACTTTTAAAAAGTAGGTTCCTGGATTGAATTAATACAAGAAAATTAAGTTTTACTATTAATACACGTTTCAAGAAAAATCAAAATCTTTTCTTTTTTAGTTAGGAAAATGTGTTAAAATGTATTCAAAAATTAAATAATTTACAAATCGTTTTTAATAATAATTGTCTTTTGCAATGCAACTTGTATTGAAATGAAGCACTCGTACTTCTCAGTTTACTGAATTGGTTTAAGATTGTGGGGGAAAATTCTATCTATCTGCAAGGTATAAATGTCTCCCCCCCCTCCCCTTCCCCCAAATAAACGTTTCCAAAAATAATCTCCATTGTTTGGAGAGGAAGGGTTAATTTACTAAAAAGAAATGAAAAATTAAATGAATTTGAAGGAACTTTAACTATAATGTGATGGGAATTTACTTAAAATTTGACATTAAGTACGTATTAATAAAATGCGCCATAAAATATTAAAAATTGTTTAGACGGTAATTTAAAAATAATTCAAACTAATTTCACATTAAATAAAACAATTCACAATTAAATAAAAAAAATGCATTAACAATTAGTTTTACATTAATTAATAATTAATTATGCAGGAATTATTCATATATTAATTAAACATTATTTATATTTTAATTTTACATTAATAAAAATTAGTTAACAATTTATTAGCACCTTAATTTATGTTTTCTACATTTACACCGGACATGCCTTGATTTCAGTCGGGAAAAGGATGTCTACGCCCCCCCAACCAAAATTCTTGGTGACGGCCCTGGTGAGATGATTTAGAAAATACAATATAATTTTTTATCTGTCAAAGGTACAAGTATAAATTTTTGCACTGCTATTCAGAAATATATTCTTCATATTATGGGATAAAAATTGGAAAATTGAAATTTTTCGTTATTTTTTGGGTACCATGTCCCTTTAAAGCACAACCGTGCCTGGATTTATTTTCTTGTACTTTGCTGAGCTATTTATTGTACTTATTATGAAGATGCCATTAATTTTTTTTTAATAGAAAGATCGAAGGATTTGTATTACTTTTACTTATATAATATTATTCTTCGTAATTCTACAATATTTGCTTTTCTGTATAATTACTATTAATTGAAGTATTTGTTTAATACAATGATGAAAGATTTTTTTTTTTTTTTTTTTACAAATGTAATATTATGCTTGGTAAATTTACAACATTTGCATTCTCTATTTATGAATACAACGATCGAAGTGTAAAAGTGCAAAAAAATATTTCCATAAGTAAACCTTACTAAATTATAAATCTTATAAAGGTTTTTATAATTATTAACAATTAAAACTGAAAAGCGTAGTTTATTTACAATTAGTTTGAAGTTGTGAAATTTTATCAAGGAAACTGAGTAAAACTTAACAAGCTTTTTCAAAACACTCGTGATCGGAAAATTTATACCTATTATTCCAGAAGAATACAATCAACCAACAATTTAACACACAAGTTAACTACGTCATAAAATTATTCCTTTTTATGTAACTAGGGCCACTCCAAAAGGAGGCGAAACCGGCCAACTCGGCAACCCTGCTCCTAAAAACTCCCTAGTCATGTTTTATTTTGGTTTCAACCTCGTTGTATAATTGAAGTGGGAGCGCGCAGTCTAGTGTTTATAATAAGTCTATGCAATAAACCTTTCAACGAGTTAAGTAAGCCTGGGCTTATGTGTCAATGACTTTTTCAGCGAGCGAAGCGAGCTCGATTTTGCGTTGCGATGAACCTTCCTGCTAACGAAGGGCCAAAAATTGGGGGACTATGCACCAATGACGGATTTCCGCAACTTGGGGCCGCACAGCTGGCTAAAATATTGCACATGGTAAAATTTCGTGATGAAGCACGGGTATTTAGCTAGTTTGTTATATAAAGTTTCTGGTGAAATGGGGTAGATGGTTTCTGACTGCCTTGGAGATAGGAGTCATGATTATGTTCTAAATAAACTTTTAAGATTTTGTTTAAAGCCCTTGTCCTCAGTTGTTATTTTCCACTGCATTTATTTTATCATATGAATTAAAGAATAATCTCTATTTTTAAATCTTATGAGATTATATTATTGCTGATATCGGTTACGAATGCTCCTTTAGCTAAGATAGTAGAACTAAGTTATGGAGAGTTTGACCAAGTACCCATAAGGTGCTGGAAAGGGGTAAGTAATCCAAATGTAATCCAATATCCTCTTTTCCATAATCCCAAGACATCGATACTAAGTACACATGTTCACAAAGCTGTACGCAGTCAAACTAATCAACCATGATTTATTTTACCTTCTTAAAGGGGGTAGAAAAGAAGCAAAACTCTTGCACCTAAAGTTGTGCTTAGAAAACCTAAGCTATGCCAATTTCAACTATCATTCCTTAAGAGTTATAAAAGCCTTAAAACTTTCAAATGTAACATTAAGTTAGATTGCTGGAAATGGGCACACATACTCCCAAAGTTGTATATAAAAGAACTATGCAATTACAATTTCAACTAACTAGTTTTAAAGTTGTAGATGTATAAAGGTCCAAATTTTAAATATTTTAATGTGTCATACTTTCCATAAGGTCAGGATGCTGAAAATAGGTAAAATTTCATAGCGAAGGGTAATCAACTTGATTTATGTATGTTGATAAATGTATAATTGGCATGAGCAATCAACTCATTTTGTAAAATAAATTTTTTTAATAGTGTTTGACCTTGAATTTGTCAACTTTCATCTAGATAATTTACTCATGTACCCCGAGAAATTCTCGTATTAGTGAAACAATCAATCAAGAATAAAATGAAGATTTCTTTGCAGCCACATGTTTATAATATTTTAGAAAATTCTAAACTTCCTGAATTCAGATATTCAAAAGAAATGCTGGTGTCGCACTGTGGTAAAAAATAATCGTATAAAGTTCCACCAAAATAGAAATGTCAAATTCTAACATCCGTTAGCGCATTCACTTCTTGGAAGTTCGATTAGACAACAGTATGTGTTGTAATTGATTCATTTATTTTCACGTGCCCCGGCTGGTTTGTGTTGGAACTGGATGAAACTTACTAAGATGGATATCATTTATTATCTTCGAACATTTATTGTAATTCTTTTTATTGGAATACAGAATACAGTGAGTGCATTGTATACATTATTTATTAAATGAAATTCATTCAGTATACAGCTTAGCCAAAAAAGTTCCAAGTCAGCTTGCATGAATGAACAGCTTGTGTAAACTGTTAAATAAACCAAAATGCGAGATTTACTGCTGAAATGATAAGTAAATATTTGTTATCTAATGGCCATAAACATTATCTGTTTATCCCGGAATATTGGAATGATTTTGTTCTTATTTGTATCGTATATCGTATCATTCTAAACAATCCATCTCGTCTCGATTTTATTTTTATCTAAGAAAGTTCGGTTATAATTTGCTTTCTGTATTGTATTTACAATGCATTTTGTTTTTTAATAACTTTTCTAAGGATAAGAATTTTTCGGTTTAAAATCTAAATACGTACTAATTGTGCGGTGTAAATTAGGGTGAATTCGTTATAAAATATAAACTGTATAATATAAAATGTCTGTCTCATTATGCGTTCTCGCATTTCAAGTTCCGACATCGCAATATTTGCAGTTTATTCTTTTGGCCACTAATTATTATTTTCCGAATGATATAATTTTTTTATAACTTATAATTTATTAAGTTCTGATTTACTTACTATATGAAGGGTTTTTAAATCAATCACTATCCAAATCCTTTCCTGTTGTTATATTTTGGAAATATAAATAAAATACAGAATAAAATGAATGTACGATATACAACAGTCAATTGTCATATGGTGGTAAAATTAAATATGTATTTGTGATTGGTTGAAAATTCGAATTTTCAGGAAACGCGAAACTCAAATTGATTTTCATATAAACTCAATGACGCCTATCAACTCGGAACAAGTCTCTGCCCTTCTGAATGCGCTAGGTATTCTTTGACACAATAGCCACCTTAACGCCGTTTTGATGAATTTGCAGTTGCACCTTTGTTCCATCATAGCGACGATATATACTTGACACTTCTTTTTTTGTTGCCTAAACACATCAAGCAACTGGTTGGTGCAAAAGTAGTAAAACATATTCGAAGATGGTAACGCTCTTGCGAGAAATTGCGACTTATCAAAAGTTTCAATACTAAAACGAAGCTTTTAGGATAAGTATAAGTATTTTAGGATAAATATTGCAATGGAATAAAAAAAAAAACTAACTAGGTTTTTTTTTTATTAACTGTTTAAATATATTTTATAAACATTTTGAAGGCTCTGAAATAAAAAAAAGTAGTTTTTGAAAAATAGTGTGTTTATTAGTAGTCAGCATAACTCCAGAACGGATTGTGCTACTATGCTAAAATTTAGGTTTTTCAGAAATTGTACCCGAAAAAATGCTTCAATCGATTTTGAAAGGAATCATTTTGTAACCATTCCAGTAACTATTCCAGTTAAGTCGTAGAAATAACAAAAATAGATGTCGTACAACAATAAAAATAAACTTTCCCAATGGCGTAGTTTGACTTTTGTGTTGCCCTTGAGCAAAATAAATTTAAATTCAACCAACCAACCATCGTTTTCAACTCTCACGGGTCCGTCTTTCTATAATAAATAACAAATCAAGCTGTCTGCCTGTCTGTGGCTCTGTGGATCTATAGAAACCTACTTTAAATTAGAGTAGAGCTCTGAAATTTTCAGCATAAGTAGTTTTGGTCTTCTAATTGTATACATCTCAATCAGAATGTTAAAATTTTAATTAGTTCTTAATTAATTAATATTTTTAATTAATTAATAAACATTTTACAAAACGACTACTAATAGGGCTAGAGCTCTGAAATTTTCAAAACAAGTAGTTTTGGCCTTCTAATTGTATACATCACAAACAGAAAGTTCAAATTTTAATTAGTTCTTTTTAAATTAATTAATAAATATGTTACAAAATGATATCTAATAGGACTGCAGCTCTGAAAATTTCTACATAAGTAGTTTTAGCCTTTTTATTGGATTTAAAAAAAAACAGAATTTTAAATTTTTATTTTGATCTTTTTTAATTAATTTTTTTAATTAAATAATAAACATTTTACAAAACGATTACTAATAGAGCTACGGCTCTGAAATTTTCAACATAACTAGTTTTGGCCTTCTAATAGGACTTTTGAAAATAGAATTTTAAATTTTTATTCAGTTTCTTTTTAATAAATTTTTTTAATTAATATTTTACAACGATTTCTAATAGGGCTACAGCTCTAAAATTTTCAATATAAGTAGTTGTGGCCTTCTAATTGGACTTTAGGAAAACAGAATTTTAAATTTTTGTTTAGTTCGTTATTAATTAATTTTTTTAATTAATTAATATATATATATATATTACAAAACGATTTCAAATAGGGCTACAGCTTTGAAATTTTCAACATAAATAGTTGTGGCCTTCTAATTAGATTTTTGAAAAACAGAATTAAAAAAAAAAATTTTTTTTTTTTATTTAATTAACAAATATTTTACAAAATGATTTGTAATTGGGCTACATTTCTAAAATTTTCGACACAAGTAGTTTTGGTCTTCTGACAAAGGACTGACAAAAAGAATGTTAACATTTTAATTTGTTTTTCAATTAATTTTTTCACAAAAAGCGACTTCGAATAGGCCTAGATCTCTGAAAGTTTCAACATAAGTAGTTTTAGCCTCTAATTTTGCTTTCCCTAAACACGTGTTAAAATAATCTTAAAGGGGTGTTATATTATTGTATTAACGACGAATTTTTTTTCTTCACAAGGGAGAGGCTTCCATTATTAAGGCTTTACGTAGCAATTAGATTTTAGTGAGTGAAGCTAGCTTAATGCTTACGCAGCAATGAACCTTTCAGAGAGCAAAGCGAACCTATACTAACATAGCAATTAACCTTTCAACGAGTGAAGTAAGCCTGTGTTTATGTGTCAATGAACTTTTAAGCGAACGAAGCGAGCTCGATTTTGCGTAGCGATGAACCTTTCTGCGAGCGAAGCGCCAAAAACTGGGACCTATACACGAATGACAGATTTCTGTTACGCGAGGCCTCACAGCTTGCTAAAATATTGCACATGTTAAAATTTAGTAGCGAAGCACGGGTATTTAACTAGTACATAATAAAATTTTCATTTCACGAGAACCAAATGAACCAAAATGAAGCACTTGCATCTAATCAAAATTTATAATCTTAAAATAAAAATTTATAATTTTTAAAAACTTTTTCTTTCTTTTTTTACTTTTATTGATAAGCTTATGTAAAGGCTTATGATCTACTGTTTCTCAGTTTCTACTCAGTTTTCTAAGTCAAGACCAAAAATTGGTAAAACTGTCACCAGAAATGTCTTATATTTATAAGATATAATCGCCATTTTGAAAATTATGATCGTTACCAATCAGTCAAACGGCGAGTTTTTTTCAAAATTTCAATGAAAAAATTCAGCAATTGCCAAAAAACAGTTCTAATGATTTTGGTGAAAGTCACTGAGGTAATGCCTTTTAATGTGTTTTAAACATTCTTCCCCTATCCAAAATTCCCTTACAAATGCGATAGAGGTGTAAAAAGCTGAAAAACGAATGCCACACAGTAAAACCCAGAGTTCTTTTTCCTTGAGCACTACTCATCAACGACTGTTTCTTCTCTGTTTCACTTACGAGAAAGGATATTGTAATAGTTATCAAAAGCATATAGTCAATTTCACCTATATTTTTGCTAAAGAAATAAGTATCGCCAAAAGTGTATCGCCGAACTGGCCATTTTTTTCGCTTAAATTATTGAAAATATTAAAACGAAAATGATAAATTGCACCAATCTAAGTCAAATTTAGATGCTGTAATCAGTATTAAGTGTAATTGAAAATTGTAGATATTTCACACCCCTTGTTGAAATATTTTTCACGGATGTCGCTTGATAATTATTGAATTTGTAGATAATTGAATAATTGAATTTGTAGAATTTGTAGATAATTGAATTAGTAAGATAAGTTTCATCAAAATAGTTATCTCCCCTAATGCTAGTTTTAATGGTAGAGGTGTGGGGGAAGGATCTGTCTACAACACATAAGACTCTGCTCAGAACAGGTTTTTAGAATTTTACGTGCTAGACTGAAGAAAAGGATTCTTTGAAACGGGATTTAAAATTCAAAGCATTTTTATTTTAGAGACAAAATTAATTTAAACTTGTAAGTAAATATATATATTAATATTCACGAAAACATGATGTCCACAATATTACTAAGACACAGCATAAGTAAATATTAGACTAGCAAAACCTTCTGCTCCTAACAGAGGCAGCAGAGGAAAAGAGATCTACAAAGGGCAATACATGGTTTATAAAGATACTGAAAGGAGAATTTATATAAGCATTAGGTTATTGGATAGAAATTTGTATATCAAAAAATATAAAATTTAGTATTAAAAAGCTCTCCCAGCATACACTCAAGGTAGGCCTGATCAGCCTTTCTCAAGATAGACCCAAGTAGACCTGATCAGTCTTTGACAGAGGACCGTCACAGAGGACTTAACATTTAAAAAACTTAAAATAAATATTTTGTTTAATTATTAAATATAAGTATTAAAATATAGTACCAGATAAACTACCATGGAAATTAGATGGTAATATTTACCTGATAAAAGTGTATTTACTCCCAATGATTTTGCTTTTAAGAGCTGTATATAGTTTCGAATGGACTTCGAATCCGATACGAATTCTTTGCCAAGGCAATTTTCAAAAACAAATGGTAACTGCCGCTATTTTTACTTGCAAGTGAGCTGCCTATGATTGACACAACTTGTAGCCCAGAAATTTTAGGCAAAAAATGGGTCAAACCTTGTACAAATTCCCATTGAGCTGAAATTTTGCAGAGTAGTTCTATTTGTTAACCTACAAAAAGTACCTTATTCTCCCGCTTCCTCTTCCTAGTTTTCTAGATGCTGGAATGCGGGAGCGCTAGAGAAATGTTGGAACAGCTGTTACGCACGAATGGATAGTCGTATTGAGCTCAAATAGGAAGATAGATAAATGGGCTTTAATTTAAACTTAAATTGGGTATCATCCGGTACCTCTCAAATTGATAAAAGTTTGTCAAAGTCAAAAAACCGTGCATTTTTTCTACTTTTTCGATTTAAGCACTTCCATTTGCAATAAATTATTTATATACTTGATTTACAACTATTAATATATTTTTTAGTTTTCGATAGATACTTTAACATTACTTGTACGGTAAATAGTTGCAGATATATGAGCGTTTCAGTGACGCAATGCAAATTTTCCCCTTTCCATTCTCCATCAAGGGTCTGAGACTAAATGAAAGCCGTTCCTATTCGGAACTGAAGAAGTCATTGCCCCAATTTAGCTACAAAAGTTAGCTTCTCTTTAAAAAAAAAAAAAAAAAAAAAAAAACATGTGCCATTTGCGAAGTAATTCCTGATTGGACCGGCTAGCTTTTGGCCGGAAATGAGGGTATTCTACATTACCATAATGAAGTAAATCATTAAAAATATAAATAGATTTGATAAGATGTTTTCTATTCCTTTAAATATTTTACCGTTCGTGAAACGGGATTTTTAAACGTGTAAGAACAAGAGTTTGAATTTCATGATTTTACTTGAGCAGGTTTTCCCACATTTTAGTTTTAATGTTGTGCATTCTCACAGTATCATCAGAGCTTAGTTTGTCAAGAGATTTTACAGAACGATCACGAAACAATTTTCCATTTTTTTTAAGCTTCTGCATAAAACCTTTGACATTATTAAACAATTCTGCATTAAGCAGCTTGTTTGTTACAGGCAGTTTAGTTCTTAGTCACCAACTAAACATTAACTGTGCTGGGAAAAGGTTAAGTCTTGATATAGGAGTGTTTCTATATTCCACTAAGCCAACGAAGTTATTATTACTATTTTTTTAAAAATATATATACATTTAACTATACCCATTCTCTTTCAGCTTATGCATTACTAAGAGGGTAATGTGGATTGGTATAAAATTGTGGGTAATATGGATTGGTGCCACACAACACACCTAATGATATACGTAGGTGGTTCACATTCGATGGACTTCTTACATTTGATATTGTAATGGACACATTCTGGAAAAAAATATAATAGATTTATTAAATTGACCTAAATCCGACTGAAACCATCCCATAGCACGAACGTATAGTAGTAAATTAATTATGTTGGTAAACGAAGTTTTAGATGTTAGATATATATGATAACTGTAATGCAGAAGATATTTGCTATTAAAATACAAAGAAATTTAACGAATTTATTTTGTTTAAATGTTATTAACTAATAATCATCATGAAATAAAATAAAATGTCTATATTCGCTGAGCACAATACATCTTTGAGGATAACACAAACTGTAAACAAAAATAGATGAATTTAAAACCTAGAAAAACAAAACGATGCATAAAACTAGGGGTGTGGAACATCGCACAACTTTCAATTACACTATGATACTGATGTGGATTTGTGTCATTTACCGTTTTTATATTTTCATCATTCATTTAGAGGAAATGGTCAGTTTGGATATATATATAAATTAAAATCTAATAATAAACACACAAACACACACACACACACACACACACACACACACACACACACACACACACACACACACACACACACACACACACACACACACACACACACACACACACACACACACACCACTACACTACGCCAAAGTGGTGATTTTGTCGATCGGTAATCCTTATATTATCCTTATATTATCCTTTATTATAAGCGAAACTGAAAGGAGAAGAAAAAACGATCGTTAATGAGGTATGCTCAAGGAAAGAGAACTCTGCGTTGAAAGCATTCGTTTTTCAACTCTTTACTCCATTAAAGCATTTTTACGGGAATTTCCGAGGTGGGGATGTTTAAAACACCTTAGGAGGCATTACCACAGCGATTTGGAACAAAATCGTTTGAGCCGTTTTTTAGCAATTACTGAAAAACATGATTTTTTCAATGGCACCTACCTTACGCGCATGCGCGATTTTGATGAAAACCTTAATGGTAGTTTCAATGGGTACCACCAACCCTCACAGAAAATTTGAACATCGTAGGTCAATTTGTTTGGGAGTTATGCTGACCACATACACGCAGACACACAGACAGACATTTTTTTAAATCACTTTTTTGAAATCAGTATGTTTCAAAACATGGAGAAATGCAAAAAAATCATTTTTTTTTTACTGAATGCTATATTCGGTATACATATGGGTATGAAATGTGTAACTGAAAGTAAAAATAATGCTTTAAAGCCGCACATGCGCAGAAGTTGTTAACGGTATCGACTGACAGTAAATATATTGAAATATTACAATAAAATTCGAAAAGTTTATCGGACAGACGATTGTAATACATAGAAATAATCAGACAAATAAGGACGACACATTAAAATAACTTTTGGTTTTATTCTGATATAATTAAAAAATTATTAAATTTTAATGAAAGCAAATTTTAATCAAATTTAAAAGTCGTTCTCTACTATCTCCTTGTACTAAAGCTTCTATGTACCAAATTTCGTAACCCTAGGTGCAAAACTGAGAATTTGTATAAGGTTCAGAAGTACAGACAACTCAGTTTTATATTTATAGATAAGAGTCATATTTTATGCTATGTCATATTTTATCATATTTTATAATGTGTTTAACAATTGACAATGACTTGTGACTCCTAAAATTTGCGTTTGAAATTGGATAGTGAAATTCAATGAAAAGATAAGTTGAATTCTACTAATCATAAATTGAAACTTTTTTGTAGGTTGATATTGTGCCTATGTCTATAGGAAAACACGAAAATTCTGTTCCGGCTGATGTACAAATTGACAATAGCGAGGAAACGTACAAGTTATTTGAAAACTCAGTAGCTACTCTCGTACCATTACATTTTAAAGCTCACGATATCCAAAAAAAGAAACTGGTTAATTCTAAAAGTGAAAATGAAGATAGCCAAATCAGTGAAAGTGAAAATGAAGATAGTCAAATTATTGAAAGTGACGAAACCTCTGATAGTTCAGAAAGTGAAAATGAAGACAGTCAAAATAGTGAAAATGAAGAAAGCAGAAGTAGAGAAAATGATTTCAAACAAAGAAATGAAGATGAAAATGGTGATTATTCTGAAGATTTTAATGAATCTAGGAATTGTGAGAAAAATAAAAAAGGTCAGTGTAAGAAAAATTCAAAGGATGCAGATTCTAAAGAAAGTAAGCACATGGACAGTTTAGAGAGTGAGTATGAAAGCGATTCAAGCCATGAAGATTCAGATGAAGGTCAATCAAAAGAAAGTCACTATGAATTAGACAACTCTGGAAACCTTAATCATAGAGGTCATAAAGAAAGCTTTGATGGTAAAAATGAAATTGAATCAAAAGAAAAGTATGAGTCATCATATGAATCTTTAGATAGAAATAGTATAGAAAATGAATCTTTAGATAGCGAGTCTTCAGATAGTAATAGAGCTTATGAATCTTTAGATAGTGAATCTTCAGATAGCAAGAGTAGAGAATATGAAACTTCGGGTAGCGAATCTTCAAAAGAATATAAATATTCAGATAGTAAAAGTACCGAAGATGAAAATTCAGAAAATAAAAGTACAGATTATAAGACCGCTGAAGAGAGGAATGAACTATTTTCTAATGAAAATAAAGTTTTGCACTTTCAAAAGAAGTATGATTTAGAAAGTGGGGATGACAAAAAGAAAATTAAGTATGAACTTTTTTTTACATAAATAATATAATCCATAAAAGCAAAGTTTTTAATATAAATTCTTTATATGCATTGCCAATTTTTATATTCATTTTTATATCAACATAACTCCGCTTCTGCTGTCAGCGTGTGCTTATTTTTAACATTTAAAATTAGATGCAAACCCCATCTCAATCAGCAAAATATGCGGTAAACTACTTTTCAAAATTTATTCATTAAAAATGAATGCGAATTTATGCACTCACATCCAAATATCTTTTATTTCTTTTGATTAAAATAATTTTATTATTTATTTATTCAAACAAATTTGGCAGCAGGAAAGAGTTTCTTCAATGATTGGTTAAATGCTACTTCAGCGCAATTGGCAAGTTGGTTTAGTAGTATTCCGTAAAAGTCACCTTTTAATGACAGTTACAGCCCCCAAAATTTGATAATATGCAATGTCATCGACATCGAATCTATTTGCCAAGTTTCAGCCCGATTAAATGACGGCAAAGAGGGTTAATTAGGCCTCTGCAGATTTGTCCGCCATCGACAAACATACAAACACACAAAATAGAAGTTAATGTAAAGGACTTAAAAAAGCTAAATTTATTCATAAAAAACATATAAAGCAAATGATTAGCTTGATTCAAAACTCGCTCTACCATAAAAATATCAAAATTAAATTCCACTTCCACTTTGCTTAAATTGTACTCCTTTTCAAAGTAAAAAAATATTGTTTTAAATTTATGAAACATTAAGTAGAATCACGCTACAATCCCATTCTACTTCTAAAAATCATTTGAAGTGGAGACAGAGGAGGGTTTTTGGAATTTCACAGCATAACCTAAAATATTTAGAGTAAATTTCTTTTTAAATTGTATAAAAAGTGATTTCTATAAAATATATAAAAGTAAAAAAGCATTTTTAATTTTATAAAATAATTTTATTTTTCGATCGTAACTATTTAAATAATGTTTCCTTACTGAATATTTCATAAAAAAAATTGAAACGCGCGTTCCTAACTCGTAACTTTTGGACTTTTTTCAAAAATAGTTGGTAATGTCACGATGGTTTTGATAAAGTTATTTAATTTTTAATTTATATTGTAATCAATGGTAATTTAAAATTATTTCATTTATAATACTTCAGTACTTTTCCCTCACTCTTGTGGTTGTTTTGGTATGTTCGTTTTTTCATTAGAAACAGTGGATTCCTTCTCAGAAATCAATGTTAAAGGTTAACAGAGAAAAACGATGAAATTCAGAAAAGTTCAATTTCGAATTATTTATATTTATAAGTAGATGCTAGACTATTGAAGTTTTATTTTAATTTATAAGGTATGGAATCAGGGAAAGAATAATCCCAGTACAGATAAATACTCTATCGCTAATTTAGGATGGATCATTAGAGTCAAAACACTAAATTTTATTTTTACCAAAGTTACATCTCGTATGTTTAATAATTATCCCTCTAGAATACGCCGACCAAACGGTATAGTGGTTAGCGTGCTAGCTTCTGGCCCGCGAGGTTGCGGGTTCGAGTCCTGTGTTAGGCATGGGTGTTTGTAAATGCATGTTGGCTTGTCTAATGACGAATGTTTCGGCGCATTATAGCCCTCGTGTTGCTGCCGGCGCCAGATAATCTGAAAAACAACCAACCAACCCTCTGGAATACTAAACCAATGGGCCATGCTATACTTTTAAGGTATATATTATTGCTTTGCTATATTTATTATGATGAAGAGTTTTTGAAGAAGGGAGCTCAATGTATTATTAAATTCTTTTATTTAAAGTTAATGAATGAGATACTGTAACTAATTTTAAAAGACAGCTTTCTTTATAGTTTTTAATATTAAAGTTGATGAGTAATTGAGTTTAAAAGGAACAGAAAGCCTTCTGATTCGAGTAAAATCTGGAATCTTTGCTTGACTTTTGAAATTTTATCTGTTATTTTTCAAAATTTGAAAACTTTTTTCAATTTTTATTTGTAATTATTAAACAAGTAGTGTTTTTTTTTTTTTTTTTTAATTTTTTTTTTTTTTAACAAATTGAAACCTTCGAAGTTTAGACTTCAAATTTGCATCTATTTGAGATTCGTAATCGGTATCTGAAACTCAAACACACAATGTGTTTTCTACAGAAGATTGTTTGATATTGTTACGAATTTTTGTATATTTGTAAATATTTCGTAGTGTTAATTTTGTAAATAGATAAATTTCTGTACATTTCGCATAAGACAATGCAATGGTTTGTTTCCCTGCATTGAGCCTCCCAATGCTTGATAGCGGGTTTTACAGAGGTAACTCTGGGAAGGGAGTTTCAAAGGGCAGGGCATTTAACATTATGGTAATGGGAATCTAGCCAAGTTGGCGACGGTTTTGGCGACTAATTTTTGTTGCCAAATTTGGCGAGAAATCGCCAAATGTCGCCAAACTTGGCGACCATTTGGCGACATTTTCGGTACATGTATCCGATGTACATGTTATAAGGACTTTTCGACTACTATCTGGAAAGTTCTCCAAATTTCTCTCTCGGGAAGGTTCGTGAAGATTCGCAGCCTCTCCTATATATACCCGGCCGTGAGTGAGTCAGTTAGTTAGTTGATTTTGAATCACTGAGTGAGTTGTCTCTCAACGTTCATTGTGAGAGCTGTATTCCTGACTTGAGATACTGAGCATTCTAAAGCGAACTGTTTTGCATTGTCTTTTGCGGCGATTTAGTAGTTGGATTGTCAAGTTTTCACTGCTGTTTTGTGCTCTATTGAGGTGAAAAGAGCTATATTGTGTCTACTAGAACGAGAAGTTCTGGAGATGTAAGAGAACTGTGAAGAGTTATTTTGGAATAAATTTCTGCAAGTTTTGATCTGCTTTGGCGTCAAATCTTTTGAACCCGTACAACGCAACAACTGGTGTCAGAAGTGGGATTTGATGCCGATTACCAGAGCAATGGCGGAACAAGAGGAAAAATTTCAACAGCTTTTTGCTTTCATGCAAGAAATGGAGAAGAAATTATCCAAAGGCCAAGAAAAGATGGAGAAGAAAATCTCCAAAGGCCAAGACGAAATGAAGAAAGGCCAAGACAAAATGGAGAAGAAAATGTCCGAAGGGTAGGAAGAGATGAAGAAAAGCCAAGAAGAGATGGAGAAGAAATTATTCAAAGGGCAAGAAGAGATGAAGAAAGATATTTTCTCTAGGCAGGAAGAAATGAAAGCGGGTCAAGAGGAAATGCAAAAGAATATTTCTGCGATCTCTGCGGGACAGGAGGAATTAAAGAATCATCTTTTAGCAACTATGGAAGAAAGCGTGAAACAAATCGAAGACAAATTCGAAAAGAAATGTAATAGCTTAGAAGGGAAAGTCGAGAATGTAGAATTCAAGTTTAATGATTTGGAGAGAAAGATAGAGATTCTGGAAAAGAAGAATTTAGAAGAAAATTTGGGTGAGATAGAAGAAAAGATAGACCAAATGTTAGAGAAAAGACTGTCAAGCAGAACTATTTCGGAAGATTTGAAATGTGTACCAATTACCACCAGACCTTCAATCAAGCTTTCGACTTACGATGGAAAATCTTCCTGGCAAGTGTATAAAACTCAATTCACAATTGTCGCCAACGCCAACGGATGGGACTCCGTGACAAAAGCCTGCCAGTTAGCTGCATCTCTGCGAGCTGAAGCTGCAGATATACTACAAACTCTTTCCGAAGAGCAACGCACTCTCAAGTGCATTAGAACTGCGGTTTGGCGAGAAATGTGTGAAAGACTACAGCAGGCTGCAGTTGAAATCTCGCCAACAGAAGCCTACCGAAATACTCCAGGAGCTCGCCACGGATGTTGAAAGGCTCTCCCATATCGCCTTTTCGGACTGTCCCGCTGAAACGAGAGAAATCCTGTCTCTACAGTACTTCGTATAAGGCATCAAGGATGTAGAGATACAGAAGGCCCTACGAATGGCAGATGTCAAGGATTTAAAAAGTGCTTTAGTATATGCAAGTACGAAGCAGCCCAGCAAGCAACTCGTAGAGAACGCCATCCTATCAGGACTGCTACTATACAGGAACCAGAACACCTAATTGCTGCTCATCTGGATGAATTGCAAAGACAAGTCAGTAACTTGAGGAGAAATACTCCGGAAAAGAAGCAGAGCCTGAAGTGCTGGAACTGTGGAGGCGAGGGCCACATACGGAGAAACTGCAGATCCCGCCAAGACACTGGAGCTAAGAAGACCGCTCCCAGAAGGGAGGAGGAAAACTAAATTCTGGCCATCTCGCGGGGCGGAGGTTGCCAGTTGTTGAAAAGCCCAATCTTAGAGCTCTACAAATTTCTGCAATGAGTGGCGGCAGTAATGGACTCTTCATCATGGGACACGTAAATAGAGTTCCCTGTAATATGATCATCGATACTGGAGCCAATGTGACCATCATCCGGAAAGATTTGGCTCAACAACTGGATTTGGCCCGCCCTGCGTTACCCTTCAAACTGTGTCCGGCGATAAAATCAACATCCATGGAAAAATGAACATTAACATCACGTTCGGGAGTGCTTCTTTTCATCACACGGCATATGTGGCGGACATTATGGACACTTGTATACTCGGACTGGACTTTTTAAGGAAATATAATTTTTCCTTAGACTTTAAAAATAATGAGCTGCATTCAGTTTCTGAAGACATAGCGTTATTTGGAATCAAAGATAGTGAAGTAAAATCCGTACATCAAATAATAGCTCAAAATGACATCACATTACCCGCAAGAACAGAATTATTACTTCCTGGATACATAGCTGAAGATAAAAGTTTCCGATATGGCATAATGGAATACCCTGAAAACCACAACAGCCCCAAAGGAGTACTGGTAGCTTCAACTCTCGTCGACCTTTCAAGGACTGCCATACCTGTGAGGGTTGCCAATGTGAGTGATAAAACGAGAGTCATCAAGAAAGGTGAAGTGTTAGCCACATGTACTCCAGTAACTTGCATAAATCGAAATAGAAATCCTCCAGTCACTGTGTCTTCAGAGAACTTAACATCAGAGCTACTGCAGAATGCACCGTTAAACAACGTAGAAAGAAGTGCTGCACAACTGGTCATCCAAGAATTCCAAGATGTCTTTTCCCGCACATCTTCGGATGTCGGACGAACAAGTTTGACGCAGCATAGAATTGATACAGGAGACCACCCACCTATCAAGCAACACCCAAGACGACTACCGTTTGCCAAACAGGAAGAGGTAGGAAGTCTTCTAAAAGAAATGCAAGATAGCGACGTGATTGAACCTTCAGCCAGCCCTTGGGCCTCTCCCATCGTCCTGGTTCGGAAGAAGGATGGTTCAACTAGATTTTGCGTCGATTATCGGAGGTTGAACGATGTCACGAAGAAGGACAGCTACCCTCTTCCCAGAATCGATGACACTCTAGACATTCTTTTTGGAAACAGGTGGTTTTCGACACTAGATTTAAAGAGTGGATTGGCAGGTTGAGATACACCCTGATGATAAAGAGAAGACATCATTCACAACCGGACAAGGACTTTGGCAGTTCAAGGTGATGCCTTTTGGATTATGCAATGCTCCAGCAACATTCGAACGCCTCATGGAAACAGTGCTAAGAGGTCTTTCCTACGAAGCCTGTCTCGTTTACCTCGATGACATCATTATCGTGGGGCGAAGTTTCGAGGAACATCTTGAAAATTTTAGGAAGGTACTGCGGAAATTAAAAGATGCCAACCTGAAGTTAAGTCCGGCCAAATGCAAGTTATTCCGACATGAAGTGACCTACCTCGGACATATCATCTCTGCCGAGGGTGTATGCACAGATCCAGAAAAAGTGTCGGCAGTTAAAGAATGGATATGCCCCAAAGATGTACATCAGTTTAGGAGTTTCCTGGGGCTTTGCACCTACTATAGACGATTCGTGAAGGACTTTTCTTACATCGCAAGACCCCTTCACAGACTGACAGAGAGCAAGCAGAAATTCTTGTGGACGAAAGACTGTGAGGATGCATTTGACCAACTGAAGGAGGCTTTAACATCTGCACCTATCCTGACGTATCCTTAGCCCGATAAACAATTCATTCTTGACACGGACGCGAGCAACGAGAGTGTCGGTGCTGTTTTGTCCCAAGAAATAGACGGCCAAGAACGAGTTGTAGCATATTGGAGCAAGTGACTATCTAAACCGGAGAGGAATTACTGTGTCACCAGGAAAGAGTTGCTCGCCATAATTAAAGCCGTAGAGCATTTCCATCGTTACGTCTACGGTAGAAATTTCCTGCTCCTTACGGATCATGCATCGTTGACCTGGCTTCTAAATTTCAAGAATCCTGAAGGTCAGATAGCCAGATGGATAGAGAGACTCCAAGAGTATGACATCGATATCCGTCATCGGAAAGGATCATCACATGGAAATGCAGACGCCCTGTCTAGGAGACCCTGCCCAGAGAGCTGCCGATAATGTTCCAGGGTTGAAGCGAGTTATGGGCTGATCAATCCGATAATACGCCAAATTACATCTTCAACATCATCGGATCCAGACCTGTGGAGTGACGGAGAAGTCAGAAAAGACCAATTGGGAGATCCTGACATCAAGCCAATAATCGATTTAAAGGAGTCTTCGAATGCGACACCTACTTGGCAGGACATTTCCATCTTTAGTCCTACGACGAAGCAATATTGGGCCATGTAATGGTTCAGAGCTGGATTTCGAGATTTGGAGTGCCTCTTCAGTTACACTCTGATCAAGGAAGAAATTTTACCTCTTCTGTAATGAAAGGACTTTGTGATCTACTTGGCATTGACAAAACACAGACGACGCCTTTACACCCACAGTCGGATGGCATGGTGGAGAGGTTTAACAGAACCATCCTCAATAACCTCTCACTGATGGTTTCAAGAAACCAACAGGACTGGGATCAGAAGTTACCTTTGTTTCTTCTGGCCTATCGCAGCGCTATCCACGAGACTACCGGCTATTCCCCATCCCAGATGCTCTTCGGTCGTAACCTTCGTCTGCCTTGCGATCTGATGTTTGGCCGCCCTCCAGATGCACCTTCATCGCCAGAGGAGTACGTCGAGGATCTTCAGGCACGGTTTGAAGATGTGCACAATTTTGCCCGAGAGCGAATCCACTTGGCGACGGATAAGATGAAGACCAGATACGACACGAAGGCTACAGGACATCAATTCCACGAAGGTGACAAGGTTTGGTTCTGGAACCTGAAACGACAGAAAGGACTCTCTCCCAAACTTCAGTCTCACTGGGATGGTCCTTACTCAGTCCTCAACCGGCTGAATGATGTCGTGGTCAGAATACGTAAGTCACTAAATTCTAAACCTAGAGTCGTTCATTACGACAGGTTAGCCCCTTACTATGGCCATAGTTTGTAATCCCCATAGTGTGTAATCCCCCTAGTTTGTAATCCCCCTTATGTACAAAGTGTATATAGTTATTAAGACTTATCAAGACCATGGTCACATGTGTATATAAATTGTTAAGTTTATTGTTTATTTAATTGTTTATTTAATTATTTGTTTATTTAATGCCTTTAAATTAGTAAGTTTTATAGTTTAGTTATGAACACAGAGTGTTTGCTATTGCATTGAAAGTGAGCCTTCTTTCCGGGAACTGTACTGCCCGGGACGTGCAGTCCTTGGGAGGGGGCAATGTTACGAATTTTTGTATATTTGTAAATACTTCGTAGTGTTAATTTTGTAAATGGATAAATTTCTGTACATTTCGCATAAGACAATGCAATGGTTTGTTTCCCTGCAATGAGCCTCCCAATGCTTGATAGCGGGTTTTACAGAGGTAACTCTGGGAAGCGAGTTTCAAGGGGCAGGGCATTTAACATTATGGTAATTTGAATCTCGCCAAGTTGGCGAGATAGAGCCAAGTTGGCGACGGTTTTGGCGACTAATTTTTGTCGCCAAACTTGGCGACCATTTGGCAACATTTTCGGTACATGTATCCCATGTACATGTTATAAGGACTTTTCGACTACTATCTGGAAAGTTCTCCAAATTTCTCTCTCGGGAAGGTTCTTGAAGATTCGCAGCCTCCCCTATATATACCCGGCCGTGAGTGAGTCAGTTAGTTAGTTGATTTTGAATCACTGAGTGAGTTGTCTCTCAACGTTCATTGTGAGAGCTGTATTCCTGATTTGAGATACTGAGCATTCTAAAGCGAACTGTTTTGCATTGTCTTTTGCGGCGATTTAGCAGTTGGATTGTCAAGTTTTCACTGCTGTTTTGTGCTCTATTGAGGTGAAAAGAGCTGTATTGTGTCTACTAGAACGAGAAGTTCTGGAGCTGTAAGAGAACTGTGAAGAGTTATTTTGGAATAAATTTCTGCAAGTTTTGATCTGCTTTGGCGTCAAATCTTTCGAACCCGTACAACGCAACAATATTATAAACAAATCATTGTTATTACACTAGTAGAAAGAAACAAAATTCCGAATTTTAAGATTGGTTTTGCAGATGGAAATGCCCTCGGTAATTCTTTACTTTTTTCAGGTGATACGTGAGAATTATTATCCTGCATGAATATATTTCATGTATTAAAATTACAAAAAGTTGAATACAAATACCTCTTTTAAAACTGATTATTTGTACCTGTAGTTTTAATGATTGCACAATTTTCATATATCAATAGAATATTATGATGAAAAATCAAAGAAAGTAAAATATGAGATACTTTTTATTAAAGCTATCTGATATAGGTTATGAATTTGCTTTTTCAGTAATGCATACTCAAATTATTATAGCTTCAAAATTGATAACCACTGCTTGTGCAAATTAACAACAGAAATTTACAAAAGAAATAACGAGGAAAAACAATATATCTGATTTTGTGGTTAATCAATACGAGACAGTACGTATTCAGAGTTTGAGAGTTTGTCTCACATTAAGAATATTTTTCATAGAATCCAAAATATTGTTTTGGTGAAATGAAAAAATATATTTTTTATTATTAATACTATTTTCACCGATTATATATTGAGGATTCATCCTGTGAACCATTCAATTACGGAAGCTAACTTTTGTATCAACACATTTTACTCTTTCAATAATACTTGTTATCAACGACTTGATATTTTGAAAATATTATTTCACATTATTTTCTCTAAAGATAGGTATAGTCCATATATTCAGGACTTGTTGGGTCAGAATAACCTCAGAAATCAGAACATACTATCAAGTTTACCACTCACAAAAGCTGTAAAAATGGCATCCATATCAATGAAATTATTAAAAGAACTTTTTACTATTTCAGAATGAAAATAACAGAGCAGTTAAGGAAAAATTCCCCAAACTGGTTGATTTGACAGTATTTGTTAATTTTTAGCCAAAGATAAAATCACTGTTAACTCCAATTCTAAACAAGAATAGTGAATGTAATAATTGGGGCGCTATCACCCACCTCTAACCAGATACAGGAATATATCCTTTTTGATATTGCGATACGATAATTTTTCGTACTATACTAAACATGTTTGATGGACAAGCCTTTTAATTACATGGGAAACAGGTAGAAATATTTTTTTCTAAAGATAAAAGAGTAATAATACCAATACATTCCATTCACGATGAGTGAATGATATTTAATGACAAATAAATAATTGACATTTTTATCTGGAGAAATCGGAAGTAGAATTTTGGGTTGGTTCTCTAAACGCTTTAAAATTAAAGCCATTAATTGTACTTATATCTCAATATGTACATTTAATGACTTAAGTCCAGTTTTTTTCATTAAACGTAAAAAGAAATTTAAAGAGATATATTTATTTTTGTAGGGTTTCGTGAATTTGTTTTATCGAAGGCAGAAGTCATTAAATAATTTCGTTGAAAATTACAGGTACGTAATTTTCAGTTTTATGAGATAATCTTGTTTGGATTGTAAAATTTCTAAATTATCCTGAAATAATAATTGGGAATGAGTTATTTAAGAGTTACTTTTTTTTTTAATATTTTTTTTATCAATTTTTATTTTGTAGAGTTGAAATTATGCTCACAGATAGAAGGAGTTTTAACTTTTCAAAATACACTAAAAAACTTGGATTGAAAGTTTCAATTTTGAATTTGGAATGTTTTTAATTTTGTGAGACGAATTACGGTGAATCTATAATAGTTTGTTGTTGTTGTCGTGTGACAAGTGCAGAAAAAAGGTGATAGGACAAGTCAAATGGGACCAAAGGTATTGAGCACAGCCCTGGCCACATCTCCGACTTTATCGGTATAAAGGGTGTCATGGCAGCAGTTGAGATCGATGTTGAAGAGGGTCGAGGCAACAGAGATGCAACTGAAGAGATGCCTCGGATCCAGCTGAGCTCCTGGTCAGTGCCTGCATTCTGCATAAGTTCTGGAGCCGTCAGGCATGATCTTCATACTTCTCATGTGCCTCGTCCGCAATCTGCTGATGGTAGTGGTGATTTCGCGGTCAAGATTAAGCTCCGGAAGGCACCATTTCTTCCGAAGTCCGCCGCAGAGGTGATGTTTTGCAACGGCATTTGCATCGAAGCAAGTGGTTTGCATGGGAGGGGGATCCATGTTCCTAGCTTCCTTAGCAAGGGAGTCCGCTTGTTCATTCCCCTCGATGTTGACATGAGCGGGGACCCATTGGATGGTGCAGGTTTTCTCCCTGGCAACTAAGGTGGACAGAAGCGCGTTGATTTCGTGGGCGAGTCTTGATTTACCTCATTTAATGGCCTCCAGAGCAGACTTACAGTCTGAGAAAATGATGATGCCATTCGAGGGAACTGACTGTGAGAGGTAAAGGGCTAGAGCGGATTTAATGGCGATCAGTTCACTAGTGAAGTTGGAAGCGATTTTTCCGGCTGTGACCCGATGTTTGAGATGTTTGATCTGGAAGGAGAAGGAGGATGCCAGAACCTCCTCTGTCGCATTCTGAGTTGGAGGAGCCGTCAGTGTAAGCAGTGGCAAGGTCAGGTTTAGAGAGCTTCTCTATAGTTTCCATACCCTTTCTCTTAATGGTTGCTTGTGGTTCTTTTTTCTAACACGGTTCCAGCAGGTCTAAATTGATCTTAACAGTAGAAGGTGGTTTGACAGCAAAATATGGTTCTTCAATAATGTCAAGGCATGAGTGATTCAGA